>CM060928.1:537111786-537762536 GCA_030765085.1 Allium cepa
CCATTCAAGACAATCAATGCCATCCATTCATACATAAGCAATTATTTACTTAATCACAACATAATTAATTTAAATTGAATTAAATTAACTATCTTTATCTCTAATTAATTTAAAGTGAATTAAATTAATTACTTCATCGCTTAATTAATTTAAAATTAATTAAATTAATTACCTTCATCACAATAAATCTTGCTTACTTATCCATTAATTAAACCAATTAATTAATCATCATCTTAATTTATCAACCTTGATTAATTAACTCTTAATCAAGTAATTAATCCTTAATTATTCTTATTAAACATATTAATTAATGAACCTTAATTATTTACTTCCATTACTTAACTATAATTAATCACATTATTTCTTAATTAATTGCATAAATTAATCAAGCTTAAATTAATTGTTTTCAATTAATCATCTTTAATAAATATAAACAGTAATTAATTATTCTTAATTACTCTTAATTACTTTTAATTACTTTTATAAATTCTTTGATTTATTACACCAAGTAATAAATCCTTAATTACTTTACCAAGTAATTATCCATTTAAAATTACTTCCAAATAAGTAATTTCATTTATCTCAATTACCACAGTAATTTATCAATTACTTATCTTAAGTAATTACTCTTATCAAAACTTATTAAGTAAACATACTTAATCATTTATCAAGTGGCTATTCTTATTTAATTAATAAATTAATTAACTCACTTGATCACACTCACCTCATAAATCATAATCGAGTAATTCATTCCTTAATTACTCTTTAACCAAATTATTCTTAAATTAACAGATTAATTATCATCAACTATTAATTAATAAATCTCAATTATTAATCAATTCTTTAATACAAAGTAATCAATCACTAATTACTTTTATAATTAGTTAATTAATCTTAATTAACCAATTAATTATCCCTTAATCATTAATTAACAAAACTTAATTATTAATTAACAACCTTAATTACAAATTAATTAATTTATAATTATAATCAATCAATTCTTAATTAAAATTAATTACCCTTTAATAATAGTTAATTAATCCTTAATTAACTTGAATTATTAACTAATTATTTCTCAATTATTAATTAATAAAGCTTAATTATAAATTAATAAAACACAATTACAAATTAAGTACCCTTTTCAATTACAAGTTAATTAATCTCTAATTACAAATTAATCAACCTTAATTACTTAATTAATTAACCTCAAATTAAGTAACTTTTAATTTTTAATTATTTTAAATAAATAAATTAAATTAATTAATTTCTCTTAATTAATTCCTTAATTAATTCTTAATCATCATTAATTAAATTAATTAATTAAACTTAAATTTTCCTTAATTAACTTAATTAATTTCAAGATAAAAATATTTAAATTATCTTAAGATAAAACATTATCTTATTTATATCTTAATTACCATTGAAAATTTAAAACCATTTTATCTTTATCCATAACTTACTTAATTAAATCATTTATTAAGATTCAAAACAAAATATCATTTTAATTTGATAAATTAAAGTTATCATAACATAACTTTTTAAACATTTATCAATTGATAGTTTTTAAAAAACTAGATTCAAATTTTAATTTAAAAACTTACCTTTATATAAACCTTTAAAAATTCCATTTCTTAACTTAAATTTAAAATTACTTTAATTTTCTTAACAAAATTTAAATTTAACAAACTTCACACTTCTTAATCAAAGTGTTTAAGAAATCATTTTTTTAGAAAGGATAGAATTCAAAAAAAACAAATTTCATTGCAAAAGTTTAAAACTTCCTTTTATTAAATTTAAAACTTGTTTTATAAAACTAAAAGAAAACTTTGGAAGATTTCTTTTAAATCAATCTGCTTCAGTTTGAACCTGAGAACCACTCGAACCCTTTAAGTTCAATTCTTTTCTTAAATTTCAAAAGCTTAATTTAAATTTCAAATTTTAAAACCTGTAACTCTAAACTGTTAACAGGCTATACAATACAAGCTGCATGTGGTAACTCGAGATCCACTCCGAGTACAACCCAATTCCACCCGAGCATCTCCTTGAGACTAACATCAAACCCAATCAACTGATACAATTCCTCCTCCCTGTGCACACGCACATCACCGGAGACAGCTCCGATCACAGATGAACCTTCTTGCACGTCATCCATCGCCATTACAACAAACTCAGATCATTCAAACACTAGCAATAGCTTCAGATCAAAATCGAACTACCAGTTGAAAACTGGTTCCATACACCATGACCAAATTCGTCTCAATTTCGCGCCTCCGACCGTCAAATGACACGAAACTCCGGCTACTTCATCACCGATCGTCCACGAAGCCACCACCGAAGACCCATTGATCTCGATCACCCTGATGAGTGGCAATGACCCTTATTCCCAGGCCTATAGAATTTAGGGTTAGAACCCAAATATCCTCACCGCCGACGCCATGGCAATCTTCCAGCGCTGTCACCATTTTTACCACACTACCCAAACATTTTCCTAGCTCCATCAACAATTTCGAACACCCCGAAAACATAGATCATCAGAATTTGACATAAACTCAAATTCCAGAAAACCCCCATTTCCACACTCAATTCAATTTTAAAAATTGTGATTCTTGTCCTTAAAATCCTAACTTCCTAAATGAATTCAAATTATAGTTCTGAAACAGCAAATTTCAAAGTTTAATTTTTCAAGATATAAAGACTTCTACTGTCTTCTTTTTTTAGATAAATTTCAACTATTTAGCTCAAATTCATTTTTATGTTTTAAATTATGACTAAGCAAACATTTATTGTTTTGCAACTAAGTCACTTCAGTTATTAGAAGATGAGACAATTGAAAATTTGAACTAATTTGAAACTCTGTAATATGGAAACAGAGAAGACCTAAATTTAACCTGACATGCACCCAAAGAATACATTCATGCTACATTCATATATAAACACTGACGCAGCGGATATTTCAAAACAAAATTCAATTGATGAAATATAGCAATCGGTGATTTGAAATTACTGCAATGCCCAAATTCGTTGATCCGAAGATACCGAATTTTAGCTATCTCTAACTCATTGATCCGAAGATTCCGTGAAAGAGATCTACGATTCTTCAACGTTGATCTTGAGCACAAGATTCCGTGAATCGGCTTCACAAACGAAGATTCGAGCGCACTCGAATGACGTAGGTGGAGATAGGAGATCACACTCGACTACCAATTAGAAGAAAGCATAAAGCAATCAAAAGGAAATTTTATTCAATATTCATCAACTATTACAATGGCATTACGCCCCTAATTATAGGGTTTATGACTCAACACAAAGACTTAAAAATTTACAACACAAAGGACTTAGAAAATTACAAACAGTGACTTAACGTAACTGGCTACGACTTATGAAACACGGCTTCGACTCAACTACGACAACTCAACTCCTTTACGCGACTCATCAATGTCCCGGTAACGACTCAACAGAAGGCGCTAAAACAACTTTCGCGATTTACTGGAGCTTCATAGGTCGTTCGCGACTCAAAAGATGGATCGGCCGCGCCTTAAGGAATTGGAGTACGCTACCGAACTTCGCGACTTATGGTGTCTCGGTTCTCGATTCACGACCTAGGGAAGTAGGAATGGGTCGCGACTTAGGGTTTTGGGAAGGAGAAAGTTGTCTCGTGTCTCGGTAGGGTTGTTTTGGAGTAGGCTGTGGTCGCGACTTAGGGATTTGGGAAGGAGAAAGTTGAGTCGTGTCTCGGTAGGGTTTTTTTTTTGGAGTAGGCTGTTGGTATTGGGGATGAACCGTGAGTCGCGGAGGATGAGAATGAGTCGTGGATGTTGATGACTCGTGAGTCGTTGGTGGTTTGAGTCGTGGGTCGGTGAAGTAGTGATGGGAATGAGTCGGTGATGGGTGGCCAATGCTTCGAACGAGGTAAATTCTTCATCATCCTTCCCTTGTTGGATAGAATTCGTCCTCGAATTCACACACTCGTCACCTTCGATGAAATCCTCCCCACAATACGGAATTAAATGTTTGACATTGAAAACATCAGAAGTATGAACATTTTCCGGCAACTTTAACCAATACGCATTATCATTTATCTTCTTTAAGATTTCTAATGGACCAATTTTTCGTGCTTTCAACTTATTGTAAGCTCCAACTGGAAAACGATCTTTCGTCAAAACCGCGTAAACAAAATCACCCTCTTTGAAGACTACACTTCTTCGTTTCTTATCCGCCATTTGTTTATACTTCTCATTTGCCTTTTCCAATCGTTCCTGAACGATTCTATGGCATTCCGTCAACCCATCAACAAAATCAGCAGCTCGTTTAACTGTCCTCTTCGATTGTGGTACTACTGCCAAATCCAACGGTCCCCTGGGTAAATTTGAGTATACAATCTGAAATGGACTGAATCCTGTACTTCGGTTATTTGCATGATTGTGAGCAAATTCAGCTTGACACAACTTTAAATCCCAACTCTTCAAATTATCTTTCACAAGACATCGTAACAAGTTTCCCAACGATCTATTCACCACTTCTGTTTGCCCATCTGTTTGCTGATGGTAAGCACTACTAAAATTCAGCTTCGTTCCGACCATCTTCCACAAACTAAGCCAAAATTGACTTAAAAATCTGGTATCCCTGTCGAAAACAATAGACTCTGGCAACCCATGTAAACGATAGATTTCTTTAAAGAACAACTGAGCCACTCGAACTGCATCCGCCGTTTTCTTACAGGCTATAAAATGTGCCATCTTCGAAAACCTGTCCACCACAACAAATATAGAATCATTCCCCCTCTGAGTTCTAGGCAAACCCAAAACGAAATCCATGCTGATATCAACCCATGGCTTAGACGGTATAGGTAGCGGCATATACAACCCTGCATTCGTTGCTGTTCCCTTCGAAACCTGGCAAATATGGCATCTCTCCACAAATCTTTCAACCTCTTTCCTCATCGACGGCCAAAAGTAAGATTGAGAAATCAACTGCAATGTACGATCTCTACCCACATGGCCTTCTTCATGCAACTCCTTGATAATTTTCATTCTCAAACTGCCCTCTGGAATACATAACTGATTTCCTTTAAACAAGAATCCATCAACCAAATAAATTCATCGGTACTCCCTTCCTTGACTTTCTCAACATATTTCACAAAGTAAGGATCTTCTTCATTCATTTCTGGCAATAATTCAAATCCCGTCACTTCAACCTTCAATGTTGTTAACAAATGACTCCTCCTAATCAAAGCATCAGCCACACGATTCGTCACCCCGGATTTGTGTTTAACAACAAAGGTAAACTAATGTAAATATGCAATCCATGATGCATGTCTCGCTGAAATTTTATCCTGCCCATGTAAATGCTTCAAAGCTTCATGATCAGTGTAAAGAACAAATTCCTTCTGAAACAGGTAGTGTCTCCAATGCTTAACAGCTTGCACAACAGCGTAAAATTCAATGTCATATGCACTGTATCTCATCTTTGCCCCTGATAACTTTTCACTGAAATATGCAATAGGTCTCCCCTGCTGACTCAACACTCCTCCAATCCCAACCTTTGATGCATCAGTGTGTAGTTCAAACAACAACTGAAAATTAGGTAAAACAAGAATTGGCGCTGTCGTCAACAGTTCTTTGATTCGTTCAAAAGCAATCCCGGCTTCTTCTGTCCACGAAAACTGTTTACCCTTCATGCAATCAGTAACTGGAGCCATTACGCCACTGAAGTGTGGAATGAATCTTCGGTAGAACGATGCTAGCCCATGAAAACTTCTCACTTCCGTAATTGTCTTTGGCTGTGGCCAATTCCTGACTGCCTCAACTTTACTCTGATCAACTTGAATACCTTCTCCTGAAACAACATAACCCAGAAATAAAACGCTGTGCGTCATAAACACACATTTCTTCATAGCAGCATAAAATTGTTCCTCACGAAGAATATTCAATACTTCCCTCAAATGTTGAACATGCTCCTCCGTACTCCTGCTGTAAATCAGAATATCATCGAAATAAACCACGACGAACTTCCCAATGAATGGTCTAAGGATTTGATTCATCACCCGCATGAATGTACTAGGTGCATTTAACAAACCAAATGGCATAACCAACCATTCGTATAACCCCTCTCTCGTTTTGAAGGTTGTCTTCCATTCGTCTCCAGGTCTAATCCGAATTTGATGATAACCGCTTTTCAAATCAATCTTCGAAAAGATAGTAGCTCCACTCAACTGATCTAGCAAGTCATCCAACCTCGGCATAGGAAATCTGTAGCGAACAGTAATCTTGTTCAAAGCTCTACTATCTGTGCACATCCTCCACGTCCCGTCCTTCTTCGGTACCAACAAAGCCGGCACAGCACATGGACTCAAACTTTCCTGCACACGTCCCTGCTCAAGTAACTCTTCCACCTGTCTTCTCAACTCTTCATGTTCCTTCGGACTCATTCGATAATGTGGTCTATGCGGTAATACTGCTCCCGGAACAAGATCGATTTGATGTTGAATGTCTCTCAGTGGCGGCAACTCCTTAGGTAACTCATCTGGGAATACATCCTCAAATTCTTTCAAAACTGGTTTTGCTTCTTCTGGAATTTCCACCTCTTCGTTACACTCTCATCCAATCAACAAGTACACTTCAGGTTCTTCTTCGACTTCCTTGACAAACTCCTTCAAAGTTAACAGAGTTTTCAATTCTTCAATTTCCTCCAGCTTGCTTTCTTTCTGTTGCTGCTTCTTGGGAACTAAAGTAATTTTAGTGCCTTCAAACATGAAACTATAGCTATTAGCACGACCATCATGTGGAACTGCTCTATCAAACTGCCATGGTCTGCCCAACAACAGATGACATACGTCCGTGTCTACAACATCGCACCAAATTTCATCCTTGTATTTCTTCCCAATTGAAAATTTAACACAAGCTCTCCTTCCAACTTTCACCTCACCTCCTTTCCTCAACCAAGCTAACTTGTACGGTTTAGGATGCTTCTCGGTTTCCAATTCCAACTTCTTTACTGCCTCTGTAGAGATAATGTTATCGCAACTCCCAGCATCAATAATGAATTTACAAACTCTTCCAAGAATAGTGCAAGTAGACTGAAATATGTTATTCCTCAACCAACTGTCTCCCTCCTCTTGCTTTGGTGTCAAACAACTCCTCCTCATCATCAGTGAATATCCTTCGTCTCCCGATAACAAGTCTTCCTCCTCAACCGGTAAGGAATTAGAACACTCTGCCTCTTCTTCCTCTTCTTCAACTTCAGCTATCATAGTTCTCTTCTTCGTCTTCGGACACTCGTTGCTTTTATGACCCATCTCCTGGCAATTGTAACATTTGAATCCACTGTTAACCTTCGCCTTCTCAGTCTCCTTCACAACTGGTTTTGTAACAACTTTAGGAACATTATAACTTCCACTGACTCCCTTCACTTGATTGTTAGAATTAGTAAACACACCACCTCCACGCCTTCCCTGCTTCTCCCAAGCTAACGCTTTCTGATGTGCCTCTGCTACAGATCTTGGATCAAACATATTAACCATATCCTGGATCTGCATTCTCAATCCCCCAATGAATCTAGCAGTTAACTGTTCTTCAGTCTCCATAATATCGTTCCTGGCAATGAGTTGGTAAAATTCATCAGCATAATCACTAACAGACTTTGTCCCTTGCCTCAGATTCTGCAACCTCTGGTACATAAGTGATTGATAGTTGTAAGGTAAGAAAGTAGATCTCATCAACTTCTTCATCTTATCCCACGTTTCTATCTTTGACTTCCCTATTCTCTCCCTGGTAAGTTTAGTTTGTTGCCACCACGCCAAAGCTCTCCCCCTCAGCCTTGTAACAACTAACTTCACCCTTCGATTCTCCGGAACCTCCTTGAAATCAAATATCTCCTCCACATTAGACAACCAATCTAAAAATTCCTCAGCTACCATCCCACTTTTAAACTCCGGAATCTCCATCTTCATTCCTGATTCCCATCGACGATCATCATCTACATCTCGATACTGACGTCGTGTTTGTTCTCTATCTCGATGCATACTCCCTTTGTCACCAACAAATTCCTCATCAAAATATGAAGTATATCGTTGTCGATCACGACCTCCAACATCTCTACCACCACTCCTACTACCAACAGTCCTATCACGATTATCAACACTTCTATGATCTTCTGTTCTCTCCCGATCTGAATGTATCGAAGTTCTACTTCTCCCATGGCTCGATTCAGGTGAAATTCTTCTTCTACTTTGATTCATTTCAAGCATCATTCTCTCTAATCGACCAATCCCTTCATTCAACTTTTCAGTAAAACTCTCGTGGATTCGTTGCTCCATTTCATCGGCCTCTTCTCTTCCATACAAGGCATTAATATTGCGATGTCGTTGAGCTCGTCTTGGTGGCATGATTGAACTTCACAAATAATTCAACAAATCTCCAAACTTCAACAAATTTGACTTCAAAAATCTTCAAACAAAACAACTAGTGCGCTTCAAGCTTGCTTCGAACTTCACTTTGGCGTGCCAACTCTCCCACGCAAATTCAAACACCTTTCCCACACTTTGATCCAGGTGATTATGGATCAAACACCCCAAACTTGTTGCAACTTCAATATGAACACGACGAACACAAACTTCAAACTCCAAACTTCTCGATAATTTGCAAATTCGATCTCTAAACTTCAACTTCTCGAAACCCAAATCTCCAAATGATGCAAACTCCTTGCAATCTCGCTCTGATACCAAACTGACGCAGCGGATATTTCAAAACAAACTTCAATTGATGAAATATAGCAATCGGTGATTTGAAATTACTGCAATGCCCAAATTCGTTGATCCGAAGATACCGAATTTTAGCTATCTCTAACTCGTTGATCCTAAGATTCCGTGAAAGAGATCTACGATTCTTCAACGTTGATCTTGCGCACAAGATTCCGTGAATCAGCTTCACAAACGAAGATTCGAGCGCACTCGAATGACGTAGGTGGAGATAGGAGATCACACTCGACTACCAATTAGAAGAAAGCACAAAGCAATCAAAAGGAAATTTTATTCAATATTCATCAACTATTACAATGGCATTACGCCCCTATTTATAGGGTTTATGACTCAACACAAAGACTTAAAAATTTACAACACAAAGGACTTAGAAAATTACAAACAGTGACTTAACGTAACTGGCTACGACTTATGAAACACGGCTTCGACTCAACTACGATGACTCAACTCCTTTACGCGACTCATCAATGTCCCGGTAACGACTCAACAGAAGGCGCTAAAACAACTTTCACGATTTACTGGAGCTTCATATGTCATTCGCGACTCAAAAGATGGATCGGCCGCGCCTTAAGGAATTGGAGTACGCTACCGAACTTCGCGACTTATGGTGTCTCGTTCTCGATTCACGACCTAGGGAAGTAGGAATGGGTCGCGACTAAGGATTTTGGGAAGGAGAAAGTCGTCTCGTGTCTCAGTAGGGTTTTTTTGGAGTAGGCTGTGGTCGCGACTTAGGGATTTGGGAAGGAGAAAGTTGAGTCG
Source organism: Allium cepa (assembly GCA_030765085.1). Lineage (NCBI taxonomy): Eukaryota > Viridiplantae > Streptophyta > Magnoliopsida > Asparagales > Amaryllidaceae > Allium > Allium cepa. The sequence continues at coordinate 537,121,301 of CM060928.1, forward strand.
TGTCTCGGTAGGGTTTTTTTTTGGAGTAGGCTGTTGGTATTGGGGATGAACCGTGAGTCGCGGAGGATGAGAATGGGTCGTGGATGTTGATGACTCGTGAGTCGTTGGTGGTTTGAGTCGTGGGTCGGTGAAGTAGTGATGGGAATGAGTCGGTGATGGGTGGCCAATGCTTCGAACGAGGTAAATTCTTCATCAAACACACAGGCATTAATTATTGGAGAAAATTTAACAAGCAACAGTTCAGATATCACTTAGGATTTAAAAGTTGGTGTTTACTCACCTCTATTTAAAAGAAGTGCAGAGGTTTGAAAAAAAAGAACAGGAAGCCTTTTCACTGAATTTGCTCTCCAGATTTTGCATCTTGAAAGCTTGCAAAATAAATTTGAACTTGATGCTTTTAAAAACTGGAGTACTTGCAAAATAATTTGAACTTGATGATGAAGCCCCTTTGAAACAGAAATACCCTTGAAGCAGATTCACACTTGCATGCATGTGAAAGGTTATGCAGATATGAGAAATTCAGATCTGGATTGAAAGTTGTTTTGAATCTTTGCATGATTTCAGATCATGGTATTGGGTTACAGGGTTACAAATTTATCTTCAGGATGGTGCTTGAATTTGAGGAGTAGATGCATGCTTTTGGAAAAAGTTTTACAGGGAACAAAATTTGCAGATTTTACTTTTGAGGAGGTTTTAGGTTTTGGATGTTGAGCAATTGTTTGAGGATTTCAGATTCTTGGTTTAAGAAGATTACAATTTTGTGCTTAATTCTGGAATTGAATTTCAGAAGAGAGTATTTTACAAATTTGTGGAAAATTTTCAGAATTTCAATCTTCCGTTGTTTTCAAATTTTTGAGAAGTAGATAAAAAGAAAAATGGGAAGGAGATGGAAATGTTTATAAGTAATTTTAGATTTTATAAAAATTAAAAAAGAAAATGAAAATATGACACATGTCTCAAACTTACATAAATGTTTAACACTTGTTTGACGAAGTGATTAAGAACTTAACACATGTCAATTTTTATGTATATTTATTCTAAAGGTAATTTAAAAGCCTTTTTAAATTAATTTCCTAATTAACTAATATGTTTTTCTAAATTTAAAAATACTTTTCTAATAAAATTCCTAATTAAAAAATATATTTATACATTCATAAATGTTTTCTAAATTTATATTAGATACACTCTTTAAGAAGAATGAAACCAATTATAATTTAAATAAAATTATATACAATACTGCAAACTCTTTTAAAATGTTATTTCAAAAGCCTTGTATTTATTCTTATTAAAATAAATACAAATCCAAATTTCCATAGATAAATTTCTATAAAAAGAATATAAAAAAATCTTATTTTTAATTAAAAAATTATCTATATAATTTAAAACCAAACTATATTATTATTATATTTTAAGATGTGTGTATATTCCTTTAATTCAAATTTGTATTCAATTCAAAGTCAAATTTAAAAATCCAAATCTAAAATTAATTTAAATAAATAAATATCAATTTTTAAATAAGCTCATTATTATTTATATATAATATATCTTATTTTAAAAATCAATTTAAAATACACAGAAATAAATATTTTTAAACACACTTATCAATTTTGAACACAATAAATCTATTTAGAATTTATTTACACAAATAAAATAATTATTATTGTTTTAACACCAATTTATAACCATAATTAAAACATTATATTATTATTACTTGGTTATTTATTTTTGAAAATAACAATTTATCAATTTCAAATAATTTAAATTAAGAGATTATCAACATTTTAAACTCCTTGAAATTCCGAGATATTACAGCATTTGTCCAATATTGATAGTCGGTTATTTAACTATCAATTAACATTCACAAAAATCCATCCAAAAATAAATAATTTCCCAAATTATTTATTTATCTCAAAATATCTTCACAAGATATATTTTTATTTTCAACCTTTTGAAAATAGTTTTCAAATCATCTTTCTTTTCAGAGTAAACTTTTCCAAATATTTTCTATTTCCACTGAAATTACCAAGCACAAAACTAGATTTTTTAAAATAATATAAAATACTTTACTTTGAAATGTACTGTAAAACGTTTATTTTAGAAACCGCTTCAGTAGTTTATTAAAAATACATACTATATGAATATTTGAAAGTAAGGCAACTTTAATAAAATATAAAACTAGATTTTCACTTTTAAAAACAAAATACTAAGTCACTTTTTAAATAATTACTACCATAATAGATTAAAGAAAATACTTACTTTTAGAATTTAAATATTAGAAATAATAAATTTTCCAAACTTGCTTTTTAAAACAACTTTAAAACTTTTAACTTATATTTAAAAATTTACTTTGAAAACGTACTTGATTATTCAGGGAGAATTTCAAATCTCAATCACTTAAATCAATTTTCCAAATTGATTTCCAATTTACTCCCTTTGAAATAAATTTCTTTACTTATTCAATTCATTTCCAAAATTCATTAATTATGGATTTTATTATTCTTATTATTATTATTATTATTATTTCTGTTTTATTATTCTTATTATTAATATACAAATTTCAAATTTTTCCCAGTTTCTTCTTTATTCTTCTTAAATAATTTAAATCTTAATTTTAAATAAATGTTTTGCTCTTTTAAATAATAACACTGAAGTTTAAAATTCATTAATCGTCTGATAATTCACGATTTCCCTTTCTATACTCAAGATTTATTTCTTAGAACTTTAAAGTCACTTTATTTCTTTCCAATTCATTCTTAAATTTTATTCAAATTTCTATAATTATTTTACTTACAATTTCACTACTTTTATTATCTTTCCAAAATACAATTTATATATTTTTGGTAATTCATCATACCCAATTATATCCAGTCTAACCATAGCATTTAATATTCCAATATAATTCATCATAGAATATCAAATAATCACAATAGAGGGTATTAAATAATTTAAATAAACGTTGAGGGATCCAGTTGGATCCCTCCAACCTGTTTTCCCTGCATCCATAGATTAGCACAATATAAAATGCCAATTCCACACTATAGCACAACAATCAATTCAACCATTAAAACAATTATTTAAATTTAATCATTTAAATTTAAATTTAAAATTAGATGAGTGAGATTAACTCACCTTTGATTTTCATTTGGCAATCCAATTCCATTTCGACCATTATCTCCCAATTTCAGACCTTGAATAAATATTTACAGTTTATTAATATTTGAACCAATCGATCAGCCTATTATCATCTATTAATTTAATTTTAACTAATTTCCTTTTATAAATTTTCTTTAAGTGACTAAGAACAAATTAATTTCCATAATTCATTATTTAAAAATTCCACTAGTAAATGGAAATAGGTATATATGTGTATTTATTAATATTTTAACTAATCGGACAATCTATTTCCTTTTATTAATTTAGTTAAAACTAATAATTTAATTAAACAAATTTCCCTTTAAATAATTTTAAATTTTCTTTTGTCTGATACATACATATATATATATATATATATATTCTGTAAATAAAAACGGCAGATTTCCTTACTGCCGAAATAAACACTTATGTATATAAATATAGGAATTGGAGAAAAGAGATTGCTTTTTTATAAATCCTACTGTAAAAATAAAATTCCTTTCTTCGACAATATCAAAATTCCTAAGCTATAAATACACACACATAGATTAGACTTAAAGTTGAAAAATAAATTGTTAATAGAAATACCTCACTGCCAAACCAGAGTCGCATCCATCGAAACCCTATCGCGTGAACGCACTACAACCAGATCTCGCGAGCTTCACGCGCACGAGCTTCCAGTCGCCTTCCCTCCACGACCTTCAAATTGACCGCGCGCGAACCCCCATGCCTCCACCACGACTCGAACACCAGCCTCGCGACACTGACCAAGCCTTTGCCTTAATTACGAGCTCTACGCCTAATCGCGCATCCCCCTCCTCTTCATTCGCTTTGATTCGAACAACAAGCAGCTAATTGACTTGAGGAGAGGCCGCCCCTTTTTTTTCTCTGGGAATCTTCGATTTGAAATTAAGGTTTCGGCCATTATTAATTTTTTTTTTGATTTGCGTTCGAATTCATGAGAATAAGGGTGCGCGAATTGAATTAAAGGCTCGATTTTTGGCTTCCAAAAGAAGGATAAGAATCGTGTGTGGGAAGCCAAAGGAAGTGTGCTGGAATACACGTACTATAGTGCCTTGAAAAGAAATGGGAAAGTTTTTGATGTGAAAGGATTTGACTGTTTAAAAATTGTCTTAATTTGATTCAAAAATAAATTTAAATCGACTCGAGTTTTTGATATAGATTTAAGCGCGTTTATAAGTCGTGTGCTCACACAACTCCAAACACTACGAAATTTGAAATCCGATAATAATTCAATATTACGGACCCAATGGAACTGTTTTCGTCGAATTCCGAGACTGTGCCTCGGAAGGCTATTTTTAAATTCAATTTAAACGATATAAATTTCAAAACTTAACAACCATTTTTAAATTTGATTCCATCACTTCAATTCTCTTCAGTATTATTAATATAAATTTTATAAGCCTTCAAATTATTTCCAACAGGCTTAAAATCCCAGATTCAACATTTTACCCAACTTCAAATCATTAAATTCAATAATTTAATTATCAAATAAATTGTGATATTCGTAATTCAAGTTAAAATTTCTCTATTGAATATTTAAAATCAATTAAATATTCCGATTTTAAATGCTTGAAAATTTCGGGTCGTCACACATTTATTAAAAATTCTATATGCCTTGCTGCGATCCGAATATCCAACAAAGATTCCTTCATCGGCCTTCGGGTCAAATTTTCCTAAATTATCTTTTGTATTTAATATAAAACATTTTGATTCGAAAGTTTTAAAGTAAGATACTTTAGGTTTTCTTCCAAAAAAAAACATTTCAAAGCAATTATGTTTAGTCATAGGTCATATGGTTACTCGATTCAAAACATTAGAGGCCGTAGCAATAGCTTCAGCCCAAAAATGTTTTGGTAAATCACCACTATTTAATAGTGTTCGTGCACATTCTTGTAGCGTATGATTTTTTGTTTCTACTACACTATTTTTTGTTGTGATATGTGGGGAAAAAGAGAAATTATGACTTATGTCCTTTTTATAGATTGTACTTGAGTTGGACCAAATAAATCTAAATGTAATAATTCTAATGGTTGTTCTGTAGAAATATTATTTTTACATTTAAAAGAGCTTTTCTTTTGTTTACCAATTTGACAAGCGTCACATATATTTTCTACTTTATAATTTATTTTAGGTAAACTCTAACTAACTCATATTTTGCTAATTTATTAATATATTTAAAATTAATATGATAGAATCGTTTATGCCACAATCATGGATCGTCATGTTTGGCGGTTAAGCATAAGTTTGAATTTCTATTTATATTTATATTTAAGTCATAAATATTTTTGTTTCTAAAACCCTCAAAGATAAGTTGTTTGTTATTGTCGAAAATATTACTTCTATCTTTTTCGAAATTAATTTGAAAACCTTTATCGCATGATTGACTAATGCTAAGTAGGTTTTGTTTTAAATTTTCTACTAAGAAAACATTTGTAATAATAGGAGAGTTAGAACTACCAAAGTTGATGACTTCTCCGATGCCGACGACGTATCCTTTTGAGTCATGTCCAAAAGTTATCGTTCCACCATCGATATATGTTATATTTGATAGCAATTTTGCATTTCCGGCCATATGCTAGGAGTAGCAACTATCAAGTATCCACTACTCCTTTTTTTTTTGGTCCCTGCAAGATAAAAATGATTTAATTGGTGCCCAAAAACTTTGTTAGGGTCCTAGATGTTAGGAGGAGCAGGTAGCCACACCCAAGTAGGTTTGGTACCTTTATGAACATAATTTTTATTATAGACTACATTATCTAGAAAATTATTAATATGTTTTTGTCTAATCAAATAATTATTTGTCAAATTTTCATGTTTTTGGTATTCGTATTAGACTTGGGTGATCTTTTAGTCTTTTGATAAATAAAACTATACTTCTTAACATTATTCCCTTTTTGTTTAGGAATATTTTTTAAATCCCATTCCATTTCTATTACGTGAAGGTTTTGAAGTTTTGATAAGATTTTCCAAATCTTGTTTTCCTCTGTTAAATTTTGAAACATTATTTGTAATTTTATATAAATTTTCCTTTAATTCAAAATTTACAATTTTCAATGTTTCTATATTACTTTTCAAGTTGATATTTTCTTTTAACAACTATCCTTTTCTAGTTTAACTTTTCCAAAATCAATAAATATAGTTTCAAATTCAACTAAACTACTTTTATTTTTTCTTGAGATAATTCTGGTTCCTAATAATTTTTTCATCTTTTAACATTCCTATTTCAAGTTCTAATAGATTTATTTTGGCTATGTGTTCTTTATTCAATTTTTTAATTTGCCTAAATTTATCATCTAAATCCATGTTAAGCTCTAATAATTCATCATAGCTAAGTTTGGGACATACCTCATCAGTTTGTGTTATAAAACATACATTAGCTTGTTCTCCGTCACTATCGCAGTCCCTATCTGATGATGAGGAATCCGAGTCATCCTATGTTACTTTGTAAGCTTTCTCTTTTTGAATTTTTCAAATTTGTTCTTCTTTTCATCATTGTTGAGCTTGGGACAATCTTTCTTCATATGGTCAAATTGATCACATTCATAGCATTTGATTGACGTTAGATTCATTGAGCTTGATTTTCCTCCTTTCTGAAATCTGGTCATTTTCCAAAACTTCTTGAATTTGTTGTAGTTTTTGGCAATAAATACGATTTCTTCTTCGTCTAAGTTTGTATCTTCATTTGTTGCTGGAAAAGCTATGTTTTTCTTCTCCGTATTTTGTTCTTTTTTGCCTACAGATTAGCCTTATACGACATTTAATTTCCCATCAATTCTTCAACTAAGAGTGTTGAGAGGTCGTTAGCTTCTTCGATAGCTAATACTTTTCTTTCTCACTCTGTAGTTAAAGAATTGAGTATTCTAGATACTAAATCAAAATTTATGAATTTAACTCCTAGCGTCATTAAATTGTGTTAAACAGTTTGGAATCTAGAGTACATGTCCACTATAGATCCATTTTGTTTCATTTTAAATGATGAAAATTGATTTTGTAAAATTGAAATTTTAGTTTGCTTAACTTTGCTTGTGCCTTCATGTGTAACTTATAAGGTATGCTAAATATCATATGCAGTGTTACGTAACATGATATGTGAAAATTCATTCTTATCTAATGAACAAAATAAAACATTCATAGCTTTGGCGTCATTAAAAGCTGTGGTTTTTTGTATATCATTCTATGTGTTCATAGCAGTGTTAGGTGCTTCATATTTATTTTGAGTAGCTCACCAAATTTCTAATCCATTAACTTCCATAAAGATTCTCATACTGTTGACCAATATGCATAATTAGAATCTTTAAAAAGTGAAGGACGTGCTGGGGATTGTCCTTCTTGAAAAATACTTTCCATATTAAAGTGATTCAAATATGTATTACTGTATTTTGATCAAACCTTGCTCTGATACCAATTGAAAGTCTATGGGGTGGATCGTGTAGCGTATATGCAAGTATATGTGACAAAATATATGATGCAACTACAATAATATTAATCTAAGTAAATATAGAATGAGCATACTAGAATTTTATACTGGTTTGAACCTCTTGTCCTATGTCCAGTCCCGAAGCTCCCATTCGAAATTCAACTATCAAAAATCCTCGCTTCTCCTGAAGGAGTATGCTTGGTTACAATGTGTTGTTCTTGTCAAATGTGTGTTCTAATATAACACGGGTTTTGACTAATTAATACAATTACTTCCAATATATTTCTAAGAAATATTATCTATGGAGAACTGAGTATATGGAAGAGTGAATACAAGTAAAGATTGCTAGAGTGCAGAGATCAAGAATATAGGATAGAGTATAGAATTAGAAAGTGTAAGTAAGGGAAGCAAGTATTTTTTTCTCTTGAGTCTTGATGCTATATATAGTTGTAGATAGGTATCTTGAGTAGTTACATCCATTATTTAATCCTCTAAGGTTGCTTCTGTTGATGGTGAAGAGTTGTGGCGAAGAGAAGTGGAGATGTCTATTCACATGTGGCAGTTGCAGTTCATTTATGAAGTTCGAGTTTGAATTTAGACGTTTGGTATTTGTTTCAAACATTTGATACTATATATTTTTTGAATATAACTGAGGATCAGACGTCTGAGTGTTATTACTAGACGTTTGGTTTGGCCTGTTAGTTGTTCCAGAGAACTATTTTAGACGGCTGGCTTGTGCACCCAGACATCTGATATGGTGCATGTCAGTTTTTGTGCATCCTTTCTTTTACTTCCTTGTACCTATCGACTTGTAGTCTCTTGTAGTGTCCTTTGAGCCTTGTTCTTATCTTTCTAGTGATGTTGCTCTAGCAAGTACCTATATATATAAGTATATATGTATATTTGATTCCTATTGTATAGTTGTTGTCATCGAAACCATAGATTGGATGTCCTAATAGTATACATAGATGAATGTAGGATAGGATTAGGAGTCGTGTTAATGTAGAGAGGTAAACTGATTGCCTATGCTTCTCGATAGCTTGGACTACATGAAGCCAGATATCCAACTCATGATTTGGAATTATACGGTAAATTTCGCATTGAAGGTGTGGAGACATTACCTTTTGGGAGAAATATTTGAGTTGTTTATGGATCATAGTCGCTAAGAAATTTGTTCTCTCAGAAAGAGTTAAATATGATATAGTGGAGATAGTTAGAGTTCATAGCCGCACATGACTTTGGTATTCAATACACATCGAAAAAAGGAAATTAGCTTGCAGAAGCACTTTGTAGAAAGCATTATAATGTGGTTTTGGCAACGATAGCCGAGTGGAAGGATTTAGAAGTATTGACTACATGCAGAGTATAATGGAGATCTACAGCTAGTTCTAGTCGAAAAATCACCATGTTATCATGTTTAGAAGTACGGCCAATGATGATCAAAAGGATTGCATCTAAGTAGAAAGATAGCCCAGTGTTAGCTGAGAAGATTAGAAGGCTAGAGGCTAGAATCGAGACTGATGATCTGAAGGATTTTAGTCTTGACCAGAGAGGGTGGTTGAGAAAGAGGGGACGATTATGTGTCCCGAGTGTAGAAGACATGAAGAAGAAGGTCCTTAGAGATGCCAACATTCAAATACGGTTGCTCCTAAGATCCCTCTTCCTTGGCCCCCGCTCAGGAAATGGGCTCCTAAGGTTTCTTCTCAGGCTGCTCCTCCTCCTGAGGCTCCTTTATCTGTCCCAGATCCGCACCCTTGTTCTGTTGCTCGGCCTGCTTCCCCTTCATCTTCTGTGGCTCATTCTGATGCTTCTGCGGTTCCTACTATTGTTCCAGTTACTATTCTGACTCGTTTGCCTGTTGTTTCGGATGAGTCCGAGAGATGTTGAGTTGATCACATTTCTAATATGAGATTGAACCCCTCGGATGACTCCTATTTTCGTTTTGTTTCGGATGATCATCCGCACCTTAGATGCCTTTATTACAAGCCTTCGGGTGACTCCTTAGCTCTAGATTTGGATGGACCGTATGCGGCATTGAATTTCGACTTGCTTGCTGATCCTCCTTAGGATCGTTCTTTCATTTACACATCTGATGCTGTGGAATATGATCCTTGTCTTGCAATCCTTTTCCACCCGTTTGCTGGTATCTTTGGGAATGTTGTGGATGCTGGTGTTTCTGCCTCTCCGAAGGAGAAGTAGTCTAGGCGTTTTTATTGTAGCTGTGGCATGTTTTTCACACTCTAGTGCTTTATTTTCCATTTCATAGTAGTTAAGGTGTTTTTACCTTACTCCTGTATCTAAAGTTTTATTACATTCGTAATAAAAAGTGGATGGTCCACAATAAAACCGGCTTGCCTTGCAAAAAAAACATTCAAAGTTCATTATTCATGCGGGAGGAATAAATATGTATCAAGATATGAAGAGAAGTATCATCTGGGACGATATAAAGAGATATAGGCTTATGGGTAAGGCGGTTTTTGAACTATCAACGGATAAAAGCTGAACATCAGAAACCGAGTGGATTACTTCAGGCTTTGGATGTTCCAATCTGGAAATGGGTTTCTATCTCAATGGATTTCATAGATGGAATGCAAAGGTCAAATAGATGAAATGAGAGTATCTGGGAAATAGTGGACAGACTGACTAAGAGCGCACACTTTATACTCGTTAAGTTGACCAGGACAGCACCGGATTTAGCTAAGTTATTCATGAAGAATTTAGTTATACCGCATGGAATTCCTTGTAGTAAGTGATAAAGATTCCATATTCACTAGTGAGTTTTAGAAGAGTCTATAAAATACTATTGATACCAAGCTCAACATGAGTACCACTTACCTTTCGTAGATAGATGGGAAAACGGAGAGAGTTAAAAAAGTCTAAGAGGATTTGTTAAGAACTTGTGTACTAGATTTCAGAGGATCATGGAAAGACCATCTACACTTAGTCGATTATTCGTATAACAACAGTTATCAGACTAGTATAGGAATGGCATCGTTTGAAGCTTTGTATGGAAGACTGTGCAAATCTCCCGTTTCTTGGTTAGAGACCAGGGATAGATTGATTCTTGGTCCGGATTTAGTTAAAGACCACAGAAATGATTAAGTTAATTTTAACTAGAATAAAGGAAGCTCAGTCTAGGCAGAAGATTTATGCTGGTAAAAGATGGAAAGACTTAGAGTTCACAGTAGGAGATCATGTTTTCGTAAAAATGTCACCGATGAAAGGTGTGATCAAATTTGGAAAATCAGGCAATTGGCACCAAGATTGTAACGACCTGGTATTTCGAACCATTCAAATCGACAATCATCCACTCATGTCAGACGTGAATTGCTCAAAACAACAGATTGTTAATTAATATTTGGCAAAACTCAGCATATATTGTAAATAAATCAATCATAGAATCACAAGCACAAAGTAATATAACAATAAGCAGTCGAATAGATAATTAATAGTTTATGAAGCTACTATAATAAACAACTGAGTCTAAAAAAATACAAAAGATATCCAATACATAGAAGTGTCAATAATAAAGAAACTGACAAGTTTGTATAAAACTACCGGAACAACTAGACTAACTGAAGCTGAGTAGAATGAGATGGATCTTCAAGCAAAGCTCTAAGGGTGAGTCTCAAATGTTGTGGCACTCAATCTGACCTGAGCATAAAGTAAAACATAAAAAAATCAAGTCAGGATTAACATTCTTATATTAGTAAATTCAACACAAGTGAAATGTCAACTGAAATGTAAGTAACTTAAAAGATGTTTGGGATTTCCATCCTCTAAGGATCCATGGAACTATCTACTATGTAGTAATATACGCTATTATAATATGTCGTAAAGTAAACTATCAAAAAAGCATTAAGGCGTTACTCATATCTCCCTTAACACATTTTTATATATTCGCATAGTTTATATAGTACCATAATTCCTCCATAAACTGGAGGGCTATCAAAGGGCACTCCATGGGTATGGTACAAACCAAACTCGTAGAATGCGCGATAAGGCATGTGACAAGGCACGTGAGGCAATGCTAGGGTAGATATACCGTTTGCAGATCCGGACTGGTGGTAACACATAGCAGCTACTACCACCCACCTCGAGACACACTCCCAAATAAAAGGTGCACCCAATCAATTCACAAAGTAACAGAATGATATCGAAGAAATTTGTCCAATAGGAGGAATGACCTCACTTGGCCCGACATGTCTCCTGTTTTTGCCACATCAAACTGACTCACGGGAGTCAGGGCTATGCTAAAACCTCATAGAATCGTCTCCAAACCATCCTACTTCATTCTAGAATCTCCACCACGTACACAGTTATTAAAGTGGTTTTCAGTTTTCGCAGAGAGTATGACAATATCCAATCCCGGTCTCTTTAACCACCAAACGCTTATTTCACACCGTGATCATTTCATTTCAAATAGTTCATACTCGTATGAAAATATCATATTCATTTCAAACCATATCAATTCAATATCATTATTCACTTTAAATAATATCCATTTCCAGAATTCTAACACTTTCAAAACCATAACACTTTTGCAATCGTAACTCTTTTGAAATCACACTTTCAAAATGATTACATTCCCAGCTTAAATAGTTTAGGTATTGAAATAGTATATGTATATTAAAATAGTTATAAATTAAAATAGTTTATATATTAAAATAATTTATATATTAAAATAGTTAAAAATAGTTTATATTTATTCAAAGAGATTATACTAAAATAGCTTCCCAAATTGTTTCCTCCAATTCCATAAATCGATTCAAATCATTTAAATTCCAAAATTCAATTTAAATCAATCCCGGTTCAACACTTTCAATTTAAAAGGTTAAATATTAAATTCAAATTCTCAATAAACCATTTCAGTTTTTATCATTTTCCAATCCAGGTTTGAACTATCATTTCAATTCCAATAAGATTCAAAGTTAAATATTCAAACATTTTCAATATAAGTTTCATTTATATTTCAATATTTAACTTTAATTTTATTCAAATTGAAAAACATTCACTTAATCATTTTAATTAAATAAAATCTAAATTTATAAATTTGAATTTATATTAAATGTTTAGTCTCAATTTTATTTAAAACTGAGAATGTTCATTTAATCACTTTTATCAAATCAAATTATCAATCATATCTTTCAAAATCTCAAAATCAATAAGTTTAAGTCAATACTCATTTAACATCAATTATTAAACAATTTAAATTCCAAGTCAACATTAATTTATCTTCCCAACTTTTATTATTAAAGTAATAAAAAATCTATTTTTAAAATATTAATATAAATTTAAATAAATACTTAAACATATTATAAACCAATTAAATTCTATTTTAATTAAATCTTATTATTAAATTTATTTTATATTAAATCTTATTTTATATATTTTTAATAAAAAATTATAAATAAAGTCTTAAAATCTATATTTTCCAACACTAATTTATAAATTAAAATTTTCAAAACATATTATTAAAAATCTAAATTTTATACATATATAAAATAACACTTATATATTATATTCTAAAAATCAATATTCATTAAAACCCATATATTTCCCTTCAAACTTTGGAAATAATTTTCAAAATGTAGACCAACGGTGTTCGCATATAATTTTATATCCTATGGTCAAGTGATACGGATATTTATTATTTCAATTTGCAAATTAAATATTTACGGATATATATCATTTCAACCCATAGCGGTTTTCCTCTAATCTACAGTATCATTCGGGTATGTATCATTTCATCATTTAAGCAATTCTAAACTAACAGGGAACTTGCAGAGTGAGAAAAAATATGATAATAATATAATATATCAACAACAGACATATATCATCAGTAACGAATTTAAACATAATATACACACACACACACACACAATAGGTTATGGTGTCATACGCCATAGGTAAACAATTATAGATAATGGCATATCATATTTAATAATTAAATAACTTAACAATTCAAATTTAACAGCATATTTCAGTTAACATTTCATGTGAATCAAATTTACTAAATATAAGGATGTTAATCGTGAGTGATTACTCATCTAGCTAGGCTAGAGAAAAACGAGAGCAAGGTGAAAACGGATACGGACAAGCACGGATACGCACAGAAGGAAGAGAAAACTGTTGTGACAAATTTTGGATAACAACGAGCTAGATGACAAGAATTCAAATGGAAACAGGTATACAAGTAAACTTATATATATTAGCTTAGATTGAGAAATATATATATAACCTTTCTGCCAACAAATATGTATATATACGCATCACATATGCAACATGTATGCAAGGATGGCTTGCTATTTACATATTCAACAATATATATTAGCAATATAGATGGTCTGAGAGCAACATATAAATTGTAACATATATTTTTCTAAACAAGAAGAGGAAAAGCTAAATCGAAACAGTACATAATCATGAGGCCTAATAGTTGCTGATAGCCTAACAAACTATTTTTTGTTCAATCCAAGTATGCTGCACATGCAGCCTGTTGACACCGCAGTGGTTGGTTGCATATAATACATATTCATGTTATTTAAGTCGGTGTATTGAACATGATGTTTTAATCTGCACAGTAGTATTTAATAATCTTTTAAATAAGTAACAGTGTTGATATAATTCCCTTATTTATCTTTTGAAACCACAAAGTAAATCACATAATCAACACACACACACACACTATCATATATATATATATATATTTATATGGACATGCACACACACACACATATATATATACCGACAATGATTTACTGGTAGCACACGAGATGGAGAAGTGGCTGTTACATGCTCTAGGTTTGTATACGTTGGCAGAGATGGGAATGATGGCTGCAAATTGGAGGAAGGTGGTTGGAGATGTGGCTCCAAGGTGGCGGGCCTGGTCGATGGAGCTGTTGGGGCACAATGTCTTGTCATGAGGTCGTGGAGGTGGATTGATGGGTCGGGGAGAGGGTCGGGACGGAGGAATGTTGGTGCGGCAGTGGGTGCTCGCTGTGTGGAGTTTGTCAATGGGTTTTGAAGTCCTTGGAGAGGGTGTAGGCTTGTCACGTGTGAGGGTGGGTAAGGGGACGTGGTGTTCCAAGTGGGAGGCCAATGTTCAAGGTGGGGAAAGATTGTTAATGGCAGAGTCGGGTGTTGTGGAGGAGGGTAACAGCTCGCAGGTGGATCTCGAGTCTCAACCAAAATGTAAAAGAAGATATCAGCAATTATATATGACACACCTTATATAAAATATGTTATAATATATTGGCTTTCACGAATTTAAAGAACAGATCCAAAGAGAAGAGGAAAGGAAATGAATGAACTTGAGATAAAAAGAAATAGCCAATATATTTTGAAACCAGGAATAGTGAAAGTCACAAGTTGAATCTAGGAATTGTAAAAGGTAGTGACTATAGGTTTTCACGGTGGCCAAACAAATGGGTAGGGAAACAAAAGATTAAAACGGGTAGTGATACAGTTACCATTTCGTAAATTTCACCGCGTATCGGACTCTGAAACACACAAATGAATATATTGCGGAGATTACAATAATGAGACGAATAGAATAGTACACAGATATCTGCGATACGATCATCCTATCAAAATTCGATACTCACTGCCAAATTGCTACTAATTTGCTGAAGTAAACGGGCTATAACACTCAGAATTTGACGAACGAAATATGACGTATCACTCAGAAAATAGTCCGCATTTTTATTATATAAAAATATTCAGATTTCAAAAACATTTTATTTTCATTAAATTGACTGATTTAAATTGAAATTGAAAATTACACAACAGAACTTACTTTTAAATTTTTTGATAAAATCTGCCATTTTCTATGTTTAATTAAACGTATTCCAAATATCAAATTTTCATTACAAATTTTATTATTTTATTTTCATGAAAATTTCAATTAATTATGTTATAAAAATCGTTAAAATTTATGGGTCGTTACAAAGATTTGTTGGACCATTTCCTATTATAGAAAGGATTGGAAAATTAGCGTATAAGGTAGATTTACCGAATAATTTGGCAGGAGTCCACAGTGTTTTTCATATTTCTTCTCTAAGGATGTGTATTCGATATCCAAAGAATTCTATTACACCAACTATGTTAATGATCTAGTAGTGGAACCAGATAAGACTATAGTTAGAAAACCAGTTCACATATTTACGAGAGATGAGAAAAGACTAAGGAACAAGACAGTTAGATTAGTCAAAGTCCAGTGGAGTGACGACAAGAGAGATTGTATATGGGAAATGGACAGTAGGATTAGGGACACTTATCCTGAGTTATTTGATGGCATGTATTACTTTTATGTTTGACTATTGTAGGTATGAGAAATGCGGAATACAGATCTTAAGGCTGGAATAACACTAGAGGGGGGTGAATAATGTTTTATGGATTTTCTAAATCTTTTTGAAAGTAATGTAATTTAATCACCAACAAATGCAATTCACAGACATAGATATAATCATAGAGTCGGACATAGATGCAAATACTAAATAAAAGCGGTAAAGGAAAGAACACAATAGGATTTTATACTGGTTCGGAGTTACCCTATATCCAGTCCCGTACAATCGTACGAATTTTTTATCAAAATAATCTCCCATGTTCACCCTTGGTTCCATGGCTATGAGGTACACCCTTTTGTATTTGTGTCCAGGGCAAACTCTCTTGATTTAACCATGTTATAAGATCACCTAATTGATTTTGGGGGATACAATCACACCCAATTGATTTCAACGCTCAACCACAACTTTTACTTAATAGTTTGATTTGCAAAAGATTCTATAACTCTGAATAGCACTGAGATCTTATGGAGAGAGTGGCAGAGAATCAAACAAGAGATAATCAAGTTTGATTCACTTGGTATTTCGGCAGAGTAAAGTTTAGATTCTTTAAAATAAATGTGGAATATGAAAAGGAGAGAAAATAATTGAAATTATGATTTAAATTCATTCAAAACAATAGGTATATATATTAGGGCTACTGTCATATCTCTTCGCGAAAGGTTACGATGAATAGACATTTTTTTTGAAAACTTGAATTTTGAATTTAACGGACACCATGTCGACATGGGGGGTTGAGGGATGTCGACATGCTCAAGCAAAAATTGATGTTTTGATTTTCTTATTAAAATTGGTTTCTATAATTTTTCAAAATAATTTCTAAACTTTGTAAATATATTTGAATATTGTTTAAGCATATAAAATAGTTTAGAAAGTATTTTTCAATATATATAATCTTAATCTATAAAGTGATTTAAGATATGAGTATATAAATATTTTAAAGCTAAATATTTAGAACAAGAGATGGTGTAAAAACAAGGACAATTTTAAAATTAAAATATTAAAAATGATAAAACTAGTTTTGAATCTAAAATATTTAAAACCAAGATAGATGTCTTTTTGAAAACAAAGTTTTGAAAACATTTTAAAAACAAGAGATATATTTTTGAAAAGCATTTTTATAAAATTAGTGGATATCAAAATTGGACCACTATATGTTCCACTAGATATTGTCGTGGGTTCCATCCCATTAGGGTTCCATCCCTTTAACAGGCTCGAAGTGGATTCCATTCTACGAATAAATTTCGAATAAAGATGTAAGTGCTTTCAAGAAGTTTTATCATAATTCTATATTCAATACTTTTCTTGTACTCTTGAACTCTTGATATCTTGATACTCATGAGTCTACAATCTTGATATCTTCAGTCAGAAATCTCTATACTGCACAGTCTTCATTCTGGGTACCTGCATGTTTATATCCTGCATATACATATATATCTAAACTATAATGTTAGTATGTATATTTTATAACAAATCCTAAGGTTGTTTTCGTCAAAACCATCATCTTAAGGACTAACAGTGGGTACCTTATCGTAATTTCTAGGACGAAATCTTTAAGGAGAGGAGTCAGTAGTGACCCTAATTTTGGTTAACATTATTTGGACATTTAATTATATAAATTAAATTAAATATTATAGAATGTTAAGTGGAGGTTGAGATTTGATAATTAAGCTTGAGCTGTGACTTATGAACGAACTAATATAAGTGATTAAAACTTAAGATAAGGAGAATGTAACAACCCTAGATTTTTTGCATATAATTTAAATTTGACTTTATTTTATTTTGAAATTATTTTAAACTTTTTTATTTTAAACATTTAATTGTTAAATATAAATTTTGATTATTATATGAATTATAATTTCAAAATGGTATAAGTTGAATAGTTTCCTGAAAAATGGGATTGTGGTCAAAATTGGTCAAACTTTGACTTTTAAATTTTAAATTTAAATATTTTAATTCTTAATTTTATCTTTTGTTATAAAAGTAGATTTAACATCATGAATACTGCTTTTCGTTTCGTTGAAATTGGATTTAAATTGTGAAAGTTATACCCTTTACAATATTGTGTGTATATAGGGTTATTTAACAATATTCTTTGTTTTAAATTTATATAAATGATATTTTTACTTGATATATCTTATTCTAATTTGCATACTTATGTTTTATTATGTATATTTTGATTTTTAAATTTTTTTAAAGTGATGGTTGAATTTTTCCAAAGCTTATTGAATTTATTTTCTATTTTTAAAGCCTAGTTTCTATTTTTTTTGCTATTTTCTTCATTTAAATTATATTTAATTAAAATTTATATATTTATTTTGTGAATGAATTTTTATTTTATGTCATTATCTTTTTTATAAATATTTTTACAAGTCCATATAAATTTTCCAAATTTCATTCTGTTTATTTTCCATTTTTCTAGACTAGTTTGCATTTTCTGTGCTATTTTCTTCATTTAATTATATATGATTAATATTTATTTATTTATTTTTGTTTAATTACTATATTTTCGTGTTTATTTCTGAATTTATATATATATTTTAGTTATTTAAATTTGCAAAGGAAAATGTTGGAAATTTGAAGAGTTTTGACTTTTGTTATTCCTTGGCCTTTTTATATTCTTGTCTCTTCATTTCTCAACTAACACTTTAATTCATTTGCTGCCTTAACTCCTAATCTTTAGCCGACTTCTCCCATTTCTTTTCACGTGAATTATCATCTCTAACCTGAGAAAATAGTTCGGCCTTCATCTTGGTGAAAAACTTTGGTAAATCTCTCTTTTCTTTTCACTTTTCAATGTTTTGTTCTTTGAATTTACACTTGCTCTCTTCTACTTCAGGTTTGGCCTCACCACTTCAGCCACCTTGCTGCCTCCACCACCACCTGAACCAGTCACCACCACCTCCAGCCCAACCCCAAGCCCAAGCTGTGGCCTCTCATGATGTTGACCCATACAAAAATCCATAAAACTCAACCTATATCCCATAGCCGAGCACATCTATGATCACCACCTCCAAACCACCACCTAGGCCAGCCATACACCACCCCCACCTACTGTTCCAGACCTGACACACCCTGCCACATCACCACCTGACCCCTAAATCCTGGTCGTGCCCTCCTTGGCCTTGGCCGAGCCTTGTAGTTGCCTAGAATCCTTGTTATTGCCTTGTAATGTTAGATTTTCCATCACCAAATGTTGCACCACTTTCCCTAGGATAGGCTGACTCCTATAAGTCCACAACCAGACCTTAGAGCTAGCCTTAGTCGTGTATTTTCCAGCCATGACTGAGCTTATGCTAGATGGAGGCAAGTGCAATTGATTTGGATTTGTTTTGTGCTTGAATTTATAAGTTGTTTAAAAGTTTGTGTAGTATTTATTAATGTATATTTGAATTGTTTTGTCTCATGTGTTCAAGGCAATTTATCTTTGGCTCTCTCAAACTCGAATCATTGTCATGCCATAGTGCTTTTGAAGATCTCAGTTTGTGCATTCGATTGTTGCTTCCTGTAACATCCCGGAATTTTTAACAATATCTGTGACGCCCCACCTCTATACCCACGTTAGCAAAGAGTATTGTATAGATAATACCGTCTGCTAACGCTGAGAATAAGGCTGGATAGGAGAGACCATGCGTAATCTTACCTTAACTATTCACTAAACACATCGAAAAGTAGAATCACAAACAGTTCGACGTATTCAATAAATATTTAAAGCAAGACTACAATGGCTATAAGATCTATCAGAACAGAATATAACAACTCAAATGCAATCTACATCACAGAACAGTAAACCATCATATACACATATATAGATACATAATAGAGTATACAAAATAATACATGTCAAGTGGTATAGCAAACCACAATATACAGACGAGTTCCAGATGAATACATATCAGAGTTATAACAGAAAGGACTACACAAAAAGCTAAGACAAAAAGGAGTCAGCGGGATAGTCCATGCGGAAGCAAAAGAGGCTAAGTCCAAAAGCACCTAACCTGAAACATCTCGGTCTGACCCGAGTATAAAATACACGGGTCAGTCTAGCTAAACAAATCAGTTAGATAAACTGAACAACAATAAACCTGCAAGGTTACAAAACATAATAGATATCTCTAAAAGAGATAACACAATCATCTAACGAAAGATGAATCATATAGAACAAGCCTCATATCGTCGGCAACATATAGAAACAAAGGATAAGAATATCCCAAAGCAAGCCAAAGGGCAATTAACAAACACCAATTGCAACAAATCCAATATCTCATGAGCGGTGGTGAAGAAACCACTCCAATATCTCTCGAGCGGTGGTGAAGAAACCACTCCAGTATCTCTTGAGCGGTGGTGAAGAAACCACTCCAATATCTCATGAGCGGTGGTGAAGAAACCACTCCAATATCTCTTGAGTCGGGGCAAAGGACCAACTCCAAAAGCGATATTAAAGGCAGCAAACCCAATATCACCCATGCGGCTCATAACGACCAACATAGGAAGCGATACTATAGGGTGACAAGCCGTAGTGGTGAGACCCAGTACTGGACACCACTAACTGGCGGAATGTGTCACAACTCTCGAAGAGGAATCCGAAAAGTGTTAACGTATGTCCCATAACCACTCGTTCGCACTAAACGGTTTACTATCCGTTAGCCATTTTCACACTCAAAGCAGTACAAATTTACCTCATATCATCGGTAAACTAAACCCGAAGGTCAAAACGATCAATTGAATAGGTCGGGAATTAATCGGAAGGATAAACGCACAGATTCATGGTCCGTGTTTTGCCCAACCATTTAATCATCCTTCCACTTCGCTCGACGTGCGAAAGTGTGCGTGTGTTTAAATAGAATTTATAAATTGGAGTTAATATGATTAGAAAGATTATTTTATAAAAACCCGTGGATGAAGTCAAAAATAAGTTGTCAAAGTCAAAGAGGCAATAACAACCACTAAGAACCAACATGAATCGATAAAATCCGAAAAACCAATCAAAATAAGCATAAATAGGCAAAACAGGAAAACAGGAGCAGGTCAGTCGACTGAAATCCCTGTTCAGTCGACTGAAAATTGTCCAGAAAAATTTTGGGCTTCAGCTCAGTCGACTGAACAGAGGATCCAGTCGACTGAACCCAATTTCCTGCATTTCCTACTTATAACAAATGAAGTGCAAACTCTCCTAACTTTCAACTGGATGAGCACGGACGCTAGGTGTTTACGCCTAGCGGCTACCCGGCCCTATAGCACTTCAATGCGTCACCAAAACATGATCAAAACATCAAAGTTAGGATCTCTAAAGAATTGAACCCAAACATTAAAAATTTGGATATTCACCAATTCAATCCAACCTAAAAGCAAGTGCATATGAACAAGTGCTAGGTATTCATACCCAACATCAATGAAATCAAGAGAAGTAGATGTGAGTTCAAAACTCACCTTTTACACAAAACAAAGAAGATGAAGAAGCACCAATGCAAGGAATCAACCAACTACACTCCACTTCAACACTACAAGCTTCAATCTAGAATCAAAGAAAATATATCCTAAGTTAGGGTTAGGAAATTACTGAAATTGAAGAGGAGAAGAGATGGAGAAGATGGAGATGGAGCTTACCTATTGTTTCTCTTCGATTTTGGAGCAAGAATATGAGCTAGCAAGAAGAACTAGGGTTTGCAATTTCTATTTCCCTTTCCCTTCCACCATTATCAGTTTTTAGCTTAAGTTTTTAAGAAATGAATAAGTGAATGAGAGGAGAGAAGGGCTGAGTTGAGGTTAATAGAACAGTTTGGGTGAAACCCAAGCCCAAAGCCCAATAGAAAAGGTCAAAATTTCACTTACTCCAAACATATCAAAGATTATACTCAAAAAGATCGCAAACGCCATTTTGGAACCAATGGAGGTGGTCTTGAGTCCCAATTCGACCGTTTGTAGAAAGTAGCTTTTCGGACCATAATCCGACATACGACGTCATATTTAAATAAATTATTTAAATATACCACCGATAAATATGCGGGTTGTTACAGTATCAATTTAATAATCTGTATTAAAATTAAATTAATATTGATAATTTCATTAATAATAATTCAAATTGATTTAATAATCTTCTTCAATAATTATTTAATTGGTTATTTTATCTTTTAAAAATAATAAATTGGTTTCTATTTATAATATAAATATATGGTTTATATTTTAAATGGATTAGCTTTGTTTTAAATTTAATAAATAAAGCATATTTTCTAATTCTAATATTTTTAGTAATTTGGAAATTTGTTTTTATTTAATATATAAGCTTTTCAAAGTTATTAAATAAATAGATCTTGGTTTAAATTTAATAAATGAATCATGTTTTAAAATTCTAATACATATATTAATAATTTGGAAATTTTGATTTTTATTTAATATTAAGTTTTCAAAGCTATTTAATGAATAAATATACGATTTTAAAATTGTTATGACAAATGTTTAAATGCTTAAAATAATTTTGGCTTGAGTTTTAAATTTAAAATGAATTAGCAAAAAAGTTTTATAGCTTAATAAAATAGGTAATTTGTTAATAAAGACAAAATTTCTTTTATAATTATTTTAATTTAATAATGAGATATTTCTAGAAATAATATTAATAGTGTATTGTCTTTACAAATAGGTTTTGAATAAAATAGCTATTGTTATTTCAAATTTAATTTATATTTATAACTTGGTTTTTAAATATTAGATTTTGAATTTAATTTGAATTTAAAATTCCAAAGTATAAATTTTAATTATTTTAATTTTTATATGTATAAGCTTTATTTATAAGCATAATTTTTTTTATTTCTTTTTAAATCTATATACATATTTAAATTCTAACTAAATTAATCAATTAAGCTTAATACATACATTAACTTGTAAATTAAATACTAATTACTTTAAATGGACAAGTGTTGATTTCCTAATCAACTTATAACAAATGTTAGAAGATAAACATATTAAGTTGACAAATGTTGAAAATAGTACAGGTGTCATTTTTTTGTATTTTCTTTTATTTAATAAAATCTAAAACTACATCTATAAACATGCATTTTCTTCTTACTTGTTTTTTTTCTCATTTCCTAAATCAAAAGAGAACTTCAAAACATCTTCATATCAAAAATCAAAACTCCTCATTTCTTTCCAAAATCAGTAAACTCCTCTTCAAAATCAAAAATGCATATTCAAATACCTGTACAAATCCAAAGCAAGTCTGCATATTCAACTTCCTCATATCCAAAAAGGCCTGCATAACTTTTATAAGATCTGGAAAAAAAATGATTTCTGCATGCACCTGGAAATGAAGCAAATCTGCATCATTTTTATTTTCAATCTGGAAAAATGAATTCTGCAAGCAACTGCATTCCTTCCTCTGGAATCAAAACTGCATTTCATTTCAACTTGAAATCAATTGTTGAAAGATCATGCCTGCATTTTATTTCAACCTGAAGTCAAACAAGATCAAGCCTGCAAACAATTTACAATCAAGCATGTTCAAAAGCCCTTCAATCAGAGGCTCTGTTTCTTTTTAAAAAAAACCGTGAGTAACTTTTTAAATTTAAAAATTTAAAAATAGGTTGCATGCTAGTATATTGAAGTGAAATAGTATTGCTTGTGTTATAGGTAAATGTTGATGTGAAAAATGAATTGTGTGCATGCTGTTTTATTTATTTGTCTGTCCTGTTTTGATTTTCCAGGCACAAAACTTCAATAAAATACTTATCTTTTAATTAAGTTTCTGATATAATAAAATTTATAAAGTAAAGATTGTTTGATTATCTTAGGTTAATATTTAAAACTTTAAGTAAGTTAAGATATAGGTTATTGTCTCTAGAATCACAGAAAATATCAGTGCATGATAAATTTTAACCAAAATTAAAACATGTTAATTTTGTAATTCAGTTTCATAAATCTAAAGCATTAACTAAAGCTTGATTTTTAAATCATGAATTAAGATTTTTAGTGTGTAGTTAAGGGTACAGTTTGGAATTGAACTGAAAATGAAATTTAAGCATTTTCTTGTGATCTTTGACTCGAGGAGGCTCGGGGTTCTTCTGGGTGATGGAGAAGGGTTAGGGGAAGCTGGAAAAAATGGGTAATGGTGATGGATATCATTGTGGAAGGTGCAGATTTGGTTATTCATTTTAAACCCTAGTTTTAATGGGTTTTAAAGAATCTGTCATTTCGAGTTGTACAATTGATCGAGTGTTAAGATGTTTGGGGATTTGGTAGTTGGTGCGTGGTTGAAGTTGAGGCCGGAGGGGCTGAACTCTAGGTGGTCGGAGCGGCAAGTTTTCGTCGTTGACAGGTTTTGAAGGGAAACCTGTTTATGGTTTTCCAGGTTTGGGAATTTGCATTCGATTTTGATTTCTTGGATGGTAGTTCGATTTGAGGTTCGTGGTGAGTTGTAGGGTTGGTTTCTGATGTATAACGATCATCAGCGGCGACCAATTGTGGCCGGAGTCGCCTTGCATATGCATGGTGATGGGATTGCTCTGATGATAGTTTGGGTAAGTTTTTGGAAGCAGGGGAAGTTCTTGAGATTGCTCGAAGTTTTGGGTAATTGGCTCGGGGAAAATAGGCTTTAGACTCGAAGCATATTGTGGTGTTCTCGGGTTGTCTGTACTTTCAGGTTTTGTATAAGAAACCTGGAATTTCCGTTTTAAAAATTTTAAACTCTGAAGCTTTTGAATGTAAAGGAAATTTTAAACCTAGTTTTAAATTACAGTTTGAATTTTAGAATTCAAAATTAAATTTAAAATCTCAGTTTTAAAATAAAAATAAAGTTTTTTAAACTTAAACTTGTTTAACTACTTTATTTTGGAAAGTAGTTTAAACCTTTTAAAATTGAATTTTGTAAAATATGAGCAAGATTTAAAATTAAATTTAAATCTGGAAATCTAAAATTAAATATGAACTTCAGTTTTTAAAATTAAAAGAAGATTTAAATTTGAAGATTTAAACAAAATCTAAATTTAAATTTATTGAATTTTGAAATGAAATTAGTT
Source organism: Allium cepa (assembly GCA_030765085.1). NCBI lineage: Eukaryota > Viridiplantae > Streptophyta > Magnoliopsida > Asparagales > Amaryllidaceae > Allium > Allium cepa. The sequence continues at coordinate 537,146,227 of CM060928.1, forward strand.
TCAAAACTCTTATGAATTTCATTTCTAAGACAAACACTTGTTTGTCTTGAAATGTTAAAAAGTTTTAACTTGTTTAAACTTTGATTAAGTTTAAATTATATTCATTTTAAATCACGTATTTGAAATGAAATTTAAAAGTAATTTCAAAAGTAATTTGTTTCAAATAATTTTTTTTAAACATAATTAAGAAATTTTTTATCTTAAGATTAAGTTAAGATTAATGTTTTGGAAATTAATTTAATTATTAAGGTAATTAAGGAATAATTAATTAATTTAATTAATTAACTGTTTAGGGATTAATAAATATGGATTAAGGGCTAATCAAGGTGTAATTAAAGATCATTAATTAGATTTTTAAATTAATGATTAAAGAATTATTAATTAAGTAATTAAGTTTTAATCAAGGTTAAATAATTAAATAATTGAGGATTAATTAAGTGACAGTTAACACTTGATTAATTAAATAATTAGACTTTAATTAATGGATAATTAAAGATATTTTAATTTGTGATTAATCTAAGTTAATTACTTAATGAAAAAAATTAAAGAATGGTTAATGAAGGTCGTTAACCAAGATTATTTAATAATTAATTAATGTGGTTAATTTTTAATAATTAATTTGATTAATTAATTTAATAATAATCATTTGTGAATTGTTGAGTATAATTACTAAATGAAGTAATTAAGGAATTAATTACTTAAGGTAATTAATTGAGTTAAATGTGATTGTTTAATTTAATTAATTAAGTTTAATTAATTTTAAACACTTGATGTTTTAATGATAATTATTTATGGATTGGAAATTACTTAGTAAAGTAATTGATTGATAATTATAGGTTGTAATTAACTGAAGATGTTTAAGAATGAGGTAATGTGGAGTATAATTACTTAGAAATTAATCAAGGGATTAATTAAAAAATTAATTAGGAATAATTAATTTGTTTAATGAAGTAATTAATTAGTTAATTACTGAATATGGTTAATCAAGAAGGATTAATAACTACGAGTTAATTACTTAAGGTAATTAATTTAAGAAGATAATTAATTAAATATAATTGAGGATCATTAATTAATACAATTAATGATGTAATTAAAGTTGATTAATTATGGTTAATTAATCAATGATAGGTAATTAAAGGTAATTAATTAATGTAATTAATTAAGGATTAATGTAATTAATTATAGTTAATTAATTAATTAAAGTAATCAAATGTTAATTACTGTTTTGGTTGAAAATAATTAATTTGTGAATTTATTAAGGATAATTACTTGAATATAATTAAAGAATAATTAATCAAAGGTGATTAATTAAGGTGATTAATTTGAATGATTAATTAATTGATTGTAATCAATTAAATGGTTGAGTAAGCAAGATTTATATTGATGAAGTAGTTAATTTAATTTATTTTAAATTAATTAAAGATGAAGTACTTAATTTAATTCACTTTAAATTAATTAGAGATGGAGATAATTAATTTAGTTCATTTTAAATTAATTATACTGTGATGAAATAAATCATTGCTTATATATGAATAGGTGATATTGATTGCTTTGAATGGTTATGATCCCAGAAATGAGATAAGTAATGTTGTGTGGTATGAATGCTTGGTTGCATTGTGATGATAATATAGATTATCTATTGTAATGGTGATATGGATTACCTTTGTGATGATGATGTGGTTACCTGTTTATTATGATAATGTTGATTTTCAATTGTAATTTGTGAGTTATCTATCTATGTGTATATAGATAATTGAATTGCTTTAAAAATTAAAACAACTTGGACCTAAAAGATGGCGTTTTGGATTTCGATGAGACCGGGATCGGGTCTCCATATTTGGATATCCGAAAACTACATCGATCAAAATTAACGATAGGTCGTAAATCTCAAGTGAAGATGAAGATTCAGAGTGCAAGGGTTATTGTCGTTAACTCTGAGGGTGATTCCACAATGAGTGTAACGAGATAATGCTTTCGGTTTCGTTCGAACCCGGAACGAACTTGTATGGATTGAATGCTTTCAAAACATCGTCAGGTGGACGATGAGCATTCTAAGTGATATGCCCTATAAAGGTAATCGTAGCCTCAAGCCTCATCAACCGGGAATGGCTAAAACAGGCGAGGTGCAGCAAGGTTAAGTGGGTCATGCCCAAGTAGGACGAGATTTTCCCCTGTCTAGAGGTCCCTTTTTATTCGGCTGTGTGGGCGGTTGCTAGCTACAACCGCGGGGTTGTCTTGTTCGGAACTGTTCAGTAAGGAATGGTTCCGGCCTTGTGTTGCAGGGGATTGGGAGTGATCCTCGGTACGTTGATCTAGGCCACGTACTGTGACGGGCGGTACCCCAGTAGCCCTGCCAATGATGGAATCCAAAATCCCATAATTGTCGTACGTATTAGTTGTGCCCAACTATGTTGGAACGTGAGATGTAAGCATTCGAGCTATTTCTGTATTTTACTCGAAAACCCTAGACACTATTATAATATCAACGGATTTCCTATCAAATGTTTTGGTTAGCGTAAGGTAAAAACTTTTCAATGTTTACGTGTGGGAAGTCTTACGTGATACCTTTCTTTCAAAAGGTTTTTAAAAGTTAAGAAACCTTAAACTGTTACTCACACCAGATCCATGTCTGACCCAGAGTTTATCTTTGTTTTCTTAAACTCTTGGGTACTCAAATTTTTACGAGTAGCCAAGGGATTCATGTTAGCTTTGACGAATTGTGGAGGAGCAATGGAGCAGGAAGCTTCTACGAGTAGATATAGTTTTCCGCTGTGTTGTTTTCTCTGAGTAGTCTCTTGTACTGTATTAAGTTTTATAACTAGACAAGTGTTTATAACTGTCTAGAATGTGTTGTACTATCTGTGTAACTCTGATAATGGTTGTAAAACTATGTAATATTTATATTATTAATATAATTTATTCGTTCCGCTGTTTAGATTCTGATGTTGTTTCTCCTTTCTCTCCTTTCTTTTCTCTTTTCTATCCCTTTCTTTCTTCAAGATGATGCGATTTTCTGTGGTGAGAAAGTCGGGTCGTCTCACTTCTAGCTTATACCAGTGAGTTATTCTCACCAGACAATATGTACATATATAACTACTGAATTGACCCCTTTTGAATACGTAAAATGCATTATCATGTCACACCCGCTATATTATGATTATATGATGTTCACCCACGTTTAAACACCTGTTATAACATCTGTTACTGTTATATTATGCTGTTCTGTTACTTTTATTAGTTTATCACACTGTAAGTTCCCTTTAGATTAGAATCACTATGGGTTGAAATGATACATACTCGAACGGACTTGAGAATAGGAGAAAATCGTTATGGGCTGAAGTGATAGGCCGGAGTGATTTTCAATATATTTCATTTACTTGGGACTGCGGGTTTGAAATGATAAAATCCGGATTTTCTTTGTAAATTACGGGTTGAAATGATATATTACCCGTATCACTTTACCTAGGCTAGAAAATTATATACAGACCCGTAGTTAAGATATATTCTTCTAAAATTTTAAAAATATGTTTGAAATGTAAATATTATAATATTTTGATTTAAAATTAATTAAAAATAATTTTTGTAAAGTATTATTGATTTTCTGTAAATTTATAAGTTAAATAAATTATGGAAAAGTTAAAAAATCTGAATGTAAGTTATTTAGGAAATTTTGATTTAATTATGTTTGAAATTAAATTGAATATGAAATTATGATAAATTTATGATAATTTGAATTTAAAATGAATTTAAAGTGATTTTAGAATATATTAATGATTTTTTTATAAAGTTAAAATGTGGAATGAATGATTATTTAAGTTGAAATTTTGAAATATAACCAAAATGGGAATTTGTGAATTTGGCTTAAAAGTGAATTTTAAGTTAAATAAGTAAAATTAAAATTAAGTTATATTTTGAAATTTTAAACTTAAGTGTTAATTTGAAATTTAATTCAATGAATTTAAAATTTAATGTTGAAATTTAATAAGTGAATTATTATTAAATCTTGATTTTTGAATGGAAATTTAACTTTATAAAATCATGAACTTAAGGAAAATTAAATGATGTTTATAAATGTGAAAATGTATGAATTTATAAGTTAAAAATGTTTTAAATAAAAATATAATTGGTTGTGAAATTATATTGAATATGTGAAGTTAATTAACTGCATTTTTTAAATGCTATTAATTGCAATGTAAATGATATTACAGCATTTGCAAATGTTGTAGTTGATGATAATGAACTAAAAAGCTAAATTGAATTAAAGGCTATTATAGCAACTTATGTAAGTGCTATAATTGTTGAATTTAACTAAGTTTATTCGAAATTTAAGTAAACCCTATTACAACATTTTTAAAATGCTGTCTTTTGTTAAATTGAACTGTTTTGAATGTAACTTTCCATAGCGTTTTCGAAATACTGCGAAAAGTGAATTTTTACTGTTTTGATGAACTTAAGTGAATAAATGAACTTTGAAAGTTGAAAATTTTGGAAATTTAATAATTTAATTATTAAATATACTTCATTTTAATTATTTAAAATGATTTTTGAAATATAAACTGTTTTGGAATGTGAATTGAAATGGTATTTTAAATTGAATGGAATGAATAATGATGTGAAATGTGGTTTTGTAAAGGTATGATATTTTGATATATTAAAATGATTGGAAATGAAGTTTTGTAAAGATATGATATTTTGATATATTGAAATGATTTGACAGGAAGTGTAACAACCTGCATGTTTAATGGTTATATATTTAAATGTTTTATTTAAATATAGCGTCGTTAGTCGGATTTTTGGGTCCGAAAAGCTACTTTTTGCAAACGGCCGAATTGGAGCTCGAAACTACCTCCATTGGTTCCAAAATGGCGTTTGCGATCTTTTTGAGTATAATCTTTGATATGTTTGGAGTTTGTGAAATTTTGACTCTTTTTCTATTGGGTTTTGGGTTTGGGTTCAGCCCACTAACTATCTAATTAACCCTAACTCAGCCCTCTCCTCCCATTCACTTATTCCATTTCTTAAAACTTAAGCTCAAAACTGAAAATGGTGGAAGGGAAAGAGAAATAGAAATTGCAATCCCTAAATCCATTTGCAAACTCCAAATTCTTGCTCCAAAATCAAAGAGAATCCATTGGTAAGTTCTTCTTCATCTTCTCCAACTCTTCTCCTCTTCAATTTCAGAAAATTTCCTAAACCTAAATTGGGAAATATGTGTTTTATTCTTAGATTGAAGCTTGTTGAGTTGAAGTAGTGTTTGGTTGGTCTTCTCCTTGCAAATTGAGCTTCTTCTTCTTTGTTTTGAGATAAAAGCTGAGTTTTGAACTCACATCTACTTCTCTTGATCTCATTGATGTTAGGTATGAATTCCTAGCACTTGTTCATATGCACTTGCTTTTAGTTTGGATTGAATTGGTGAATACCCAAATTTTTAATGTTTTGGGTTCCATTCTTTGAAATCCTAACTTTGATGTTTTGATCATGTTTTTGGTGATGAATCGAAGTGCTTATAGGGCCGGGTAGCCGCTTGGCGTAAATCCCTAGCGTCCGTGCTCGTCCGATTGAAAGTTGGGAGAGTTTGCACTTCATTGGTAATAAGTAGGAAATGCAGGAAATGGGTTCAGTCGACTGGATCCTCTGTTCAGTCGACTGAGCTGAAGCCCGAAATTTTTCTGGACAATTTTCAGTCGACTGAACAGGGATTTTAATCGACCGACCTACTCCTGTTTTCCTGTTTTGCCTATTTATGCTCGTTTTGATTGGTTTTCCGGATTTTATCGATTCATGTTGGTTCTTAGTGGTTGTTATTGCCTCTTTGACTTTGATAACTTATTTTTGACTTCATCCACGGGTTTTTATAAAATAATCTTTCTAATCATATTAAAAGCTCGTTTCTCCAATTTATAAATTCTATTTAAACACACGCACAATTTCGCACTTCGAGCGAAGTGGAAGGATGATTAAATGGTTGGGCAAAACACGGACCATGAATCTGTGCGTTTATCTTTCCGATTAATCTCCGACCTATTCAATTGATCGTTTTGACCTTCGGGTTTGGGTTACCGATGATACGAGGTGACTTTGTACTGCTTTGAGTGTGAAATTAACTAACGGATAGTAAACCGTTTAGTGCGAACGAGTGGTTATGGGACTCGTGTTACCTATTTTCGGATTCCTTTTTGAGAGTTATGACACATTCCGCCAGTTAGTGGTGTCTAGTACTGGGTCTCTGACCTTCACCACTACGGTTTGTTGCCTTTGGGTATGTGCCTTCGGGTTTGTGCCTTCGGGTTTGTTGCCCTTTAGTATCGCTTCCGATGTTGGTCGTTATGAGCCGCATGGGTGATATTGGGTTGCCCTTTAGTATCGCTTCCGATGTTGGTCGTTATGAGCCGCATGGGTGATATTGGGTTTGGAGTCTTCGGGCTCATGGATCCTTGTTTGTACAGTACTGAGCTCGAGCAAATTTTCTGATGTTTCATTCATATGTATATTCCCTTGGTATCGCCCTTCGGTGTTGGTCATTATGAGCCGCATGATGCATAGCGTTTACCTTGCGGAACTTGTGTACCTTATTAGTATTTGATATTGCCTTTTGGCTTGCTTTGGGATATTCTTATCCTTTGTTTCTATATGTTGCCGATGACATGAGGCTTGTTCTATATGATTCATCTTTCGTTAGATGATTGTATTATCTCTTTTAGAAATATCTGTTATGCTTTGTAACCTTGCAGGTTTATTGTTGTTCAGTTTATCTAACTGATTTGTTTAGCTAGACTGACCTGGGCATTTCATACTTGGGTCAGACCGAGATGTTTCAAGTTAGGTGCTTTTGGACTTAGCCTATTTTGCTTCCGCATGGACTATTCAGCTTGTTCCTTTTTGTCATAGCTTTTTGTGTAGTCCTATTATGTTGTAACTCTGATATGTATTCTTTTGACTCGTCTGTATATTGTGGTTTGCTATACCACTTGACATGTATTATTTTGTATACTCTGCGATGTATCAGTATATGTATATATGATGATCTGCTGCTCTGTGATGTATATTACATTTGAGTTGTTATATTCTGTTCTGATAGATCCAACCACCTATGGTTTTGTTTTAATTATTCATTGGGTATGTCGACCTGTTAGTATGATTATTGTCGATGTATTCAATAGATAGTTAGAGCAAGGCTATAGATGGTCGCTCCTAACCAGCCTTATTCTCCGTGTTAGTTGACGGCATTACCCAGTAGTGTCCTTGGCTAGCGTGGGTATAGAGGTGGGGCGTCACAGTGTGGTATCGGAGCTGAGTTCAGAACAAAGTATGACAAACACAGAAAAGAGCACATATTACAGTACATCAAAGTATACAAGTGATACAAACCTTTGAATCATCGTGTCTCTTTATTTCATCACAGTTGGACAGAATTTGGGGAATACGTCTAGGTATGCACTTTATTCCATAGTATTCCGCAATGATATCTACCTTGTGAATAATCTTGTTCTTATCTTACTTTCAGCGTATGGCTGGAAGAGGCAGGGGACGACGTTCGGATGCTGGGCAATCCAGTGGCTCACATCCGGATGGCGTTTATATGTCTGCCGATCAGTTTTTAGAATTGTTTAGGAGCACTCAGCCTCCAGTTCCTCCTCGAGTATCTCCACCTCGCAAGTCTGCTTTTGCACGTCAGTGCAGTGATTTTTCTCATCTTGGAGGAAAACCGTTTAAGGGCTCCGAGTCTGTTCTTGAAGTCCAAGCTTGGCTTCGCACGTGCGAGCGTATTTTCTCTCGCATGGATCTTTCTGACCATGATAGAGTTCTTGTAACTTCTAGCTTATTACAAGAGCGTACTCTTGACTGGTATGAGCTTCTTGTAGCCGAAATTGATGAGTCTACTCTTTCTTGGACTCAGTTTCGGGGACGATTTGAACTCAAGTTCGTTCCTGAATCTGAAAAATTTTTATTGACCCGTCGCTTCCTTGAGTTGAAGCAAGGGAAATCTTCTGTTTCTGAGTATGTTGCATCATTCGAGGCTTTATCTCAGTATGGTCTTGAATTCATCAGCACTTCTTATAAGAAGAATTTGAAGTTTGTTTTTGGTCTTAAGAAATATCTTAAGAAATTTTTGTTGCTCCAACTTAAACTTTCTTTTGAGGAGTTGGTTGATTCGGCACTTCATCTCGAGACCGTTGAGAAGGAGTGTGATAGTGATGTTGATGTTGAGGTTTCCAAGAACCCCAACAAGAGGCAGTTTCCAATTCAGAAGTCCAGGCCTTTTCCTTCTAAGAAGAAGAAGACTGGTGGTCCTAGTTCTCAGCCTCAGTCTTCCGGAACACCTTTCGTTCGAAAGTGTTTTAATTGTGGTTCTCCGGATCATATTATTCGAGCTTGTCCTAAGCCTCTCTTCTGCCGTTATTGCAAGAAGGAAGGTCATCATGTTTCAGCTTGCCCTACTGTTCTGGCTGGTGCTAAGTCTAGCAATCTTTATGCTACCAAAGCTTCTACAGGTCCCTCTCAGCCCAAAGGTATATCTCCATCCATTTTGGAAGGTTTTATTTTATTTTATGATCATAGTATTCGAGTTCTTTTCGATACGGGTGCATCACATTCTTTCGTATCGAAAAAGCTCGTTGATGACTTATCTTTGGATGTTTCTTGTATGGTTACTTCTTTAAGGATTGCGAATCCTATTGGGGGATCCGCGACCCTTAATTTTCTTTGTGATGATGTTGAGATTGTTTTATGTGGTTTTTCTTTCCGTGCGAATCGGCACGTTATTTCTTGTCTGGAATTTGATATGATTTTGGGAATGGACTGGCTAGTGAGATATGATGCCAGGATTATTTGTTCGGAGAGAATTTTGTATCTTCGACATCCGGATTCGCCTACTCAGTTATCTCTTATTCTTCGGGATGTGGATAATTCCGAAATGGCTTTATATTCTCTTGATTCGCGAGATGATGATGATATATCTCGTATTCCTATTGCTTGTGACTTTTCTGATGTTTTTGAACCTGTTTCGGGTTTGCCACCCAAGCGGGCAATTGAGTTCCGCATTGACCTCATTCCAGGCGCGCAGCCAGTTAGTCGTCCTCCCACGAGGATGTCTACAAAGGAAAATGAGGAACTCAAGAAGCAGCTTTTAGAGCTTGAGTCCAAGCAGTTGATTCAGTCCAGTTTTCTCCGTGGGGATCCGCGGTCGTCTTTGTGAAGAAGTCTGATGGAACTCTTAGGCTTTGCATTGACTATCGCAAGCTTAACGAGTTAACCATCAGGAATAGGTATCCATTGCCTAGGATCGATGATATGTTCGATCTATTGAGTGGTGCTAAGGTCTTTTCTCAGCTTGACCTTGCCACGGGTTTTCATCAGTTACGAGTCGCGGAGGATAGCATACCTTTTACAGCTTTCCGCACTCGATATGGTTCTTTCGAGTGGCTCGTTATGCCGTTCGGTTTGACGGACGCTCCTGCTTTCTTTGTTGATCTCATGAATCGGGTATTCCGGGAATATCTCGATAAGTTCGTCCTTGTGTTCATTGATGATATCCTTATTTATTCTAAGTCTGAAGCTGAGCATGCTAATCACTTGAGAATTGTCTTGAGTACCCTCCGGCATCATCAGCATAGAGCCAAATTCTCCAAGTGCCACTTTTGGGAGAATAAGGTTAAGTTCTTAGGCCATGTTGTATCTTCCGATGGCATTTCTGTCGATCCCTCAAAGACCGAAGCCATCCAGAATTGGAAGAGGACTGAGAATGTTCATGAGATTCGTAGTTTCCTTGGATTGGCGGGTTACTACCGTCGGTTCATTAAGGATTTTTCCCGTATTGTGCTTCCTCTTACTTGCCTTACTCCGAAAGGCATTCATTTTATTTGGTCCGACAAGTGTGAAGCTTCCTTTCAGACATTGAAGGAACTTCTCACTAATGCTCCTATTCTTGTGGTTCCCGAAGGGAATCATGATCTTGTTGTCTACACCGATGCTTGTGGTAGTGGTCTCGGTGCTGTTCTTATGCAGAAGGATCAGGTAGTTGCTTATGCTTCTAGGCAACTGCGTCCGAATGATGTTCGCTATGCCACTCATGATCTTGAGTTAGCCGCCATTGTCTTTGTCTTGAAGATTTGGCGACACTATTTATTGGGCGAGCGCTTCATTCTCTATACCGATCATAAATCTTTGAAGTATTTGTTCACTCAGAAGGAACTCAATATGAGACAACAGTGTTGGCTCGAGTTTCTTGCTTCCTATGACTTTGATATCCAGTATACCCCTGGTAAGGGAAATCGTGTTGCAGATGCGCTTAGTCGCAAACATTCGGTTGTTATTTCTATGATGCTTGCCGAATGGAATATTCTTGAGACTATCTTTTTGTGAAATTCAGGATCGAGGTTCATCTTCTGATTCTCCTATTCTATTATTTAGTTTGGGAGCTCGACCTATTTTATTGGATCGTATTGCCGATGCTCAGCGGCGTGATCCTGATTTGTTGCATTTTATTCAGCTTTGTGAGTCTGGATCTTGTGATGAGGCGTTGCAAGATTTTAGCATTGATTCTCATGGGTGTCTTCGTAAGAAGAACCGTCTTTTTGTGCCTTCTGATTTTGCGCTTAGGCATGACATTCTTGATGACTGTCACCGTTCTAAGTATACCATTCATCCCGGTAGTAGCAAGATGTATGCCGATATGCATCGTCTTTATTATTGGGAAGGCATGAAGCGCGATGTGGCGAGTTATGTGAGCAATTGCATAACTTGTTAGCGTTTTAAGGCCGAGCATCAGCATCCTTCGGGTCTTCTTCAGCCCCTTGAGATTCCATTGTGGAAATGGGATCAGGTTTCTATGGATTTCATTGACGGCCCACCTCGTTCGAGATCAGGTCATTCTAGTATTTGGGTTATTGTTGATCGCCTCACTAAATCTGCTCATTTTATTCCTATTAAGTCTAATAGGACTGCGTCTCTTTTGGCTAAGTTATATGTCAAGGAAATCGTGAGACTTCACGGTGTTCCTAGTTCTGTTGTGAGTGACCGTGATCCTTTATTCACGAGTCATTTTTGGAAGAGTCTTCAGCAAGCTTTGGGAACAAAGCTTAATTTTTCTACAGCTTATCATCCGCAGTCTGACGGACAGACTGAACGGGTGAATCATATCTTGGAAGATCTTCTCCGTATTTGTATTTTTGATTTTGGTGGTAGTTGGGAGGATCACCTACCTCTTGTAGAGTTCCCCTACAACAATAGTTTTCAGTCTAGTATCAGTATGGCTCCTTTCGAAGCCTTATATGGAAGGCCATGTCGATCACCTTCTTGTTGGTTTGAATCTGATGAGAAGCTTATTCTTGGTCCAGATTTTGTCCGTGATTCTTTCGAGAAGATTGATCTTATCCGGTTGAGAATGAAAGAGGCACAGAGTCGCCAGAAATCCTACGCGGATAGCCGTAGGAAACCTCTCGAGTTCTCGATTGGTGATCTTGTTTTTATTCGTGTTTCTCCTTTGAAGGGGGTTTTGCGTTTCAGTACGACTGGTAAATTGGCTCCTCTCTTTATAGGACCATTTTCTATTACTGAACGTATTGGCCCTGTGGCTTATAGAGTTTCACTTCCTGCTCATTTATCGGGCATTCATGACGTGTTTCACGTCTCGCAACTTCGGAAGTGTCTTCGGGAGTCGGATTCTATTATTACTTCTCCTGATTTGCAAGAGCTTGAGGTCTCACCGGACTTATCTATTGTACAGCAACCTATTTGCGTGCTTGACACGGAGGTGTGACACCTTCGGAACAAGGACGTGCCTCGTTAAAGTTCAATGGTCCGCTAATCCCAATGATTGTACTTGGGAAACCAGAGAGTTTGTCGAGCGATCTTATCCGGGTTTTCTTTCTTCGCTTTGAAACGGTGAGTATGTCTTTTCATCTCGAGCTTATTTCCTTTTCTTTGAATGTTTTATGTATGTAGTTGTTACAAATATCGTCTCTAGGAATTGCGGGGACGCAACTTTGTAAGAAGGGGAGATCTGTAACAACCCGTATGTTTAACGATTATATATTTAAATGTTTTATTTAAATATAGCGTCGTCGGTTGGATTTTTGGGTCCAAAAAGCTACTTTTTGCAAACGGCCGAATTGGAGCTCGAAACTACCTCCATTGGTTCCAAAATGGCGTTTGCGATCTTTTTGAGTATAATCTTTGATATGTTTGGAGTTTGTGAAATTTTGACTCTTTTTCTATTGGGTTTGGGTTCAGCCCACTAACTATCTAATTAACCCTAACTCAGCCCTCTCCTCTCATTCACTTATTCCATTTCTTAAAACTTAAGCTCAAAACTGAAAATAGTGGAAGGGAAAGAGAAATAGAAATTGCAAGCCCTAAATCCATTTGCAAACTCCAAATTCTTGCTCCAAAATCAAAGAGAATCTATTGGTAAGTTCTTCTTCATCTTCTCCAACTCTTCTCCTCTTCAATTTCAGAAAATTTCCTAAACCTAAATTGGGAAATATGTGTTTTATTCTTAGATTGAAGCTTGTTGAGTTGAAGTAGTGTTTGGTTGGTCTTCTCCTTGCAAATTGAGCATCTTCTTCTTTGTTTTGAGATAAAAGGTGAGTTTTGAACTCACATCTACTTCTCTTGATTTCATTGATGTTAGGTATGAATTCCTAGCACTTGTTCATATGCACTTGCTTTTAGTTTGGATTGAATTGGTGAATACCCAAATTTTTAGTGTTTTGGGTTCAATTCTTTGAAATCCTAACTTTGATGTTTTGATCATGTTTTTGGTGATGAATCGAAGTGCTTATAGGGCCGGGTAGACGCTTGGCATAAATCCCTAGCGTCCGTGCTCGTCCGATTGAAAGTCGGGAGAGTTTGCACTTCATTGGTAATAAGTAGGAAATGCAGGAAATGGGGTTCAATCGACTGGATCCTCTGTTCAGTCGACTGAGCTGAAGCCCGAAATTTTTTTGGAAAATTTTCAGTCGACTGAACAGGGATTTCAGTCGACTGACCTGCTCCAGTTTTCCTGTTTTGCCTATTTATGCTCGTTTTGATTGGTTTTCTGGATTTTATCGATTCATGTTGGTTCTTAGTGGTTGTTATTGCCTCTTTGACTTTGATAACTTATTTTTGACTTCATCCACGGGTTTTTATAAAATAATCTTTCTAATCATATTAAAAGCTCGTTTCTCCAATTTATAAATTCTATTTAAACACACGCACAATTTCGCACTTCGAGCGAAGTGGAAGGATGATTAAATGGTTGGGCAAAACACGGACCATGAATCTGTGCGTTTATCTTTCCGATTAATCTCCGACCTATTCAATTGATCGTTTTGACCTTCGGGTTTGGGTTACCGATGATATGAGGTGACTTTGTACTGCTTTGAGTGTGAAATTAACTAACGGATAGTAAACCGTTTAGTGCGAACGAGTGGTTATGGGACTCGCGTTACCACTTTTCGGATTCCTTTTTGAGAGTTATGACACATTCCGCCAGTTAGTGGTGTCCAGTACTGGGTCTCTGACCTTCACCACTACGGTTTATTGCCTTCGGGTATGTGCCTTCGGGTTTGTGCCTTCGGGTATCGCTTCCGATGTTGGTCGTTATGAGCCGCATGGGTGATATTGGGTTGCCCTTTAGTATCGCTTCCGATGTTGGTCGTTATGAGCCGCATGGGTGATATTGGGTTTGGAGTCTTCGGGCTCATGGATCCTTGTTTGTACAGTACTGAGCTCGAGCAAATTTTCTGATGTTTCATTCATATGTATATTCCCTTGGTATCGCCCTTCGGTGTTGGTCATTATGAGCCGCATGATGCGTAGCGTTTACCTTGCGGAACTTGTGTACCTTATTGGTATTTGTTATTGCCTTTTGGCTTGCTTTGGGATATTCTTATCCTTTGTTTCTATATGTTGCCGATGACATGAGGCTTGTTCTATATGATTCATCTTTCGTTAGATGATTGTGTTATCTCTTTTAGAGATATCTATTATGCTTTGTAACCTTATAGGTTTATTGTTGTTCAGTTTATCTAACTGATTTGTTTAGCTAGACTGACCTGGTTATTTCATACTCGGGTTAGACCGAGATGTTTCAGGTTAGGTGCTTTTGGACTTAGCCTATTTTGCTTCCGCATGGACTATTCAGCTTGTTCCTTTTTATCATAGCTTTTTGTGCAGTCCTATTATGTTGTAACTCTGATATGTATTCTTTTGACTCGTCTGTATATTATGGTTTGCTTGACATGTATTATTTTGTATACTCTGCGATGTATCAGTATATGTATATATGATGATCTGCTGCTCTGTGATGTATATTACATTTGAGTTGTTATATTCTGTTCTGATAGATCCAACCACCTATGGTTTTGTTTTTAGTATTCATTGGGTATGTCGACCTTTTAGTATGATTATTGTCGATGTATTCAATAGATAGTTAGAGCAAGGCTATAGATGGTCGCTCCTAACCAGCCTTATCTTAGTTGACGGCATTACCCAGTAGTGTCCTTGGCTAGCGTGGGTATAGAGGTGGGGCGTCACAGGAAGTTTTGTAAAGATATGATATTTTGATATATTGAAATGATATAACAGGAAGTTTTGGAAAGACATGATATTTTGATATATTAAAATGATTGGAAATGAAGTTTTGTAAAGATATGACATTTTGATATATTAAAATGATTGATCATATTGATATATTAAAATGATTGGAAATGAAGTCTTATAAAGATATGACATTTTGATATATTAAAATGATTGGAAATGAAGTTTTGTAAAGATATGATATTTTGATATACTATAATGATCGGAAATGAAGTTTTGTAAAGATATGATATTTTGATATATTAAAATGATCGGAAATGAAGTTTTGTAAAGATATGATATTTTGATATATTAAAATGATCGGAAATGAAGTTTTGTAAAGATATGATATTTTGATATATTAAAATGATTGAAAATTAAGTTTTATAAAGATATGATATTTTGATGTATTAAAATGATTGGAAATGAAGTTTTGTAAAGATATGATATTTTGATATATTGAAATGATTTGACAGGAAGTTTTGGAAAGATATGATGTTTTTGAAATGGTTTGGAATTAATTTAATCTTTATTTTGATAAAGATTTGGATTTGAAACGATATTCTATTTTGAAGTATAAATATTATTTTAAAAGTTATAACCGCGGGTTATAATAACGATTGGGTTGGAAAGAGATCGGGATCGGATATCTGACATACTCTCTGTCGATACCGAAAACCACTTTGACAACCGTGTACGCGGTGGAGATTCCAGAATGAAGTAGGATGGTGGCGACGTTCTTGAGGTATATTACGTGGACCCGACTCCCGTGAGTTGGCTTAAGGTGGCAAAAACAGGAGCGATCTCGGGCCAAAAGGGGTAGCTCCTCTGGTCGGACACATTCCTTCGATACTATACTCTTACTTGTGATTGATTAGATGACCATCCTCCGATTTTGATATGGGAGTGTGTTCCGAGGTAGGCGTATGTGGCTGCTGCGTTACCACCAGCCCGTGTGCGTAATTGGTATATCAACCCTGGCATTGCCTTGTGTGCCGTGTCACCTACCATATCGAGCCTTTACTACGATCAGGAGATATGTAGATATTGGATGGACTACTGGGACTATTACGTGTCTGGAGCTATATGGGTAACCCCGTGATGCTATTTTAAAGTAATTTTATTTTACTGATAGACATTATTATAATAGCGCAATATACTATATAGTAAATAGTTTAACGGATCCTTAGAGGATGGGCGGTCCCAAGCATCTTCTAAGTTATTTGTACCTTTACTACAGTTCACTGGAGTTGGTTTAAAATATATAAGTATATATTGTCCTGACTTGAGTGTTGTATTTTTATTTACGCTCGGGTCAGCCTGAGTTATTCACAGATTTGGATTCCATTTTCTGGAGATTGGAATCACTGGAGATTTTCTGCTTGTCTAGTTTTTTCTATTCCAGTTCTGTTGTTCTATTTAGCTTGTACTTGGTTATCATCTTGAGACTTCTATTGTACTTTATTTATTCTATTGTATTTTATTTAATTCTGATATATTTATATAGTAGCTTCATGAACTACTATTTCTTTTACTTTCGCTGCATTACTAAATACTCCGTGTCTGTTATCTGTGATTATTATTTAATGTATATTCTAAGATTTGCCAAATTTTACTTACAACGCGGTATTTTGAGCAATTCAATTCCGACATAAGTGTCTACCCATACACTTATAATGGATGCGTGTGGTTGAAAATATCATGTCGTTACAGAGAAGGAAAATAAGGAGGGAAAAATAGAAAGAGCCTTATTCTTATATCCTATACCCCTCTCATTCTCCAGTTCATTCATTCATTTGCATCTACAAATTAAACTAAAACCTAATGGGCATGGCCGGCTATTAAAGAGGAGGGAAATCAAAGATTAAAGCTAGGAGATTCAAGATCAAGAGCTTAGGAAATCAACTTTAATCTAAATCTCAATATTCTTAATCAAACCAAAGTGAATAATTAATTTACATCTCACTTTTGATAATGATTTCATTTTAAGTTTGATCCAAATTAGTTTTACAAGTATCATGCCATATTATGATTGATTAAATGAATATATATGCGTGTTAACAATTTATACGATTTAATATAAATTTTATGATATGTTAGGATTAAAAACCTATCAAATGACATTCAACTGAGTTGCTTTTTTGATATATGTTCAAAAACATTATTTTGGACGTAGGTTTCAAGTTTCATAATTTTCCAAGTGATTGTGGATTTATTTTAAATTTTGTATGAGAGAAAATATATAATTTTGGGTTCAAATTATTAAAGGCTATTAAATAATGTTTTTAGGCCTGAAATTTATATATGTTAGAAAACATATTTAAAGCAAATTATTATATTTTTTGGGGATTTTTCACAAGTGTTTTACCATGGTTATTAAATTAGTTGAGTTAGAGAACTTAACTGTTTTACTAAGGAGAGAGGCCTATTTGCTAAAATGCTTTCAATTGTTAATTTTGAATTCGGTAGCCTTTTTAGAAAAGAATTTTGATAAAGGATTGGCAAACAATCATATTTAGAGAAATTAGGCAAGTTAGGTCAAAAGTAATTACTTTGAAAGGCATAAAATCAGTTTGTTTCGAATTACAATTTCGCCACTTCCATTGCTTGCTTCCGTCACCATGCCCAGTGAGCCTTTCGTACCTATTGAAACCAATGTACATGGTTGATACGTAGTGTATTGGAGAAAGGCAAAGGGGACCGTATTTAAGGAATTCTTTCGAAGGGGTTGCTTTTATTGGCTTTCAAACCCATTAACTTGTCTCTGTTGTAAAAAGAAGCTTTCGAAGGATTTGCCGCTTTTGAACCTATCCGACAGCCTAGCTTCCGCATTCATACATTTTGAATTATTATAGCATTATAATAACGTGTTTGAAAGAAAGGCTTTCGTTTTCTTATCATTGAAGCTTCCTTCTTAATGATTTATAGAGGTGCTTTCGGTTCTGTTTTCTTTAACCGAATAGTTATATTAGATATTAAACCGTGACAACCCAATTTTTTGATTTTTAGGAACGACACTTAATACATCCATGGTATTCATGTGTCGTTGCCCAAGCGTCCGAAAGGCAAGTTGTCTTGGGTAAAAATATAGAATGGAACAAGACAGAATAGATAAACCTCACAATGGTACGGTTACATATAATATAAAATGATATAGTGCAAAAGGTTTGCTCCTTATATGGAGTTATCAGAGGTATACAAAAGTACCACATCTAATAGTTTTTCAACTATACATTCTGACTTATTAAATTTAGATACAAAATACACCTACATAAACATAGAGGAAATAAATAACTAGACAATTAATGAGTCGCCTTCTCAGCCATCGTCTTCACAGAGCTCCAAAGAAAACCTGTTATTCTCGAACTACCCAAATATAATTGAGAACTCGAGAGTTTAGGGATAATAAACAACTCGGGTCAGACAAAATGTCTGGTATGAGTAAAACTATGAAACAAATGGGGTGTATTTAAACAATAATATGTGGGACCATGCCGCTAACGCGGAATGGGTTTTCTCCTACATAAACAACAACCAAACATATTAAAAATGGAAATGAACAATATGGAACAAATCCAAACATAGACGATGGGTACAATCAGTATAATATTCAAACTTGAAAGAATGGAAATAGTTGGATAAAAAATACAAACTGGATAGAATGGACAAAACAAGACAATAGTCCAAACTCGATAGAATGGACTAAACAATATAACCATCCAGACTTGATGGAATGGACAAAACAAATAATCGAACACCGTAAAGGGTGGTTGACTCTTCCCATTGTAATTAAAGAAAACGGATTCAAAGGTTTATAATAAAATAAGAAAAGGAAAATTCCAACAATGACCGGGAAGGTACACCCTCCTTGGAATATACCTCTACTAATATACTCCTGAGAAGCTCATTTACTCTGTGACATTTCTCGAGACTCTCCAAGCTTGACCCTGCTAGACCTTACCTAAAATCCGAATATTTCACATCTAAATCGTATCTTAATCGTTTTTCACATGTAAAAATCTAGTTGAGATCTGAAAATACCCTAATGAGAGCAACCCCATATAGCTTGGCCCCCTCTCACGCTTTTGGTTCAGTCATTTTCGATAAAGGATAACAAAGCTTAACACAACAACACATCATCTTAGAATGACGATAATAAAGAAGCTGAAGTATCCGATAGCCGAGAAACCAACTATCGGGGGTATAAAAACGATCGTATATGGAAATTAAGTCTTCTATACTTATCACCACTTAATGAATTCAGTGTACTATTTCTGGGTTAACAATAATACCAGCCAAATAAAGGTAGTGTTACATCAAAGTCATGTCTCATGACTATTTTTAACTTTCCAAATAGAAACAAGTTCACTTCTTTGATGCTTAGTGCTAAATGTTTCCATATAACTGATATCGTTTTACGGAAACTAATTTTTTTTCTATAAAAGAATCAATCTTTTTCATTTAAAAACTGAATTCGTGCTTGGCTTTACATCAAAAGTATTAGCTTGAAAGTTAGAAAAGTTCACAAACCATTCTTTCAAAAAATACCGGAAAGCTTTTTAAAATGGATATGAAAAGTACCATTCGGTATCAACCATGGATCGCAGTTTACACAATGGTTACGTTGCTATCCCAGCGAAAACATTATAAACTATAGGAAATCCTTGCCCCTCAAATTACGCCATACAAATCTATCATTATTGAATGGTTAATTAAATTTAAAACATCTTTATTACAATGATCAATTAACTATAAACTTCGTCCTAAAATTTGATTATTGAACTTCAAAGATGTTTAAATACTAAAAAGGATAAACCGCCTTTAAACCTTATTAATTCAATTAATTAGTAAAATACATTAATTAAAATAATAATTTCTAATCATTCTTTAAAGTGAATAACAAAGTCAAAACATCTTTGTTACTTTGATAAATTCACTTTAAAACTTCATAAATTAAGTTGAGTAATTAACCCAATAACCTTTAATTAAAAAGGGTAAATCACTTTTAAAATATCATTAATTAAATTAATTAATAATATTAAAATATAATTAAGTTAAAAAATAAATTAATAATAATAATCGAATATCATGATTTAAAAGTGATAAATAAATTTATATTTTATTTAAGGATAGATTCATTAAGGTTAAACAGATCCGATTTACTTTTAAAAGTCATTAATTAAAAAGGTTTATTAAAATTTAAAACACCATTAGTTAATTGGTTAATTAACTTTAATCCATTATTATAATATGATTAATCAAACTTAAACATTCTTAAATAAAATGATTAAGTAATTTTAAAACATCATTAGCTAAGTAATTAGTTAAATCTAAACACTTCATTAACTAAGTAATTAGTTAACTTTAATCCTTATTAATTAAACAATTAATTAATTAATAATCATTAAAATGACTAATTTCTTTTGAAAAATCCATTTACCGAAAACTTTCTTAACTTGTAAATCAATTCCAAGCATGAAGATCAAACAAAATGGTTCGATAAGAAGCGATATTCCGAAAGTGCCGATATAGCGACTATCACTACACAGGCAGTTCAGCAAACAAGTTTATGATATTAACAACACATACAAACATCGCATAACAATTGCTTAAGAATACATACATCAAGCATTCATAGGCAATAAATATGAACATGAAAATAGTTTAAAAGCTTTAGTTTGAGGGTAGGGTTTTACTTACAAACTAGCTTGCCAACTAACATTTACTAACAAGTTAACTGACTTAACTTAATTGCATCCATAACAACATATGCATGTCCAAACCAAGCATGAAAAAAATTCTCATTATATCCAAACTAAGCAAGTAATATATAACATAATACAGCTAAAGAAAACATTTTCCAAAAAGGTTAAGGGTTTTACTCACATTGAAGCTTTTCATACTCTCACTGGATTAGGTTATGCCCTAGCACTTCCATTCCTAAGCAAAAGACAGATTCCTGGACCCTTACTTCCCTAGGTAGGCTTGTCCTTACAAAAAGAGGGAAGTGATATTTATTTTTTGTAAAGTAGGGTGACTTGGATAGTTATTGAATTCTTCAAAATTTAGATAGAAAATTGGTCAACTTTTCCTCAACTTTCGGACATATTGCACTCGAATTTTGGAAAAGTGAGAGTAAAGTTTTAGGAAATTATTTTTTTTATAATTTAAAAAAAAGAATCATTCAATTTGGTCTGTTTTGAGGAAGATGTGGCCAAAAGAATAAGGACTATTTTCAGACTCGAAATTCTGGGTCAAAAACCACTCCGTAAAGAATCAAGAACTTAACATAGCCATGCATAAAATTTGAAAAAGTGGTCAACATGAAAGTTATAGCCACTGAAATTTTACACGATCTGAATAAAAGAAATTTTTTATTTGGTGAAGCATGGACTATGTTATGGCCGAAGCAAGTTAGACGGAAATAGGGAATATTAAGTGGATTTTCCAACAAGTTTTACAAAAGGATTTTCTTAAAAAAAAGAAGCCATTAGAGCTTCTCTAAGAAGCTTAAGGAAGTTTTGGAAACATTAAAAATAAATGATAAAGTAAGAAATGAATTAGGAAAACTAACTTTATAAGAAAGCAACGCTTCCAAGGGAAGCTTCTTTATTTTATTTATTTTCTTAGCTTATGCTGGAAGCTTCCTTTATTTAATTTATTTATTAGCTTATATAGAAAGCTTCCTTATTATAATATACTTAGAGGATTATATTGGAAGCCAAGAAAGCATACTTGAGAGCTTTAGGAATTTGAAAAGGAAATGGGACGAGAAAGTGAAAAGAGATTAGGAAAACTAGTTTGATAAGCACACAAAGCTTCCAGAAGAAGTTATTCAATATAGGCTTCCATAAAGCCAAACTAAGCTAATAAAACAAAGCTTCCTTGAAAAGATATTATTAAGAGAACAAGGCTTCTAAAGAAGCTATCTAAGTAAAGTGTATAAAAAGTGTTATAACCTTTCTGATAACTTTTAACCAACGTGAAACCGAAAATTTGAAAAATGAATTTCCAGTCACATTTTTTATTTTACATTGAACTAAATATTTTTGTGAAATAAATTTGAAAATTATTTTACCATCATTCTTTATTATTTAAGAGATTTTTATTTTAGTTATAAACCTATTTTTTCTGAATATTTAAAATTAATTAAATATTCATAAATCAATGTTGTGAAATTCTGGGTCATTAAACTCTCCCCCCATGAAAGAATTTCGTCCCTAAAATTATTAAGGAGTGGAAAATGTAATAACTGACCTAAGAAAATCAATTTACCTACTTGATTTTCAGTAAATTTGATTAGTTATATTATTTCTATCATAAACACATGCAATATGAACACTATAACATCTATATACAACCAAATTCAGAGAATATTCTAAAATAAAATACTATGCATCCAATCATATAAAAAGATAAATTCAGAAACAAATACCAGAGTTTTATACTAAAAAATTATTTTCAAATTCTTCCAAAAAGGAATGTATTAAAAAAAATCCAAAATGACTAGTAGGGAGTTCTCCTAACAAAACATGTAAAACTCCAAAATTAAAACAACATGGAGCATCCAGTGGTATTTCGATTTCTCCAAATACAACAACTAGAGTGAACAATCAATATTTCTTTCCTAAAAATTTCCAAAAACACATTTCCAAATGCACTAGGATTTAAGTCTTAATAAACAACAATTTAAAATCCACTAATTATAAGTTTAAACTTTATAACCTATGGTATATATATAATCACACAATTAATCAAGCCTTATCAAAATATATTCCATAAAGGAATAAACAACACTCAACATTATTTTAAATGCCAAATGACTAACACCTAAATCCAACTTAAGTTTAAAATTTTCTTGATTGTCCAAAAATATAGATAATTATCCAAACTAATTTGGACA
Organism: Allium cepa; assembly: GCA_030765085.1. Classification (NCBI taxonomy): domain Eukaryota; kingdom Viridiplantae; phylum Streptophyta; class Magnoliopsida; order Asparagales; family Amaryllidaceae; genus Allium; species Allium cepa. The sequence goes on from CM060928.1 coordinate 537,168,692, forward strand.
AAATTGAAAGCTATACTCCACTATTATTGATTTCTTAATTATACCGATATTTATAAACCACTTAAATTTTTATTTAGTATTTTATTCAATACCAAAATCATTTATTAATTATTCCATAAATTTTCACCAATGTATAATAATATTTTATAAATTCATTTGTTTATAGAACACCAAATCTTTTTTTTACTTGTATAATGCTCTTCTATATCCTAAGAATACATACAAACGCAAATTTTATTTTATCATTAACAATTTAGGCGAAGATATAATTAGAATTTAGGCCTTTTAAAACTAAGCCAACCTCTTGACCTCTATAACTTAGAGTGTTAAAATGGACAATGTTTATGGGTTGACCCAAAACCACAAATAATTTACACTACTTAGATGTTAAATAAAATCTATGGTTTTGATAAAACAATGTTATCAAAACCTTCCTATCCAATCTAACAAATTTAAATTAGTGTTAAATTATACCTCATCTTATCTAAGGGTACAAATTCATTTATCAAAACAATCTCTTATCAAAAATACTTTTTATTTGGAAATCAATTCCATTTAAGGAAATTAAATTAATTACCCAATTTTTATTTCAAAACTCTTTTTTTAAAAGCATACTTCATATATTTCTTTCTGAAATAATTTCAAACAATTGAACTACTAAAAATCACTTTGGGTTCGCTTGGTTTTGAACTAATTTCGATTGCACAATGACAAAGAGAATAATTTACTAAGTATTTCACAACATTTGTCTAGGCAAACATCCCATTGATACTTAGAAGATTATTTAGATTACCATAAACTAATCAAAATGTTTCCCCCTAAATTATCCTAAAGAAAATGCATTCGATTTAAAATTCATTTCCAAAAATATTTATGCTTAGAAATAAATCTAAATAATATCGCTATTACTTTTCTCAAATTCTTTGAAATTATTTCAAACAAATCCAGGATCTAAATTTTTTAAAAGCACTTTAATATTTTCTTTTAAAAGATAAATTTACAATACTAAGGGCATTAAAACAAGGGTCAAAACAAATGTCATTTTAAACTATAAAACCAAAACAATTTTTTTACTAAGCTAAATTTTTAAATGATTACTTTTAAAGGATTACTCATTTATAAACATCATTTACATATTTAAAACAATATTAATCGTCTCGGGGGATGATTTATAAAATTCTTTTTAAAACATTATAACTACATAAATTTTCTCAAAGTAATAAATAAAATTTTAAATTTTTAATAAATTTTAAAACAACGTCAATTATTCCGAAAGATAATTAATAACATTTATGATCTCTATTATCAATCTAAAATAATATTAATTACTCCGAAAGATAATTAATCAAATTTGCAAAATGATTAATAAAGTTTAGGCCATCATTGATATGACATAACAAATTTGGATGCGGTTAAACTTACATTAAATAATTCCCCTTTATTATAACTAGATTTCCTCAAATATTTATCCTAAATTTTTATTTATTTATTTGTTTTTTACCACTTAGATAGTACTAAACTACTTTTTACTTAAAGTTTACTTTCAGCTTAACATAATTAAAAGATGATTTTTAACGTAACCTTTCACCGAACACCTTATAAACAAACTGTGAAACTTAACTCAAAAGGGGTTTGTTCCAAGATTCCTTAATTCCTATCTACCGGACTTGTATCTTACTAAGGAAAATTCCTTATGAACAATTCTACAGTAGTTAATGCTCAAACTGGACAAGCATAACTAAACAAATCCTAAATGATAACAATAAAATATCACCATTTAATAAAAATTAGCTCATCAATACAACTATATGAATTTTGAAAACCATTCTTGCATATATAAAATAAATTTCTAGGTAAAATTATTTCATTTACCAAATTTAAAATCTTATGTGCAAATTTTTCTATTCAGGTGTTTTGGAATCCTTATCGATAAGGGTGATCAAATGCATCGATCTAAACCCCAAAATTCAAACTTAACAGACCAATTAACACAAAATTATTTTTTTATAACAATAACAAATACGCACTCAGTATATATATACTGTAATGACCTGTAAATTTTTAATAATTTTATTTCTTTTATTTATATATTCAATTGAAATTTTATGAAATTTTAAACAATAAAATTTTGAAATGCGTCTTGTTAAACATAACAACAGGTAAATTTTCATCCGAAAATATGGAAGTTTATTTCGTGTGTAATTTTATTTCAATTTAATCAGTTAAGAATTGTTGAAATAAAATATTTTCGAAACCTAAATATTTTTACATAGAAAAATTCTAAACCATCTTCTGAGCAAGACGTCCTTTTCGTTTTTCCAAATTCGGACTTCTTTAGCTCCGTCGATCTTATTTTTCTGCGTTTTTCTTGCATTTTCCGCTAGTAGAAAATTCAAATTTTTATAATTCAATCGTACCACTGATATTTATACGTCGTTTTGATCGGCTCGTCGTGCTGATTTACGTAGTATATTTATTTCAGTATTTCAGCGCCCGAAATGTGTCGAAATTTAAGAAACAATCTCCGTACCAGTTTTGCAATTTGACTTTTGATTTCTGGCTTTCACTTTTCCTTATATTCAATTTATGATAGTTGTTGTTGGTTCTTTCCATTTCGTTGTCATCGTTTCATATTCGTTCTTGGAAAGGAGGAAAAATATTAATTACATTTAAGTCACATATCAGAAGGTTGCTTCCTCTTCCCACTTGAAACCAACATCTCCTTTTCTGTTTATCTAATTCTTTCTGGAACCCATGCGTGCCCTTTCACCCTCTCATCTCTTTGCATCTGTTGTTCTTTCATATAAAAAAATAAAAATAAACGAAACAAAGCCTGCTCCTCCTATCTTCATTCTGCTTACACTGCTTCCCACATGCCGATCTAACCTGCTCGTTCTAATCTACATCACAGCCATCTCCTATTCTCACATTTCACAGCTTCCACGTCGCCGCTACTCCACCGTACCATTGCCTCTCACCTCCGCCTATCTTCCATCCACCCATGCAGATGATCACCGCCCCATCCAAACGACCAATCTGGCCTCACCTTCATGGAAATGCTAGCCCATGCATGCAAGTGCCTCGCCTTCTCCACTTCCGTTGCCGATCATCGCCTCACCCTCTGACCAAACTCCAAACAACCACGTGCTAGATGAACATCGCCCAAATGCCTCACGCCACATCAAACAACCCATTACCCGTGCTAACACCCTCCACAACATCCACGGTCGCATCATACTTCCTACTTCCACCGCCTACATCGCCAAAAACACCGCACCTCCGTGCCTATATTTGTCCCACGGCGGTCACCACCGGGTTGATCTCTACCGAAGCCACCTTATCATGTCCTCTGTCTAACCGAGCTAGCAGTTCTTCCCTGCATGTGTTCGAACTGTGCATATATTCTTTTGAGGTATATATACTTGACTTGTATGTATATTATTGTTTGGTAATCCATGTGTATAGCATTTTCCGTGTTTTATTTTGCCAGCCTTCCTCCTTTTCTGTTGAAATTTGCAAGTATATATACAGAATAGTCTTGTTTAACATTCTAAATATTTATATATAAAACAGGTTATGTTAATATATGTTAGAGTACGTGTACACAGCTACTTGTTATATATATTTCAAGGTATATATATTTTACAAAAATATACATATATTTTTTTTATATAGTTTGACTTGCAAATTATCTTTATATAGTATATTTTAATGTACAAGCATATCTATTCTGTATGCATAAACTGGGTGTTATATAAATAATATATTGCGTACAATATTCTTTATGCCTGTTGCTTGTTGCCTATTGCCTGTGCAAGTAAGTGAAGGGTGGGTATATATATTACTATTTATTTACAGTATAAAGTTGGTGTTTGGTTGAATATAAGATGTTAGTCTATAGACGATGTTATGATGGAAGTTGCACATTTGACTAGATATATATACAGTATATTTTATTATGTAGGTTTACACTATAGTTACAGTCTTTATTTATTTATATATAAAAAATTGATGTTGGTTTCTGATATGGTCTAAGTATTGATATTTAAAGTATATTATATATTTACACTTTGTCTTGTGTCAGTTCTGTTTTGTAATTTCATACGTATGATTTGTTTCGACTAATAGACGGGGATATTTTAAAATATTTATGTAGTTGTTCATGTAATAATTTGAGGAAATAATATTATTCTATATATAAACTAAATATCGATTTGAAAATACATTTAACATTTTATATATATATATATTATAATGAACCGGTACTATAGGGTATATTCTATTTAAACGAAGTACTAATGTATATGTAAAGCTGTATACTATGTTATACTTAAGTTTCCAAATTTCTTGATTACTGTTTTAAGATATATATATATATAAATATTGTCAATAAAGGCTACTTCATATATATGTGTACAGACTTTCGATTTTTATATATACGTGTTTGAATATTGGTTTAATATGTGTTTATATATATGTGTGCTAAATATCGATTTTAAACTAATTCTGATTTAGTTCATCAAATTCTTGATTATCAACCTTGTTCGTCCAATCCATTCCAATCTAGCTTTGCTTGGAATTCATGCTTGAATTCATAACTCAATTTCAGTGTCCGTATTGGTGTTCGTATCCGTGCCATCTCCTGTCCTTTCTAGCCTCGAAAGGTGAGCAATCACTCATGATTAATGTTTTTTATTTATTAAATTTGATTTCAATTGAAACGACAAATTGAAATATGCTGTTGTAGTTATTTACACTGCTATATATGTTATTACCTGTAACAGTTCACAATGACATATGACACCATTTTCTGTTACTTAAACGATGATAATCCAGTTTGGTTGATAATTGATTGATTGTTTGTTGTTTACATTGGATGCTAATTGTTAATGCATAAAGTGATGAATAATATGCAATTGAATTTGATATAGGATAGTTAATGATTTAAATTGATATATATGTGCTGAATTTGAATTGATAAAAATTGTACAATATGACCACTTTTAAATGTTAAATTAATTGACACGTAGAAATAGTGTTATCTACACCTTGAACCATTGAATGTGCGTTGTACAAATCGATGTAGTATAAAATTGAATAATGGATATCAAGTGAAGAACCGAATATATATTAGTGTAATAATCTTTAATCTACATGAAATGATAGTGTAGATTCTCGAAATAATTATATTAATTTGCGCAGATGCGATTATTTCGGGGTTATTTGAATATTTTGATTTATTATTGATTGTTGTTATTGCTTGTTTATTTACTTTGACATCATCCCAGTTATCACATTGCAAGTTCCCTTTGCTTTGCTTGATTTTTGAATTGAAATGGAATCGGGTTGAAATGATAAATACCCTAACTGAACTTGACTTAGGATAGAGAATTAAATAAACCCAATTGGTAAATAAATTGATTTTGAAAATAAAATAAAGATATAGTTGAATAAATAATAAGTATTCGAAATGAAGTTGGAATTTGAACTTTAATAAAAGGAAAATGTTAAAATTTAATAATCTGAACAAAAATATTAACATAGTAGTTGATGAAAGAGTTGTTGAAAAATTTGGAATTATTAATAATTAGGTTTGAAATTATTTAATAATTAAGTTTTGAAACTATTTAATAATTAAATAAGATTGAATTATTTAATAATTAAATAAAATTGGACTTCTTGAATAAGTGAGGTTAAGCTTCCTTATTAATTGAGTTTTGAAATTTGTAGCTAAGGAAATAAATGAGTGAAATTGAATTCTGTAATAATTAAGCTTGGGAAATTTGTAAATAAGTGAAATCGGATTTCTTCAACAAAAAAATAAGATGTGATTTAAGACTTGAAATTTAAAGAATTTGATTTGACGAATTTAATGTAATTAAATTTGGAGGTTTGATATGATATAAGAAACTTAAATTGATTTAATGAACTGGAAATTTAATAGAAACTGTTTTGAATGATAAATTAACTTAACGGATATTGAATGAAATCGATCAATGAATTAAATTGGTTTGAATGTTAAATTAAATGAATTTAAATGATTACAAAATGAGACTTATATAGGCACTTGAATCAATATTTGAATAGTTTAAATAAAAATTGAAATTGAATTATAAGATTTTGAAATGGTAATTTGGAAGTTTGAAATGTCAATTATGGAAATTGGTTTAGGAAGACAAATGAAATGTTGATTCACAAATTTTAATTGAAATTAAAATTGATTTGTGTTTTGAAATTTATTAAACGACCAATCGGTGTAATAATTACGAAAGTTATTAAAGAAACCGGGATCGGTTATGGGTATACTCTCTTGTAAACCGAAACCACTTAATAACTATACAAGGAGTGTGATCCAGAATGAAGTGATTGGAATGATGTACGTGATGACTAAAGAAAGAGAACGATAATGGATAGCCTTGACACTGGTGTCAAATTGAAAATGACTAAAACAGGAGCCGTGCCGGCCAAATGGGGTTAGCACCTCGAGCGAACACACTTCTTCGTAAACTACTCATTACTTGTTATTGATTAGTGCACCCTCAAATTTTAGGAGTGTTGTTTCGCGGTGTTGCGATCGATGCGGCGATGCATTCTCACCAGTCCGGATCAGGCAAACGGTAGTTTCACTACCTTGGGTATTGCCTCATGTGCCTTGTCATACTTGTGTCCCTATATACGCGACCACTATGAATTTGTTTTGTGTAACACCTATGGAGTACTCTCTAATATCCCACTAGTTTATGGTGGAGTTTACAGTGCTGTATAGACTATGACACTTATATATCAAATGTGTTAAAGGGGATAATGGTAACGCCTTAACACTATTTTGACACTTTATATTACCGAAAGCCATTATCTATTTAGCGTTTATTACTATGTAGTAGATAGTTTAACGGATCCTTAGAGGATGGTTATTCCAATGTCCTTTGAGTTACTTGTATTTCAGTTGTTATTTCACTTGAGTTGGATTTATTGATATAAGAATGTTAATCCTGACTCGAGTGTTCTGTGTTTTGCTTTACGCTTGGGCAGACTGAGTATACCAGTATTCAAGACTCACCTTTGGAGTTGCAGCCTCGCTTGGAGATCCAACTATCTATCCAGCTTTCAGATATTCAGTTGATTCTAGTGATATATTCTGATTCTTGTATTTGACTATTGTATTCGAGACTTCTGTTGTAACTTATTTACTCTGTTTATATATAGTAGCTTTATGAACTACTATCTTTTGTTTCCGTTGTATTTATTACTCTGTGTCTATGATCTATGATTATTTATTTACTGTATATGCTCAGTTTTTCCAAATTTAAATTAACAATTCGGTATTTTGAATTTTTCAAGTCCGACATGTGAGGATGTGAATAGTCCAAAGTAGCGGGCCGTTACATACATACATACACACCTACTCTCTTAGACTTATCCTAGGACATTACTGATCCTATCCTTAGAGAATTTACCCCTCCAGGGCTTAGGGGTTCACTGAACATAAGCTTTGATACCATCTATGACGACCCACCTTTCTGACTCCTAGGAACGACACTTAATACATCCATGATATTCATGTGTCGTTCCCCAAGCATCCGAAAGGCAAGTTAGACAAAGTAGATAAACCTCACAATGGTATGGTTACATATAATATAAAATGATATAGTACAAAAGGTTTACTCCTTATATGGAGTTATCAGAGTTATAAAAAAGTACTACATTTAATAGATTTTCAGCTATACATTCTGACTTATTAAATTTAGATACAAAATACACCTACATAAACATATAGCAGAAATAAATAACTAGACAACTAAGGAACTGCCTGCTCTGTCATCGACTTCAAAGAGATCAAAAGAAAACCTATTATTCTCGAACTATCCAAATATAATTGAGTACCCGAGAGTTTAGGTAAAATAAACAACTCGAGTTAGGTAAAATGTCTAGTATTAGTAAAACTATAAAACAAATGGGATGTATTTAAATAATAATATGTGGTATTACGCCACTAATGCGGGAAGGGTTTTCTCCCACATAAACAACAACCAAACATAACAAAAATGGAAACGAACAATAGGGAACAAATCCAAACATAGATGATGGGTACAATTAGTATGGTATTCAGACTTTAAAGAATGGAAATAGTTTGAATAAAAATCCATACTTTATAGAATGGAGAAAACAAGACAACAGTACAAATTTGATAGAATGGACTAAACAAGATAACTATCCCGACTCGATAGAATGGAAAAAATAAATAATTGAACACCACGAATAGTGATTGACTCTTCCCGTTGTAATTAAAGAAAATGGATTCAACGAATCAAGTAAGAAAGGGAAAATTCCAACAATGACAAGGAAGGTGCACCTCCCTTGGAATATGCCCATAGTAATATACTCCTGAGAAGCTCGTTTATTCTATGACACTTCTCGGGACCCTCCAAGCCGAACGCCGCAAAGACCTTACCGAGAATCCGAATATTTCACATCTAAATCTTAACTGTTTTTCATGTGACGGTACACAAAAATCTAGATGAGATGTGAAAATACCCTAATGGTAGAAACCCTACATAGCTTGGCCCACTCTCGCTCTTTTGGTTTAGTCATTTCTGACAAAGGATAAATAAGCTCAATGGAGCAACACATTGTCTTATAATGACGATCATAAAGAAGCTAAAGTATCCGATAACCGAGAAACCAACTGTCGAGGATTTAAAAAAGATCATACATGGAAATTAAGTCTTGTATACTTATCAACACTCATTGAATTCAAACTTGTACTATTTCTTGGTTAACAATAATGCCGGACAAGTCAATGTTGTGTCACATCAAAGTCATATCTCATGACTATTCTTAACTTTCAAAATAGAAACAAGTCTACTTCTTCGACACTTAGTGCTAAGTACACAAGTAAATCGTTTCCATATAACTGATAGCGCTTTATGAAAATTAATTTTTATTTCCATAAACAAATCAATCTTTTTCATTAAAAAACCGAATTCGTGCTTGGATTCACATCACAAGTATTAGCTTGAAAACACTTTGTTAGAAAATTTCACAAACCATTCTTTCCAAAAATACTGGATAGCTTTTTAAAACGGATATGAAAAGTTCCATCCGGTATCAACCATGGATCGTAGCATACGCAATGGTTACGTCGTTATCCCAGTGAAAACATTATAAACTGCAGGCAATCCCTGCCCCTCAAATTTCACCACAAAATCTATCATTATTGAATGGTTAATTAACTTTAAAACATCTTTATTACATTGATCAATTAACTATAAACTTCATCCCAAAATTTGATTATTGAACTTCAAAGATGCTTAAATGATAAAAAGGATAAACCACCTTTAAACCTTATTAATTTGATTAATTAGTAAAATATGATTACTTAAATTAATAACAAATAATTTCTTGTCATTATTTAAAATTAATAACAAAGTCAAAACATCTTTGTTACTTTGATAAATTCACTTTAAAACTTTATAAATTAAGTCGATAATTAACTCCAATAACCATTAACTAAAAAGGGTAAATCACCTTATTAACTTTAATCTATTACTACTAAATAATTAATTAACCTTAAACACTCTTAAATAAAATGATTAAGTAATTTTAAAACATCACTAGCTAAGTAATTAGTTAAATTTAAACACGTCATTAACTAAGTTGTTAATTAACCTTAATCCTTAGTAATTAATTAATCATCATTAAAATGACTTATTGCTTTTGAAAACACCATTTAAAAAAACATTCTTAACTTGTAGAACAATTCCAAGCATGAAGATGAAACCAAATGGTTCGATAAGAAGCGATATTCTGAAAGTGTCGATATAGCGACTATCGTTATATGGACAATTCGGCAAACAAGTTTATGATATTAACAACACATCCAAACATGACATAGCAATGGCTTAAGCAAACATACGTCAAACATTCATACGAAATAAATATGAACATGAAAGTTTAGAAGCTTTAGTTTAAGGGTAGGTTTTACTTATTAACTAGCTTGCCAACTAACATTTACTAACAAGTTAACTAACTTAACTTAACATAACTGCATCCATCACAACATATGCATGTCCAAACCAAACATGAATAAATTCACATCATATCCAAACCAAGCAAGCAATATATAACATAATACAACTAAAGCAAATATTTCCCGAAATGGTTACGGGTTTCACTCACATTGAAGCTTTCCAAACTCTCACTAGATTAGGTTATTCCCTAGCACTTCCATTCCTAAGCAAAAAATGGAGTCTTGGACCTTTACTATCCAAGGTAGGCTTGTCCTTGCAAGAAGAAGGAAATGACACTTATTTTTGGTAATATGGAGTGACTTGGATAGTTATTGAATTCTCTAACATTTAAACAGAAAATAGGTCAACTTTTCCTCAAATTTTGGACATGTTGCACTTGGATTTTGGAAAAGTGGTAAGGAGGAAAGTTTTAGAAAATTCTTTTCTCTGTAATTTAAAAAAAAATCTCTCAATTTGGATCCGTTTTGAGGATGATATGGTTAAAGAATAAGGATTGTTTTCGGACTCAAAATTCTGGGTCAGAAACCACTCTGTAGAGAATCAAGAATTCAACATAGCCATGCATAAATTTGGAAAGTGGTCAACATGAAAGCTGTAGCCACTGAAATTTTACACGATCTGGAAAAAATAAATTTTTTATTTGGTGAAGCATGGAGTATGTTATGGCCGAAGCAAGTTGGACGGAAATAGGGAATATTGAGTGTATTTTCCAAAAAGTTTTACAAAAGGATTTTTTTTTCTTTTAAAAAAGACGCCATTAGAGCTTCTTTAAGAAGCTTAAGGAAGTTCTAGAAACATGAAAGGGAAATGATAAAGTAAGAAATGAATTAGGAAAACTAACTTTATAAGAAAGCAACGATTCCAAGGGAAGCTTCTTTATTTTATTTATTTTCTTAGCTTATGCTAGAAGCTTCCTTTATTTAGTTTATTTATTAGCTTACATAGAAAGCTTCCTTATTATATTATACTTAGAGGCTTATATTGGAAGCAAAGAAAGCATACTTGAGCTTTAGGAACTTGAAAAGAAAACAGGAATGAGAAAGTGAAAAGAGATTAGGAAAACTAGTTTCATAAGCACACAAAGCTTCTAGAAGAAGCTATTCAAAATAGGCTTCCAAGAGAAGCCAAACCAAGCTTATAAAACAAAGCTTCCTTGAGAAGATATTATTAAGAGAATAAGGCTTCTAAGAGAAGAAATCTAAGCAAAGTAAAGTGTATAGCAAAGTAAAGTGTATAAAAAGGGTTATGACCTTTCTGATATCTTTTAGCCGACGTGGAATCAAAAATTCGAAAAATGAATTTCTAGTCACATTATCTAAGAGATTTTTATTTTTGTTATAAACTATTATTTGAATTTTAAAATTAAATTAATATTCATAAATCAATGTGGTGAAATTTCTGGTTGTTACACTACCCAATGATTAAGAAAGGAATACTTTTGAATGGTTTCATAGCTATGTTTCCACAAACTCTTACTTAAACCTAATGCTTTCAAAAGGTATGCTTTAAGTGTTTCAAAGGAAAAAATTCCAATGTTTTCAAAAGGTATACTTTGAGTGTTTCGAAAGACAGGGTTAAATGGTTTCGAAAGAGAATGTCTAAGGTTTTAAGCAATGATTTCAAAAGGGACGCTTTCAATGATTTTGAAATGAAATGTTTAAGGTTTTCAAGAAAGGGTTTGAAGGTTTTTTATTTTGGTTTTATAGCCTAAAGTTTTCTAAGTTAAAAAGAGGTTTTAAGTTATTTTGAAGGGATAGATAATCCCATTGATTTAGGTTTCATCAACATTGTTTTGAGTAAAACAAATATCATGGCAAGTGTTTTGAGTAAAGCAAAGAGTATGATTTCCTTGTTTTATAAATTTATGATTTCTATGGTAAAACATTTGTAAAGGTTGTTTTTAATGAAATGGAATTTGTCTAGGGTAGTTAACCCTAAGTATATGAATCAAATATTACAAAACCAGATGAGACTGCGCCCTGTACATTAGCTAATATAAGTCCAAAAAATTCCAGTGTGTAAGGCCTTATCAAAGACTAGAATGATGTTACACACAGAAAGGAATATACAAAGTAGAAGTATGTTATTAGTGAGCCTGCAAAACTATTTGGGTCGGCTAACCCTTGAAGAAATAAGTTTACGACGGATTGTCCAGTATTGGATCTAACAGAAGTTAGAATATTTATTATGTTTATTAGGCCAGAGTCGGCCAGGGGTTAATATTTAGCCTGATAAAACCATATTGTTTGGACAGATAGTCCATTGATTACCTGATTTATATTCATATACGTATTATTTCTATTATATTTATAATCAGTTTGATTGCAGGATTTTGATTCGCAAAAGATATGGTTTTAAAATGATATTTGTGAGGCGAAACCTTTTCCGCTATGCGACATGGTCTCACTAAATATCAGTAAACCAAGATATAATAGAATTATTCACACCAGGCTTTATGTCCGACTCGAAGTTTATGCTTTCCCCTTAAACTCTCGGGTGCTCAAAATTACATTTGAGTGGACTAAGAGTTAAAGAATTTTTAGATTTAGTAGGTTGGACAAATAAGCCTCTAAAGATCTTTAAGAGGAAAAGCTAGCTTTGTAGGAGTTATTTAGTATTATTTCCGCTATGATGTCTTTATGACTGATATGTCTATCTAATTAGTACTCTGATCATCCGAGAGGGCATTTTCATATGTTGATCTTGGCGTAATGTGTAATAATTATATTTGAACAAAACCCAGGAATTGTTTTGGGATTTTGTAATTGAATATGAAATATTATTCTGAAATGTAATCTACAAAAGCTGCTTTTGAAATCTGTGTTGATTTTATTTCATATTCATGCGCTTCTTATATTATGGATACCATTAACACTGCCATATTTTATCACCAGAAGTTAATACTATATATGACTACAACATCTGTAGCGCTTATCTTCGAGCCTCAAAATAGGGGGTGTTACACTCCTGAACTGCTTTACCACTGGCGATCGGATTGAATAATCTTGATGTGATTTGAGCTTGGAATTTGTTGGGTTTAACGGAGGTTTTTTGGTTGAAATTTGTAAAAGGCGAAGAGAGAAAAAGTATATAAAAAATGGTGTAGATAGTGGCATATAAATAGGGTGGTCAAATGGATAGAAAAGCAAATCTTACCCTTATCTCTCTCTTTCCAATTCTACTCTTTTAAACCATTCAACGCCTCCCTCTTTTCTCAACATTTAGCAGGTCTATTCAAGATATTTTGGCCGAAATGTGCATCCCAATATGTGCCTCAGTGTTAATTCAAGCTCGAACAGTGTTTGTCACATTTAAATCTAAATTTAAACATGTAACCATATCATATATCGATTAATATATTTATAACTATTATAAATGCATGGTTTAACATTGTTCAACACACTAAATAAAATATTTGTAATTCATATTTCATAATTTTTAATTGATTTAATAATTTATAATAGTTACAAATTAATCAAATTAGGTGATAAAAGGAGTATTCATAATTTTGGTTGTGTGACTCTTATGTGCAAATTTGGTCAGCTATTAGTATCGAACAATTCGAATATTAATTTTCACATGTCACTTAGCAGCTGGTGTGATATTTCAGCAAAATTTATCACTTACTTGGTTTTGGTAAAATCCAATTTTACTTTGTAAAGCATTACCTTGTGTTGACAATTATTTACACAAATTCTCTTTGTCAAAACTATACCGCTTTGGACTTATTGAATTTGGTAACGGTTAAAATTCTAATATCATCCATTTTCAACCCTCTAGTCCAAATACTAAGTCCTTGGTTCAATAGTAACAATTATTATTAACCAAACTACTCTGACCAGAGACTTTGACTTTGAGTTGACAACAGTTGACTGTGATACTAACCTCGTATAACCAAGGAGATAAATTCTCTCTTGAATCGTGTTTCCCTTTCGGTGCTTCCACTCAACCTAATTATATTTGTTTGATGGATGTTGTGCCATTATTTAACTATAATCAAAGCAAAGCTTCTACATTGAAGATCAACGGTATTTTCAAGTCAATAAAACTATGTTATTTTTTCACATTAATATTTTCTATTTGACTTTAATTATATTAACCAACATAAAACTATTGAGTAAGTCATTCCATAGATATCCAACAACTATTGGTAAATAACCCCTTGGCGCCCCCAGTAACCATAAGTAATACACTTCCTAACATTTGGAGACCATTATGTACTCTAGTCTTAGCATATGCATCGATATCCAGTCTCGAGACATCTTGACTAGGAATATTTAAAATGGTATATTTAATTTATTATGATAAATCACTTATGGTTACAACACATTATAACTTCTATCATTAAACATACCGTTTATGAATTTTCTATTAAATATACTTTGAATTAAATTAATTAATTAATATATAACACATCATGTCAAGTATATAATAGAAAGATTTTTTTTATTTTGAACAAGATTGATTATTGAGTTGGGTATATTAAACAATTACATAATTTCACATTTGGCATACCCCTAACTCTATCAAAAGCTACCATCCAAGGGAGATTGTTAATTAATCCTTTAGTCTCTCCTCTAAGCCTGGCTAAAGCAAACACTTAAAGAATGGTGGGTAAATAAAGTCATTAGTCTTACCTCTGGGCTGGCCCAAACAAATCACCCAAGGGAGATGGACAGTTAGGCCTTTATTCCCTCCTTTGGGCCTTAGTAACTACTTAAGGAGTGATGGTTAAATAAAACCCTTGGTCCTACCTTCAGGCCTAGCCAAAGAAATCATCCATGGGTGATGACCAATTAATCCATTAGTCCAGCTTCTGGGCCTAGCTAAAGCAACTATCCAAAGAGTGGTAGCTAAATTAAGCCTTTGGTCTCACCTTTGAGCCTTGCCAAAAGAACCATCCAAGCGAGTTTATAAAGCCTCCGGGCTGGTCAAAGTAACCATCCAAGAAATGATGGCCAACTAAGATCTCAAAACAATAAACAATCTAACTAAGAACAAACATCTAAAAGAACATGGATGGACCAATGAACAACCATCCAAAAGAAAGAGTGCAGATAGCTAATAATTTGAAAGGATTAAAAATTTATCAAGATTATTCTACCAAAGTCTAATCAAAATAAGGATCGGTACATGTTGATAAACGATTTTTCTAACCATGAGAAGGAATTCATCACAATAACCAAGCTAAAAATAGAAGAATGAAGTCGGTACACGGAAACTCATGAATTCGTCCATCAACAAATATCCACATTAAGAAATGACCAGCAGTAAGGTCAAACCACTCAACATTAGAAGAAAAACTAGGAACAACATAGGGTTAGCTCAACAGTTTTAGAAAGTTTATCGGATCACCCACTAATAGGAAGGCGATTCATCTAACAGTTATGAAAAATTTCCAAGATCCCGATTATTAGTAAAACCAAAACTTCCAATTAAGGTATAAGAAGGGATAAAAAGATTTTCAATAGGACTACCAGAAGTCTCCATCTTGCAATGAACTTTTTCAAAAAAGGTATTTTAGAAAAATGATTTTCAAAAGTCTTTGAAAGAACTTCCATATTTCCAAAAATTGATTTTTAAAAATAACCTTTTAATATGTATATATTCATTTTTTGTATCAAATATTTCCTAGATGAAGCTATAGAAATCTTTCAGGTTTTAAAGAAGCTATCAGTAAAGATGTGTAAAAAGTATGATTGTTATGGTAATGGTAATCGTTATTAATATGAGAAAATCGTTACCGTACCGATACTATTGGTACGAATAATGTCTACTGATACTTTACCATTACCATTGGTAAAATTTTCATTCGTATACCGATAAACTAATATACTGGTTATTGGAAATGGTAATTTACCAATTTGTAAATCCATTAAAATTTTGTTACATTAAAAATTTATGATAATGATAAAAATGAAATGTCTTCATGAATGTTAATATAAATATTTTAACAAATTTTAATCGACGTTGAAAATTTTCTTGATTCATACCAAATTATTTGCAATGGCATGAAACTGTGCAGTTAATGCCCCGCTATAACCCTGGTATATCTCATAGTGGATTTATATCGCTACGATTTTTCCATATAGCCCTAAGTATAACCTTTCCACTTTAAGCTTCGCTATTTCCGCTATATACTATTCCCGCTATATTATGCTATTTCCGCTATATCTTCTTTAAAAGAAATGAATTGAAAAATGAAATTTATACATTATAAAAATTATGAAATTGATTTATTTAATTGAATTTTAAATACATTTTCAGAAATGAAAATACTCTAATATTCTACTACATTCAATTATGTTGTATAACAGTTTTACGTTTATTTATAGTGTATTCGCAAATGTTTATATTTGAAATTATTTATGTATTAATTATAATTCAATTGAATGTTAAATTTCGTTTAATTACCAATTATATATTTGTAAAATCATTAAGTTCGAGTTTTATATGCTATTTTAGAGTCATCTGATATATCCCGCTATATCCTTGTTGTATCCCCACTATGACTTTTTGCACCTCCACCGCGTTGAATCTACCAAGCGCTTTAACTGAATAGGCATGAAATGATAATTCTATTAACCTTAAACTTTAAAGTTAATAGAGCCAAAATGAAATATCATCATAAATACTACAACAAACATCTACTTAAAATTTGATAAATCTTGAAGGATTATTGTGGTTAGGACTAATTAAAATTGTTAAAAAGAAAAACTAACATGACTAAGAAATTTACTAGTACGACTTGTTCTTGATAGAGTTAAGGGTATGCCCTTGGGGAGATTATGTAATTATTACATATATCTAACTCAATAACTAATCCTATTCAAAATAAAATGTGTTTTCTCTCGATTATACACTTGATATAATCTGCTATATTATTTAATTAATTTAATTAAAAGTATATTTAATACAAAATCCATAAATGGTAAGTTTTATGATAGTAGTTATAATGTATTTTAATCATGAGTGGTATATCAAAATAAAAATAAACATGCACTTTTAAATATACTTAGTTAATATGTACATAGATTGGATATTCATACATTTATTGGGACTAGAATACATAACTTCTCCAAATATTTGGCAGTGTATTACTCACGGTTGCTAGGGGCACCAATAGGATTGTACTGATAGTTATTCGATAATTGTGGAATGATCCACTCGATAGTTTCCTGTTGGTTGATATATTTATGGTCAAATAGAAAATATGAATATGACAATATTATACAGTTCTCTCATCTTGAGAATATTGTCGAGCTTCAGTGTGGAAACTTCACTCTAATTATAGTTAAATCATGGTACAATGTCCATTGAATGACTATAGTTGTGTCGAGTGGAAGCATTAAAAGTGAGACAATATTCAAGAGAGAATTCATTTTCTCGGTTATATTGGGCTAGGATAATGGTCAACTGAAGTCAACTCAAAGTCGAAGTCACTAGCCAGAGCATTTCGGTTAATAATAATTATTTTTTACCAAAGACTTTATTTTTGGATTATAAAGTTGAATATGAATGATATTGGAATTTTGACCATTACCAAATTCCATATTCCTAATGTGATGTAGTTTTGATGAAGGGAACCGGTGTAAATAATTATCACTATCGGGTAACATTTAAACATGTGACGTGTGAATGTTAATATTCAAATTGTTCGATACTAATCGCTAACAAAGTTTACACCTAAAAGTCACATAACTGAAATGTTGAATACTACTAGTACCACCTAATTTAATTAACTATATTGGTTGTAAATTATTTAAATTAATTAAATTAATTAATAATTATGAAAATTTACTTATAAAGTTTTATTTAATTTGTGCCGATCAATATTAAACAGTGCATGTATAATAGTTATGGACACATGTGTCAATATACAATATCGATGTGCGTTTGAGTTAGATTTAAAAGCATTATTATTTGATCATGCTTGAAATAGTAAGGAGGTCCATATAGGGGCGGTTATGGTTGTCCATAGGAGGGTGCAAAGAGGCTTGAATTTTGATTCAAAAGGAGATGGAATGGTAAGAGAAAAAGGTGGTTATGGATTCCCTTTTTGCTACTTAGTATATCTTTATATATTCATCTCTAACCTTATTTTATTTCTACTTTTTTTCCACTCCTCCTAAGACCAGATTAAGCCAACCCATACTCCAGCCTTCCACCTCATTTTCAAGCCTCCAAATACATGATCACAAATCCAAGATCTATGATTGTTGCCTTCACTTTGGTAGCTCTTTTGGAAGATTTGGATACTCATTTAAGGAGTGAACGAATTCAACATATCAAGGTGTTTCATCTAGGCTTTGGACAGGCTATTAATCTAATTTATATTATTTATATCTTTATAAATTATTTATCATGTCATTACACTACTATTATCTATATGTATATTATCACGAATTCATGTATGTTTGTGCCATTAACATTGAATGAATATATTTATATATATTTGTGTGTTAATTATATATATATATATATATCATTCGACAATAAAAATATATGTATGTATATTTAAATTTTCAAAAAATTTAAAACATTTAATAATATTTAAAACTAGTTTGATTTTAACATACATGTACACACACACACACACATATATATATATATACAATATACTTATAAATTCAGCAACGTATATGTATCAAATATGTTTTTAATTAAAAATTTCATCCGTGTATATATATATATATATATATATATATATATATATATATATATAATTACCATTTTAGATATAATATATAAATTTTATAATATTTCTATATTTCTATAAAATATATGTAACATGTAAATATACATATTTAATAAATTTTGTATATGTTTTTCTTTCGTTTTTTTATATACATGATGATTTTTACATGGAAATCAAAATAAATAACCATTTTTAAATCACAAGTTTATATAAAAAATTGTTCGAATGTGTATATCCTTTATGTATATATAATTATTTATTTACAAATTATTTATCTATATCAAAACATACATACACATACATATATACGCACATATTTTAGTATGCATAATATTCTTAATATTATTTTAATACACACACATATGATTATGCATAAACTTTTTTTACTAGTTTCAACATATATAATATACATTTACTTAAAATTACATACTAATTTAATTTTTAGTTGTTAGATTTTTTATGCAGATCAAGATCTAAGATTTATAATTTGAATTTATTGTTATTCATATTAAATTTACAATCATTAGATATTGTAATATTAATTATATGTATACACACGCGCACATTGTCTTATATATTTTACAATATCATTTTATAGTTCTCACACACACACAAAGAGATTCACAAAATCTTATACATTAGACTGCATATATGTAAATGGAAGGGATAATATGTCTGTATAGGTGTAAATCCCGATATCTATACACGGGCATGTTCAACCATGTACATCTTTTATGTTGCACATGCACTCATATGCATATATGATACGCATATTATACTATATTTTAAACATAACATTAATATAACATAACTTTATTATGAGTTAAATACAATATTGATTTTGTTTAAAATAAATAGGTTAGATCTAAATAAATTTAGAATTCATAGGCCCAATAAGATCCAAATGGATTTTTTTTTCAAATTTACACATTTATCCCGCTACGTGCTGGCTTAGATTTAATAATTGTATTAGAACCCAATAGCATATTCGGTCTATATTAGCAGTATTTAGGCTAACTTATTAAAGCTTACCCATATAGTAAGGTGTTTAAAAAATAGTATCTAAGGTTGGGTTTTGGTAATTAAGTACTCTGCTCACCTAACTAATAGCATGGCCTTAAAAGATGAGGTAAGCCCAAAGGTCCCCAATATAAAGGCCCAAACTAATTTGGGCCTTTTGGGCCTTGGGCAATTTTCAAAATCCCTTCTTAAATTAAAATAAATTTTTTAATTTAAATTAATAAAAAAATAATATTATAAATTTATAAAGTTAAATTTAAAATGAGTAATGATTTTATAAATGTTGTTAACTTATTTTCAAAAATTATTTATGAAAATTATTAATTAGATTAATAAATTTAATAATTAATTAATGAAATAATATATATATATTACATTATCTTAGGATGTTAGGGTAATTTATATAATTTCAAAATTAATTATTATTAATTAGAATTATCTTAATTAAATAAATAAATTAAATATTAATTAATAAAAAATAAAATAACATATATATATATGATGTATATGTATAAACATAAATGTTATAGTGCACATATTTAATTTAAAATGCTTAAAGGAAATAAAATAAATTAAAATATTAATTAACTAATTAAAATAATTAGATAAGATTTAATCAATAAATTAATATAAGATTATACATAGATTATTATATAAGTTAATTAAATTGTAAAATGTTCTATAAGAATTAAACTTATATAATATAAATTTATAATAAAAGGTGCAACAGTAAGAAACTCAAAATAGACTTAAGGAATAAATACATACATATAATACGTATACTGTGATTTTTGATGTGTTCAACCATACATCCCCCATTTTGAGGCCCAAGACTAACTATTACGAATGCTGTAGTCATCCATAGTTATTTATTCCCAATGATAAAACACAGCCATGTTAATCATATCAATAATCAGAAGCACATAATATCAAAAAAATTCAAACACAATTCAGAAATAACTTTTACATCCCATTTTAAAATAGGATTTCATATTCATTACATAATCTCATTCACAATTCCACGTTCAAAAAATATAACTATCACAAAATACTCCAAAAGCACCATATAAAGATGCCCCTTGATTGATTAGAGTTTAACATTTGGCAATTACATAACTTGCTATTATATCCATACAGACAAAACCAAACAACACAACGGATTAGATAGGTACTACAAAATTGCTAGATTGCCTCCTGAACGTCTTCGGAAGCTTATTCGCGTAATTGAAAACTTGAAAACCCTTACTCCTGACCTACTCAAATAAGTATCCGAGAGTTTAAGAGGAAAGACAAAAACTTTAGGTCAAACAAATAGTCTGGTGTGAATAATAACCTACCATCTCGAACCAAATAGATATCCATGGAGACCACGCCACTGAGTGGAACAGGTTTTCTACTTACTAGTATCTTAATCAAAATATATTAACCATATACTATGCTCATGCATTCACAATGTTAGAACATTAAAGATTATCTGCAATTATGCAACATATACTGGATTGCCCATCCCAAATTATTAGACTACCCATCTAAGTTTTCATTGACTATCCATCTTATACTTATGTGGACTACCCATCTCACATATATTAATTCTCTAGATTACCCATTCCATACCATGTTGACTACCATCACCCATAGTTGCATTATCAAAGTTAGGAGGACTATCCATCTCATGCATACTTATTACTTGGATTATCCATCCCTTACCATATGGACCACCTATCACACATGATTTAGCTATTTAAATTATGTGGACCATTCATCACACGTATCCCATTCATTTAAAATTGATGTAGACCATCCATCACACATCCCATAGTTTTTGTAGGTTAACTATGAACCCTTCATTCACCTCATGGAGACTATCCATCTTTGGCATCATGTGGACCATCCATCTTACATCACATAATTTTCCTAGGATAACTATGAACCTATCACTTAAAAATTTACTTCATATTACCCACATGTTTAACCTATGTCTATTGGTGTCCCCAATTAGGTTATTTACCCCTTAAACTTATAACATCTCAAATTGTGTGCATTGGTATCCCCAATGCATCTTGTCGAAAACATAGAGCAAAAATATATTAGTATCCCAATAGTTAATGTCAAAATTTATAAAAAAAAACACATTGGTATCCCCAGTAAGCAATGTAAAAGTTATAAAGTCAAATACATTTGTATCCCCAAAGGTATAGTCAAATTTATAAAACATTTGAGCTTGTCGAAGCTAATCTACATTGGTGTCCCCAATGATAGTGTTAAAATTTAAAATTAAAATGACAACGGTATCTGCAATATTTAAAGTCGAAAACATACCATATACAGCTCGCTGTTAATTAGGTCAATATAGCTTAATGTCGACGTCAATAATAATGTCGACAAAGTGGGTTAATGCTTTCCACCTTTAACAAAAATAAAATATAAAATACAGGGTGCTAAGACATTGTCGACCTCTATCCAGGGTTGAAGTTAAAAATTAAATTCTTTTAAGCATAAAATATTGTGCCGAAAATATGGTCATTGACATAGAAGAAATATAGGTTACCACCCTTTTCAAAATAAAGCTTTGCGTTTTTGTAAGCAAGAACAATGTCGCTGACACTGACAAATGGCAATGTCAAGACAAGCAGCATCATTGTAAACCATACTTAGTTCACTTCGGCTATTATGCCGCTTTATATATATATATATATATATACACATAAAGTTGAAGACAGTGTCCTTGCCATTTGTATAATTAACCTCGAGAGTATTCAAAATATAAGTATGTGGCGTCACCTAAAACATAGGTGAAGACATGTGACATCATAGATGGCCATGTAAATGGTAAAAGGCAACCTCAATGATCATGGCATTGAACCTTTAAACCTTTGGATGAATCATGATAAGAACATGCCGCCAATGATAGGTTATCGATGAGACCAACGTAGACAAAGATCAAATCATTCCATAGCTACCGAAGTAGCCATCAAAAGCTTCCCTCTATCTAAATGCGCACATAGAAGCGATGTTACCTTAGACGTAGAGACGACATATGTGGCATGGCATAGTCATAATTATCCTGAAAACTAATTTTATTTCTATTAAAAGAAATTATTTTTCACGGAACCATAATTACTATCAAATTTCTAGTGGATAATGTAATATTTTAACAATTTCTTTTTCAAAAAAGCACTGCACCTCAGTTTCACATTTCCAAAACATTTTTGACTTAGTTAATTAACAGCCTTAATTAATTACTAATTAAAATTCTTTTCTAGCATATTTAATTCATGATAATTCAAAATCACTAGGGAAAAATCCTCAAAAATCACAAATTTCCAAAATGCCACATTCTTGATCATATAAATACTTAAGGACCAAAAGCCATATTTATTTGTTTTAAATAATTAAAACTAGAATTAACCCGATTTCCACCATAGGAAATTCATAATATATTCAATTAAATTTTAAAAATTACAAAATTAAAAACACATCTCTAAATATCGTTTTACATAACATATAAAAAAATCGAAGTATTTGAAGATTTAAAGCTTAGGTTTCACCTTAAAACCTATCAAAACAATTTCTTAATAATTCCATAAATTTTTATTTTATCCAAACAATGATTATATAACCATATCTTGGCAAAATTCATCAAAAACATTCGTTTATTACCCATAGACAAATTCAAGAACAAAAGCAGAGATGGTTCATGCATTATTCACCTTAGATTTAACGTTGGAGTTGAGATTTGATGTAGCTCTTGAACCCAAAATCTTTTCATTGATTAGCTTTATTTTCCTCTTATAATCACCTTGTTTAATGGTCAGCCTCAATTCTTCATTTCGATGGTTTAAGTTTTTGTGAAAAGGGTTTAAGGGATAAAAGATGGATCTGCTTATTTTGCCCCTCTCATATGTTCTCTTATATGATATTCTTTACACAATCTTACTTAATTCATTATTAATGACTCCAGCTTATAAGTTTTAAACCTCATTCTCCTTAACCATTTACATTACTCTATTTAATTTATTCAATTAAATACCTTGAATAATGTTAAACTTCAAAATTAGAGGTGTTATGGGCTTCCATCCTTAAAGAATTTTGTCCTCAAAATTCAGCAAGGTCTATAAAATAAGCATATCAAACATGAAACCAATGCTAGTATATCCTACCAGCTATAAAGTCTATATACAACAAATATTGAACAAACACTCATAGTAGCTCATGATAAATATCCCTAATTCTGACCTCTATCTTCCAAGTAAAGTCTTTGTCATTGACCATTCAGTGGACTTTCTCTAATCTCATTGTCTTGTTCCTTGACCTCTCCTCATCTCTTGCTACAACCCGAAATAGTTTTGTAACAAAAGTTAGATCTTGTTCTACTACTAAATCTTCCAATGCAGTTGAAGCAATAGTATGCTCTGGATCATGCACATACATCCTAAGATGAGAAACATGAAACACATTATAGACCGTTCCATATTACTCGGTAACTCTACTCGGTACACGAGATTTTTGATCCTTCCTATGATTGGGAACGGTCATATATATCTTGGTGCCAATTTCCCTGGCTTTCCAAATCGTACCACACCCTTCATCGACGATACTTTAATGAAAACCCAATCACGAACTGAGAACTCAAGATCCTTACGCCTCTTGTCTGCGTAACTTTTCTACCTAGACTGAGCTTCTCTCATAATATCTTGGATTAACTCAATATTTTTTGTAGCTACTCTTACCATATCTAGACTACGGACCAATCTGTTTCCAGTCTCTAACGAACATGTTGGTGATTTGGATGACCTTCCATATAAAGCTTCGCAAGGCATCATTCCTATACTAGACTGATAGGTATTATTATATGGATACTCAACCAAGTGAAAATGGTCTTCCCATGACCCACCAAAGTCCAGTACACAAACCTTCAATAAATCTTCAAGTACCTTATGACTCTGTCTATTTTCCCATCCAGCTGTGGGTGATAAGCGATATTAGTGTTAAGCTTGGTACCTAATACCTCCTATAAACTCTTCGAGAATTCGCTAGTGAACAAAGCATCTATGTCACTGACTGTACTACTAGGAATCAAATGCAGCCTAACAATATTCTTTATAAATAAATTAGCCAATACAGGAGTCGTCTTGGTTGATTTAACAGGAATGAAGTGTGCACTCTTGGTCAATCTATCCAATATCACCCATATACTTTTATTTCCCTTATTTGGTCTTGGCAACCCGTCAATGAAATCCATGGATATCGAATCCCATTTCCAAACTGGTATATCTAAAGTCTGTAGTAATCCGCTCGGCTTCTGATGTTCAGCTTTTACTTGCTAGCAATTCACATATTGCTTCATCCATAAGCCAACATCCCTTTTCATACCTTCCCCGAAGAAACTTCTCTTCATATCATGATACATCTAGATTCTCCCAGGATGAATCATAAACTTCAATCGATGACACTCCCTAAGAACTTCCTTTCTTAGGTTACCAACATATGAAACACATTACCATCCCTTCTTCTTTAACCATCCTCTCTGTTCAAGACTAAAATCTTTTATATCATCGATCTCAGTTCCACCTTCCAATCTTCTGATCTTTTTGGCTATCATTTGATCATTTCTTTGCTCAGAGGAAATTCTTTCGATCAATACTTGTCGAACTTCCAATCAAGGCAATATGGAAGTATTTTTACTAGAATTATCTATCAACCTTAACTACATGCTACAACTAGTCAATGCCTCTAAATCCTTCAATTCAGCCAATACGGCTAACACCACATTCTGATGTTTCTTTCCAAGTGCATCCGCAACTTTATTTCCTTTTTCCGGTGTATACTCAATGCCAAAATCATAAGCTGATAAAAATTCCAACCACCTCTGTTGTCTTATATTCGACTCTTTCTGAGAGAATAAATACCTTAAAGACTTAGGATCTGCATACAACTCGAATCATTCTTCTAAAAGGAAGTGTCCCTACACTTATAATGCAAAAATAAATACTGCCAACTCCAAATCATGATTCAAATTTCTAATTTCATGTGGTCTGAGCTACCAAGAAACATAGACAATCACATTTCCCTTTTACGTCAATACAGCTCCTAATCCTGTTCCATACACATATATATACACCACCAAATCCTGAGTCCTATATGAAACAACTAACACGGGTGCATTGGTCAACAAAAGCTTTAACACAAGGAATGCTTCCGTGCATTTATCGAACCAGGTAAACTTTACATCCTTCTGGTTAGTTTTGTCATGGGTGCTGCTATCAGCGAGAAATCCTTGATGAATATCCGATAATAGCAAGCCAATCTAAAAAAACTCCTTATCTCTCTCACTGTCTCGGGTCATTTCCAACTATTTACAGCCTCAATCTTGGTTGGATCTAGGGACAACCTTTTCTCAGAAACAACATGACCAAGAAACTTCAACTCTCTTTTCCAAAAATGATATTTTGAAAATTTCACTTTCAGTTGATGTTGCCTTCACTTTCATGAGCTCTTTCATCCTTAGAATATATCAGAATGTCATTATTGAATAACATCACAAAACTATCCAGATGCTCTAGGAAAATCCAATTCATCAAGTCTATAAAGAATGCAAGTGCATTATTTAATTTGAATGGAAACAATAACCACTCGTACAAATCCTATCTCGTTTGAAATATTGTCAAAGAATTACCGTCTTCCACCGCCCTTAGTTGATAAAACCCTATCACCAAATCCAACTGGAAAAATATTTTTGTCTCCACTTAGCTGATCAATTAAATCATCAATTCTTGAAAAAGGATATGATTTTTTATCATCATCTCATCTAACTTATAATAATCGATGCATAGTCTTAACGACCCGTCGGGTTTCTTCACAAACACCACGGCCTAAAACTCTTTCCTTTTAAGTCTACTAGTTGCACCTTTAATTCCTTCATTTTGGTAAGTGTCATCCTGCTAGGAGATCTACAAGCGGTTTCAGCTACAGGTACAAAATCTATTCATAACTCAATAGCTCATTGCGATGGTAGTCCTATAACCAACTCTAAAACATCGGCGAATTCCGTTGCAACCAAAACCCGATTCACTCCGTTTCTAATTCCATTACTCCCAACAAAGTACAAATATCTCCACTCGAGTTATCCATGGAGTATATAATTCGATCACTATTATTAGTGTGTCTAACTGATATTTTTTTATCTTGGCAAAATATCCTAGCATCGTATTTTCTTAACCGATCCATACCTAAAATAATCTCAAAACTCACAAGATCAAACACATACAAAATGTGGGCAAAAGTATAACCTAGCAACTCAAACTCTTGATGGTTACATCTCATCCCTAGAGTTGCATACCCTCTTATTGGATTAGCTATCCTCAAGGAAGTAAAGAGTTATGGTGGTTCTAAACATAACTTATCTACCAAACATTGAGATATAAATGAATGCGATGCATCAGTATCAAACAGTACCTTAACTGGCATGCTATGAATCAAAAGCTTACCTTCCATCGTAGGCCTTCCCTTCTCAACTACTGTTGGCCCTTATGTAGATAGCTCCGCAATTTCTTACTCACCACTTTCTTTTTAAATTATAAAAATAAGATATTTACATCCATTTTCATACAAATTGGAGAAGAATAGAAATCTAATGAAAAGATGAAGAGAAGAGAATCAACTATACGCATATTGAGGTAATTTATATATAGTTGTATATTTGTATCTATTTTTTAATCCCAAATTCTTCTTAGATCTGTAATGTTAATGTATGTATATACCGTTTTATATATATTTTCTTGGATTAAAAAGAATTTGGAGATGCACTTAAGGTTCTACTTCAGATTTGGAAATTTGAATCGCTTCTATAAGGTGAATGGGAAACTTTATGTATTCTTTATGATTTTAAATATGTTTCGTTGGCATACATTTGATTTTTATGTCTAGATCAATTTTATTTGTGAATTGTAGACTTAGATTAATATAGAAAACTGTTGCCTACGTATTATTTTTTTAGACTTAATTTGAAATATGTTTACACCTAGATCTGGAAATCAGTCCCAAGGATTTCAGAAGTTGAATGTTGATTATTTTTATTCTAGATCCGTACTTAGGTGTAAAATAGGATTTTTGTATTTTTGGCCAAATTTGTGTTAAGTTGTAGTTTTTCCATAGTTTAATTTATGGGAAGAATATCTGTTTTATTTTTGTAAATTTATTTACTTTTTCCACCATTGATTAAAAAAGGTAATGCTTGATTTAACAAGAAATAAAACAAAAAGGGAAGAGACGTGTAAAGTACCAATGTGTTCTCTGTAGTTTACACAGTTTATTCCAAATAAAAAGAAATTATCCATTCCTTGTAACTTAAAACATAGTAAATCTTTCCTTTTTGTATTAAAACCAATTTATGGAAATCATAGTGGAAAATCTTCCTAAGGAATTTAATTCTAGAAAATTAAATATGGAAAACATATTCTAGTTACATATATATGACTAGAATATATTGGGATAAGAATAAGTAATTTATACATATTTATCGTGTCAATAAAGGAGAACATCGTTTATATGTGCGTTATTTATGCCTAACCTTCGTTGGTTAGTATTATATCTAGGAATGTACATAGGAAGAATTTGGAAATATAGTAATTCCTATTAATGGGCAATAAATTAGGAATTATCAATAATTAATAGGAAATAAAGGACTGAAACTCCAATTAATGGAAATGAATTTGGGGGTAACAATTAATAAGGACAAATGGATAAAAATGGATTGATAAAAATTGAGAAGATGTAAAAGGTTACTAGTTTGAAATTTGGAATCATGCATCAATATCTTTGGAAATTTCTGTTAGGATTTATGGACAAACTGATATTTATGAGAATTAAACAAGAATTTATGGGTAGATAAGCATTTAGGGTAAATTTTATTGCTTTAAATAAAAAAGAAATTAGTAAGCTAAGTCCAATGTCTACTTAAGATAATATAAGCAAAGGCTTAGGATGGTTATCTGGACTTAATAGGTTAGTGATGCGAGGTGAGTAGAGTCACTCAATGAAAGACTGCTCTTCACTTTGACACTACCAGCGGTCGGGTGCGCTTATTACTAATGTGAGATATCACTTATCCTAAGACCCGTGATGGCATGAGAGTTTGGGCATACTTTCTTAATTAAAAAGTATTAAATAATTCAAATTTGAAATTAGAAATGGTGAGGGATATCTCCATAGGGGTTCACTTCTGATTTGAGGTATTAAGTGTCTATAGGATCGCCCTCTCTCCTAAACGGAAGTATTAAGTAACCTAGTGAGATTCTAAATAAATAAGGATGTCTCTGAAAGGGTTTACTTCAATGTTGAGGTATGAAGTGGCAATTTTAGGGAACGCCTCCCTATAAAAAGAAGTAACCTAATAAGATTGCATATTTATAATTAAGAGTGATAGTGGATATCTCGAAAAGGGTTCTCTTCGGGTTTGAGGTATTAAGTGACCGATCTAAGGGTTTCCCTCTCTCCTAAAAAGAAGTATTAAGTAACCTAATGAGATTATAAGCGATGTCAGCTAGATAGTACCAGTGAGGTGTCCACCCTGGGGTTAGGTTTAGATGACAAGGGCCTACCTATAAATAGGTGTTAAATGGTGCGGGGTCTACCTAGTCCTTATTAGTGGGGTATTAAGTAGCTTGGGTATAGTCTCTCACCTTGCTCTAAGGCCGTAATAATAATAGTATCAGCGAGGAGTCCGCTTGAGGATCAGTATTAAGTGACGTAGGACCTACCTAGAATACATGTATTAAATAGTTAGAAGTCTGCCTAGTCCTTTTAAAGGTATTAAGTGGTTTGTGTACTGTCTCTTACATGGCTATGATTTTATTGGTGATAGATGCGGTAATAGTTGAACATTAAATGCCAGAAGTCTTAAATAGTGGCTAGAGGTCTTAGTAGCTAGGACCCACCGACCATTGATAATATTATTAGAAAACTAACTTAGGAATAGCTCTTAAATGATGGGATCTGCCTTGATTGACGTCTTAAACGACAGAGTCTGCCTATTTCTATTTTAGAAGTATTTTGTGGTGATGATAGAAGTTCGCTTCATATTAGAAGTATTAAGTGGAAAATGGATTTGGAAGTATTGTCTGGTTGATAAGGCTTCGTCGGTATTTTGTACCTTGGGAAGGGGTACGAAAGTAATCGTGTGAGTAATGAAAGGCTAGAATTGCTGACCTTAGTAGACATAACTATTAAATGGAAACCAATCGGTATAAATTTATGTTATGGACAAATTATAGATTTTTCAGTCACTACAATGTTGTTTTGACCCCCTCCTCGTTGCAACCCACAGGAAAGATCTAGAGGAAGCTGTCGTTGGAGTTGGATGTGCTTTATTTTTGGAGAAGTCTTCTTTTCTTTCATGTTTGACACTGATGTGATAGTCTGCTATCAAAGGAATGCCATTAATTCCCAAGTAGTAGTCATAGTCAGTATTCTTATCCTATTATTTTTTCTACTATGAGTTTCAGATTTCTATCAATCTATAATAATACTCATTCTTATTTGCAGGTACCAAATCCAACGATCTATGTTTTGATGGCTTGGATTTTGGTTTTAGTCAAAATTTAGGCCTACTAAGGTACGGGTTGTTATAAATATATTATTCACCTTAGATTTAATGTTGGAGTTGAGATGTAATGACCTTAATTTTGACTAACATTATTTAGGACATTTATTAGATAATTATATCATATAATATAGATAATTAAGGGATTGAGATTTGTAAATTAATAAGGGGGCCGTGCCTTAATGAATACATAAGCAAAAGAGAATTAAGGATAGGTAAGCAGGAGAAATATGATAAGGGAAAAACAGGAGTAGTCTTTGTTCTTGTATCCTAAACCCTTCTATCCTTCATTTAAACATTTAAAAACAAAACCAAAGCTCTGGTAAGCTCGGCCAGCCACCATTAAGAAGAATCAGAAGAAGATAAGCTAGGAATCATGTAGAAAGCTTGAAGAAATTAATCAAAGAGAAAATCTCAACCTTCTTAACATCAAGCTAAGGTGAATAATTTGATTTACATCTCATTTTTGTTAACGAGTTCAGTTTCAAGGTTGGATCCGAACTATTTGGCAAATAATATGCCAAGTTATGTCTTTTTAAATAGATATATATATATATATATATATACTTATTGATTTATATTGTTTCATATAGATTTTATGATAAGTTTAGATTGGAAAACCTATATAATGACATCTAAATGATTTGTGTTTTTAATATATGGTCAAAAACGTTATTTTAGAAGTGGCTTTCAAATTTCATAATTTTTTGTGGATTTATTATGAACTTGCTATGAAAGAGAATAGTTAATATCATGTTTAAATTATTTAAAGCAATTATATAACGATTTTGGGTCTGAAATTTAAATATGTTAGAAAACATATTAAAAGTTAACTATGATGATTTTAAGGGGAATTTTCCTATGTATGTTACTATGCTTATAAAATTATTTAAGTTAAGGTACTTAAATATTTTATATGTTTTATCAAAGAGAACAACTTATTTATTAAACGTTTTTAATTGATAAGTTTGAATTCGATGGCCGTTTTAGAAAATGATTTTGATAAAGAAATAGCAAACAATTACATTTTGACAAATTAGGCATTTTCGGTGAAAGGAAATTACTTTGAATGGCATAAAATCAGTTTTGCTCGGATATACCACTTTGCTACTTCCAATCGCTAATTTTCATCACCAAACTTCTACTTACAAACTCATTCGAAACCAGTGCACATGGTATAAAGTAGTTGATATGTAGCACATTTAGAGAAAGGCAGAAGGGGTGATGGTGTCGAAGGCCATGCTTTCGAAGTAGTTGCTTTTAACTTGTTTTTGTTTCTAAAAGAAAGCTTTCAGAAGGATAGCCGCTTTTGAACCATTCGAAGCCAATCCTGCAGCATTCATACCTTTCAAACTAGTTAAGGTCACTTTTCTTTATAGCCTTAGAACAATGTATTCGAAAGGGTGCTTTCTCCTTTTTATTTTGAAGTTGCCTTCTCAATGCTTTCGAAAGGGTCGTATCGCTGCTTTCAAAATGGCTTTGAAGGCAATGGTTTCGAAAGGGTAGGCTCCGAAACTATCTTCCTTCTACTTGGGATTAATGCTTTCGAAACTAATGCTTTCGTCCCAGTTCTCTATGGCCCATTAGTTATATTAAATGTTAAACCCAATGGTTTCGAAGCAATGTTTCCACAAACCCTTACTTGAACCCAATTGATTTCAAAAGGTATGCTATAAGTGTTTCAAAAGGGAGGTCCCTAATGTTTTCGAAAGAAATATTTTAAGTGTTTAATGGAAGATTTCCAAAGCTTTCAAAAGGCAAGTTTAAATGGTTTTGAAAGGGTTTGTCTAAGGTTTTAAGAAATGATTTCGAAAGGCATATTTTCAATACATTCAAAAGGTATGTTTTGGCCTTTCGGCATAGAACTTTTAAGGATAAGGTAGTTAACTTATTTTGAATGAGGTATTTTCAATGAATTCAAAATGGGATTATTCAAGATTTAAAAAAAGTTTCAATGGTATTGTTTTTGCCTTACAACCTAAAGTTTTCTAAGTTAAAAAAGGTTTTAACTTATTTTGAAGGGATAGATAATCCCATCGATTAGGTTTCACCAACATTGTTTTGTGTAAATGATATATCATGGCATAAGTATTTGAGTGAAGTAAAGAGTATGATTTCCTCATTTTATAAAGTTATGATTTCAGGGGCAAATCATTTGCAAAGATTATTTACAAGGAAATGAAATTTGAATAGAGTAGTTAAACCTAAGTATATGACGGGAAATAAAATTTGAATAGGGTAGATAACACTAAGTTTATGACTCAAATATTAGAAGACCAGATAAGACTGGTGTAGGGTCGCGCCTTATACTTTAGCTAATAGCCCCTAGTTAACATAAGTCAAAAATTTCATTGTGAAGGGCTTTGTCACAGATGGGACTAGAATGACGTTACACATAGAAGGAAATATACAGAGTAAAGATAGGTTATTGGTGAGCCCACAAAACCATTGGGATAAGTTGACCTTAGAAGAAGATAGTTGTGGGTAGATAGCCCAATAATGTGTTTAGTAGAAGTTGGATTATTGATTATGTCTGGTAGACCGGAGTCAGCCAATGGTTAATGGTTAGTAAGATGAAACTATAGTGTGACAGATAGTACATTGATTTCTTGATTTTTATGCATATTTGTATTTGCTTTTTTTTATAATCAGTTTGATTGCAAGATTTTGATTTGCAAAAGATATGCTTTTAAAAGGATATTAGTGAGGGGAAACCGTTCCGCTAAGCCACGTGGTCTCACTCAGTATCAGTAAATCGAAATGTAATAGTATTATTCACACCAGGCTTTATGGATGACTCAAAATTTATATTTTCCCCTTAAACCCTCCGGTGCTCAAAATTTGATTCAAGTATATTGAGAGTTAAGGACTTTTCAGGATTAGTAGGTCGGATGAATAAGCTTCTGAAGACATGTAGAAGGCAAAGCTAGCTTATAGGAATTATATAGCATTATTTCCGTTTTTATGTATTTATGGTTGATATGCCGGTTAGTACTTTGATCACTCAAGGGGGCATCTTAATATATCGATGTTGGTGTAATCTATAATAATTATATTTGATCAAAACCTAGAAATCATTTTGGGATTATGTAACTAAATATGAAATATTGATTTGAAATGTAATTAGAAAAGTTGTTTTTTTAAAATGTGTATCGATTTTATTTCATATTCTTGTGCTTCTGATATTACGGATACCATTAAAATTACCGTATTTTGTCTTCGGAAGTTAATACTATAGATGACTGCAACATCTGTAGCGCGTAGCTTTGGACCTAAAAACATTGGACATTACATGAGATTCGATGTAGCTCTTGAATCCGTAAGTCTTTTCTTTGATTAGCTTTATTTTCCTCTTCTAATCCCCTTGTTTAATGGCCGGGCTCTCTTCTTCTTTTTTGATTGTTTATGTTTTTGTGAAAAATGAGAATGATATGACGGGAAGAGGATTTAAAGGATAAAAGATGGATCTACCTACCCTCCCATATGTTCTCTTATATGATAAATCTTTAAACAATCTTACTTTTTTCATTAGTAATGGCTTGACCTTATAAGTTTTCATATCTCATTTTCCCTAACCACTTACATTATTCTATTTACTTTACCCAATTAAATATCCTGAATAATGTTAAACTAAATTAGTGGTGTTACCTCAACACTTGAATTATGAGGGTATTTCATACGAAATACATTATTCCATAAGTCGATA
Organism: Allium cepa; assembly: GCA_030765085.1. NCBI lineage: Eukaryota > Viridiplantae > Streptophyta > Magnoliopsida > Asparagales > Amaryllidaceae > Allium > Allium cepa. Next base: position 537,202,747 of record CM060928.1, read on the forward strand.
TCATTTAACTAAATATGTTTAAAATTATGAATCCTTAATATAAAGTTGTTCTCAACCATTTATAGATTAATAGATTACTTGCAAACTCCTTATTATTTGATATTCCTTAAGCTATGGATGTTTCGCATAGTACTATTAATATATTGAATAGATGAGGTAAGATTTATTAATGTGTTTATTGATATTCCTCAAGATACGTACATTCATACATAAGCCGTCATGAAATGGTGGGTATTAGTGAGTAATCTCTTTCGATTCGTTGATATCCCTTAAGGTCGAAATGAGTCTAGGACAAAGACCTTGGGTTAGGAGCTATATATGATACAATCGGTAAAGTATTATCCATCTCTTATGGACATATGATTTGTTAATATTTCACAACGTCAAAATCCTAAGGCAAGCGAGTCCTAAAACCCACTAGAGAAGTCAAAATGCTTCTATGTTTTGTCTTAGGGTCTGGAGAAACATACAAATCTAGTGGGAGCCTTATTAGAAAAATGAAATGGTAACTTTTTACCATTTTGATATTGCAAGAACATTTGCTATGCATAAATTAAAATAATCCACATGAATAAATTAATGCAATTAATATACTTGATAAAATGTTTATCAATTAAAATATGCAAATGAACTAAATTAATAATGACAAAAAGAAATATAAAATATACCTTCCAATAAATATTTACATGTTGATTCATGCTAGTGCCAAATTATATAACTACTAAATACATTCGTAACTTAGTCACTTACATGTTTACTTGCCTACGACTGTGTATTATCTCCCATGAGTTTCAAAGTTTAAAAGCAATACAAGGATATAAATATTTAATCCATTTCCAATCACATATAAAAGTTACATGGTGAACAGTCACCGCTTGTAATGTACGAAATCTCGATGAAATTAGTTTATTCGAAATAAGCAATTAAACCACAGTGTAAATATGATTGATTACAGTCATGATCTTATTGTCTTAAATGAAACAATATACCAAAAGCTACAAGGTAGGCATAAGAATTTGATTACTGAAATTTCGGTTTGATAAGTTTACGTAAACTGCAAATTATTTGATATCCTTAAAAGTTATGGATGAGAAAATGCAATTTTTAAATATTTTGTTATGATATTGTAGTAAGGGTATCATTCGAATGGTTCAACTATTTAGAATGGGACGTGATTGCACAAAAGTGGACATAGCTTAAGGCATGGTTGGGATGTAGAGAGCGAATGATCACTTCTGATATATAAAGAAACATTGAAAATGGGAATTGTAAGATAATAATAGGTACTTGATATTGGAATGAGAAATATGATTTCTATTCCAAAATGTATTTCAAACAGAAAATTACTTTCAATGAGATTTATTTATTTGAGTCTAAGAATTTGATCTAAAACTCTTGATTATAGTAAATGAAATAGCCCATATTAAGTGGCTAAATGGAGCTCCATATTTCATATGCTATTATAAAAATGGTGAAAATAGTTAAAGCATGCCATATGGCACTTATAGGTCGCATCAAGTTATGAAAATTATTTTCGTAAAACATACCAATTACTGTTTAGTTTATAATAATTACTTTTCAGTGTTGACTATAAAATAGACATTGTTTTGTTTTAATACGAATACAAAGAATATTCATTATAAAATAAAACTATAATATAGATATATATTTTCATAATAAAAGTGATGCATTGGAAATTAAAGAAGTATTTGAAATTATTTAAGTATTTGAAATTATTTGGAATTACTTTGGATTTATAGGTTAAAGCATAGTTTTGAGAAATAACTCTCTGATTATATGATTGTAAGTCATATGATACCAATGAATTATATCTTAGACATTAAAGAAAAAAGCACCCATTCAGTGGAGGCATCATAAGAGTTGATGAACTCTTCAGATTGATACATGTAGATGTATGCATCATGTCACACAATTCGTTATATTCGCTAATGAGATATCATAAACATGAACATTTGTGTTTGATACACATATAGTACGTCTATGATAAGCTCATAGAGTATAAAATGAAAGCAAATAAAATAACATGCAGTAGAAAATAAAAAGGTATGATTTGATCGAATAGGTAAGTATATTAAAAAAATTCCCAATGTACCTAAAATGAATGATTCTATCTCAAAAGTCACTCTTCCCTATGATACATAATGATATATCAATAAAGAGTAATTGTACTGTATAGAACAAAAGTATGATTAATGGCGAGTGAAGTTGCGTTAGATTCTTTCTATAATGAAATGTACTTCGCTCATAAGATTAAAGCTAATTTCGTCTAAAAGAATAGCCTATAAAATCATACAATGTAAGGTTTCATAAGAAACATCAATATGTCCGAGGTCAAGAAGTTGGTAGGTTGTGCGAGTCGAAAGACTGCATGTAATGCTTGTACATAAGGGATCTTATATGGATCACCCCAAAAGGAATTTAGGAATGATCGTCATAAAATGAACCAATTTATGTTTAAAATATAAGTTTCATAAACTAAAACTAAAACAGTCTTTTATGCAAGGAAATTCATAAAGTGCTTATGAATAACTATTCCATTACCCTTAGAAATAACTGTTGTTTCATGAAATATGTAACGAACACGATTTTGTCGGGATCCGAAGGTCGGTATTCTTACGTCCACTGTATCAAATGCCGCATAATCGAATGCCGGAAAACCGAATTGTTAGGGTTAAAAAGTAGAGGTAGAAGAAAAGGATAGAAGAAGTAAGGAAACAGAACAGAAACAATATCAGAATCTCACATATCGTAACGGTACAACATATAATAGATAAATGAATAATCTTTAAAACAAAGAACTATACATTCTATATATTACATCATCAGAGTGTATAACAACAAAATACAAGAATGGACAGCTATACAAACTTGTCCTTACAAGCGAATTCTACAGCGGAAAAGATAATATCATATACAAGTGGTATGTCTCGCCATCCAGCTCGCCACTTGAGCTCCATAGCACTTCTGAATCCAGAATGACCTGATAACCTGACTCTAGACTGCCCGTGTGGCAAATTATGGGCACCCAGAGTTTAGGAAGAGAAAAATAAACTCCAGGTCAGTCACGGGACTGGTGTGAAATCTCAAAACAGTTATTTATCTTTTAAAACAACAACAACAACAAGAGAAGTGAAAAATATCCGCAATGCTTTTGGAAAATGACACTACCATAAGGCCTTTCCGCACACACACAATGCAAACGCAGAATTGGAGGAGATTTCTCCTTATGATAGTCAAAGATGCTTAATAGGAAAATTTCTTTGATATTATTATTAGTGCATGGTGATGAAAGCATTTCGAAAATAGAATATAAATCTTAGCAAACATAGACATTTCAAACTATGCCTACTATAGCTACCATCCAAATAGTGGGGCGCCGCCATAAGTGAATGGCAGGTAATACAACTAAAACCGTACAAGGCTCGTATTGTTTCTTTGGATTTCCAACAAATGGTCAGGTTAAGGAACTTCCTACTGCCACATGGGATCGCCTCTAGCGGGACGTCCCGAGAACTTAACCAGCTCTCTGCCAACACAAGGCCGGGTTACCTCTGTAACTAGGTAACTACTTCTCGAATATGCCACCCTCGGTCCTTTGGGACCTTTATCCGAGGGCCCTCGATCACAAAGCAACAACCACAAAGAAAATGAGATTGGAGCAACCACATAGGTTAAGAAACAGGGCTCCATACCCGACACCACCCTTTTCCAGAAGGAAATGACATACCCTAAAGGGAGCGACCCTCATAACCTTGCCGCATATTCCTGTTTCGACCATTTCCGAGGTGTGAGGTCTGACGAAGTCTCGTCCACAAATCTACGCTTTTTCACAAAGCCATGCTTTGATCAACAAATGATCAATAAATAATCATCACACAGCAACACTCAGCATGCCACATTACCAATTTGGGAATATATCGCTGATAACCTTCAACTACAAAACCTCTGAGCTCGTACGTCTCAGAGAAGGGTGTTAAGCTAAGAGAATAAATCCTCTGCACCAACAGAAATGTATTTGAAAGAAATCTGCTTTATATCTCAAAATGTAATGTCAGACACGTAACCATACAAGTCTGTTACGGGTTCGAACAGAACCAAAGGCACTTCAAAGAAGCCCTTGCAATCCGGGTATTCACAATCCTGATCGAATTTCCCATCACAAAGGAAATCTCTATACCGTAGCTAACGGTGCAGAGATAATCGATAGGCCATCCTATCATTTTCACAAATATCCGGTCTTCAACACCGGTCTTCAATGCTATCCATTACGTCGTATCACTATTCGGAATGGGTAATCCGAATAACGAGTGCAATAAATTAAAAAAATAAGTGTAGCATTCAATTTCAACTAATTCACAACAAATAGCCATTTAAAGGTCAATATTGATAGTCGGTTATTTAACTATCAATCAATATTCACAACATAACCCGATTTCAAATAATTTCCCTAATTATTTATTTTCAAAAATATCTCTACAAGATATAATTTCCACACTTCAACCATTTGAAAACAAATTTCAAATCAATTTTCACCTTTACAACTTTCATTTCAAAATGGTTCATTTAACCCAATCAAATAAATCCTTACCGATTTATTAAATTTACGTTCCAAATCCGTAAATTTATTCCATACCTTTAAAAATAAATCAATGTTTATTTTTGAAACAAATTTCCCTTATAAATTTCCATTGTGAATTTACATTTCCAAATATTCACTTTTATACGATTTTTTTCAAATCGATTTCAATCATTCACTTTCAATTTATCTTTAAAAGATATATCTCAAAACATTCACTTCATATTGGAAAACATTTCCGTACTTATTCAATAACAAGCAATTCACAAACCCATTTATCTTCAACATTTGGAAAATATTTAATATACTTAAATCCAAATTAAGTATATATTTCATTCTTTAAGGAAAACTTTTCTTCAACACATTTATTTGAGTCAAAACGAATGTTGCGTAAAACATCATTATGACAACTCAAAATCGCTAGTATAGGGATTCGAAATTAAGATAGATATAGAAACCCCAATACTATACAAAACTTTTCCTTTCGGAAATCATTTACTATAACAACAGTGTTATAGTCCACCATTTTCTTCTATTTCTTGAAAACGTCTATTTCAACAATGAATATTGAAATCTATGGTTTCGATACTTAATACATATTAAAACATTTTTGAATCGTTTTAATTCTATTTAAAATATCACTTTTCCAAAATATTTCTTTAATATATTATTCACCATCGAATATACTTCGTTAACCAAATTCAATTTCTACATATTTTATTTATTGGATTATCCACTGTCCCAAAATCGTGGATATATCTCCCTTAATAAGCTATAATAATTAAACTTACTAAAATAAGTCGATTTCGGATTTATAAAACAACGGTTATAAATTCCATTTATACTTTATAACAACTTCAACTTATAAAATCACTTAATTAACAAATTCTCTCTATATCCCATTTACACGCCAAAATCCAATTTATAAGTTAATTACTTATAAATCTTTTATTTTAAAATCTATTCATTTTATAACTTCACAATTTATAAATCAATAGATTTCATCAACTTATGAAATCCATTTATACTTCATTTTAATACTTATAAAAATTCGGTTTATAATTCCAACATTTTAATTTATAAATATAAATTTTATAAATCTTTTATATATATCATTTATAATAATTCAAAAATCCCAATTTGAACCATTTTATAAATTAATCAACTACTTATTTCAAAAATCACATTTCGGTTATATTTCACAAAAATCATAATTTTTATAAAATAAAAAATTACAACGTTTATTTATTTAAAATGAATCAATTCCAAAATTAAATTTTATTATGAATTCTCAACTTAAATTTTCAAAAATCCAATTTTATTTATTTTCGGCATTTAACGATACCAAAAATATATTCGGCTAAAATTTTAGCCTTTAACGATTTCAATCACAAAGATAATCACGCGGATTATAAATAGATCAACACACAACATTGAAATAAATTCAGTCATTTGAGGAATCCTGTTGGATCCCTCCAACCTGTTTTCCTGCATCCAAAGATGTTAGCACAATACCAATTCCGCTTTGAGATGGAATATCGCGGTATATGGGATTTATAAAATACTATCCGCTATTACGCGGCGCAATAGGGTCTCATCCGCTATATAATGCGGGAAAATCAACTCCAAATACATATATAATACCAATTCCATATCAAGTTGGAATTATCGCGGTATATGTGTTTAATAAATAACAACCTCTTAATATACGGCGTATAGGGTCTATTTCAATACAACAGATAATAACTATAATCCAATCAAGCAATTTTAAATCTAACTATTTAAAATTTAAATCGGAACAATTCGATTGAGTGAGAAGTTCTCACTTTGAGTTTCCAATAACAGTTGTAGCGTTTTATTTCGAATAAAATTAAACGTGCGTTTAATTTTACTCGAAATTATCACTAGCTCCAAACGACTCCAAACGAGCTCCATTGCGTAGTGCTCGTCAAAACGAAGCCAACGCTAGTCGTTTCAGGAATTTTCGACCTCGTATGAAAAAGTTACAATATTTTAAAGTTTACACGATTTTAAAAATAATTAATTTCACAATTCTTTTTGTTATAAAACCCTACATCATAATCTGGCCGTTAGATTTCCAGCTCCTTCAATCAGGGCCGTGCGCGCCATCTTCCTCAACATCAGGTTTCGAACGAAACTGAAACCCATGAGCCGCCCTTGCTTCTTGATTTATCGCGCATACTCCCTCGATCTTGACGACGATCGAAGAACCCCACGTCGAAGCCGCCATCGCCTACTCCCAGTGCCCAGTGACTGGCCGAGCTCGGTGGTGAAAATATCAAGAAAAATGTGCTTGTACGGCGCACGAACGGGAGCAAATATCTCCCCCTACAAAACTCGAAAACCCATCATCGCCGTATGGATGGGAAGCTCTCGTGAAGCCCTTCAACATTGTAGTTGAACACTTAATTGCTTATGGATTTGGAGAGATTGAGGAGAAAAGAAACGAAAATTCTGGCCGTTAAATAATATAGAGGCGGCTGTGCTCAGAAACCCTAGGATTTGTTTTTCTTTTGCAAAAGTGAATTATAACGTCCTTATAAAGAAAATTGACGAAAACACTATTCACCCAAAATTTTCCAAACTCCAAATCTCGCACGGTGACCGGCGTTTTTAGGGTTTACCCCACGTTCCAGACACAATGGAAAAGGTTTTGGAAGTTAATTCGATCATCTATGCGAGTTACGGAAATAAACGATCAAATTTAAATTAAATCGATTAAACTAATTTCTATGCGTTTTGGCTTGCCCGGGACAAACGGTAAATTCGATTGACACGAAATTTGAAACCATACAATAATTTGACATTACGGATCCGATGAAACTGGTTTCGTCGAAATCCGAGACTGTTTGAAAAATGACTAATTTCACTAGTCGATTAAATATTAAAATATTCAATTTTTCACAAATTAACTTTTAATTCAAATTTAAAAGTTCACAAACATTGTTATAACTCCAATATGATTTAATATAACTTTATAAATCATTTTTAATCACATTAAACCCAAATTCCAAATTATTTACGCTATTTCAAATATTAAATTATCGATTTAATTATCCAATTAAATCTAAATATTCGAAAAATAAATTATTCGACTTACAAATTTTACTTGCTAATATTTAAAATCAATTAAATATCTGAATTTCAATTGACAGAAATTCTGGATCGTTATAAAATACCAAATTCTTAGTGAAGTATTTTATTTTAGAAATTATTGGTATTAAAACTGATTACAATGGACAAAATGAAATTAACCAAAGCTAAATGACCACAACACATTAGAATGTCGAATAAATATTCTTGCACATTAAAAAGAAACTACGAGCTATTTATCAATGTCAAGAATAGATAATCCTCCACCATCATTTAAACCATTAAGAGTATAGACTCTATGATACAGTATGATGTAAATCCAGAATTAATTCTAAGTACAGTATCGAAATATGATTTTGATAGTTGTACCCAGAGGGATATGATCCATCAACTGCAAATGCATCCTCAAGTGCAGTTGGAATATAGTGAGAAACATTAATAAGAATAAAAGTGTAAATTATAATTGTTAAAATTAGCGTAACAGATTCACCATTCAGGGTGCCCAACTTGATTCGTTCTTTAGTCATATTTTTTTTGCCAAGTATGACTTTGTGTTTTGGTACACATATGTTAGAAAGAGAAATTTTATGAATAATGATTTAGAATAGACTGTTCGCATATAACAACCAAATTATCTCGAAGTTAGTGGGAGTGGTATTGAGTTTGTGGTTTTTTGTATATGTTCTAGGAAATGATACGAAAGCATCGTTCTATAAGCATAAAAATTGAATAAGTATTTTAGTAGAAATATTGAATAATTTGATTTTCAGTCAAAATGTAAAGGAAATGTGTGTCTCTAAGAAAGAACCAGTAAAAAGTACATACCTATTTTTAGACTATAAAAAAACAACATACTGCTGATTGTTAACGATATATTTATGTTAAAATCAATATTAATTTGGTTAATTTAAGACTAAATATCGAATTGATAAATTATATCTTTTATAATAAGTATAAAGGGTGTTGGGCATTTCCCAAATAATATGCAAAGACATCTGATTAAAATGTTTAATATTTAATATGGAACATGTAAGATGGATTCCTCATGTACTGGCAATATGAATTATTATATATGTTATATGGTCTACAATATCGTAATTTTCATATATGTATTTGATTCATGAAGCAAATATCAAATCTAAATAAATATTAGTAGAGTATTCTCGAGTATTTATGAAATATTAGAGAATTTTTTACAGAAATTATGAACTCCTTATGAAGGAGTGTTCAGACTCAAGCAAAGAAAGTGCCATCGAGTATAATATGTCAATATTAAATTCATGTTCAAACCTTAATTAAGAAGCTTTAAGTTGAAAATGTTACAGATGAAACATTGTGGTTGATTCAATGAAAAGGCTAAGTACATCGCCTTGAATAACACCACAAGAAAAGCAATATGTGTGTGTGTGTATAACTGCATAAATTTATAACTAAGCCAGGGATGATTCCGTACTGAGAATACTAAATTGTTATATGATAATAATGTAATGATAAGAGCTCATTACAAGTTGAGAAACATACTCCGACTAGTTTCGCATGATAAAGGTAGATTATTAGCATCGAAGAGAGTTGATTGAGAGGGTAGATAATTAAAACAGCAGATCCATTCATAAAGGGTCTATGTAACGTCCCCCATTTTAAGGTCTAAAGCTAACTGCTACGAATGCTGCAGTCATCCATAGTTATTAATTTCTGCTGAAAAAATTCGGCTATGTTAATCATATCAATAACAAAAAAACATGAATATGAAAAGTTTTCAAATATGATTTTATATTCATTACATAATCTCATTTACAATTACATGTTCGAAGAAAATATAACTATTGCAAAATACTCCAAGTGCGACATATGAAGATGCCCTCTTGGTTGATCAGTGTCTACCACTTGGAAATTATACAAAATGTCATTACATCCATGCAGACAAAACAAAATGACACAGCGGATACGATAGGTACTCCTAAATAGCCGGATTGCCGCCTGCACCTCTCCAAAAGCTTATTCGTCTATCCCAATTCGTAAACCACATGCAGAGAAATATAGTTATTACAAATTACACCAAGAGCGACATATGATGATGCCCCCTTGGTTTATCAGAGTCTAAATGTAGGCAAGTAAACATTGCTGCCAGTTCATCCAATTACACAACGGAATCAAACAGAAAGAACTCCTAATAGCAAGCTTGCCTCCTGCACGTCTTCGGAAGATTATTCATCTAATGAAGAACCTAAAAACCTTAACTCTTAAACAACTCAAAATTAACTGAGCACCGAAGAGTTTAAGGGGAAACATAAAATTTGAGTCGGATAAAAAGGCTGGTGTGAATAATAGCCTACCATCTCGAACACTATAGATATCTAGTGATACCACGCCGCTTAGTGGAACAGGTTTTCCCCTCACTGGTATCCTTCCCTAATTTATAATAGCAAATACTGTGCACCTACATCCATAATAGTTAAGACATAACATAATAAAATGTATCATGATGATACGCAAACATGCTGTGGACTTCCCATCCCCATTCACTTGACTATTGGTCTTATTTTATAGTTTCTAAGATCACTATTAACCTATTAGTTTTCATGGGCTAACTAATAACTTGTTCTAAGCTTACGGATTATCTGTCCGGTTTCATAATTTTTATAGGATCACTAAGAACCTATTGGTGTCTACCAATAACATCACCTAACCATAGTTTTCATGGGTCACTACGAACCTATTGGATTTTCTATTAACATCTCTTATGTCACAGTTTTCATGAGTTTACTATGAATCTATTGATCTCTATCAACAACCTATTTCGGACATAGTTTTTATGAGATCACTAAGAACCTACTGGCCCCTACCAATAACAATTTCCATAAAATTCCATAGGCTTACTAAGAACCTGTCTAAACCAATAATCTTTTGATTAGTCTTGGGCATCCTATATTATGGTCTATCTGACCTCCTAGATGCAAATCCACTCATACAAGAGTTAATTCAATGTATATTCATTACTGGTCAACCTAGCCTATTATTCTGCCCTTTACATCCCAAAATGCAGTTATGGGTTAATAATGAAGTGAATATGATTACACAAGCATACATGATAACTGATCAGATAACACAACAACACAAACATCCATGGTTTAATTCCTTGTAATCATTTTCAAATGAATTATAGTTGATATTCTTAACCCATTATTTTTAGCAAGGAAAATTTCCTTTAAAATTTCAAGGTTTACCGTCACTTCAAAACTATTTTATATTGCCATGTGTTTACTTTTAAAAATGAGTTAGGGTTCTTTAATTTGAAAACTAAGGCTTTTGATTGTATCCTTTGTATCATTACTTGAACCTTAGGCATTCTATTTTGAAACCATAAAATATATCTTTCAAACACTTGGAAACATGCCTTTCGAAACACTTAAAACCATGCCTTTCGAAACACTGAAAACATACCATTCGAAACACTTAAAAACGTACCTTTCAAAACATCGGGTTCAAGTAAAAAGTCATGGAAGCATAACTTCAAAACCTGTTAAAAGTGTTTCTTTTGAAACCATAGTTTGCAAACAAAACAAACTACAAAGTATATAAAAGGTGACATAATCGAAAGCTATCCCTTCGAAAGACCTATGGTGATGGAAACATGCTTCCATATGTATACTTGGGTTTAAATAATTGGCTTCAACTATGCCGAAAGGTATGGGAGCGGCACCCACCCTTTTGCATGTATAAGTTTAAAAGAAAAGCGGCTTCAATGGGTGTAGAAGGGTATCGATTCAAAACAAACCTTCCACACTCATTGGCCTAAGGGTTATAAAAGTGGCTTCTAACTAAAGTAGAAGCCTAGGCACGACAGGAAATAAAATTTTATCTCCAATAAAGATTAAAATTGAGGAACCATTCACTACTTTCAATTTAAAGATTAATTTAAAGTAAATTGTTAAAGGTTCCAATTTGTCCTGAATTTTGCAGTCCATCACTAGAATTTGACTCCTAATAGAAAAGAAACGAGAAGGGAATTATTAACTGATGTATATTTTGAGATATAATAAATCGATGAAAATAATAGAAACCAGAAAAAAAAAGAATGAGTTCTTGAGGATTAAGTACAACAGGATTCAAGATAAAAAAAGAGATGGGTATCGAGAGGTTTAAAAGCGGCAAACCTTTCAAAAACTTACTTTTAGAACAAGGGTGGGCCAATGGGTTCGAAAGCAAGTAAAAGAGGCTTCGATCCTTATGTAAGCATCCCTTCGACATCATTCTTTCCTTTTGCCATTCTCCAATACACTACATACCAAATCTTGATACCATGTGCATTTGTTTCGAATAGATGTGAAAGGTTATAAATGAGAGTATGGTGATGGAAGCAAGCAAATGAAAGTGACGTAGTTGTAATTCGACACAAAAATGATTTTATGCTTTTTTTAAAGTAATTTCTTTTTACATAACCCCTTGTTTTGTCAATTTTCTATTGGATTACAAAACCATTATAAAATTCTTTTCAAAATTTGTTGCCGTAGGTTATCACCAATGCTTCGATATTTAACTAAAACTATTAACTAACCCATTGTAGTTAATTAATCATTAAATACTAATCTTTCTAATTAAATCAAAAATTCACTGAAATCTTTTGAGGAAAATCTCGAAAATTCACATAAAATCCAAAATAGTAATATCTTTATCATATAAAGTTTTTAGCCCAAAAGTTATTAATTAATTCCTTAAGTTAATTAAAACTTGAAATATACATTTGTTTCACTCAAAAATTCATAACAAATTATCCATAGCTTGGAATATTATGAAAATTAGAAATCGTCTCCAAAATAATGTTTTTCATAACATATTAAAAAAATGGCATTTGGAAATCATTTTGCATAATTTTATCCTTAAATCGAACTAGATTGTTGCATAAAATACTTGTTTAAAACTTTAATGTGGCCTTTAGATCAAAACATATCATCATTCATCCAATCATACAGTTTATACCTCAAACCCAAAATTTAAAACATTCAGGATTATTTATACGAGATGGTTTAGATCATTATTCACCTTGTTTGGATAAGGAACTTGAGATTTGTTCTTCAGTTTAATCTTCCTAGCTTGAATCTTAGCCTCTAATTGATTTTTTGAGCTCCTCTTCAGCTAGGGTTATGGCCGGCGTTGTTTTACCTTTTTTATGTTTTCGGTTTATGAAAATATGAATGAGAATGAGGTAAGGGGTTATGGTATACGACTATTCCCTTTTTCCCTTGCCTTATTCCCATAAGTTTCTAATTTCTAAATCACACTTATAATTTCATTAGTTAAGGCATGACCCTAATTAATTTCCAAATCTCAATTCTCTTTTCACTCTAACCTCTACATCATTCTATCTAATTAAATCTCCTGAATAATGCTATTTTCAATTAAGGATGTTACATATATATTAATTCTTTGGATTACACATCCCCTACCATGTTGACTACCCATCACCAACGGTTACATTATCAAAATTATATGGACTGTACATCTCATGTGTAATTATTACTTGGATTACCTATCCCTTACCATATGGACTACCCATCATATATGGTTTAGCTATTTAAATTATGTGGAATATCCATCTCACATATCCCATTCATTTAAATTTGATGTGGACTATCCATCACACATGCCATATTTTTCCTAGGTTAACTATGAACCCTTCATTAATCTTGTAGAGACTATTCATCTATAGAAAGATGAACTATCCATCACACATCCCATAGTTTTCCTAGGATAACTATAAACCGATCAATTTAATTCATGTTACCCACATGTCTAATCTATATCTATTGATATCTCCAATTAGGTTATTTTCCCCCTTAAACTTATAACATCTTAGATTTTATGCATTGGTATCTCCAATGTGTATTATCGAAACCATAGAGCAAAAATATATTGGTATCTCCAAATAACTAACGTCAAAATTTATAAAGTAAAATACATTGGTACCCCAATAAGAAATATAAAGGTTATAACGCCGATTGCATTGGCATTCCTAATGTTTAAAGTCAAAATCATAAAACATATGGCACGCCGCCATTAAATATTTTAATACAAATCAAGGTCGACGTCAATAATAAGGTCGGTAAAGAGGCTTAAGGCCCTCCACCTTTAATAAGATAACATACAACACACATGGCGTTAAGATATTGTTACTTCTATCCAAGTTAGAAGACAAAACTTAACTCTTATGAAGTACAAAATTTATGCTGAAAGTAAGGTTGTCGACTTTCATATGATATATGTTATCCACCTTTCAAAATAAAACTTTAGGATTTCATAAAACAAATTGCTAACTGCCAATACAAAAGGTTATCGACCCTCTTGAAAATAGGTTATGCTGCCTCCTTAAAGAAATTAATTTACAAAAAAAGAGCCTTGCCAGCGTTAAAGGTTGAAGACCTACATCAATGTTGGCTGCATCATTGCCAACCCTATACAATATAAACCTTGGTATATAAGGTCGCTAACACAAAGGCATAGCGGCTTCAATGCTACCAGCATCACTACATTTATGCTTAAGTTTCTTCTGCTATTATGCCACCAAATTTATATGTGTGAAGTTAAGACATCGGTGAAGACATGTAACTTCAACATAGATGAATCATGATATCGCAATGCCCATAAGTATAGGTTGCTGACGCGGCATCTACACAGTTAGAATCATTCCATAGCTATCGAAGTAGCTACCCTAAGCTTTCCTCCATATCGACATCGACATTAACAGGTGCAGCGCTTCCATAGGCATGATGATGATGTAATGGCATGGTGTTATTGTAATTATCCTGTAAACTAATTTATTTCTATTAAAATTAATTACTTTTCACCAAATCTTGTTGTTTATCAAATTCCTATTGGATAATAAAATTTCTTTACCCAATCTTTTTCAAAATTTGCCGCATTCAATTTCAAAGTCCAAAACATATATCAAACTAATTGATTAATATCCTTAAATAATTATCCATTTAAATGCTTATCTAGCATAATAGATTCATAGTAATTCGAAATCACTTGAGTCAAATCCCCAAAAATTTCGAAAATTCCAAAATACAACTTTTGTCATCATATAAATATTTCAAGGTCAAAAACTATATTTAATTATTTTTAGTTATTAAACCCGAAATTAACCTAATTTTCACCTTAGGAAATTCATAAACTATTTATTTAATATAAAAAATTAAGAAATTAAAAACCCATCTCCGAACTTTGGTTTTACACATCATACCATAAAATCAAAGTATTTGGATATTAAAATCTTAGGTTTTACCCTTAAAACCCTTTCAAATAATTTCATTAATAATTCAATAAATCATTATTTTATCCAAACAATGACTAAATAACCATAACTTGGCAAAAAATCATCAAAACCATTAGGATAATATCAATAGCCGAATTCAAGAATAAAAATAGAGATGGTTCGTGTATTATTCACCTTATATTTAATGTTGGAGTTGAGATTTGATATAGCTCTTGAATCCCTGAGTCTTTTTTATGATTAGCTTTATTTTCCTCTTCAAATCCTCTTGTTTAATAGTCGTCCTCTCCTCTTCTTTCTAATTTTTTTAATGTTATGAAAGACAAGAACGAATATGAGAGGGAGAGGGTTTAAGGAGTGAAAGCTTGATCTAACTATATTTCCCCTCTCATATAGTCTCTTATATGATTAGCTTTAAAAACAATCCTATTACCTAATTCATTAAGGCACGACCTTTGTTAATAACCAATTCTCATTTTCCTTAACCATTTACATTATTCTATTTAATCTATCCAATTAAATATCTCGAATAATGTTAAACTAAAATTAGGGGTGTTACAGGCTCCCTTCCCCTTCTTAAAGAATTTCGTCCTTGAAATTAATCAAGGTCTACAAAACAAGCATATCAAACATGCAACAAATGCTAGTATATCCTACCAGCTATAAAGTCTATGTATAACAAATAAAGAAAATACCATCATAACAGCCCAGGATAAGTTCCTTAATCATGTCCTCTGTCTCCCAAGTATAGTCTTTCTTATTGTCACTCCACCGGACTTTTACTAACTTGGCTGTTTGTTCCTTAATCTGTTCTCATCTCTCGCTACAACTCGAACTGTTTGTCTCACAAAAGTCAGATTCAGTTCTACTACTAAATCACACAATGCGGTCGGAGCAATAGTAGTCTTTGGATCATGCACATACTTCCTAAAATGAGAAACATGAAACACATTATGGACACCTGCCAAACTATTTGGTAACTCAACTCTGTACGTGAGCTATCTGATCCTTTCTGTAGTAGGGAATAGTCCAACATATCTTGGTGCCAATTTCTCAGACTCTCCAAATTATACTGCATCCTTTATCGATGATATCTTAATGAAAACATAATCTCCAACTAAGAACTCTATATCTTTGCACCACTTATTTTCGTAACTTTTCTGCCTAGACTGCGCTTCTCTCATCCTATCTCGGGTTAACTCAATCTTCTCTGTGGCTACTCTTACCATATACGGACCAAGGACCAATCCGTCTTCGGTCTCCAATTAACATGCTGGTGATTTGCATGGCCTTCCGTACAAATCTTCGAAAGACGCCATTTCTATACTAGTCTGATAATTATTATTATTATAGGAAAACTCAACCAAGTGCAAATAGTCTTTCCACGACCCAACAAAGTCTAATACACAAGCTTTCAACAAATCTTTAAGTACCTTATTGACTCTCTCTGTCCGCCCATCAATCTGTGGGTGATATGCTTTACTCATCTTAAGCTTGGTGTTTAATACCTCCTATAGACTATTCTAGAGTTCACAGTAAAAAAAGCATCTCGGTCATTATCGATACTACTAGGAATCCCATGCAGTCTAACAATATTATTAATAAATAATCTGGCCAATACAGGTGTCATCCTAGTTGACTTAACGGGAATGAAGTGTACGCTCTTGGACAGTTTAGCCAATATGACCCTTATGCTTTCATTTTCCCTATTTTACCTTGGCACCCCGTCAATAAAATCCATAGATATCGAATCCTATTTTCAAATTGGTATATTTAAAAGCGGAAGCAATCCGCTTGACTTCATATATTCACTTTCACTTGCTGACAATTTGCACGTTGCTTCACCCATAAACCTACGTCCCTTTTCATACTTCCCAAGAAGAAACACCTCTTCATGTCCTGATACACCTTGGTCCCCGTGGATGAATCATAAGCTTCGATCGATGGCACTCCATAAGAGCTTCCTACCTTAGTTACCAACATCTGAAACACACAACCATCCCTTCTTACTTAACCATCCCTTCTGGTCAATACTAAAATCTTTTAGATCATCGATCTCGGTTCCTCCTTTCAATCTTCTAATATTTTCGACTAACACTGGTCGTTTCTTTGTTCAGAAGCAATCCTCTCAATCAATACTGATCAAACTTCCAAGCAAGACAACATGGTAGTACATTGACTAGAACTAGCGTTCGTTCTTAACTGCACGCAACATGTAATCAACGCCTCTAAATCTTTCCATTCATTCAACACGGCTAACACCACATTCTGATGTTTCTTGCTAAATGCGTCCCCAACTTTGTTTCCTTTCCCGGTGTATACTAATAACACAATCCTAAGTTGCTAAAAACTCTAACCACCTCTGCTACCTCATATTCAACTCTTTCTGAAAGAATAAATACCTCAAAGATTTATGAACCATATAGAACTCATAATAGGTAGTGTCTCTACACTTCCAGTGCAAAAATCATCGCTACCAACACCAAATTATGATCCGGATATCTAATTTCATGTGCTCTCTGCTGCCCAAAAACATAGACAATCACTTTTCCCTCTACTTTACTAAAGCTCCTAACAATGTTCCACACACAACCATAGACACCACCAAATCCTAATTCCCATCTGGAACAACTAACATGGGCACATTGGTCAACAAATACTTTAACTCAACGAATGCTTCCTCACATTTTTTGGACCAAATAAACTCCACATCCTTCCTAGTTAGTTTAGTCAAAGGTGCTGCTATCCATAAGAAATCCTTGATGAATCTTCGATAATAGTTGACCAAGCCAAGGAGCTCCTCATCTCGGTCACTATCTCAGGTGTTTTCCAACTATATACAGCCTCAATCATAGTTGCATCCATTGACAACCCTTTCTCTTAGACTACATGACCAAGAATCTTTACTTCTCTTTTCCAGAAATGACATTTTGAAAACTTCGCTTCAGTTAACGTTGCCTCAATGTCTCAACCACTAATTTAAGATGAATTTCACGATCTCTTTCATCCTTAGAATATATCGCAATGTCTTCAATGAATACCAATACAAACCAATCCAAGTGCTCTTGAAAATCCAGTTCATCATGTTCACAAAGAAAGCAGGCACATTATAAACTCGAATGACATTACTAACCATTCGTACGAACCATATCTCGTTCGAAACGCTGTCAAAGGAATACTGTCTTCCACCACCCTTAGTTGATGGAACCCAATCGCTTAATCCAACTGAGAAAATATTTTGGATTCATTCAACTGATCAAATTAATCATCAATTTCTGGTAAAGGATATTAATTCTTTATCATCTTTTGATTCAACTTACGATAATCGATACATTGTCTTAACAACCCGTCTGTGTTCTTCAGGAACACCGCAGCCCCTCCCCTTGGCGAACTGCTTGGTCTAATAAAACTCTTTCGTTCTAAGTTCACTAGCTACACCTTTAATTCCATCATCTTAGTAGGTTTCATTCTACTATCAGCTCCGGGTACAAGATTTATGCATAACTCAATAGCTCTTTTCAGTGATAGTTCCGTAACTGACTTGACGAATTCTCTCACAACTAAAATCTGATTTATCTAATCTTCTACCTCCATGGCATCCAACGTAGTACAAACTTCTAAACTCGAATTCTCAACAAAGTATACAATTCGATCACTACTATCATGGTGTCTCAACGATATTTTTCTATCCTGGAAAAACATCCTAGCATCATAGCTGCTCAGCCAATCCATACCCAAAATAATCCTAAAGCCCACACAATTAAACACATACAAACTATAGGTAAATGCATGAACTAACAATTCAAGTTCTAACTGGTCACATCTCATCCCTATGGTTGTGTGCCCTCCTATTGGATTAGCTATCTTTAAGGAAGTAACAAGGTATGATGATTCTAAAATAACTTATCTACCAAACACTGAGATATAAATGAATGCGATGTACCGGTATTAAACAGTACCATAATTGGTATGCTACAAATCAAAAGCGTACCTTCCATCATAGATTTTCCCTTCTCAGCTGTTGTTGGCCACGAAGCACCTTTCCTTTATTAGCCTTGGCCGCTTCCAGATATTTGTTCTTATAATATCCCACTTGGTCTTATAAAGCACATCACATTCTGCTTTCCTATAACCACCTTTCCATCACATGATCGACACTCGTTTGCATAGTGCCCCTTCTCATCACACTTATAACAAATGACATCCACCTTTGAATTCTTAGCAGCTCCACCCTTCTTAGGTCTCTTTCCTTTAAATAATTTCCATTTCTTCTTCTATGAAGTTTGGTTTCCTGTTTGGCTTCTCTTTTCTGAAAGTGGAAAGCATCTCCTCCTTCTTGATTGCCATCTCCAACACTACATTTGATTGATCCTGGAGATGTGGCATAGTCACGCTAGCAATCTCCGACCTCAACACATAAATAAACTTATCATTCCTCTTAATAATAGTGTCAACCGTGACATATCTATAACTGGACAGCTCATCGAACTTAGCAGAATACTTCAACATTGACATTTCCCCTCACTCCAATTCCATAAACTTCCTAAGCAGGACTGATTTAGCTACCGTAGACAAAAATCTTTCCTCGAATCTTCTTCGAAATTCTGCCCAGGTCAATTACTCCTTTAGTTCCCCTACAGTCATCATGTTCCATCGGAACAAAGCAGTTCCTTGCAACTATGTAGAGGCCAATCTCCTTTTCTACTCGTCATTCAAACCCAAATATGGAGAAATTCTTTTATAATGTAATAGCCAATTCTTCACTTTTATCGCATCCTCAATCCCTAGAAAAGGCTTCCACCTAGACTGGTGCAATCTCAACTTAGCTTAGCATAGTTATTACTAACTGGGTTATGGGATTTATTCCTCCCACGTTAGCAGCATTTACTCCACCTACTCCAACAGATGCTCGAGCTTGCATCAGATTAATAAAGAACTTATATGTAGCCCCAATATCTACTGGTGGGGTTGCAGCACATACATTGGCATTCGCATTTTGAGTAGCATTCTCCTATTGACCCGGATTCGTTTTGGTGTTGGGTCGATCATTTTCATTGGTTGTGGTGCTTCCGCCACCTAGATCCACTCTTCCATTTTCTGCTTTCATATCTATCTTTCTCATAAATCTGCATACGAGCCTTAGTAAGACACAGAAGAATGATCTAAGAGTGAAGGGAGAATACATACTTGTATATAGAAAATACAAGTATGTTACTATAGCATTATCTCATACCCAATCTTATTCTCTAATTCATTAAGATTATATTTCCAAAATACTTTTAATTTTTAAGTTTTAAATAAACTAATGCTCTGATACCAATTTATGACATCTCCCATTCTGAGGCCCAATACAAACCGCTATAAATGTTGCAATCGTCCATAGTTATTAATTCCCGACGATAAAATACAGCTAAGTTAATCATATCAATAATCAGAAGCATATGAAAATGAGAAAATTTCAAACATGATTCAAAAATAACTTTTACATTCCATTTCAAAATATGATTTCATATTCATTACATAACCTCATCACAATTCAACATTCAGAGAAAATATAACTGTTACAAAATACTTCAAGAGCGACATATGGAGATGCCCGCTTGGTTGATCAGAGTCTTACACTTGGCAATTATATAACTTGTCATTACATCCATACAGACAAAACCAAATGACACAACAGATTAGATAGGCACTCCTAAATAGCTAGATTGCCTCCTGCACATCTTTAGAAGTTTATTCGTCTAACTGTAAACATGAAATCCCTTACTCCCGACCTACTCCAATGAGTAACCAAGAGTTTAAGGGGAAAGACAAAAACTTTGGGTCAGACAAACAGTCTGATGTTAATAAGAACCTACAATCTCAAAACAAATAGATATCCAGTGAGATTACGCCACTGAGCGGAATGGATTTTTCCCTCATTAGTGTCTTAACCAAAACATCTCAACCATATACTACACTCTTGCATCCACAATGGTTATAACATAACAATATACTGGTATGCAAACATGTAATATACACCAGATTACCTATCCCAAGTTGTTAGACTACTCGCCTAAGTTTTCATTATCTGTCTTATACTTATGTGGACTACCTATCTCATATATATTAATTCTTTGGATTACCCATCCCCTACCATGTTGACTACCTATCACCCATGGTTGCATTATCAAAATCCATCTCACATGTAATTATTATATAGACATCACACATGGTTTAGCTATTTAAATTATGTGGACTATCCATCACACATATCCCATTCATTTAAAATAGATGCGGACCACCCATCACACGTCCTATAGTTTTCCAAGGTTAACTATGAACCCTTCATTAACCTCGTAGAGGCTATCCATCTCCAACATGATGTGGACTATCCATCACACAACCCATAGTTTTCCTAGAATTTTTGTGAACCCACCACTTGACAATTTAATTTATGTTACCCACATATTTAACTTATGTCTATGGTGTTCCCAATTAGGTTATTTACCCCTTAGACTGATAACTTCTTAAATTTTATGCATTGGTATCCCCAATATGTCTTGTCGAGGCAATAGAGCAAAAATATATTGGTATCCCCAACATCAACATCAAAATTTATAAAATAAAATACATTGTACCCCCAATAAGCAATATAAAGACTATAGAGTCGAATGCATTGGTATCCCCAATGTTTAAAGTCAAAATCATAAAATGTATGGCTCACCGCCATTAAATTGCTTAATATAGATCAATGTCGACGTTAATAATAAGGTCAACAAAGAGGCTTAAGGCTCTTTGCCTTTAATAAGATAACATAAAACACACACGACATTAAGACATTGTTGAGCTCTATCCATGGTCGAAGACAAAGTTTAACTTTATTAAATATAAAATCTATGCGAAAAGTAAGGTTATCGATTTCATAGGACATAAGTTATCCACCTTTTAAAACAAAACTTTAGGAATTTTTAAAACAAATAGCTAACTGCCGAAAAAAGGTTATCGACCCTTTTGAAAATAGGCTATATCATGAGTTAAAAAATTAATTTACAAAAAATGAGCCCCACCGGCATTAAAAGGATGAAGAGCGACGTCAATGCTGTGCTGCATCGTTATCAACCCCATAAATTATAAAACCTTGGTATATAAGGTCGCCAACACTGATGCATAGCGGCTTCAATGCTATTGGCATCACTATAAAACTTTTATACCTAAGTTACTTCACCTATTATGCTGCCAAATGTATAATTGTAATGTTAAATTATTGGTGAAGAGATGTAGTTTCAACATAGATGAATCACGATATCGTGATGCCCATAAGTGTAGGTTGCTGACGAAATCTGTGTCGATAAAGTTGGAATCATTCCATAGCTACCGATGTAGCTATCCTAATCTTCCCTTTATATCGGCATCAACATTCATAGATCTGGCACTTCTATAGGTGTGGCTACGATGTAATGGCATGACGTTATCGTAATTATCATGAAAATTAATTTATTTCTATTAGAAGTAAATACTTTTCACCATGTCTTGCTCTTTGTCAAATTCCTATTGGATAATAAAATTTCTTTATCCAAACCTTTTTTACAAATCCGTCGCACTCAATTTTCAAAGTCCAAAACATATATCAAACTAACTAATTGATATCTTAACAAATTATCCATTTAAATGCTTATCTAGCATAATACATTCATAATAATTCATAATCACTTGGAAAAAATCCAAAAAAAATCCAAAAATTCCAAAATACCATTTTCTTCATCATATAAAAATTTCAAGCCAAAAACACTTTTTTATTATTTTTAATAATTAAAACCCAAAATTAACCCAATTTACACCTTTGGAAATTCATAAAATATTTATTTTAACTTGGAAAGTTACGAAATTAAAAATCCATCTGCAAAAAAATGTTTTATACATCATACCATAAAATCAAAGCTTTTAGAGATTAAAAAATTAGGTTTTACCTTAAAAACCCTTTCAATTTTTTTAATAATTCCATAAATTATTATTCTATCCAAACAATGATTAAACAACCATAACTTAGCAAAAAATAATCAAAACCATTAGGATATTATCCATAGCCATTTTCAAGAACAAAAATATTGGTTCATGTATTTCATCTTGGATTTACTATTGGAGTTGAGATTTCATGTAGCTCTTGAATCCCTAAGTTTTTTCTTTGATTAGCTTTATTTTTCTTTTCTAATCCCCTTGTTTAATCGTCGACCTCTCTTCTTCTTTTTGATTGTTTTGATGTTATGTAAAATAAGAATGAGTACGAGGGGGAGATGGTTCAAGGAGTGAAAGCCGGATCTACGTATCTTGCCTCTCTCATATATTCTCTTATATGTTAAGCTTTTAAAACACTCTTACTACTTAATTCATTAAGGCATGATCTTTGTTAATAACCAATTCTCATTCTTATTAACCATTTACATTCTTCTATTTAATCTATACAATTAAATATCATGAATACGTTAAACTAAAATTAGGGTTGCTACAGTCTAAATCAATCATTTCTCATGAAACTCATCGAAAGGGATGGATTAGATATTCTATAATTTTTCCCAAGTGCAAGTCAAAGGTTGATAGAGTTAGGGGTATGTCGTAAGGGCAATTATGTAATTTCTAACTCAATTACCTATATTGTTCAAAATAAAAGGTGTTTTATTTCTATTATATACTTTATATAATCTACTATATTAACTATTTAATTTAATCAAAAGTATGTTTAATAGAAATTCTGTAAAGGGTATGTTTATGATAGCACTTACAACATGTTCTAATCGTGAGTGATTTATCATGATAAAATCAAACATACTATCTTAAATATTTTCGGCTAAGATATATCAAGATTGAATACTGAACCATCCTTTAAGACTAAAGTATGTAACTCTCTCCAATTGTTGAGCAATGTGTTAATCCTGGTTGCCGGGGGGACCATGGGTTTATGTATTGATAGTTATTAGATAATTATGGAATGACTCACTCGACAGTTTTCAGTTGACTAATATAACTAAGATCAAACAGAAAATATCGATGTGACAATATTACATAATTCCCTCGCCTTAAGAGTACCATCGAGCTTCAATGCGGGAACTACGCTTTGATTATAGTTAAGTCGTGGCGTGGTGTCCATCGAACGACTATAGCTGGGTCGAGGGAAGCATTGGGAGTAAAATACTATTCAAGAGAGGATCCGTCTCCTCAATTATATAGAGTTAGTTTCACAGTCAGCTGAAGTCAAGTCAAAGTCTCTGACCGAAGCATTTTTGTTAATAATATTTATTACAATTGAAGCAAAGACTTTATGTTTGGACTATAAAGTTGAATATGGATGATATTGGACTACCGATGTAGCTATCCTAATCTTCCCTTTATATCGGCATCGACATTCATAGATGCGGCACTTCTATAGGTGTGGCTACGATGTAATGGCATGACGTTATCGTAATTATAATGAAAATTAATTTATTTCTATTAGAAGTAAATACTTTTCACCATATCTTGCTCTTTGTCAAATTCCTATTGGATAATAAAATTTCTTTATCCAAACCTTTTTTACAAATCCGTCGCACTCAATTTTCAAAGTCCAAAACATATATCAAACTAACTAATTGATATCTTAACAAATTATCCATTTAAATGCTTATCTAGCATAATACATTCATAATAATTCATAATCACTTGGAAAAAATCCAAAAATTCCGAAATACCATTTTCTTCATCATATAAAAATTTCAAGCCAAAAACACTTTTTTATTATTTTTAATAATTAAAACCCAAAATTAACCCAATTTACACCTTTGGAAATTCATAAAATATTTATTTTAACTTGGAAAGTTACGAAATTAAAAATCCATCTGCAAAAAAATGTTTTATACATCATACCATAAAATCAAAGCTTTTAGAGATTAAAAAATTAGGTTTTACCTTAAAAACCCTTTCAATTTTTTTTATAATTCCATAAATTATTATTCTATCCAAACAATGATTAAACAACCATAACTTAGCAAAAAATCATCAAAACCATTAGGATATTATCCATAGCCATTTTCAAGAACAAAAATATTGGTTCATGTATTTCATCTTGGATTTACTATTGGAGTTGAGATTTCATGTAGCTCTTGAATCCCTAAGTATTTTCTTTGATTAGCTTTATTTTTCTTTTCTAATCCCCTTGTTTAATCGTCGACCTCTCTTCTTCTTTTTGATTGTTTTGATGTTATGTAAAATAAGAATGAGTACGAGGGGGAGATGGTTCAAGGAGTGAAAGCCGGATCTACGTATCTTGCCTCTCTCATATATTCTCTTATATGTTAAGCTTTTAAAACACTCTTACTACTTAATTCATTAAGGCATGATCTTTGTTAATAACCAATTCTCATTCTTATTAACCATTTACATTCTTCTATTTAATCTATACAATTAAATATCATGAATACGTTAAACTAAAATTAGGGTTGCTACAGTCTAAATCAATCATTTCTCATGAAACTCATCGAAAGGGATGGATTAGATATTCTATAATTTTTCCCAAGTGCAAGTGAAAGGTTGATAGAGTTAGGGGTATGTCGTAAGGGCAATTATGTAATTTCTAACTCAATTACCTATATTGTTCAAAATAAAAGGTGTTTTCTTTCTATTATATACTTTATATAATCTACTATATTAACTATTTAATTTAATCAAAAGTATTTTTAATAGAAATTCTGTAAAGGGTATGTTTATGATAGCACTTACAACATGTTCTAATCGTGAGTGATTTATCATGATAAAATCAAACATACTATTTTAAATATTTTCGGCTAAGATATATCAAGATTGAATACTGAACCATCCTTTAAGACTAAAGTATGTAACTCTCTCCAATTGTTGAGCAATGTGTTAATCCTGGTTGCCGGGGGGACCATGGGTTTATGTATTGATAGTTATTAGATAATTATGGAATGACTCACTCGACAGTTTTCAGTTGACTAATATAACTAAGATCAAACAGAAAATATCGATTTGACAATATTACATAATTCCCTCGCCTTAAGAGTACCATCGAGCTTCAATGCGGGAACTACGCTTTGATTATAGTTAAGTTGTGGCGTGGTGTCCATCGAACGACTATAGCTGGGTCGAGGGAAGCATTGGGAGTAAAATACTATTCAAGAGAGGATCCGTCTCCTCAATTATATAGAGTTAGTTTCACAGTCAGCTGAAGTCAAGTCAAAGTCTCTGACCGAAGCATTTTTGTTAATAATATTTATTACAATTGAAGCAAAGACTTTATGTTTGGACTATAAAGTTGAATATGGATGATATTGGACTACCGATGTAGCTATCCTAATCTTCCCTTTATATCGGCATCGACATTCATAGATGCGGCACTTCTATAGGTGTGGCTACGATGTAATGGCATGACGTTATCGTAATTATCATGAAAATTAATTTATTTCTATTAGAAGTAAATACTTTTCACCACATCTTTCTCTTTGTCAAATTCCTATTGGATAATAAAATTTCTTTATCCAAACCTTTTTTACAAATCCGTCGCACTCAATTTTCAAAGTCCAAAACATATATCAAACTAACTAATTGATATCTTAACAAATTATCCATTTAAATGCTTATCTAGCATAATACATTCATAATAATTCATAATCACTTGGAAAAAATCCAAAAAAATCCAAAAATTCCAAAATACCATTTTCTTCATCATATAAAAATTTCAAGCCAAAAACACTTTTTTATTATTTTTAATAATTAAAACCCAAAATTAACCCAATTTACACCTTTGGAAATTCATAAAATATTTATTTTAACTTGGAAAGTTACGAAATTAAAAATCCATCTGCAAAAAAATGTTTTATACATCATACCATAAAATCAAAGCTTTTAGAGATTAAAAAATTAGGTTTTACCTTAAAAACCCTTTCAATTTTTTTAATAATTCCATAAATTATTATTCTATCCAAACAATGATTAAACAACCATAACTTAGCAAAAAATCATCAAAACCATTAGGATATTATCCATAGCCATTTTCAAGAACAAAAATATTGGTTCATGTATTTCATCTTGGATTTACTATTGGAGTTGAGATTTCATGTAGCTCTTGAATCCCTAAGTTTTTTCTTTGATTAGCTTTATTTTTCTTTTCTAATCCCCTTGTTTAATCGTCGACCTCTCTTCTTCTTTTTGATTGTTTTGATGTTATGTAAAATAAGAATGAGTACGAGGGGGAGATGGTTCAAGGAGTGAAAGCCGGATCTACGTATCTTGCCTCTCTCATATATTCTCTTATATGTTAAGCTTTTAAAACACTCTTACTACTTAATTCATTAAGGCATGATCTTTGTTAATAACCAATTCTCATTCTTATTAACCATTTACATTCTTCTATTTAATCTATACAATTAAATATCATGAATACGTTAAACTAAAATTAGGGTTGCTACAGTCTAAATCAATCATTTCTCATGAAACTCATCGAAAGGGATGGATTAGATATTCTATAATTTTTCCCAAGTGCAAGTGAAAGGTTGATAGAGTTAGGGGTATGTCGTAAGGGCAATTATGTAATTTCTAACTCAATTACCTATATTGTTCAAAATAAAAGGTGTTTTATTTCTATTATATACTTTATATAATCTACTATATTAACTATTTAATTTAATCAAAAGTATGTTTAATAGAAATTCTGTAAAGGGTATGTTTATGATAGCACTTACAACATGTTCTAATCGTGAGTGATTTATCATGATAAAATCAAACATACTATCTTAAATATTTTCGGCTAAGATATATCAAGATTGAATACTGAACCATCCTTTAAGACTAAAGTATGTAACTCTCTCCAATTGTTGAGCAATGTGTTAATCCTGGTTGCCGGGGGGACCATGGGTTTATGTATTGATAGTTATTAGATAATTATGGAATGACTCACTCGACAGTTTTCAGTTGACTAATATAACTAAGATCAAACAGAAAATATCGATGTGACAATATTACATAATTCCCTCGCCTTAAGAGTACCATCGAGCTTCAATGCGGGAACTACGCTTTGATTATAGTTAAGTCGTGGCGTGGTGTCCATCGAACGACTATAGCTGGGTCGAGGGAAGCATTGGGAGTAAAATACTATTCAAGAGAGGATCCGTCTCCTCAATTATATAGAGTTAGTTTCACAGTCAGCTGAAGTCAAGTCAAAGTCTCTGACCGAAGCATTTTTGTTAATAATATTTATTACAATTGAAGCAAAGACTTTATGTTTGGACTATAAAGTTGAATATGGATGATATTGGACTACCGATGTAGCTATCCTAATCTTCCCTTTATATCGGCATCGACATTCATAGATGCGGCACTTCTATAGGTGTGGCTACGATGTAATGGCATGACGTTATCGTAATTATAATGAAAATTAATTTATTTCTATTAGAAGTAAATACTTTTCACCATATCTTGCTCTTTGTCAAATTCCTATTGGATAATAAAATTTCTTTATCCAAACCTTTTTTACAAATCCGTCGCACTCAATTTTCAAAGTCCAAAACATATATCAAACTAACTAATTGATATCTTAACAAATTATCCATTTAAATGCTTATCTAGCATAATACATTCATAATAATTCATAATCACTTGGAAAAAATCCAAAAATTCCGAAATACCATTTTCTTCATCATATAAAAATTTCAAGCCAAAAACACTTTTTTATTATTTTTAATAATTAAAACCCAAAATTAACCCAATTTACACCTTTGGAAATTCATAAAATATTTATTTTAACTTGGAAAGTTACGAAATTAAAAATCCATCTGCAAAAAAATGTTTTATACATCATACCATAAAATCAAAGCTTTTAGAGATTAAAAAATTAGGTTTTACCTTAAAAACCCTTTCAATTTTTTTTATAATTCCATAAATTATTATTCTATCCAAACAATGATTAAACAACCATAAATTAGCAAAAAATCATCAAAACCATTAGGATATTATCCATAGCCATTTTCAAGAACAAAAATATTGGTTCATGTATTTCATCTTGGATTTACTATTGGAGTTGAGATTTCATGTAGCTCTTGAATCCCTAAGTATTTTCTTTGATTAGCTTTATTTTTCTTTTCTAATCCCCTTGTTTAATCGTCGACCTCTCTTCTTCTTTTTGATTGTTTTGATGTTATGTAAAATAAGAATGAGTACGAGGGGGAGATGGTTCAAGGAGTGAAAGCCGGATCTACGTATCTTGCCTCTCTCATATATTCTCTTATATGTTAAGCTTTTAAAACACTCTTACTACTTAATTCATTAAGGCATGATCTTTGTTAATAACCAATTCTCATTCTTATTAACCATTTACATTCTTCTATTTAATCTATACAATTAAATATCATGAATACGTTAAACTAAAATTAGGGTTGCTACAGTCTAAATCAATCATTTCTCATGAAACTCATCGAAAGGGATGGATTAGATATTCTATAATTTTTCCCAAGTGCAAGTGAAAGGTTGATAGAGTTAGGGGTATGTCGTAAGGGCAATTATGTAATTTCTAACTCAATTACCTATATTGTTCAAAATAAAAGGTGTTTTCTTTCTATTATATACTTTATATAATCTACTATATTAACTATTTAATTTAATCAAAAGTATTTTTAATAGAAATTCTGTAAAGGGTATGTTTATGATAGCACTTACAACATGTTCTAATCGTGAGTGATTTATCATGATAAAATCAAACATACTATTTTAAATATTTTCGGCTAAGATATATCAAGATTGAATACTGAACCATCCTTTAAGACTAAAGTATGTAACTCTCTCCAATTGTTGAGCAATGTGTTAATCCTGGTTGCCGGGGGGACCATGGGTTTATGTATTGATAGTTATTAGATAATTATGGAATGACTCACTCGACAGTTTTCAGTTGACTAATATAACTAAGATCAAACAGAAAATATCGATTTGACAATATTACATAATTCCCTCGCCTTAAGAGTACCATCGAGCTTCAATGCGGGAACTACGCTTTGATTATAGTTAAGTTGTGGCGTGGTGTCCATCGAACGACTATAGCTGGGTCGAGGGAAGCATTGGGAGTAAAATACTATTCAAGAGAGGATCCGTCTCCTCAATTATATAGAGTTAGTTTCACAGTCAGCTGAAGTCAAGTCAAAGTCTCTGACCGAAGCATTTTTGTTAATAATATTTATTACAATTGAAGCAAAGACTTTATGTTTGGACTATAAAGTTGAATATGGATGATATTGGACTACCGATGTAGCTATCCTAATCTTCCCTTTATATCGGCATCGACATTCATAGATGCGGCACTTCTATAGGTGTGGCTACGATGTAATGGCATGACGTTATCGTAATTATCATGAAAATTAATTTATTTCTATTAGAAGTAAATACTTTTCACCATATCTTGCTCTTTGTCAAATTCCTATTGGATAATAAAATTTCTTTATCCAAACCTTTTTTACAAATCCGTCGCACTCAATTTTCAAAGTCCAAAACATATATCAAACTAACTAATTGATATCTTAACAAATTATCCATTTAAATGCTTATCTAGCATAATACATTCATAATAATTCATAATCACTTGGAAAAAATCCAAAAAAATCCAAAAATTCCAAAATACCATTTTCTTCATCATATAAAAATTTCAAGCCAAAAACACTTTTTTATTATTTTTAATAATTAAAACCCAAAATTAACCCAATTTACACCTTTGGAAATTCATAAAATATTTATTTTAACTTGGAAAGTTACGAAATTAAAAATCCATCTGCAAAAAAATGTTTTATACATCATACCATAAAATCAAAGCTTTTAGAGATTAAAAAATTAGGTTTTACCTTAAAAACCCTTTCAATTTTTTTAATAATTCCATAAGTTATTATTCTATCCAAACAATGATTAAACAACCATAACTTAGCAAAAAATCATCAAAACCATTAGGATATTATCCATAGCCATTTTCAAGAACAAAAATATTGGTTCATGTATTTCATCTTGGATTTACTATTGGAGTTGAGATTTCATGTAGCTCTTGAATCCCTAAGTTTTTTCTTTGATTAGCTTTTTTTTTCTTTTCTAATCCCCTTGTTTAATCGTCGACCTCTCTTCTTCTTTTTGATTGTTTTGATGTTATGTAAAATAAGAATGAGTACGAGGGGGAGATGGTTCAAGGAGTGAAAGCCGGATCTACGTATCTTGCCTCTCTCATATATTCTCTTATATGTTAAGCTTTTAAAACACTCTTACTACTTAATTCATTAAGGCATGATCTTTGTTAATAACCAATTCTCATTCTTATTAACCATTTACATTCTTCTATTTAATCTATACAATTAAATATCATGAATACGTTAAACTAAAATTAGGGTTGCTACAGTCTAAATCAATCATTTCTCATGAAACTCATCGAAAGGGATGGATTAGATATTCTATAATTTTTCCCAAGTGCAAGTGAAAGGTTGATAGAGTTAGGGGTATGTCGTAAAGGCAATTATGTAAATTCTAACTCAATTACCTATATTGTTCAAAATAAAAGGTGTTTTCTTTCTATTATATACTTTATATAATCTACTATATTAACTATTTAATTTAATCAAAAGTATGTTTAATAGAAATTCTGTAAAGGGTATGTTTATGATAGCACTTACAACATGTTCTAATCGTGAGTGATTTATCATGATAAAATCAAACATACTATTTTAAATATTTTCGGCTAAGATATATCAAGACTGAATACTGAACCATCCTTTAAGACTAAAGTATGTAACTCTCTCCAATTGTTGAGCAATGTGTTAATCCTGGTTGCCGGGGGGACCATGGGTTTATGTATTGATAGTTATTAGATAATTATGGAATGACTCACTCGACAGTTTTCAGTTGACTAATATAACTAAGATCAAACAGAAAATATCGATGTGACAATATTACATAATTCCCTCGCCTTAAGAGTACCATCGAGCTTCAATGCGGGAACTACGCTTTGATTATAGTTAAGTCGTGGCGTGGTGTCCATCGAACGACTATAGCTGGGTCGAGGGAAGCATTGGGAGTAAAATACTATTCAAGAGAGGATCCGTCTCCTCAATTATATAGAGTTAGTTTCACAGTCAGCTGAAGTCAAGTCAAAGTCTCTGACCGAAGCATTTTTGTTAATAATATTTATTACAATTGAAGCAAAGACTTTATGTTTGGACTATAAAGTTGAATATGGATGATATTGGACTACCGATGTAGCTATCCTAATCTTCCCTTTATATAGGCATCGACATTCATAGATGCGGCACTTCTATAGGTGTGGCTACGATGTAATGGCATGACGTTATCGTAATTATCATGAAAATTAATTTATTTCTATTAGAAGTAAATACTTTTCACCATATCTTGCTCTTTGTCAAATTCCTATTGGATAATAAAATTTCTTTATCCAAACCTTTTTTACAAATCCGTCGCACTCAATTTTCAAAGTCCAAAACATATATCAAACTAACTAATTGATATCTTAACAAATTATCCATTTAAATGCTTATCTAGCATAATACATTCATAATAATTCATAATCACTTGGAAAAAATCCAAAAAAAATCCAAAAATTCCAAAATACAATTTTCTTCATCATATAAAAATTTCAAGCCAAAAACACTTTTTTATTATTTTTAATAATTAAAACCCAAAATTAACCCAATTTACACCTTTGGAAATTCATAAAATATTTTTTTTAACTTGGAAAGTTACGAAATTAAAAATCCATCTGCAAAAAAATGTTTTATACATCATACCATAAAATCAAAGCTTTTAGAGATTAAAAAATTAGGTTTTACCTTAAAAACTGTTTCAATTTTTTTAATAATTCCATAAATTATTATTCTATCCAAACAATGATTAAACAACCATAACTTAGCAAAAAATCATCAAAACCATTAGGATATTATCCATAGCCATTTTCAAGAACAAAAATATTGGTTCATGTATTTCATCTTGGATTTACTATTGGAGTTGAGATTTCATGTAGCTCTTGAATCCCTAAGTTTTTTCTTTGATTAGCTTTATTTTTCTTTTCTAATCCCCTTGTTTAATCGTCGGCCTCTCTTCTTCTTTTTGATTGTTTTGATGTTATGTAAAATAAGAATGAGTACGAGGGGGAGATGGTTCAAGGAGTGAAAGCCGGATCTACGTATCTTGCCTCTCTCATATATTCTCTTATATGTTAAGCTTTTAAAACACTCTTACTACTTAATTCATTAAGGCATGATCTTTGTTAATAACCAATTCTCATTCTTATTAACCATTTACATTCTTCTATTTAATCTATACAATTAAATATCATGAATACGTTAAACTAAAATTAGGGTTGCTACAGTCTAAATCAATCATTTCTCATGAAACTCATCGAAAGGGATGGATTAGATATTCTATAATTTTTCCCAAGTGCAAGTGAAAGGTTGATAGAGTTAGGGGTATGTCGTAAGGGCAATTATGTAAATTCTAACTCAATTACCTATATTGTTCAAAATAAAAGGTGTTTTCTTTCTATTATATACTTTATATAATCTACTATATTAACTATTTAATTTAATCAAAAGAATGTTTAATAGAAATTCTGTAAAGGGTATGTTTATGATAGCACTTACAACATGTTCTAATCGTGAGTGATTTATCATGATAAAATCAAAAATACTATTTTAAATATTTTCGGCTAAGATATATCAAGACTGAATACTGAACCATCCTTTAAGACTAAAGTATGTAACTCTCTCCAATTGTTGAGCAATGTGTTAATCCTGGTTGTCGGGGGGACCATGGGTTTATGTATTGATAGTTATTAGATAATTATGGAATGACTCACTCGACAGTTTTCAGTTGACTAATATAACTAAGATCAAACAGAAAATATCGATGTGACAATATTACATAATTCCCTCGCCTTAAGAGTACCATCGAGCTTCAATGCGGGAACTACGCTTTGATTATAGTTAAGTCGTGGCGTGGTGTCCATCGAACGACTATAGCTGGGTCGAGGGAAGCATTGGGAGTAAAATACTATTCAAGAGAGGATCCGTCTCCTCAATTATATAGAGTTAGTTTCACAGTCAGCTGAAGTCAAGTCAAAGTCTCTGACCGAAGCATTTTTGTTAATAATATTTATTACAATTGAAGCAAAGACTTTATGTTTGGACTATAAAGTTGAATATGGATGATATTGGACTACCGATGTAGCTATCCTCATCTTCCCTTTATATAGGCATCGACATTCATAGATGCGGCACTTCTATAGGTGTGGCTACGATGTAATGGCATGACGTTATCGTAATTATCATGAAAATTAATTTATTTCTATTAGAAGTAAATACTTTTCACCATATCTTGCTCTTTGTCAAATTCCTATTGGATAATAAAATTTCTTTATCCAAACCTTTTTTACAAATCCGTCGCACTCAATTTTCAAAGTCCAAAACATATATCAAACTAACTAATTGATATCTTAACAAATTATCCATTTAAATGCTTATCTAGCATAATACATTCATAATAATTCATAATCACTTGGAAAAAATCCAAAAAAAATCCAAAAATTCCAAAATACCATTTTCTTCATCATATAAAAATTTCAAGCCAAAAACACTTTTTTATTATTTTTAATAATTAAAACCCAAAATTAACCCAATTTACACCTTTGGAAATTCATAAAATATTTATTTTAACTTGGAAAGTTACGAAATTAAAAATCCATCTGCAAAAAAATGTTTTATACATCATACCATAAAATCAAAGCTTTTAGAGATAAAAAAATTAGGTTTTACCTTAAAAACCCTTTCAATTTTTTTAATAATTCCATAAATTATTATTCTATCCAAACAATGATTAAACAAACATAACTTAGCAAAAAATCATCAAAACCATCAGGATGTTATCCATAGCCATTTTCAAGAACAAAAATATTGGTTCATGTATTTCATCTTGGATTTACTATTGGAGTTGAGATTTCATGTAGCTCTTGAATCCCTAAGTTTTTTCTTTGATTAGCTTTATTTTTCTTTTCTAATCCCCTTGTTTAATCGTCGACCTCTCTTCTTCTTTTTGATTGTTTTGATGTTATGTAAAATAAGAATGAGTACGAGGGGGAGATGGTTCAAGGAGTGAAAGCCGGATCTACGTATCTTGCCTCTCTCATATATTCACTTATATGTTAAGCTTTTAAAACACTCTTACTACTTAATTCATTAAGGCATGGTCTTTGTTAATAACCAATTCTCATTCTTATTAACCATTTACATTCTTTTATTTAATCTATACAATTAAATATCATGAATACGTTAAACTAAAATTAGGGTTGCTACAGTCTAAATCAATCATTTCTCATGAAACTCGTCGAAAGGGATGGATTAGATATTCTATAATTTTTCCCAAGTGCAAGTGAAAGGTTGATAGAGTTAGGGGTATGTCGTAAGGGCAATTATGTAATTTCTAACTCAATTACCTATATTGTTCAAAATAAAAGGTGTTTTCTTTCTATTATATACTTTATATAATCTACTATATTAACTATTTAATTTAATCAAAAGTATGTTTAATAGAAATTCTGTAAAGGGTATGTTTATGATAGCACTTACAACATGTTCTAATCGTGAGTGATTTATCATGATAAAATCAAACATACTATTTTAAATATTTTCGGCTAAGATATATCAAGACTGAATACTGAACCATCCTTTAAGACTAAAGTATGTAACTCTCTCCAATTGTTGAGCAATGTGTTAATCCTGGTTGCCGGGGGGACCATGGGTTTATGTATTGATAGTTATTAGATAATTATGGAATGACTCACTCGACAGTTTTCAGTTGACTAATATAACTAAGATCAAACAGAAAATATCGATGTGACAATATTACATAATTCCCTCGCCTTAAGAGTACCATCGAGCTTCAATGCGGGAACTACGCTTTGATTATAGTTAAGTCGTGGCGTGGTGTCCATCGAACGACTATAGCTGGGTCGAGGGAAGCATTGGGAGTAAAATACTATTCAAGAGAGGATCCGTCTCCTCAATTATATAGAGTTAGTTTCACAGTCAGCTGAAGTCAAGTCAAAGTCTCTGACCGAAGCATTTTTGTTAATAATATTTATTACAATTGAAGCAAAGACTTTATGTTTGGACTATAAAGTTGAATATGGATGATATTGGACTACCGATGTAGCTATCCTAATCTTCCCTTTATATCGGCATCGACATTCATAGATGCGGCACTTCTATAGGTGTGGCTACGATGTAATGGCATGACGTTATCGTAATTATCATGAAAATTAATTTATTTCTATTAGAAGTAAATACTTTTCACCATATCTTGCTCTTTGTCAAATTCCTATTGGATAATAAAATTTCTTTATCCAAACCTTTTTTACAAATCCGTCGCACTCAATTTTCAAAGTCCAAAACATATATCAAACTAACTAATTGATATCTTAACAAATTATCCATTTAAATGCTTATCTAGCATAATACATTCATAATAATTCATAATCACTTGGAAAAAATCCAAAAAAAATTCCAAAAATTCCAAAATACCATTTTCTTCATCATATAAAAATTTCAAGCCAAAAACACTTTTTTATTATTTTTAATAAGTAAAACCCAAAATTAACCCAATTTACACCTTTGGAAATTCATAAAATATTTATTTTAACTTGGAAAGTTACGAAATTAAAAATCCGTCTGCAAAAAAATGTTTTATAGATCATACCATAAAATCAAAGCTTTTAGAGATTAAAAAATTAGGTTTTACCTTAAAAACCCTTTCAATTTTTTTAATAATTCCATAAATTATTATTCTATCCAAACAATGATTAAACAGCCATAACTTAGCAAAAAATCATCAAAACCATTAGGATATTATCCATAGCCATTTTCAAGAACAAAAATATTGGTTCATGTATTTCATCTTGGATTTACTATTGGAGTTGAGATTTCATGTAGCTCTTGAATCCCTAAGTTTTTTCTTTGATTAGCTTTATTTTTCTTTTCTAATCCCCTTGTTTAATCGTCGACCTCTCTTCTTCTTTTTGATTGTTTTGATGTTATGTAAAATAAGAATGAGTACGAGGGGGAGATGGTTCAAGGAGTGAAAGCCGGATCTACGTATCTTGCCTCTCTCATATATTCTCTTATATGTTAAGCTTTTAAAACACTCTTACTACTTAATTCATTAAGGCATGATCTTTGTTAATAACCAATTCTCATTCTTATTAACCATTTACATTCTTCTATTTAATCTATACAATTAAATATCATGAGTACGTTAAACTAAAATTAGGGTTGCTACAGTCTAAATCAATCATTTCTCATGAAACTCATCGAAAGGGATGGATTAGATATTCTATAATTTTTCCCAAGTGCAAGTGAAAGGTTGATAGAGTTAGGGGTATGTCGTAAGGGCAATTATGTAATTTCTAACTCAATTACCTATATTGTTCAAAATAAAAGGTGTTTTCTTTCTATTATATACTTTATATAATCTACTATATTAACTATTTAATTTAATCAAAAGTATGTTTAATAGAAATTCTGTAAAGGGTATGTTTATGATAGCACTTACAACATGTTCTAATCGTGAGTGATTTATCATGATAAAATCAAACATACTATTTTAAATATTTTCGGCTAAGATATATCAAGACTGAATACTGAACCATCCTTTAAGACTAAAGTATGTAACTCTCTCCAATTGTTGAGCAATGTGTTAATCCTGGTTGCCAGGGGGACCATGGGTTTATGTATTGATAGTTATTAGATAATTATGGAATGACTCACTCGACAGTTTTCAGTTGACTAATATAACTAAGATCAAACAGAAAATATCGATGTGACAATATTACATAATTCCCTCGCCTTAAGAGTACCATCGAGCTTCAATGCGGGAACTACGCTTTGATTATAGTTAAGTCGTGGCATGGTGTCCATCGAACGACTATAGCTGGGTCGAGGGAAGCATTGGGAGTAAAATACTATTCAAGAGAGGATCCGTCTCCTCAATTATATAGAGTTAGTTTCACAGTCAGTTGAAGTCAAGTCAAAGTCTCTGACCGAAGCATTTTTGTTAATAATATTTATTACAATTGAAGCAAAGACTTTATGTTTGGACTATAAAGTTGAATATGGATGATATTGGACTACCGATGTAGCTATCCTAATCTTCCCTTTATATCGGCATCGACATTCATAGATGCGGCACTTCTATAGGTGTGGCTACGATGTAATGGCATGACGTTATCGTAGTTATCATGAAAATTAATTTATTTCTATTAGAAGTAAATACTTTTCACCATATCTTGCTCTTTGTCAAATTCCTATTGGATAATAAAATTTCTTTATCCAAACCTCTTTTACAAATCCGTCGCACTCAATTTTCAAAGTCCAAAACATATATCAAACTAACTAATTGATATCTTAACAAATTATCCATTTAAATGCTTATCTAGCATAATACATTCATAATAATTCATAATCACTTGGAAAAAATCCAAAAAAAAATCCAAAAATTCCAAAATACCATTTTCTTCATCATATAAAAATTTCAAGCCAAAAACACTTTTTTATTATTTTTAATAATTAAAACCCAAAATTAACCCAATTTACACCTTTGGAAATTCATAAAATATTTATTTTAACTTGGAAAGTTACGAAATTAAAAATCCGTCTGCAAAAAAATGTTTTATAGATCATACCATAAAATCAAAGCTTTTAGAGATTAAAAAATTAGGTTTTACCTTAAAAACCCTTTCAATTTTTTTAATAATTCCATAAATTATTATTCTATCCAAACAATGATTAAACAGCCATAACTTAGCAAAAAATCATCAAAACCATTAGGATATTATCCATAGCCATTTTCAAGAACAAAAATATTGGTTCATGTATTTCATCTTGGATTTACTATTGGAGTTGAGATTTCATGTAGCTCTTGAATCCCTAAGTTTTTTCTTTGATTAGCTTTATTTTTCTTTTCTAATCCCCTTGTTTAATCGTCGACCTCTCTTCTTCTTTTTGATTGTTTTGATGTTATGTAAAATAAGAATGAGTACGAGGGGGAGATGGTTCAAGGAGTGAAAGCCGGATCTACGTATCTTGCCTCTCTCATATATTCACTTATATGTTAAGCTTTTAAAACACTCTTACTACTTAATTCATTAAGGCATGGTCTTTGTTAATAACCAATTCTCATTCTTATTAACCATTTACATTCTTTTATTTAATCTATACAATTAAATATCATGAATACGTTAAACTAAAATTAGGGTTGCTACAGTCTAAATCAATCATTTCTCATGAAACTCGTCGAAAGGGATGGATTAGATATTCTATAATTTTTCCCAAGTGCAAGTGAAAGGTTGATAGAGTTAGGGGTATGTCGTAAGGGCAATTATGTAATTTCTAACTCAATTACCTATATTGTTCAAAATAAAAGGTGTTTTCTTTCTATTATATACTTTATATAATCTACTATATTAACTATTTAATTTAATCAAAAGTATGTTTAATAGAAATTCTGTAAAGGGTATGTTTATGATAGCACTTACAACATGTTCTAATCGTGAGTGATTTATCATGATAAAATCAAACATACTATTTTAAATATTTTCGGCTAAGATATATCAAGACTGAATACTGAACCATCCTTTAAGACTAAAGTATGTAACTCTCTCCAATTGTTGAGCAATGTGTTAATCCTGGTTGCCGGGGGGACCATGGGTTTATGTATTGATAGTTATTAGATAATTATGGAATGACTCACTCGACAGTTTTCAGTTGACTAATATAACTAAGATCAAACAGAAAATATCGATGTGACAATATTACATAATTCCCTCGCCTTAAGAGTACCATCGAGCTTCAATGCGGGAACTACGCTTTGATTATAGTTAAGTCGTGGCGTGGTGTCCATCGAACGACTATAGCTGGGTCGAGGGAAGCATTGGGAGTAAAATACTATTCAAGAGAGGATCCGTCTCCTCAATTATATAGAGTTAGTTTCACAGTCAGCTGAAGTCAAGTCAAAGTCTCTGACCGAAGCATTTTTGTTAATAATATTTATTACAATTGAAGCAAAGACTTTATGTTTGGACTATAAAGTTGAATATGGATGATATTGGACTACCGATGTAGCTATCCTAATCTTCCCTTTATATCGGCATCGACATTCATAGATGCGGCACTTCTATAGGTGTGGCTACGATGTAATGGCATGACGTTATCGTAATTATCATGAAAATTAATTTATTTCTATTAGAAGTAAATACTTTTCACCATATCTTGCTCTTTGTCAAATTCCTATTGGATAATAAAATTTCTTTATCCAAACCTTTTTTACAAATCCGTCGCACTCAATTTTCAAAGTCCAAAACATATATCAAACTAACTAATTGATATCTTAACAAATTATCCATTTAAATGCTTATCTAGCATAATACATTCATAATAATTCATAATCACTTGGAAAAAATCCAAAAAAAATTCCAAAAATTCCAAAATACCATTTTCTTCATCATATAAAAATTTCAAGCCAAAAACACTTTTTTATTATTTTTAATAAGTAAAACCCAAAATTAACCCAATTTACACCTTTGGAAATTCATAAAATATTTATTTTAACTTGGAAAGTTACGAAATTAAAAATCCGTCTGCAAAAAAATGTTTTATAGATCATACCATAAAATCAAAGCTTTTAGAGATTAAAAAATTAGGTTTTACCTTAAAAACCCTTTCAATTTTTTTAATAATTCCATAAATTATTATTCTATCCAAACAATGATTAAACAGCCATAACTTAGCAAAAAATCATCAAAACCATTAGGATATTATCCATAGCCATTTTCAAGAACAAAAATATTGGTTCATGTATTTCATCTTGGATTTACTATTGGAGTTGAGATTTCATGTAGCTCTTGAATCCCTAAGTTTTTTCTTTGATTAGCTTTATTTTTCTTTTCTAATCCCCTTGTTTAATCGTCGACCTCTCTTCTTCTTTTTGATTGTTTTGATGTTATGTAAAATAAGAATGAGTACGAGGGGGAGATGGTTCAAGGAGTGAAAGCCGGATCTACGTATCTTGCCTCTCTCATATATTCTCTTATATGTTAAGCTTTTAAAACACTCTTACTACTTAATTCATTAAGGCATGATCTTTGTTAATAACCAATTCTCATTCTTATTAACCATTTACATTCTTCTATTTAATCTATACAATTAAATATCATGAGTACGTTAAACTAAAATTAGGGTTGCTACAGTCTAAATCAATCATTTCTCATGAAACTCATCGAAAGGGATGGATTAGATATTCTATAATTTTTCCCAAGTGCAAGTGAAAGGTTGATAGAGTTAGGGGTATGTCGTAAGGGCAATTATGTAATTTCTAACTCAATTACCTATATTGTTCAAAATAAAAGGTGTTTTCTTTCTATTATATACTTTATATAATCTACTATATTAACTATTTAATTTAATCAAAAGTATGTTTAATAGAAATTCTGTAAAGGGTATGTTTATGATAGCACTTACAACATGTTCTAATCGTGAGTGATTTATCATGATAAAATCAAACATACTATTTTAAATATTTTCGGCTAAGATATATCAAGACTGAATACTGAACCATCCTTTAAGACTAAAGTATGTAACTCTCTCCAATTGTTGAGCAATGTGTTAATCCTGGTTGCCAGGGGGACCATGGGTTTATGTATTGATAGTTATTAGATAATTATGGAATGACTCACTCGACAGTTTTCAGTTGACTAATATAACTAAGATCAAACAGAAAATATCGATGTGACAATATTACATAATTCCCTCGCCTTAAGAGTACCATCGAGCTTCAATGCGGGAACTACGCTTTGATTATAGTTAAGTCGTGGCATGGTGTCCATCGAACGACTATAGCTGGGTCGAGGGAAGCATTGGGAGTAAAATACTATTCAAGAGAGGATCCGTCTCCTCAATTATATAGAGTTAGTTTCACAGTCAGTTGAAGTCAAGTCAAAGTCTCTGACCGAAGCATTTTTGTTAATAATATTTATTACAATTGAAGCAAAGACTTTATGTTTGGACTATAAAGTTGAATATGGATGATATTGGACTACCGATGTAGCTATCCTAATCTTCCCTTTATATCGGCATCGACATTCATAGATGCGGCACTTCTATAGGTGTGGCTACGATGTAATGGCATGACGTTATCGTAGTTATCATGAAAATTAATTTATTTCTATTAGAAGTAAATACTTTTCACCATATCTTGCTCTTTGTCAAATTCCTATTGGATAATAAAATTTCTTTATCCAAACCTCTTTTACAAATCCGTCGCACTCAATTTTCAAAGTCCAAAACATATATCAAACTAACTAATTGATATCTTAACAAATTATCCATTTAAATGCTTATCTAGCATAATACATTCATAATAATTCATAATCACTTGGAAAAAATCCAAAAAAAAATCCAAAAATTCCAAAATACCATTTTCTTCATCATATAAAAATTTCAAGCCAAAAACACTTTTTTATTATTTTTAATAATTAAAACCCAAAATTAACCCAATTTACACCTTTGGAAATTCATAAAATATTTATTTTAACTTGGAAAGTTACGAAATTAAAAATCCATCTGCAAAAAAATGTTTTATACATCATACCATAAAATCAAAGCTTTTAGAGACTAAAAAATTAGGTTTTACCTTAAAAACCCTTTCAATTTTTTTAATAATTCCATAAATTATTATTCTATCCAAACAATGATTAAACAGCCATAACTTAGCAAAAAATCATCAAAACCATTAGGATATTATCCATAGCCATTTTCAAGAACAAAAATATTGGTTCATGTATTTCATCTTGGATTTACTATTGGAGTTGAGATTTCATGTAGCTCTTGAATCCCTAAGTTTTTTCTTTGATTAGCTTTATTTTTCTTTTCTAATCCCCTTGTTTAATCGTCGACCTCTCTTCTTCTTTTTGATTGTTTTGATGTTATGTAAAATAAGAATGAGTACGAGGGGGAGATGGTTCAAGGAGTGAAAGCCGAATCTACGTATCTTGCCTCTCTCATATATTCTCTTATATGTTAAGCTTTTAAAACACTCTTCCTACTTAATTCATTAAGGCATGATCTTTGTTAATAACCAATTCTCATTCTTATTAACCATTTACATTCTTCTATTTAATCTATACAATTAAATATCATGAGTACGTTAAACTAAAATTAGGGTTGCTACAGTCTAAATCAATCATTTCTCATGAAACTCATCGAAAGGGATGGATTAGATATTCTATAATTTTTCCCAAGTGCAAGTGAAAGGTTGATAGAGTTAGGGGTATGTCGTAAGGGCAATTATGTAATTTCTAACTCAATTACCTATATTGTTCAAAATAAAAGGTGTTTTCTTTCTATTATATACTTTATATAATCTACTATATTAACTATTTAATTTAATCAAAAGTATGTTTAATAGAAATTCTGTAAAGGGTATGTTTATGATAGCACTTACAACATGTTCTAATCGTGAGTGATTTATCATGATAAAATCAAACATACTATTTTAAATATTTTCGGCTAAGATATATCAAGACTGAATACTGAACCATCCTTTAAGACTAAAGTATGTAACTCTCTCCAATTGTTGAGCAATGTGTTAATCCTGGTTGCCAGGGGGACCATGGGTTTATGTATTGATAGTTATTAGATAATTATGGAATGACTCACTCGACAGTTTTCAGTTGACTAATATAACTAAGATCAAACAGAAAATATCGATG
Organism: Allium cepa; assembly: GCA_030765085.1. Taxonomy (NCBI): domain Eukaryota; kingdom Viridiplantae; phylum Streptophyta; class Magnoliopsida; order Asparagales; family Amaryllidaceae; genus Allium; species Allium cepa. The sequence continues at coordinate 537,246,535 of CM060928.1, forward strand.
TGACAATATTACATAATTCCCTCGCCTTAAGAGTACCATCGAGCTTCAATGCGGGAACTACGCTTTGATTATAGTTAAGTCGTGGCGTGGTGTCCATCGAACGACTATAGCTGGGTCGAGGGAAGCATTGGGAGTAAAATACTATTCAAGAGAGGATCCGTCTCCTCAATTATATAGAGTTAGTTTCACAGTCAGTTGAAGTCAAGTCAAAGTCTCTGACCGAAGCATTTTTGTTAATAATATTTATTACAATTGAAGCAAAGACTTTATGTTTGGACTATAAAGTTGAATATGGATGATATTGGACTACCGATGTAGCTATCCTAATCTTCCCTTTATATCGGCATCGACATTCATAGATGCGGCACTTCTATAGGTGTGGCTACGATGTAATGGCATGACGTTATCGTAGTTATCATGAAAATTAATTTATTTCTATTAGAAGTAAATACTTTTCACCATATCTTGCTCTTTGTCAAATTCCTATTGGATAATAAAATTTCTTTATCCAAACCTCTTTTACAAATCCGTCGCACTCAATTTTCAAAGTCCAAAACATATATCAAACTAACTAATTGATATCTTAACAAATTATCCATTTAAATGCTTATCTAGCATAATACATTCATAATAATTCATAATCACTTGGAAAAAATCCAAAAAAAAATCCAAAAATTCCAAAATACCATTTTCTTCATCATATAAAAATTTCAAGCCAAAAACACTTTTTTATTATTTTTAATAATTAAAACCCAAAATTAACCCAATTTACACCTTTGGAAATTCATAAAATATTTATTTTAACTTGGAAAGTTACGAAATTAAAAATCCATCTGCAAAAAAATGTTTTATACATCATACCATAAAATCAAAGCTTTTAGAGACTAAAAAATTAGGTTTTACCTTAAAAACCCTTTCAATTTTTTTAATAATTCCATAAATTATTATTCTATCCAAACAATGATTAAACAGCCATAACTTAGCAAAAAATCATCAAAACCATTAGGATATTATCCATAGCCATTTTCAAGAACAAAAATATTGGTTCATGTATTTCATCTTGGATTTACTATTGGAGTTGAGATTTCATGTAGCTCTTGAATCCCTAAGTTTTTTCTTTGATTAGCTTTATTTTTCTTTTCTAATCCCCTTGTTTAATCGTCGACCTCTCTTCTTCTTTTTGATTGTTTTGATGTTATGTAAAATAAGAATGAGTACGAGGGGGAGATGGTTCAAGGAGTGAAAGCCGGATCTACGTATCTTGCCTCTCTCATATATTCTCTTATATGTTAAGCTTTTAAAACACTCTTCCTACTTAATTCATTAAGGCATGATCTTTGTTAATAACCAATTCTCATTCTTATTAACCATTTACATTCTTCTATTTAATCTATACAATTAAATATCATGAGTACGTTAAACTAAAATTAGGGTTGCTACAGTCTAAATCAATCATTTCTCATGAAACTCATCGAAAGGGATGGATTATATATTCTATAATTTTTCCCAAGTGCAAGTGAAAGGTTGATAGAGTTAGGGGTATGTCGTAAGGGCAATTATGTAATTTCTAACTCAATTACCTATATTGTTCAAAATAAAAGGTGTTTTCTTTCTATTATATACTTTATATAATCTACTATATTAACTATTTAATTTAATCAAAAGTATGTTTAATAGAAATTCTGTAAAGGGTATGTTTATGATAGCACTTACAACATGTTCTAATCGTGAGTGATTTATCATGATAAAATCAAACATACTATTTTAAATATTTTCGGCTAAGATATATCAAGACTGAATACTGAACCATCCTTTAAGACTAAAGTATGTAACTCTCTCCAATTGTTGAGCAATGTGTTAATCCTGGTTGCCAGGGGGACCATGGGTTTATGTATTGATAGTTATTAGATAATTATGGAATGACTCACTCGACAGTTTTCAGTTGACTAATATAACTAAGATCAAACAGAAAATATCGATGTGACAATATTACATAATTCCCTCGCCTTAAGAGTACCATCGAGCTTCAATGCGGGAACTACGCTTTGATTATAGTTAAGTCGTGGCGTGGTGTCCATCGAACGACTATAGCTGGGTCGAGGGAAGCATTGGGAGTAAAATACTATTCAAGAGAGGATCCGTCTCCTCAATTATATAGAGTTAGTTTCACAGTCAGTTGAAGTCAAGTCAAAGTCTCTGACCGAAGCATTTTTGTTAATAATATTTATTACAATTGAAGCAAAGACTTTATGTTTGGACTATAAAGTTGAATATGGATGATATTGGACTACCGATGTAGCTATCCTAATCTTCCCTTTATATCGGCATCGACATTCATAGATGCGGCACTTCTATAGGTGTGGCTACGATGTAATGGCATGACGTTATCGTAGTTATTATGAAAATTAATTTATTTCTATTAGAAGTAAATACTTTTCACCATAACTTGCTCTTTGTCAAATTCCTATTGGATAATAAAATTTCTTTATCCAAACCTTTTTTACAAATCCGTCGCACTCAATTTTCAAAGTCCAAAACATATATCAAACTAACTAATTGATATCTTAACAAATTATCCATTTAAATGCTTATCTAGCATAATACATTCATAATAATTCATAATCACTTGGAAAAAATCCAAAAAAAAATCCAAAAATTCCAAAATACCATTTTCTTCATCATATAAAAATTTCAAGCCAAAAACACTTTTTTATTATTTTTAATAATTAAAACCCAAAATTAACCCAATTTACACCTTTGGAAATTCATAAAATATTTATTTTAACTTGGAAAGTTACAAAATTAAAAATCCATCTGCAAAAAAATGTTTTATACATCATACCATAAAATCAAAGCTTTTAGAGACTAAAAAATTAGGTTTTACCTTAAAAACCCTTTCAATTTTTTTAATAATTCCATAAATTATTATTCTATCCAAACAATGATTAAACAACCATAACTTAGCAAAAAATCATCAAAACCATTAGGATATTATCCATAGCCATTTTCAAGAACAAAAATATTGGTTCATGTATTTCATCTTGGATTTACTATTGGAGTTGAGATTTCATGTAGCTCTTGAATCCCTAAGTTTTTTCTTTGATTAGCTTTATTTTTCTTTTCTAATCCCCTTGTTTAATCGTCGACCTCTCTTCTTCTTTTTGATTGTTTTGATGTTATGTAAAATAAGAATGAGTACGAGGGGGAGATGGTTCAAGGAGTGAAAGCCGGATCTACGTATCTTGCCTCTCTCATATATTCTCTTATATGTTAAGCTTTTAAAACACTCTTACTACTTAATTCATTAAGTCATGATCTTTGTTAATAACCAATTCTCATTCTTATTAACCATTTACATTCTTCTATTTAATCTATACAATTAAATATCATGAATACGTTAAACTAAAATTAGGGTAGCTACAGTCTAAATCAATCATTTCTCATGAAACTCATCGAAAGGGATGGATTAGATATTCTATAATTTTTCCCAAGTGCAAGTGAAAGGTTGATAGAGTTAGGGGTATGTCGTAAGGGCAATTATGTAATTTCTAACTCAATTACCTATATTGTTCAAAATAAAAGGTGTTTTCTTTCTATTATATACTTTATATAATCTACTATATTAACTATTTAATTTAATCAAAAGTATGTTTAATAGAAATTCTGTAAAGGGTATGTTTATGATAGCACTTACAACATGTTCTAATCGTGAGTGATTTATCATGATAAAATCAAACATACTATTTTAAATATTTTCGGCTAAGATATATCAAGACTGAATACTGAACCATCCTTTAAGACTAAAGTATGTAACTCTCTCCAATTGTTGAGCAATGTGTTAATCCTGGTTGCCGGGGGGACCATGGGTTTATGTATTGATAGTTATTAGATAATTATGGAATGACTCACTCGACAGTTTTCAGTTGACTAATATAACTAAGATCAAACAGAAAAAATCGATGTGACAATATTACATAATTCCCTCGCCTTAAGAGTACCATCGAGCTTCAATGCGGGAACTACGCTTTGATTATAGTTAAGTCGTGGCGTGGTGTCCATCGAACGACTATAGTTGGGTCGAGGGAAGCATTGGGAGTAAAATACTATTCAAGAGAGGATCCGTCTCCTCAATTATATAGAGTTAGTTTCACAGTCAGCTGAAGTCAAGTCAAAGTCTCTGACCGAAGCATTTTTGTTAATAATATTTATTACAATTGAAGCAAAGACTTTATGTTTGGACTATAAAGTTGAATATGGATGATATTGGAATACTGATCATTACCTCCTAATGTGTTATAGTTTTGATGAAGAGAATTATTGAAAATAATCGTCACTACCGTGTAGCACTTAAATAGGTAATTTTGGATTTTGCTGAAGCAATGTAAGCTATAAATTTAGCCATAACGTCGTACCACCAGCTAAATGACATGTGAACATTAATATTCAAATTGTTTGATATTAATCGCCGACTGAATTTACATCTAAGAGTCACACAACTGAATGCTTAATGCTCCTATTACAGCCTAATTTAATTAATCATAATTGTTATAAATTAATTAAATTAATGAATATTTATGAAATATTAATAATAAAGTTTTATTTATTTTGTGTTGATAAATATTAAATAGTGTGTATATAACATTTGTAGACACATGCATTGATATACGTATCGATATGCGTTACATTTTGAATTTGAATATTTAATTTATTTAAATATTCAAATTTTATTTAAATATAATAGATAATAAGAAATTCAATTTTTCATAAAATGACTTGTTTTTTTATAACTTAATTTTAAATCCATTAATTGGATTTTTTTCATAATTTTTAAATTGAAAAATAGATCAATTTTCGTTTGATGTATTTTGCAGCAAATGATAGTATTTTGAGAACTTCACAGAATAAAATAATCAGTGTATTTTATTGTTGTCTTAAGATCATGTTGCATTGTTGTACACGACCGTATTTTTATTTCTATCATTCGCGGTCCGTATATAAACAAAATATTGTGTAGTGCCGCAAAAATTTTTTTTAAAACTTTTTCAAAATTAAATCAAAACCATGTTTTTAAGCAAGCATTTATGGTGATTTACTTGCGATGTGATAGTTTCTTGGAAATTTTGGCTTACTTGACTTAGAAGTAATGATTTAAAATTTATATAAGTACCCTCACTTCACTCCGGAGTCTCATTTTTTTCTTCTTCTTCTTTTGTTTTCTCTAGCCGTAATGAAAACAAAATCCATTTTCTCCATTCAAAGATCTGTATCTTCCAAATCAACAGCAATTTGCCAAAACTTCAAAGTGCAAAGTTGTTTGTTTCGATCTCTAGTATTCTCTAAATATATTTGCTCGTCGTTTCATCAAGTAAGGTGGCCAAAATTGTCCAATTACAAGTGGATGAGCATTGGTGTGATTTGGATAAGCATGAAATGGTGAACGAAGGTAATGGTTGTTTCATCTCGTCGAGCTATGATTTTAGGGAGTGTTCATGGGCGATGAAACGACTGGAGTTGGCCATGGATGATTTTTGATCAAATTTGTTCATCTATTTATTTTCGATGAACCAGTGGTCAAGAGGATCAATGGAGGGTGTCGGGAATAACTTCAAGATGATCTAAGGTCGAAGGTTGTCCGATGGACCATGGCGATGGATGGATGTGGAACCAGGATTTCGACTTGTTATTATTTTGGCTTCGGGTTTTGATGGAAAGGCGGCGATTTAGGGAGCGAGTTGGCCAAAGTTGGGTCGGTGGGTGCAACATTGGATGGTGGTCATGGTGGTTGGAGCGACGACGGCTGGAAACGGCTGAGGCGGCTACGGTTGTCTAATGATTGTGGTCGATTTCAAAATACTGGGTGTGGGTTTTTTATTTGTAAGAGGAAAGGAAGAAGCGGGTCAGGTTGGAAAGGGTTTGGGCCTTAGGATATGTTCTAGTATGGGTGAAAATACTATAAATGTTTATTTATACAAATTATATGTATTAAATTTTAAATTGGAATATTTCATTCGTTTTAAATCTTATATACCGTAGATTTTTGTGTTAGACCCGTATTGACAAGTACAACACCATGGTATAACTTATTGACAGTTTTAACAAATTATAAATTTGGGATAAAATAATAGTGATTGAATTTAATTACGTTTTTTAAACAATAACATATTTAAAATAACTATACTTCGCTTGTTATATCTATTTAGCAGAATAAAACACCGTTCTGCTATAATTAAATTGAACAGATTATTTTGGACATCCGTTTAGCAAAATAAAATGCCATTCTGCTATATTCAATTGAATAGATTAGTTTGGACATCTATTGAGCAGAATAAATCCCCGTTCTGTTGTTATATTAATTTGGATATTTAATTATATGCTAGTAGATTTATATGTGAGTGATGTGTTAACTATTGATTGTTAATTATGGATTTAATTTACATACCTGCTTTCTTATGCAAACCCTGTGCTTTACTCGGAAAATTAAATTAAATAAATGGTAGCTTGTTCAAGTACCATTGCGGTCGCTAAGCCTCTAACCTAAATTTGAAAAGATATGGATTTAAAGTAACTTCTATTTTATAGCAATTTGAAGTAAAGTGTTTCGTATTTTATTAATGATGTCTTAAAGTTAATTAATTATTTTTTCAATGATTTTTTTGAAGTTAATTAATTATTTTATTAACGATATTTTAAAGTTAATCAATTAATTATTTATGATGTTTAAAAGTAATTAATTAATTTAATAAAGGTATTTATAAATAGTAAATTATTTTGTAAATGAAATTGTGTAAGAGAGATATATAAATGGTATTTTAAAAATAAAAGAGAGATTTATAAAGGCTATTATCGATGATTCATTAAGCATATAAAAAGTCACTCCTCCTTGTGATATATAATGATGTGTCAATAAGGAGTTATCATACTTTATTGAATAAAGTACAATTGATTACGAGTGAAGCTGAGTAAACTTCTTTCGTAAGGTCATGTGCTTAAGAGTAGTACATGAGGCTAATTGAATTTCATCTAATAAATATATTATGAAATCGTAGAAGATATGGGTTTATAACAAACCCTAACATATCATAGGTCAATGAGCTAACATGTTTTATGAGTCAAACGACTACACATAATAATTATTTATTGTGGATCTTGTGTGAACCACACCAAAGAGTTTGGGATCAATCGATATTGATTGAACAAATTATAATCCAATCATAAATTTCATAAATTAAAACTAAATCAGTTTTATATGTATGTAAGATAATTCATAAAATGTTTATGAATACCTATTCCATTGCACTAAGAAACAATTATTGTTTTAAGAAAAACTGAATTCACTGTAAAGAATTTTTTTTGAAATTATTGTTAGTAAATGGATTTAGATATAACTCAAAGATAATAGCTAATTATTACAAGGGATAATGTTAACCGAAAAATTAAATCAATATCCAAGATTGAGTATGAAAACACTAGCCTTGTTTCTTAAGGCAAAAATAGTAAATTGTAGGAAAAGCAAAGAGAGACAAAGAATTTTATAGTGGTTCGGCTGTTAATGAAGCCTACATCCACTTTATAACATTTTATTATCGACTGACTGCTGTTACAAGTTGAATTTGATTATAATTTGGTTGGACCTCATAAGTTAGATCAAGTAACCAATGTTGGAGTTCACTGGAGAATCACATTGAACCCTTTCGATGACTGTTGTGGGGATGGAGAAGAGTAAAGAATAATTTCGGCAGAGTTTCATTAGCTAGTTCAGAAGATCCTCTTTATGTTGTAGATCGGTGAGTATTTATAAGGATTGGAGAGCTATTGGCCCAAGCCACTTTGTTAAATCCCACATTTGATGGTACGATGGCGCTTAAGAAATTTCATAGCAAGCTAAGCCAATTTGATGGATCGCTAGCGATCCATGCAGTTAGAATATTTTTTTAGTCATTTCACTTGGATCGTGCTTCTGTCCATATGTAGATGCTCTTCATGTAATTTCGTAAATAGTTTCCTTGTTTTGACGATGACTCACGTACAGGTTAGATTGAACTATGACCGGAATCAGATGAATGCTCACTTTTCAAAATAACTTGCTTGGAATATCATGAAACTTGGCAGGCATCCTTAAAAATGATATTGGTTCATGATGCAAGAGGTATGGAAGATCCATGAGCTATCCTTATGGATCGCTAGCAATCCATAGGCGATGGATCACTAGCGATCCAACATCTTAGCCTAATTTTGCTTTCTTAGTCCCTTCTTTTAGTCCTTTTGGTTGATTCTTGAGCTTTTTTGACTTGGCGTGGATATTCTAAATTCCTTTGAATTATATTGGGTAAAAAACAGGTTAACATTTACCCCGAAGAGTATGCCTTCATTGGAAACAAGGCGTGCTTTAGGAGTAACAAATTTTGAGATCATGTTTGGTGAGGTTTAATTGATCATTTTAGGGCTATCATGCAAATTTCCTTTGGCCATTCATCCGTTTGTCGAGTTTCAATGTGAATCGCTTTTACTCGTAACAATAAATCAATTTTGATCCCATAATTTTCAAGTTGCTTGCAAATAATACGTAGATCGTGCTTGGTGAGTTTGGAGAAATTTGGTTGCAATTCTATGGTTCTCTAGCAATCCATAGTCCATGGATCGCTAGCGATCCAATGATTTAGCAATTTTTCATACAATCTTTTATTTAAATCCTTATTTAGGCTAACCCTTCTATATCTTATTCTCTTTTGCGAACTGAGCTGCCTGTTATGCGACCCGAGCTAAAACACGTCTGAACCCTAATCTTTCACTTGCCACCATCATCATCGATTTTCATCATCAAAGCTCTTTGTTGTTTCTTTCTCCTGATCTTGCCATCACATACCGTGCCATCCCAAACACTTGAGTTGTTGCCTGCTTGAATCGCTACCAATCTTGTCTATATAGATCGCTGCTGACTTATCCACCTTGGATCGCTGCTGACATAGAGTTTGGCCATATTCGCCTTTTGATTTTTGACTTGAGGTGGGTGGTATGGATTCTTGGCACTTTGTTTTAGAAAATTGGTAGTGAAGTTTAGTTGGTGAAGGAAGCAATGGTGAATTCAAGTTGATTGCGATTTTGTGGAAGAAGATAGTAAATCGAGTCTTGAGTTTTCCATGAAACGAAAGTTGAGCCTTGCCTTGGTGCTTGACATGTTTTGTTATCTTTGTCTACATAATCAGAATTAACTTGCACCAAGTTCTGTTAACTCGGCACAACGTCTTGTGGATTGATCTTGGTTTTTCTAGGAGGTGATAATAGCTTAGGGTAGCATCTTGTATGCAGCCTATGCTGTTATCACTTCCAGAGGGCTGAAATCGACTTTGCTAAGAATTTTCTAATTTGTTCGGACCCATCAATCTATAGTTGCTCTCTTTGGACTGGTCCTGTCATTACACAATTGGTGTACATAGAATATGAAGAGCTCCCCATGTCTCTTCGGACAGCGGATCTATTATCGATCGTTGGTCATAATGGGTAAGTGTAGGAGAAATAACTTTAACGAATGATACGAGAAGCTCTTTTCTTTCTTCACTGCGAGTGACCTATCTACATAGGATAGAGCGTTTGTAGTGTTCAGGATATCGAGCCCATCCCATATAGATAGCACACTGCACTTTCCCCAGTCAACACTTAGAACCCGATTTGTCGGCATAAATCGATATTTTTCGGAGTTCAAGTGTTAATCGTAGGGGAATTTTTGTCAAAAATAGGATTACCCGACCGCTTTAGGTACAAGTTCTATCGTATATAATGAACCATTCATCATCCCATCTTAAATCCAATGGAGGAAGTCTAGCACTATCAGAAGCCGAATCATCATCAGTTGTGCCTTCACAAACAGTTTCAGTAGCGCCTACTTCTTCACTACCGCCAGCTGAATATAGTCAATTGGTTCTAGCTGGTCTGGTTATAGTTCGGACTCCTCCAAATTTTATAGTTCTACTCAATCCTATAGAGAGAGCTTCCTCCGTAATCTCTGCTAAAGTTCAACATAGCATTTGTTTATATCATGGCATTTCGTACGATGACATACTCCTTCTATCGAAGAATGAGTTTTCACATATGCCGCCTTCGGGATACATCGCTTGCCACTGGTATATGTGCTTGAATGGAGTAATGTCCCCCTTTAGTCACTTCTTGAGAGAAACTCTTCTGAACTTAAGAATTGCTCCATTTTAGATTCACCCTAATGGATACACGATCTGACTTAACCTTCACGTGTTGTTTATGCGAACATTTTATCATGCCCTAAGTTTTGGTGAGTTAAGATATTTTCTCTCATTTAAAAAGAGAGACGAATGTTTGCCCCTCATGGCCATCAAGGCTCAAAGAAATCGCGAGATCATGCTATAGCTTTAAATTAACCAATCCTAATTTAAGACTAAGTATTTTTTCGTTAGATGTCTTGAGAGATTTAATCGTCTTTGGATGACGAGGGTTAAGCCATCTCTTTTACTCGTCAAAATTTAATACGTTGCCATGGGAATTTTAACAGATTGAATACTTCTTGCAGTCATTCCAAGACCAAACAAGATCCATCACTCCATCCAAAATTTCATACTCTGAATGCTATAGATGCCAAAGAGAGATCGTGAAGTTTTCGCTAATGGATGAGAGTTTTCTTCGGTACGGGTTGTTGCATCTTGAGAGATCTGTCGTAGCCATTGAAGTTCTGTCTCCTTCCCCTTCCAGAATTTGAACATGTTCCACTTCTTCATCACACGGCTCTGAAGAGGGTGACCTCCTAAAAGGAGAAGATCCATCTGGCGAGTCAACCGAAGAAATTTATGAAGGAAGAGGTGTTAAGACCGAAGCCAGTTGCCCACCTAGGATTCCCTCGATTTCGAAGGAGGAAGAGGAAGAATTCAAGAAGCATGAGGGAAAGGCTGTGGTGACAATGGAAAATGAGGAGGGTGAAATTGAGATCAGCAACAGTTATTATTCCTTCTCTAGTGATGATGAATTCGATGCAAGTTTCGGTGATTGAAACTTCGAATCGTGTGATGAAGCTCCAGGAACGAGTCTCATTCTCTTGAATTAGCCTCCCCAAGAGATTCATGTTAAAGATGCTCCCTCAATAGCCAAGCGACTTCATAATTCTCCACTTACAGAAACAATCATTGACTTTGGGGATTAGAGCAGTGTTTATGTAAATATCGATGAACTCATGGGAGAAGATTTCGAGTTTGAGGAGTTGTCTCCTCGCCTTGGTCATGACATGTCTAGAGTTAGTCTGATTCCTACCGTGGTGACTTCCCGATCTGGTATGTTACATCCTTTTAGGCCGCCTATGACATGTTACACATTTCACTAGGGTCGCGTTCACTTACATATGCATTATCTTGGCTCATTTTCTATCAGTAAAGCTCTTTGTTTATTTTATATATTAGGTACTATGAGAGGCTGTGGACTTTACGAGGACCTTGAACAATTTATTGATTCACAGTGCTGGTCAAGACGGACTTCAAGCTGCTATCAACCCTATGAAACCAAGGAAGAGTGGAGAAGGAGGAAAGATTTGGAAGCAAAAGTACATCGTCAGGATGACAAAGAGCAAGGTAGAGTTTACAAGAGTGGTTATGAGAAGAGGAAAACTCCTGACGACCGAGAAGAGCCATCCAAGAAGCCGAAGGCAGATCACGGTTCTCATCCCTCCAAGCACCAAACATTTGCCCCGTGTAACACCCCTAATTTTTGATAACATTATTCAGGAGATTTAATTAGATAAATTAAATAGAATAATGTAAATGTCAAGTGACAAGGGGATTGAGACTTGAATTAGCTTTAATTAAGGCTGAGACTAAAACGAAAAATAATGGGCTTAAGAACGGTTTTGGGTTAATCAAATTACATAAGGGTATATTAGAAATTTTCGTCCATAACCTCTACCCTTATATATTTTTGTTCCTACCATTTTGCTTCTCATTCATGTCATTTTGAAAATAAAATGCAAGAGAGAGGTCAGGCATTAACAAGAAGAAATCAAATTAAAAGCTAGAGAATCAAGCTTAGGGGAAATCAATCTCAATCCAATCTCCTTATCTAGATCAAGGTGAATAATAATTCCATCTCTATTTCGTTTTGAATCATGTATTTTCGAATTTAAGGGTAAATTCATTTTTATGATATGTATAAAAAGATGATATGCTTAATTTAAAATTTATATGATTTAAACAAGATTGTTTAAATGAGGAAAAGCACGGTTTTAGGTCAAAACCAAGATATAATGATGTTCAAATACCATAGGAAATTTTATGTTATGAGAAATATGACTTTGAAGTTAGCTTTCAATTTTGATAATTTTCCAAGCTATGGAAGGATAATTATGATTTTTCAAAGAAATTATGGTTATTTGGGTTTATAAATTTATATTGAAAAATATATTGAGAGTCTGGGTCTGGAATTTTGATATGTTAGATAACATAATTAAAGTGAATTTCTGGAAGTTTCGAGGATTTTTCCAAAGTGATTTGCTATGCAAAATAAATTATTTTAGAAGAGGGACTTCTTTACAAAACTAGTTTTTCTTAAAGGAAAGACTTAGTTGACTAACTTAACTATGGGTTAGCAGCAGTTGTTGTTGGAAAAGAACTTGAAAACGTTAAGGCAACCAATCTGGTGTTGACATGTGGCAGGTTAGTTAGAGAAAAGTTTACTTTAAGAAAATCTAAACCCGATTTACTCAGAAAATTGGTTCCACCTACTTTGGAAAGCACCTTTCAACACAGAAGCTTCTACTTCATCTTAGACGAAACCTACTATGCTGAAACCAATACACAGGGTATCACACAGATGGTACGCAGTGGATTGGAGGAAGGCGGAAGGTAAGGTGTCGAAAGCAGAGCTTCCGAAGGAGTCGAATCCTTGGTTTATTTTTAAAAGAAAAGTGTCTGCCTACATTTTGTTTTAGCCTTCAACAGAGTCGAAGAAGATGGTTTCGAAAGAGTTTTTGAACAGTTACAAAAGGGTTGCCATTAACTTAAGATTGCTTTCGACTGGGTTTCCTACCGATGAAGGAATGTTTTGAAAGGAGAGGGTCCAACCTAATCGAAACCCTACTGCCACTTTTAACCTTTCGATGGTATTGAGGATATCAATGTTGTCGAAAGGATACTTCATTTCATACATTAGATCCACTTCCCATAGCTTTCGAAAGGGGTTACTGGTTTCGAAGGCAATGGTTTCGAAAGGGGTTTCGACGCCAACCTTCTAATTTTTTACCCAGATGTTAAATGCTTTCGAAAGAGATGGTGCTTACGCCATCAGGTTTTCCCCAATATTTTTATATGATAAAAGAAGGTTTCGAAAGAGATGCTATCGCCTATATTCACTTTGAACCAAATAATGTTTTAAGTATAAACCCAATGCTTTCGAAAAGGGGACTTTCAATGATTTCGGAAGAGTTACTTCCATTGATGTCCAAAAGGGTACTTTCAACTGGTTTCGAAGCTATAATTCCAAAGTTAAATGCTAATACTTTAATATAATCGAAAGATTTCAAAAGGTAGACTTTAAAGTATTAAAAGATAGGAGCCTAATGTTTTTGAGTGCTTTCGAAGGAGGTCATCCTATGAAGTCAAAAACTAGGTTTCGAAGGTATCAAAAGGTTTAATAACCCAAATTCTATTTTTAAAAGGAAAAATCAATGGCTAAATTAAGGGAGTTTGTTATGTTTTTGAGAAGAAGCTTCTATGATAAAAATAATAGGTTAAAGGTAATAACCATGTTTTATATCAACTCACAGGAGTGGTACTACTATGTTGTTATGTTTGCTTCTTTATTTATGAACATATTCACTTTATAATGGACCCGTAACTGCATTCTGGGAAAAAAGGTAGAAGAACCAGCTAGGTTAACCCATTAGTGAATATAAATTGATTGAACTCCTGAATGAGTAGAATTGCATCTAGGAGGTCAGGAAGACTAGAATATAGGATGCTAAAATATAAAAGAAAGATATTGGCAGGGGCCAATAGGTTCTCAGTATCCATGAAAACTATGTATAAAAAAAGATATTGGCAGGGGCTTATAGGTTCATAGTTAGCCCATGAAAATTATGTATAAAGGAAGAGTCAAAATGACAAGTTCATAGTAAGCCCATGAAAACTATGATTAGATATTGGCAGGGGCCAGTAGGTTTGTAGTTAACCCATGAAAACTACATCTAGATGAAATATTTATAGATGTCAATAGGTTCCAAATCAACCCAAGAAGACTAGGGCAAGAAAAAAGGATATTGGGGTTACCAATAGGTTCCTAGTCAACCCATGAAAACTAGGATAAGAGTAAGATATTAGAGTTACCAATAGGTTCTTTGTGATCCCATGAAAGCACTGTAATTGGGAAGGGAGTCCTTAAAAATTTAATCAGTTATCAGTTAGCCCATGAAAACTAAATTGGTTAATAGTAATTCTATAAACTATAATTGAGACAGATAGTCTAAAATGAATAGGGATGGGTAATCCAGAATTGATTCATTTGTTTTGCATATCATTATATTATATTATTTTGAATTGTTTTAACCATTGTGAATGCAGGAGCACAGTATACGGTTTTATAAGGGTTTTGAGATACTAGCGAGGGGAAAACCCATTCCACTAAGTGGCATGGTATTATTAGATATCTAAATGATTTGAGGAGGTAGATTATTATTCATACCAGGCTTAACGTCTGACTCGAAGTTTATGTTTTCTCCTTAAACACTCGTTACTCAATTGATTTTGAGTAGTTTGAGAGTTGAGGCTTTTAGGTACCTCTTAAGATGAATAAGCTTTTGGACATGTGCAGGAGGCATGATAGCTATTTAGAGTTCTCTTTTCTTTTGATTCTACTGTGTTATTTTTAATGACAAAGTTGTTATATTGCATGTATATACCTTGATCATCCGAGGGGCATCTTTATATGTCGCTCTTGGACATATGTTGTAATAAACACATATTTTTTTTGAACGTGGTTTGCGAATTTAGGATCATGTAATGAGTTGGAAAATTTTTGAAATGAAATGCGTTTCTATTTGATGTTTTAAATTTTCCATATTCATGTGTTTCTGTATATCAATGAATCTAACACCACCATATTTTGTCTCCGGGGATTAATAATTATGGATAACTGTAGCGTCCATAGCCGTTTGTTTTGGTCTTCCAATTAGGGGGATGTTACAAGTTGGTATCAAAGCATAATTTATGAAACTTTAAAAGAAAGTTAATCCTAAAATATTTTCAAATATAATCCAATGAATTTGAAAATATGATTGGGGTTTGGGTTAACGCTGTAGTAACATACTTGTATTTTATATATATATGTATGTATGTATGTATGTATGTATGTATGTATGTATATATGTATACATATATATATACACACACACACATACACACAGATATATATATAAATACATGTTCCCCTCTCTCTTCGATCGTTCTTCTGTATCTTACTAAAGCTCGTATGCAGATTTAAGAGAAAGAAGATACGGAAGCAGAAAATGGAAGAGGAAATCTGGTAGAGGAAGCACCACAACCAATGGAAATTCTCGACCTAACACCAGAATGAACCGAGGTCGATAGGCTAATGCAAATCCAAATGCTGAAGCCAATGAAGGTGTTGGAAATCTACCAGCAGATGCGGGGATGGTGTATCAGTTGTTAGGAAATCTTTTGCAAGCTGGAGTTGCTAGTAGTGCTGGAGGATTTAATCCCATGGCTCCAATTGGGAATAACTATGCTAAGCTAAGCGGAGACTACACCGGTCTGGGTGGAAAACCGTTTGTTGGAATGAAGGATGATGTTGAAGTTGAGAACTGGCTATTAAGCTATAAAAGGATCTGTATTGACCTAGGTTTCGATAATAGGAAAAAGAGAAGGCTGGCCTCTAGGAAGTTGCAAAGGGCAGTGCTTCACTAGTGGAATAGTGTGACCACCAAAGTTTTGAAGGAAGAGCTAACATGGGCTGATTCACAAGGATGTTTGAGCAGAGGTTAAGTCTGATGTTGCTAAGTCGGTGCTGCTTAGGAAGTTCATAGATCTAGTTCAAGGATAGATGTCAGTGGTCGAGTATGCTACTAAGTTTTATGAGCTATCTTGATAAGGATATACTATGGTTGACACTTATGTCAGAAGGAATGAAAGGTTCATTAGAGAAGTGAGACCTGAGCTTGCTAGAATGACCATGACCCATATCCAAGAACCTTGAAATGTGATGATGGAGATGGTTATTCCCCATGAAGAGATGCTTGTTGTTTCGGCTAGAAAGAAGCAAGTTGAATCCCAGGATCCTCAAGGAAATAAGAGCAAATTCTTTAAGAAGAAGGGAGCCAAGAAAGGGGATGCTACCAAGAAGGCAAAGGCCGATTTGGCTTGCTACAACTTCGACAAGAAGGGTCACTATGCAAGTGAGTGTCGGTCAGGAAACGGAAATAAGGCTGTAAACAAGAAGAATGTGAAATGCTTTAGCTGTGATCAAATTGAGCATTATAAGAACCAGTGTCCAAAGTCAATCAGGGTGGACAAGGGCAAAGTTTTTGTTGTTGGATCATCAGCTAAACCAATTGCAACTGACAAAGGAAAGACTGTGATGGAAGGTACGTTTTTGTTTTAGAGTATACCAAATAGGATACTTTTTGATATTAGTGCATCACATTCATTTATATCCCAATGTTTGGTTGATAGGTTATGCTTAAAACCCACACACCTTATTACTTTCTTATGGGTTGCGAATCCAATAAGAGAATATGCAACTCTGGAGATGAGATGTGACCAGTTAGAACTTGACTTGTTAGGTCATAAGTTTGCAAGCAATTTGTATGTTTATGATTTCCTAGATTTCAGAATCTTTTAGGTATGGATTGGTTGAGGAGGTATGAGGCCAGGATATTTTTCCAAGATGGGGAGATATTTTTGAGACACCCTGATAGTCGAAACCGAGTTATATTCTCAGTAGAGAATTATTTCCGGAGCAGTTGTGCTTTGTTAAGTGCAATGGAAGTGGAAGATGATATAAGTAAGGTTCTAATTGCAAGAGAGTTTGCAGATGTGTTTGAGCCAGTCACAAGACTACCACTGAAGTAAGCTGTTGAGTTTTGGATAGATCTTGTGCCAGGAGCTGAACCTGTGAGTAAACCACCTAGTAGGATGACACCGACTGAGATGAAGGAATTGAAGGTGCATCTAATGGGTCTAGAAGTAAGAAAATTTATTAGGCCATGTAGTTCGCCTTAGGGAGCGGTCACGGTATTCATGAAGAAACCAGATGTGTCATTGAGGGTGTATATAGACTATCGTAAGCTAAACGAAAGGACGATAAATGGTAAGTATGCATTGCCAAGAATAGACGATCTATTTGACCAGTTGAGTGGAGCCAGAGTATTTTCCTAGTTGAACTTGGAGATAGGGTTCCATTAGTTGAGAGTGGCGGAGGATAGTATTCCTTTGACAGCATTTCAAACTAGATATGGTTTGTGTGAATGGTTAGTAGTGCCATTCGGGTTTACTAATACACCTGCTTTCTTTGTGGATTTGATGAATCGAGTCTTCCGAGAGTATATAGATAGATTCGTGTTGGTGTTTGTAGATGACATTTTGGTATACTCTAAGAATGAGAGAGAGCATGAAGATCGTCTTAGAGTTGTGCTAGAGATACCAAGGCAGAATCAGCTAAAGGCGAAGTTTTCCAAGTATCATTTTTGAAAGAAAGAGGTTAATTTCTTGGTCATGCGGTTTCTGAGAAAGGATTGTCAGTCAATCCAGATAAGATTGAAGCTGTGAACAGTTGGAAGAGATCAGAGACGGTGACCGAGATCAGAAGTTTTCTTGGACTTGCTAACTACTACCGGAAATTCGTCAAGGATTTTTCGCAAATATTAACACCTTTGACTAAGCTTACCAGGAAAGAAGTGAAGTTTGTTTGGTCCGACAATTGTGAGGAAGCATTCCTTAAGTTAAAGCATCTTTTGATCAATTCTCAATTGTAGTAGTTCCAGATGGAAACCACGGGTTGGTAGTATACACGGATGCGTGTGGGACTGGATTGGGAGCAGTGTTGATGCAAAAGGGAAAAGTCATTGCTTCCGCATCTAGGAAGCTTAGACCACACGAAGTAAGATATCCTACTCATGACTTGGAGTTAGCTACGGTGATTTTGCCTTGAAGATTTGAAGGCATTATCTCTCGAGGGAGAGTTTTGAGTTGTATACCGATCATAAATCTTTAGGATACTTATTCTCTTAGAAGGGGTTGAATATGAGACAGCGGAGGTGGCTGAAGTTTTTGGTTGTTTATGATTTTGGTACAGAGTATACACCAAGGAAAGGTAATAAAGTGGTTAATGCTCTTAGCAGATTACATCAGATGTGGTGTTGGCTATGTTGGTAGAATGGAAAGATCTAGAAGCTTTAGCCAGTTGTGGTGTGGTGTTAAGATCGACTGTTAATTCTAGTCAGAGTACTGCCATATTGTCCTGTTTGGAAGTTCTACTTGTGTTGATCGAGATAATTGCTTTTAAACAGAAGGAGGATCCATTACTAGCTGAGAGGATCAGAAGGCTAGAAGATGGAACTGAGCTCGATGGTTTGAAAGATTTTTGTCTTGACCAAAGAGGATGGTTAGAAAGAAGGGATGGTTATGTGTTGCAGATATAGAGAACTTGAGAAGTTCTTGAGGAATATCGTCGATCCAAGTTTACGATTCATCCTGGAGAGACCAAGATATATCAAGATATGAAGAGGAGCTTCTATTGAGAAGGTATGAAGAGGGATGTTGGCTTGTGGGTTAGGCACTGTGTAAACTGTTAACAAGTGAAAACCAAACATCAGAAGCCGAGTGGGTTGCTTTAAACTTTAGAGATTCTAGTATGGAAATGGGATTTGATATCTGTAGATTTTATAAATGGGTTTCCAAGGTAAAGAAGAGGAAATGAGAGTATATGGGTTATTGTGGATAGGTTGAAAAAGAGTGCCTATTTCATTCCAGAAAAGTCGACCAGGACGGCACCTATTTTGACGAAGTTGTTCATGAAGAACACAATTAGACTTCATGGGGTTCCTAGTTGTATAGTTAGTGAAAAAGATGTTTTATTTACTAGCAAATTCTAGAAGAGTCTACAGGATGTGTTTGGCACTAAGCTCAAGATAAGTACCACATATCACCCACAGACAAATGACCAGACAGAGTGAGTCAATAAAGTGCTAGAGGATTTGTTGAGAGCTTGTGTGTTGGACTTTGGTGGATCTTGAGGGGATCACCTGTATTTGGTTAAGTTTTCCTATAACAATAGTTATCAGACTAATATAGAAAGGACGCCTTTTGAAGCTTTGTATGGAAGATGATGCAAATCCCCTATATGTTGGTTGGAGACTAGAGACAAATTGGTCTTGGATCCATATTTGGTGAGGGAGGGATCAGAGAAGATTGAGTTGATTCGAGAACGGATGAAGGAAGCTCAATCCAGACAGAAGAGTTACGCAGATAAGAGGCGCAAAGACCTAGTGTTCTTACCGAGAGACAGGTTTTTCATTAAGGTTTCACCGATGAAGGGTGTGGTATGGTTTGGGAAGTTAGGGAAACTGGCACCGAGATATGTTGATCCATTCCATATTATAGAGAAGATTAGAAAGCTCGCGTATAGAGTATAGTTGCCGAGAAGTATGGCAAGAGCCCATAATGTATTTCAAGTGTCACATCTTCACAAGTATGTGCATGATCCAGAGGCTAGTATTCCTCAAACAGAGTTGGAGGACTTGGTAGTAGAGCCTGATTTGACTTTTGTTAGACAATCAGTTCGGGTTGTAGTGACAGATGAGAAGAGATTGAGGAACAAGATAGTCAAGTTGGTGAAAGTTCACTGGAGCGACAACGAGAAGGATTGTACTTGAGAGACAGAGGACTGGATTTGAGATACTTATCCTGATCTGCATGAGGATACGTCTATGTTAGATTCATATAGATATTTCCTAGTCAGGTAGACTAGTATGGTTGTTAGGAGTCATTACAGATGATTGCTATGTTTAGTATGTAGTCCTTACCGAATTTCGAGGAGGAAATTCTTTAAGGAGGAAAGTCTGTAACACCTCTAATTTTTGATAATATTATTCAAGAGATTTAATTAGAAAAATTAAAGAGAACAATGTAAATGTTAGGTGATAAGGGGATTGATACTCGAATTAACTTTAATTAAGGTCGAGCCTAAGATAAAAATTAATAGGCTTAATAATGATTTTAGGTTAATCAAATTACATAAGGGTATGTTAGAAATTTTCATCCATAACCTCCACCCTTATATATTTTCGTGCCTACTATTTTGCTTCTCATTCACATCATTTAGAAAATTAAATGAGAGAGAGAGGCCGAAAATTAACAAGAAGAAATTAAATAAAAAGCTAGAATATGTTTTCATTCCTACCATTTTGCTTCTCATTCACATCATTTAGAAAATTAAATTCATTAAGGTGTCACCCTTATATGTTTTGAACTTCCATGTATATCCGTACATGCATATGTATGTATATATGTGTGAATATCCTTTTGATTCTTGCACCTTACAATTTCATCGTATGATTTTGGAATATTAAGATCAATTTTGATCACTTCATTATTTCGCCGGTTGCACCTTGCTTGTTTTTATGCCCCTTGCACTTGTGATTCTTTCACTTATTTGTTAGTGTTTTCCTTGAACTGAAATGAAATGTTTTGTATCATGCTTGACAATGAGTGATATAATTATTGCCTTTCCACTCACTATGTACATATATACATGAATATACATATGTGTATATATGTATGTATGTTTTCATATACATTTTGATGTTTTCATATGTTTTCATTTGTTTCCATACCTATCGAAACTGTCCCTAGATTTTCTATATAGGAGCATAATGTTTTCATACGTCCCTTGTTTATTTGCTACTATGTTTTCATATACATCGTCACTTGCTTCTCCTTGTTGCTTTGAGCTGAACCATTTTGAGTTAATCTTGTTGCAATGCACTTTGATTCCAATATCATCCCTGTATATACATACATACATACATATGTATGTATATATGTGTGAATGTTTGTAGCACTACCTTATTTTAATTTATGGCACTTGCTATTTGTTGCACTACCTTGTTTTAATCTGTTTATGAACCATTTTGAGCTAGAACTGGTTTGCTTTGAGCTAAACCATTTTGAATTGCTTGAACCATTTGTTGAATTGCTTTGAGTGGTTTTAGCTTGAACCATTTCTACTCACTACACATACACACATACACACACACACACACACACACACACACACATATATATATATATATGTATGAACTAGTTTGAGCTTGAACCATTTTGAGCAGAACCTTTTGTTGAATTGCTTTGTGCTAAACCATTTTGAGTTGATCTTGTATTAAATTGCCTTGAGCTGCTCCTATATGCACTTGCACTAAGTCTTGCTGTTCCTATGTCGAAATTGTCCTTTGTTTATCTGCTTGTATGTTTTCATATACACTTTAACGTTTTCATCTGTTCCTATGTTTTCATATGTTTCCATACTTGTCGAAACTATCCCTATAATTTCTATATAGGATTAGAATGTTTTCATTGTCCTTTGTTTATATGCTCCTATGTTTTCATGTACACTTTCACTTTCTTCTCCTTGTTGCTTTGAGCTGAGACATTTTGAGTTGGTCTTGTTGCAGTGCACTTTGATTCCATTATCATCCACTATACACATACATACATATGTATGTATATAAGTGTGAATGTTGGTGGTTGATCTATACTTGTACATTGCTTTGCTGCCTGAATGTTTGTGGCATTGCCTTGTTTTAATTTATGGCACTGGCTGTTTGTGGCACTGCCTTGTTGCATTGTTGGCCTTGTCCGTGTACTTACACACTGCCTTGTTCAAGGCAGTGCACACTATCGTGTTCAAGGTGGTGTACTGCCTTGTCAAGGCAGTGTCTGTGCACTGCCTACAACTAGATCATTGCAATGCCTTGACATTAGTTTAATCTCATATGCTTTAGTTGCTTGTTTGTGCACTTTGATACTTGCTTCGGCACTTATTGTTTTACCCGAGCTTGTTTAGGTGCATTATGATTTATTGTTACACTTTCAATTGCAGATCTTGTTCCACTTCAGTTCTTGTATATATACTTATATGTACTTGTATATACTTATGTACACTCGAGCTTGTATATACTTGCTTCAACATTGCGATTTCTTATTTTTCCTGAGCACTTGTTATTTGATGCCTATGTATATGTATACATATATACATATATATGTATATATGTACATTCTCACTTTGATAATATATACTTGTTGCCTATAGCATGAAATGCTTGTCATGCATGTACCATTATACATGCTTCATGTGTGCATTTTCTGGTGTTCCTTGTTCATGCCTTTATCTGAACCATTTTGAGTTTCTGAACCATTTTGATTTGAACTTGTTTTGAGTTGCCTGGAGTTGCTTCTATGTGCACTGCAGTTTTGCCTGAGCTTGTTTATATACACTTGAATTCTTATTTATGTGCAATGCAATTCAGAACATTATGTGCACTGCAGTTCTGCCTTGAATTCTAACCTAATTGTCTTGTTTAAATTTCTTGGATGTGCAAGTGTGCATTTTCATGTATATGCATACATACATATGTATGTATGTATGTGTAAATTTGCAAGTGTTCATTTTCTGGTTTGAGTATTCTGGTTGTATTATCTCACACTTGAATTGTGTATAATTTTGGTTTGAGTATTCTGGTGTTTCACCTATTAGTGCACTTGTTTTGAACTTGAATTGCTAAAACTTGTTTTGAAATTGAAATGTTGAAACTTGTTTTATGATATGTGTACCTATTGAGCCCGAGGACGCTTGGGCTTGACCTTGTGCACATTTGCACTGTGTTGAGCCTTCAGGCTTGACCTTTGCAACAATCCGTGAGATTTAATCAATGCTCAGCGTTGTGATATTCACTATGATACACTATGCATATCATAAATTGTTCGTGCACATGTATATTTGTCCCTATCTAAAACATGAAGAGAAAACAAACCCATAAACTAAGGCAATATTAATATTCTATTCATCTTTTGTTTTTGCAATTTAGGTTTGTTTCCTTCTTCAATTACTGTGTTTTATATTTGATAGGTAAAAGACATGGCTAGACATAAGCTAGAGCAAGCAAATCAAGATCAACGTAAAAAACAAGCTTATGAAAGTAAAAAAAATGTTATATATGGGTGTGTAGAGAAATGTTGTATATATGAGAGTGATAGTGAAAGTTGTATTTGAAAACGTAAGTAGAGTGCTAGTGAAATTTGTATTGTATTTGAATTTGATTTGAAATAAAATATTTGTTTAAATAAAATATTTGAATTTCATTCTATGAACAATTATTCATATTAGTCAATATTTATATGGTTTATAATAGGATTTTTAGAAATGATACTATAACATCAGACAGCATTTGGTTTTTTGTTGTGTTAGTGCATATCAGATGGTTTAGCATCTCTGTGGTCTGATGTCTAATGAGATGACATGAGATTTAACGATAGATAGGTAATCAATCAGACAACAGAGCATATCTGTCATGTGATTCGTTTTTTCCGATAGTGTTCTCTTTCTATTATACACTTGTTATAATGTGTTATATTATCTACTTATTTAATTTAAGTATAATTAAAAGAAAATCCATAAATGGTATGTTTTGTGATAGTACTTATAGTGTGTTGTCATATTGAGTTGTTTATCATAATGAAAATAAACGTATTAATTCAAATATTCATAGTCATGATGTATCGAGATTGGGTATTGATACATCAATTGAAACTAGAGTACGTAATGCTCTCTAAATGTTAGGCATCGCATTACTCATAGATATTGGATGTAATGATTTGCCGTTTTGACCGTCATACGTCGATACTAATACATCCATGGAATTCACGGGTCGAACACCCAAGTGTGGAAAAGACAAATTGTAAGGGTAAAAAAAGGAAAAAGAACAGGAACAGGAAAGAAAAGAATAAAATAACAGAATCTCACTGTGGAATGATAGCACATAATATCAAAAGAAAATACAAACTATCACTCTAAGATACAAACATTCTAGATTTATAATCCTAAGTCCTATCATCAACCTGAACAGTTATAACAGCTTGTTCTCACAAATGTTGATATATGCATAATATTAATGTCATGGAAATGACAATACTACAGTAGGTGAAAGCATTCACCTCGTCTCCATGAGCTTCAAATAATATCAACGAAAACCTGTATTTCTCAGAGTGCTCGAAAAAGCATCTATGAAATTAAGGGAAAGATAAAACCATGAGCCAGAGAAAAGTTAGGTGTGAGAAACTCAAGAAACATGTGGCCATATACAACAATAACTTTTGAGACCGTTTGAATCACTATAACATTTATCCCTTCAAAGAACCAAACCCATCTACTAATAGATAAGGGATACAATAAATAGTGTCTAGGGTGTAGAATAGAAATTATAAAATAGTGCTGCTGCTTGCATCTCACTACACAACAATACTAGAAGTATAAATAAAACTGCTAAGGTGTGTCCGTATATGGATTTCTGTAGAGATCTCCTTGGTAAAATTCGAAAGCCAGCCACCTGCACAAGGGTCGGAAGCTACCTTCTTAAACTACATAGATCTCTAGAATAAATATGTCACAAATGTAAACATAGCTGGTCCAAGCCCAAGCACGTGATAGCGAACACCAACAACTCCCGTGCGACTTAGTCGAAAGCATCTTTAGATATTTGGAGTTAATGTACCCTTTAGGATTAGACAAACCTCTTGGCCATGCATCCTACTCTATTTTCTGTCATTTTCGATAGTGAAGTCATGTTCAACATCTCAACACACAAGTCTTCATCACTTGAATAGATCTTGAATCTCTCTTTAGATTCTAGCATCTCGAATAGAATTCCTCCATAGATCCCAACATAAGTCATCTGATGAACGCTAACACTAACCTCACCCTTGGACTTAACCTTGGGATACACAGTTTAACTCTACAGCATTCACTCCACAATTTCTTCCAAAACATTGAACTAGTATATCATATTTGAAGTGGTTTTTGGTAACTTATCTGATCCCAGTCTCTTCAAAAATAAATCAGTGAATTTCTGATTAACTCAATTCTAGTTCTTTAAAATGTAAACGAACGATACAAAGGAGTCCTTCCTGGGAATCTTATGTATATGTATATATATACACGTTCTTAAAGCAAGAGACGATTCAAATGAATGAGTAATCCTTAGGGGATCTCAAACCGTATCAATATGGGATGGTTATATATACTTCCAAAGCTAATTTAGTCAATTTTGATAGTCGACCAATCGAATATCAAGTACAAAATAGAAAAAACGGCATATGGAAACCAATTCTCATATACTTATCATGTTTTCAACTTTCTCAATCTACGTCATTCATCGATAAAGAATGAAGTCGATAGGTTAGAGCATTATTGCTTCTAAGCTCTACTCGAACATCATTTTTAACTCTCACATATAGAATAAATCTATTTTATGGGCTATTAGTGCCAAGTATAGGATTAAATACTTTCCATAAACAGCTAAACACATAAACCAAGCTTAAGCCACACAAAGCACGCTTAAGTAACATAAGCTACTTCTAATCTCCTTTTTATTCAATTAATTCTTTTATTAATTAAAACATCTTTGTTAATCCTTGTGTATATATATATATATATATATATTTAAAATACCTTCATAAGAGATATATACATGAATACAACTATTTCATTATTCATTTCTACCCTTATACTATTCATCTCTATTCTTTGACTCTTCATCTCTACTCTTTTCAACACTTAGAAATGTATCTATATTCTTATTCCAAATGGTATAAGAGCATTCACAATTTCGAAACATGATTTCATATGTCTGAAAGTATAAGTAGAGGGGTTAAAAGCAAATGTTATTTAAAACATCATTACTATAAACCCCAAACCATTTTATATTTATCAATATCTTTAAAACATTCATGTTGATGATCTAAGTATGTCTACATTTATTACACAAGGTAATATAATTTTAAATAACTTTACAAAACTATTTATTACAACATAAGTGTTATAATCCAAAACTTCTTTTATTGTTTTATAAAATACAACACTTAACTTTTCAAAACCTATATTTGCAAAAATACTTTAAAAAAACTAATAAAAAGGTTTTTAATATCTATGTAAAATATTATGAAAAAATAATTAATTTTTAATTCGTTAAAACCTTTTATTATAAATGTTGCAAAGGATATCTTTTTCTGTAAAAACTAATATTAAAAATATATTTAAATTTCGATTCTTCTTCTCATGCTCAAATCCATGTTATTAGACTCCCCTAAAAAGATCACACAAAGAAGATAAATTATAAACTATTTAAAATATGAAAATCTAGCTAAAATGTTGTAGTAAAATAAAATATTGCAACAAGCCCAAAAGCGCTGTAGTGGACCAAAGACAGCATTTTTAAATGCTTTCTAAGGTTCTTGATTGAGAACAAATGAAAATGCATGATCTTTGCGGCCGGTTTTATTCACTTAAACAAAAGATTTTTGATCAATTTTATATGGTAAGTAGCATACTTAAACTACTTGAAACCCACGAAAATAAACCCCTGAGAATATCCCCCAAGCTAATTATAAAAATTCCTGAAAATAAGGTATTTTTTAAAGTTCATTTATATCGATCTTTTTAGTCCTAATATTTAGCCACTTTGTTGAACAAGTTCTAAATTGTTTTAAACTCTAACTTTTTTACAGTAATAAATAAACATATAATACTTATTAAGACAACAAAGAAACCCTCAAAGATTATCTTCTAAAGTTAACTTAAAAATCTCTGAACACAAGAAAATTTCAAAGTGCATCCATAACAACTAATTCGCCTCTAACTTTCACAACTCTGTTGCAAAAATTATACAACTTTCCAAATCAATTCATTGCTGTCCCACACACCAAAATATTATAGTGAACAACCAAAATATATCATGTCAATATATTATCATATCACCAACATAAGCAAGTTAAAGCAAGGGATTTCAAATTGCATTTATAATGACTATTTTTGCTTCAAACAAGTTCGAAAACATTTCAACTTAAAGCACAACCAAACCAAATATTTAAACACAAAGTCTAGGCTACGATACATGTTTAAGAGGGTAATAGAAGTGAATATATACAATACAAAGTTTTCATGTGCTTTCAGAAGCAAGGATGTCCAATGTTGTAACTTTAATTAGTTAATGAACTTATTTAACTTCACATTTTTACACACAACATACATACATATACGATAGTGAGATAGCTCATCCAATCCAAGCCAAACACAAGCACAGACACAGAAGATTAAAGAACCACTTCCAAGCATCACTAAACCTTTAGAGATCCAAGCTGTAGCCTCTTCATACTCAAGTTAACCTTCCTCTTCCTTCATACTCATGGCCTAGGAGTTGCACCATTTTTTCTCCACTTCCTTCCATATTGAATTTATTTCCATGCTTCATATGGGGATCTAAGGTCTTGGACAAATTCTGAAGAGGATTGGAGTTGATTTGATATGATCTTAGAATATTAAAGAGGAGAAAAAGAAGTATGAATAAGCAATCTTTTTGCGCAAAACTTAGGCAAAAATATTAGGAACACTTAGGAATATATAGTATGGACCTAACAAGAGTAAAATGATCTCCAATTCCCCTCCATACTCCCCGCATGTGCACAACTTTCCACCTCACTTTAAAGCAAGAATATCTTCTCCTTCCTTAGTCAACTACCAAACTACCCTTTTTCATAAAATATCTAAACTTCCTTCTAGAAGCTTTAATGAGAGAAATTACTTTTAGTTGCAAATTAATGAAACATCGATCAATTAGACAAGCACAACAAGTTAGAACAAATAAAAAGCTGTTCATCGACAAAACGATTTTCGGTCACATTATCACTATTTTTTCGAACTATTTATTTTTGTAAACATATTTCAAAAATAAGTTTACCTTCATTAGTTATTATAAAAAGGGGTTAACAAGGTTATAAAATAAATTTGATCACATTAAATCAAGATTCAAATATTTAAATAATTCAGATATTTAAATACGAAGTGCTCGAAATTTCGGTTCATTACATGGGGGCACCAAGCGGTTACGTACTGATATTGATGGATAACTATGAAATGACTCACTCGATAGTTTTCTGTTGGTTAATATATTAAGGTCAAACAGAGAATATCGAAGTGATGATATTACGCAGTTCTTACGACTTAAGAATACCGTTGAACTTCAATGCGGACACTCCATTTTGGTTATAATTAAATCGTTGCATGACACCCATCAAGCGACTATAGTTGGGATTGAGTTAAAGCATTGGAAGTGAAATATTATTCAATAGATAATTCATCTCTTCGGTTATATGAGGTTAGTATTATAGCCAGCTCTAGTCAACTCAAAGTCAAAATCTTTGCTCATAGCAGTTTGGTTAATAATAACTATTACTGTTGAATCAAGGACTTTGTGTTTGGATAATACAAGTTGAATATGGACGATATTAGAATTTTGACTAATACCAAATTCCATAAGCCTCAATGTGATATAGTTTTGATCAAGCGAATTGGTGTAAATACTTGTCACTGCCGGGGACTGCTTAAAATGGTATAATTGGATTTTACCGAATACGTGCAAACAATAAATTTGACCAAACTATCACACCACTAGCTAAGGTGATGTGTGAATGTTAATATACGAATTATTCGATAATATCTTTGATCGAATTTACCCCAATGAGTCACACAATCGAAATGTTGAATACATCGAATACTAGACGATCTAATTAAATTTTAATTATTATTAAATAAGCAAGTCAATTTATGTTTGTGAAATATTAATTATAAATTTTTTATATGATTTACTTGAATTAGTATTAAAAATAATACATGTATAAAAGTTATATATGTATGCATCGATATTCGATATCGATGTACATTTGAATTAGATTTAAAGAGTGTGAATACTGATCAGGTTTGAGAATGCACTAGGCCCATTAACATATAGGAGCAGCCGACCATGTGTGGGGGTTAGGAAGTGTGTGACATTTTGATATGTGAATTTGAATTGGTAGAGATGGAAAGGGTAAAAGATCAGATCTAGATCCCCTTTTTCCTCTCCCTTTCTTTTATTATATAAACCCACAACCCTTCCCTTTTAAGTTTTCTCCTTTCTCTTGGTTTCATAACCCCTTAGGCCAAAATCGCTCTCCCTCCCTCTCTGTACTTTCAAATCAAATTCGCATTTGATCAAACTAGATTAAAGGTGTATAGAATATTTTGATTATTAGCATTTTCTAAAAGGGATTGAATCAGATTCAAGGAGTTCTTTCGATTCAACATTCAAGGTGTCATATTAGGGCTATAGCTAAGGTAATATTTAATTTATATGTGTTAACTATTGTGTTATTATGTATGGATAGTCTAGATTATATCAAGAATTCATATCTGTATTTGTTGTTATCCTACACATGAATGCCATATATGCAACCATATGTTATTTTCGACCATAACCTTTATAAAAACAACTTTTTTCAAATTGACTATTTTAAAACGTTATTAAACTAAAATTGAATTTTAAAAACCATTGATATATATATATATATATATATATATATATATATGTATGTATGTATGTATGTGTATCTGTTATTTATAAATGTTCTTATAAATTGTAATACTTGTATATTCACATGTATATAAAAGATTTTTTGTGTTTATATATATATAATACTTAAATCAAAATTAATTAATTACATTAATTATTTTAAACGGTACTAAATTAAATTTTTTAATATAAATATATGTATACACTATATATAAATATAAATAAATATGCATGCATTTTATAAATTTAGCTTTGTATGTAATTTAAAGTTTCAAAGATAATTTTGTACGGTATTTTAAATAATAAAAATATATAATTAATCTACATAGATTTATTAAATAGAAAAATATTTTGATTCTGTTAAAATTAATATATGGTTGAAAGAAAAATATATTTATATATCTTATTTTATATTTAATTATACAATATTTTTTTAATATATAAATAAATTAAAATTTAATGTAATTTAATATATATATATATATATGTATATGTATATGTATATGTACTTTCTAAAAATGTTTACACTTTCGTATATACTATATATAAATACAATTTTATAAATTAGTTATAAATACTTAAATTTGAATTTGAATTTTAAAAGGATATTTTAAATCTAGATCTAATTCTTAATTTGAATTTTTTTTAAAGATTTTAATTTTTTTAATTTTTTTATTTTTAAATATATATATAATTATTTTACATATAAATATATGTATACATCTAGTAATTTATATTATATATGTATGTATGTATATACAAGTATATTTTATATCATATTAACATTATGTAACATTAGATAATACATATTTATATGAAGGGGCCAATGTGTCCATTATGATGTAAATCTTAACACATGGATATGGATATATTAAACTGTGTACACCTTATATGTTGCATGTGCACGTACACGCATATGTATATTTGATACACATGTACCCATTGTATAACTATATATCTAATATATAAACGGATAAATGTTTACCCTAATTTGTTAAATAAAATTTTGATTTTATTTTAAACTTATTTAGATTAGATCTAAATTAATTTAAACTTCATAGGCCTAATAAGATCCATGATTTTTTTCAAATTCACCAATTTAGTCAGCTATGTATTGGCCCAGATCCAACAATAATAACATGCATAAAGCCAATCCTAGCATTCATACATCCATGCATATGTCAACTAGCAAACTATAGAAAGCATAAAAACATACAGATGGCCAAAGGAGCAAACTAACTAACAAGCTAACAAAAAAGGAAACGTATTAGAAAAGAGCTCAAGCCGAAAACTGGGATTCTTTCCTCGAGTTCTTACATATTCACATCGAAACCTTTTACCAAATATACTTGGACCAATTTCATTTCTTCATTCTTAAGTGGTCCCACCTCAAGCTCTAAGATGTGAAGATGCCAATAGAGTATTCTAAACTCCGCCTTTATCTCCACCTCAACATGTTAATTACACTATACACAATCGCTAAATCAACGATGTATGTTCAAAAATGGGAGAAATAGAATACGTGTGAACACCTGCCAACTTTCCAAGAATCCCCACCCAAGGTTTTTAATCTAGGATTTCGGTCATGTTTCGTTAGGTGATTTTAGAGACTCGATCTCGTATCAAGGGAGATCTCGGACGAGATGTGTCCATCTCGGATGTTTGTCTTGGAGTTTCAACTGGGGTTTTAGAAGCTCATCTCAAAACCATCTCAAGGTATATGATATGTTAAAAATTGATATTATTACACAACAAATTTTATGGGCGCTACCATAAAAATAATAACTTAAATTCGATTTGCAAAATCACTCCATTATTATTAATCTATGAAAGAACATTCATTCAGATAAATCATAATATACTTAAACTAACATAATAACACAATGCAAATATGTTATAACTTACAACTCATGATCCATGAGCATGAATTATTGTTAGACATAAAACATAAAAAATATCCAAAACGTTAAACAATAATACAGAAGTAGAACATAAAACACATACATACGCAATTAACATGCATGTAAACAAAACGACAAACATGAAAATATAAAAGATTATGGAACATGCATGAATATACGATATAGTCATATAACATGCAAAATGTACATAAAACATTAAAGATTAAACATGATCCTTTTTGTGACGACCCGTAAATTTTAACAAATTAAATTGGAATAATTAATTGATTTTAAATATTTAAAAGTTAATTTTAACTTGAATTCCAGACATCAATATTTACTTGATAATTAAATCATTTAATTATATAGTTTAAAGATTGAATTTAATAATTGAAATTGGGTAAAATTGTTGAAACGGAAATTTCTAAGTCTGTTTAAAATAATTTGAAGGCTTATAAAATTTATAATGATGATACTGATGATAATAGAATGGTTGAAATTTTAATTTAAAGGTAATTTGTCCAGTTTTAATAATTATATCGTTTAATCGATATTTGAAAATAACCTTCCAAGGACACGGTCTCGGAATTTGACGAAACTAGTACCATTGGATCCGTAATAGTTAGTTATTATCGGATTTCGATTTTCGTAGCAGTCGGAGTTGTCGTTTGACCTTGGCAGCTCAAAACGCTTAGAACTATTTTAATCGATTTGATTTAAAATTGATCGTTTACTTCCGTAACTCGCGCATACGATCAAATTAGCCTCCGAAACATGTTCCATTGTGTTCGGAATGCGGGTAAAACCTTATGAACGTCTGTCGGCATGTCTATTTCAGGGTTCGGGATTTCATGTTATGAAACACGAGATATTTTTAATATTTAATTTTATTATAATCAGCGTACTCAGGAAGCCATTACTAGTTATGTTAAATGTTCCATCTCCCTCTTTATTACGAACAAAAAACAAAACCGTATTAAAAAAAGAATGGCCGAAGTCGGCCTCATCAAAATAGAAATCGTTCCTATCTCCTCGATCCTTCTATTCAATTCCAATCAGAGGAATAACGAACCAGTTCATCGTTGAAGAAGAGGCGTAAACGATCGAAATCGAAGCTGATAGGAATTCTCGAGCTCAAAACTCAAGCGCGATGGCAAGCATGCGCTAGCGCGAGGCGGTGGAGGCCGCTTTTGACAAGGGCGGAGCGCGGTCGCGCCTGTGACTGGGTGAAGCGTCGTCGTTGGAGGCTTTCTCGAACTCGAGGGCGACGAGGCGGCGATGGAGTCGCGTTTGGGCACAGGAGGATGGGTGCTCGAAACCTGGGTAGCATCACGGCGAAGTTATGCAATGATTTTCAAACTATGGTTTCGTGCTCGACGTTCGAACGAGGAAAGGGTTGCATTCAACGGCCAATCTCGTTTGGTATGAATTTCTTTTCCTGTTTTAAACTAGAATGCATATTTTAATTTGGAAACAAAATGAACTTGAAATTAATATTGGCAGTAAGTTACAATCTGTTCTGTATTTCATTCAATTCAATTTAATATATACACATTTATATATATATATATATATATATGTATGTATATGTATATAGGAATCAGGAAAGAAACATAAATTATGTGACATAGATAAAGTTTGGGAATTTTATAATTGCTGTAAAGTAAATGTATATAAATCTGTTTTTTTTATGTATAGATTATTTAAAATGTACATAGGTTATGTTTTAGTATATGAGTTTTAAAAGAAAATGAGATATTACTTATTGGAAAAAATTTAGTCTAAAATAAATTGTTAGTTAAATAAATTTTAAAATGGAAATAGGTTTTTCGTTTTGTCTCAGATGTTAATAAATCATATAATATTTCTACAAGGTCAAAAATCATGGAGAACAAGCTAGTTTGGGATGGATTGCAAACAGCAAAATAAAGATGAGTAAATCTCACTCCATGGATTTCTATTTAAATTTAAATGGTTAAATATAAATAATTGGTTGGATGAATAAATTGGTTGGATGTTCTATTGAAGATGATGTGACTTTGTTTTGATTTGATCTCGAGTTAATTGTGGTTGACTCGAAGTGTTCGGGTTTTTAAATTATTTTAGATTTAATGTTATAAATAAGAGAATGTTTTCATTCTGATGTTGTTAAGGGCTTAATGAATTCTAGTTCATCAAATTTGAAGTGTAATTAAAATAAATAAATAAATAGTTCAATTAATTAATAATTTGGGTTAATTAATTTAGTAATTAAGGTTTTGGAATTAATTAATTATGGATTAAGTTAATTAATGAAGTTTAATTAATTCAGAATAATCATTGGAAGGTTTGATGAATAATTACTTAATTAAATTAAAATAAAATATAATTACTTCGTGTAATTAATCAAGAGATTAATTAAGACGATTAATTAAGAGGAAATTGATTTATTTAAAGGAGTAAATAAATAGATAGTTAATTTGAAGGTTGAGATAAATCAAGAATGATTAATATTTATGGTGTAATTAATGATTAATTGTTAATGAAATTAATTTAGATTAGGATAAATTAAATTATAATTGGAAATCATTAATTTATATAATCAACGACGTAATTAAAGATTGATTAATTAAGATTGATTAATCATTAATGAGTGACTTATGTGAAGTTAATATAAGTAATTAAAGATTAATGTAACTAAAATAGTTAATTTGTTCATGAAGTAATTAAGATTACTTATCGTTCGGTTAAGGATAAGTAATATGGTGAAGTTACTTAAAGATAGTTGTTTAAATGAAATTGAAGGATAATTAATCCAGGTTGATTAATGCTGATGAATGTTGAAGAGATAATTGAATTATTTGATTTGAAATTAATTAATTAACAAGTAAAGAAATCTAAGTGATTGAGGATATAAATTCATTTAGAATCAATTGAATTAATTTGGAAGTGATCAAATTTGTTGTGAAAAATGGAATGGTATTGGATGCTTGAATAAGATGACACTCCTGATATGAAATGTTGTGTATTTCATTTTGATAATTTGGGTTAGGATGACACGAGTCTCGAAGAGGCCGGGGTCAGGTATTAGTAAATACCCGAAACCACTACGAATTTTTATAGATGGATTGTGAAATCTATAGGTTGGAGTGAAGTGATTTAAATGAATTGGACTATTTTAAATCTAAATCTGGGTACTTAGAAAATGGATGTGAGGGATAAGAGATGTCTATAATAAAACTATGGCTTTGTGAATTGGAATGAGTTACCCCGAGTTTTATATAAGTGGATTGCTTTGGTATTCCATGTTAGTTGAGATTACTCACGCTGGTTTCCAGCTTGACCCGGGTGTTACTTTGGTGTAATGCTCAGTTCAGACCGAGTATTACAGATTTTCAGGTAGGTACGTTTTGGAGCTCAGGAGGCGAGCTAGATGGCAAGAGCGTATAGAGTATTTATGTTATATATTATTGTTTCTAATCTAAGACATGGTAATTGTATATATTCAGTGACTGTATATATGTGAAACTCTGATGTATATTAAATATAATCGATAGATATAGTACTATTTTGTAAACTGTTATTATTGATTATTATATTTTATCCGCTGTGAACGTGAGATGTTTTGTGTTTCTGTTCTTCTTCTTCTATCTCTTTCTTCTTTTTTATAACTATCTGGAATTTTCGGCTTCGAAAATTTCGGGTCGTTACATTTGGTCTCAGAGCTGAAAGGTTAAGCGAGAACCTTGGCTTTGGTGGGGATTGCTCGTTAACTAGAGTCTGTAGTGCTCTAGAATGAGTTGGGTATATTTATATATGGGAGCGCACTTGTTATTTTCTTATATAAAGGTTTTAAATGATTTTATATAAAAATATTTTTGGTATATAAAGTAATATTTCCTTCTAATAAATATTAAGGTGATTGGTTGTTAAATTATTGAAATTAAAATTAAGAAGTAATATAATACAACCAAATTGAAGTCTTAAGTTGGAATTAAATTAAGTAAAAACGAAAATACAACCAAATTCAAATTTAAATTAATTGAAAATGAAATTCTAAATCTGGTCCCAGAATTTGAAAATTTGTTTTAAAGTAATGAACAACTAATAAATAAGTATTATTGGATAACTGGAACTTGTTGCAAACAATGGGTTGTTTGAAAATTTGATTTGAATTAAAGACCAAAAGTGGTCTAAAATTTAAGGAATATACATAAATAAATAAAAAATAGTTTAAATAACCCTAAATGTTGAGTTTGACATTTGGAATGGGATGTGATACCCAAAGAGATAAGTTTTTAAGTGGGAAGATTATTATTGTGAAGTTTAAGGATTGAATGAGGTTGATTGGATTAAGTAAATCGAATTTAACTTGGGAGAAGTTAAATAAGTTTGAATGAACAACTTGAATTGGAAATTTTAAGATGAAATTGGAATTTAACTTGGAAAGTTAAATGGTTAATTTGAATCGGTAGGTTATGTGATCTCAAAATGGGTTTGAGATTTGGAAATTGGAAAGGGATGGACGATTTGAATAAATTGGATAATATCATCCTATTGTTATTAAAAATCCTTAAATTGCGAATTGGATTTGTTTAAATGAATGAGAAGTGAAGTGTGGTAATATATCCATTATAGAGATAAAAGGGAAATCTAACTTTAATTTGAAATTAAGGATATGGAATCACTTTAAACTGAAAATTTGAAAAATTGAGTTTGTAAATTAAAATTGTTTAAGAACTAGCTTTATACTGGGAGATAAAATTTAATAAAAAAAATTTAAAATTTAAAATAAAATTGTATTGAACTCTTATTTGAACCTCTAAATACATAGGTAAAAATAATTTAAAATGGGAATTTTGAGAAATTGGACTCAGAAATTTAAAATGATTAAAAACTTTGAATAAAAAGTTAATTTGGTTTAAAAGGATAAACAAACCTTTGAGAATTTAACTCGAGTTTATATAATTCGAGGTAGTTTAAATTCAAGATTGAAATTGAATTAGTACAAAAATGAATTTGATTTGAATTAACTGGATTGGTGATTGAAGATGTATAAGTTTAAAAATTTAAATGGGAAATTGAATTGGATTAAATTGAAATAATTTGAATTTGAAATGGGTTTAATTGATAATATTTCAAAGTGATTGGAATAATTTGAAATAATAATTAAAGTTGAGCAGGATTAAAATCAAATGGAATTTGATTTAAATTGGGAGAGGAATCAAGATTGATTCAACTTGAATTGGGTTTAAATAAATTTCAATAGAAATTGAAGTTATTCAAGTTAGAATTGAGTCAATTAAATGGAAGTGGAAATTTAAGTTGAATTGTTGGGGAAGTGAACAGTTGACTCTTGACTATTTTCAATATAAATTGTTTTGATATAAACTTATTTTTCTAATTTATTAAATATATACAACCTTTCTTTCTTAAAGCCAAATTATTTTATACTTGTTTTACAATTATTTTTGAAGCTATTTAACTATTTTCCAACTATTTTACGATTAGTTAACTATTTTATAGATATTTTGCAAACTAATAATTATTTTTCAATTACTTATCTATTTTTAAAATTTTCAAGCTATTTTCTAAATATAAACTGGTCGGAGTTCAAACTGTTATTGATTAATTACCCAACCGAGATAAGAACTGAAGTGATAGTTCATTGGAATTGAAGCGATTGTAAATAAGTGAACGGAAATTAAAGGAAATGTGAATAGGAAGAGAAATTGATTTGGCTAAAAATCAATAAGATTAAATACGTAGGATGTACGTATATTATTCTATTCGCATAGTGATTTGATCCAGATTCGAGCACAGAATTTCGAGATAGTTTATCGATTCGAGTTGGGATTTTTCACTCGATTTTCGACGGCGAACCTGGATATGGATTGTTGATTGATTCTAAATGTTCTCTATCATAGTTATGGCTATGCAAGGAGAATGACAGTTTCTGATCAAGAAACCAGATCTGTTTCCATACTAGGAAGTCAGGTGGACAATACTAGTTCGGAAGTGAAATTGTGTGATCGAGT
Source organism: Allium cepa (assembly GCA_030765085.1). Lineage (NCBI taxonomy): Eukaryota > Viridiplantae > Streptophyta > Magnoliopsida > Asparagales > Amaryllidaceae > Allium > Allium cepa. The sequence goes on from CM060928.1 coordinate 537,284,124, forward strand.
GAGCGATCAGATTGATATAGCGTACGGATGATAAGTGTACATCGTATGGATTTGGATGAAGTTGATATTGAAAGAGAAGAATCAAATTTGAATATTTGGTTTTGAATAAACAAGTCATATATCTTTGTTATATAAGATAATTCTCCCCTTGGTAAATCTATTGCCGGAAGAAAAGGATTTTTGAAGTATAAAAGGAAATTTATACAAATTTGAAAGGATCCAAAATTTTTAATTTTTTTATATATATCTGAATGTATATATAAAGGATCTTATGAGGATTTTGAAAATGGTTTTCGGAACCTTTGGATTTGGAAAGGCTTTTGATTTTTGGGTAAAATCAATATTGAATTAGGAAAGCCTAGCTTGTGGATTATCGATTTTGGGATAATCGATTTTGTGTAAAGGAGCTTTGTATAAGATCATGCTAGGTGTATGATTTGAAGATACTATATGTGTATAGTATAAAATATTTTGATAATGGCTCTGGGGAAAAAGGCGCTTCCTTGAAATGAACTTCTCAGGAGTGCCACCGGTTGGTGCTGCCTTGAGCCCCAACGGGGGGTCTAAAGTTGATCCTGTGAGAAGTCCGGACAAAACTAGTTCCTGGGGATAATGAGTAGAGTATACCATAGCGAAAGTCGTGTGTGCCGTTGAGAGCCAACAGTATGCGTTTGATTTTATATCGGTAGACTACGACCTATGTAGTAGTGGAGAAGTTTCATTTCGACGGCGAAAATCAAAGGCCGCAGAGAGCCTGCAGTTACATGGACTTTTGCTGTGATGGCAACATAACCCTGGAATGTAACTGTGATCTGTTGTGGGTTTCATGGCGTAATCGAGAGGCCGCGGAGAGCCTGCAGTTACATGGACTTTTGCTGCGATGGAAACGTAACCCTGGATCTAACTGCGACCATGGATGGGGGTGATGATTTCCAGAGCATTCTCACCAAAGATATTTCCACTATTTCAAAATGCTTTCAATATTTTCAATAAAATTATTTTCAAAGGTATTTTCACTGGATGTTGAAAACGGGTTTTCCAAGTACTTATAGATTTTCAGTCCTACGCCTGATCAATGTATGACCGAATTTCTATGAGAACAAGGATGAACTGGTGGAGACATCGAGTTATAAGAAGTATTTTTTATAAAGAGCTATTTTATTAGTCTGATGTGAATTTAAAAGCATTTCTAAAAAAAAATTAATAAAGATGTTGGAATTTTGGGGAAATAAAAGGAAATCCAAACTGGAATTTTAATGAAGTGATTTGTAATTAAAATCGAATATTGATTTAGAAGTTGGAAATAAGCTAATTGGTTAAATTATTGTTTGATTGAGTATGTTAATAAAATTTAACTTTGGTAAATAAATGGATTGTGAATTAATAATGGAGTTTGAAAATGAATTAGAATTGTAAATGGAATTCAACATGGATTTCATAATGAGTTGAATAAGTGAAGATGCTATAAAATAGAAATAAAATGGAGTTGGATCGAAATAGTATTGATTTAAATTACAAATAAAATTCAAGTGTGATATGAAAAATATTTAACAAAAGTTGCAAGTAAATTTGATATAAGAGAAGTGTTGTCACATGAAATTTATTTATAATAGACACGGTTTGAATTGCAACAAAACCCAAGTGAATAGAAATAAAATTGAGAAGGGCTTTCTATTAATAAAATAAATTCGAAAATGAATTAAGTAAGTGAATTAAAAATTCAAATGGGTGAATTAATAGGTTAATCGAATTAAATAATAAATGGATGAAGTATGCTTGAATAAAAATTAAAACAAAATTTTAGTTGGTATTGGGTTATTAGAATGGAAGGTTATTAAATATAAGGTTTGGGTTAAATTTATTTTTAGGAAATGGATATTAGTTTAAGCAGTGAATATTTTCAAGCTCAATGAAATAGTTTTAAAATGAAACCAATGTGGAGATGAATGAAAGGCAATGTATGGTTGGTGAATAATTTGAAAAGGAATTAAATATAAAATGAGTTGAAAATCAATTTGAAGTAGTTATAAACTGAAATAGATACTCTATTAAGCGAGTATCGTCGAATTTACATATAAATAATTGTCGTTTGACATAAACAAAAGTAATTAAAAATCTATGAATTGATAGGGATTAAATAAATTGGTTTTAGAATTAATTGAAGTGAATATGAGCTTTCTTGGATTAAAAATCAATTGAATGTAGGAAATTGAGTTGCAAACCATTAAAATTGAAGGAAATGGTATATAAATTGGTTGAAAGTAACTGAATTAGTTTTGAAAACATATAAATTGCTCGAGGAAGTCATTTTGAATGCATTTCTTTTAGAATTGAAGTGTTATAGTTGTTTAAATAAGAGAAATGTTATAATCTTCATATATATAATGCTTATATGTGTAAATTGAGTAAGTACAGATACCGAAAAGCCGTTTGGCTGGATTTGGTTGCACTAATTGCTTAAATTAACAAGATACTTGCTTAAAATGCTAAATAAGGTACGCCTACGCAATAAAAATAGGTAATATGAACTGTTTTTTCTTTTCCGACCGGGTGGGTCGATGTATATATATTTATATCTCTTGTCAAATTGCAAAAGCTTCTCCGTACAAAGGAGACTGCCAAAAAAATTTGAAAATTTTGGGAGTTAGAAAATTTTTGAAAATTTTTGGGGAAATTTTTGTTAACAACAAAACGATTTCAAATTGGAAATTAAAGTAAATTAGTAAATGAAACTAATATGAATCAGTTATACTTGAAAGATAAAATTCAATATGCAAAATTTAAAATAAATTGAATTAGTATGAAAATGGGAAAACTAATTTAAATAGAAATGGATATGAAAACTTCTATAAGGAAAGGTATGTAAAGATTTGAGAAGGCTATGATTGGATGTTATTGCTAAGTAGGTTATGCAGGTATTAAAGGGAAAAGAAAATTGGATGTGATTCCAAAAGATAAATTTGATTGCCCGACAAAAAGGTATCTATTTAAATTTCTGTATGAAATTGGATTGGGATTTTGGATATAGCCACTTGGCTTTTGTTTTCTTTTGGAGTTGGGAGCTCGTAGAGGCCTTTTGTAGTTGTACCGAGCTAGCCGCGCAATGGAGACGCTGGCAAAATTTTTTGAAAATTTAGAGAGTTAGAAAAATTTTAAGAAAAGTTTGATAATTCAAAATTTGGTTTTAAATTGAAATTTAGATGATTGAGCAAAAGGGTATTGTTTGAAACTATAGAGGGTTTTGGGAAGTTGGTTAAGGTGATAGTGGGTCTTTAATAAAAGATAGTTGGTAGGATGTTGAATTGTGAGTTTTGGGAGAAGGTAAACGGGTATTGAACCATTCTTCCTAACTGGTAATTTCGGGGACGAAATTCTTTTAAGGGGGGAGAAATGTGACGACCCGTAAATTTTAACAAATTAAATTGGAATAATTAATTTATTTTAAATATTTAAAAGCTAATTTTAACTTGAATTCCAGACATCAATATTTACTGGATAATTAAATTATTGAATTATATAGTTTAAATATTGAATTTAATAATTGAAATTGGGTAAAATTGTTGAATCAGAAATTTCTAAGCCTGTTTAAAATAATTTAAAGGCTTATAAAATTTATAATGATGATAATAGAATGGTTGAAATTTTAATTTAAAGGTAATTTGTCCAGTTTTAATAATTATATCATTTAATCGATATTTAAAAATAACCTTCCGAGGACACGGTCTTGGAATTTGACGAAACCAGTACCATTGGATCCGTAATAGTTAGTTATTATCGGATTTCGATTTTCGTAGCAGTCGGAGTTGTCGTTTGACCTTGGCAGCTCAAAACGCTTAGAACTATTTTAATCGATTTAATTTAAAATTGATCGTTTACTTCCGTAACTCGCGCATACGATCAAATTAGCCTCCGAAACATGTTCCATTGTGTTTGGAATGCGGGTAAAACCTTTTGAACGTCTGTCGGCATGTCTGTTTCAGGGTTTGGTATTTCATGTTATGCAACACGAGATATTTTTAATATTTAATTTTATTATAATCAGCGTACTCAGGAAGCCATTACTAATTATATTAAATGTTCCGTCTCCCTCTTTATTACGAACAGAAAACAAAACCGCATTAAAAAAAAGAATGGTCGAAGCCGGCCTCATCAAAATCGAAATCATTCCTATCTCCTCGATCCTTCTATTCAATTCCAATCAGAGGAATATCGAACCAGTTCATCGTTGAAGAAGAGGCGTAAACGATCGAAATCGAAGCTGATAGGAATTCTCGAGCTCAAAACTTGAGCGCGATGGCAAGCATGCGCTAACGCGAGGAGGTGGAGGCCGCTTTTGGCAGGGGCGGAGCGCGGTCGCGCCTGTGACTAGGTGACGCGTAGACGTTGGAGGCTTGCTCGAACTCGAGGGCGACGAGGTGGCGATGGAGTCGCATTTGGGAACAGGCCGATGGGTGCTCGAAACCTGGGTAGGATCGCGGTGAAGTTATGCAATGATTTTCAAACTAGGGTTTCATGCTCGACATTCGAACGAGGGAAGGGTTGCATTCAACGGCCAATCTCGTTTGGTATGAATTTCTTTTCTTGTTTTAAACTAGAATACATATTTTAATTTGGAAAAAAAATGAACTTGGAATTAATATTGGCAGTAAGTTACAATGTGTTCTGTATTTCATTCAATTCAATTTAATATATACACATTTATATATATGTATGTATGTATTTATGTATGTATGTATGTATGTATGTATGTAGGAATCAGCAAAGAAACATAAATTATGTGACATAGATAAAGTTTGGGAATTTTATAATTGCTGTAAAGTAAATGTATATAAATCTGTTTTTTTATATGTATAGATTATTTAAAATGTACATAGGTTATGTTTTAGTATATGAGTTTTAAAAGAAAATGAGATATTACTTATGGAAAAAATTTAGTCTAAAATAAATTGTTAATTAAATAAATTTGAAATAGGTTGTTCGTTTTGTCTCAGATGTTAATAAATCATATAATATTTCTACAAGGTCAAAAATCATGAAGAACAAGCTAGTTTGGGATGGATTGCAAACAGGAAAATAAAGGTGAGTAAATCTCACTCCACGGATTTCTATTTAAATTTAAATGGTTAAATATAAATAATTGGTTGGATGAATAAATTGATTGGATGTGCTATTGAAGATGATGTGACTTTGTTTTGATTTGATCTCGAGTTAATTGTGGTTGACTCGAAGTGTTCGGGTTTTTAAATTGTTTTAGATTTAATGTTATAAATAAGAGAATGTTTTCATTCTAATGTTGTTAAGGGCTTCATGAATTCTGGTTCATCAAATTTGAAGTGTAATTAAAATAAATAAATAATTAGTTCAATTAGTTATAATTTGGGTTAATTAATTTAGTAATTAAGGGTTTGGAATTAATTAACTATGGATTAAGTTAATTAATGAAGTTTAATTAATTCAGAATAATCATTGGAAGGTTTGATGAATAATTACTTAATTAAATTAAAATAAAATATAATTACTTTGTGTAATTAATCAAGAGATTAATTAAGACGATTAATTAAGAGGAAATTGATTTATTTGAAGGAGTAAATAAATAGATAGTTAATTTAAAGGTTGAGATAAATCAAGAATGATTAATATTTGTGGTGTAATTAATGATTAATTGTTTAATGAAATTAATTTAGATTGGGATAAATTAAATTATACTTGGAAATCGTTAATTTATATAATCAATGACGCAATTAAAGATTGATTAATTAAGATTGATTAATCATTAATGAGTGACTTATGTGAAGTTAATATAAGTAATTAAAGATTAATGTAACTAAAATAGTTAATTTGTTCATGAAGTAATTAAGATGACTTATCATTCGGTTAAGGATAAGTAATATGGTGAAGTTACTTAAAGATAGTTGTTTAAATGAAATTGAAGGATAATTAATCCAGGTTGATTAATGTTGATGAATGTTGAAGGGATAATTGAATTATTTGATTTGAAATTAATTAATTAACAAGTAAAGAAATCTAAGTGATTGAGGATATAAATTCAATTAGAATCAATTGAATTAATTTGGAAGTGATCAAATTTGTTGTGAAAAATGGAATGGTATTGGATGCTTGAATAAGATGACATTCCTGATATGAAATGTTGTGTATTTCATTTTGATAATTTGGGTTAGGATGACATGAGTCTCGAAGAGGCCGGGGTCAGGTATTAGTAAATACCCGAAACCACTACGAATTTTTATAGATGGATTGTGAAATCTATAGGTTGGAGTGAAGTGATTTAAATGAATTGGACTATTTTAAATCTAAATCTCGGTACTTAGAAAATGGATGTGAGGGATAAGAGATGTCTATAATAAAATTGTGGCTTTGTGAATTGGAATGAGCTACCCCGGGTTTTATATAAGTCGATTGCTTTGGTATTCCATGTTAGTTGAGATTACTCACGATGGTTTCCAGCCTGACCCGGATGTTACTTTGGTGTAATGCTCGGGTCAGACCGAATATTACAGATTTTCAGGTAGGTACGTTCTGGAGCTCAGGAGGCGAGCTAGATGGCAAGAGCGTATAGGGTATTTCGGTTATATGTTATTGTTGCTAATCTGAGACATGATAATTGTATATATTCATTGATTGTATATATGTGAAACTCTGATGTATATTAAATGTAATCGATAGATATAGTATTCTTTTGTAAACTGTTATTATTGATTATTATATTTTATCCGCTGCGAATGTCAGATGTTTGGTGTTTCTGTTCTTCTTCTTCTATCCTTTCTTCATTTTCCTAACTATCTGGAATTTTCGGCTTCAAAAATATCGGGTCATTACACTTTTCAAGTCTTCTATTTACATACAAGATAAATAAAAAGAACATATATGTAGCATCCGTAACCGTTAGTTTTAGGCCTCCAAGTAGGGGGATGTTAGAAGTTGGTATTAGAGTATAGGTTTATGAAACTTTAAAGAAACCTAAACTTAAAAGATTTTTCAAACGTAATCTAATGAATTAGACAACATGATTGGGGTTTGGGTTAACGTTATAGTAACGTACTTGCATTTGATATATATTTATATATATAATCACGTATTCCCTTCTCTCTTAGACCATTCTTCTATATCTTACTAAGGCTCGTATGCAAATTTACGAGAAAGAAGATATGGAAGCAGGAAACGGAAAAGGAAATCTCGATGGAGGAAGCACAACAACCAATAGAAATGCTCAACTCAATACCAGGAGGAACCCGGGTCGACCGGCCAATTCTAATAACCAAAATGTTGATGCCAATGTGGGTGCTAAAAATCCAACAGTAGATATGAGGGTGATATATCGGTTCTTCGTCTATATGATGCAAGCAGGAGCTGCTGTCGAAATTGTTCGAAATGTTAGAGGAGTTAATCCTATAGATCCAGTTGGGAATAATTATGCTATGCTGAACAGGAACTACACCAGTCTCGGTGGGAAGCCATTCATGGGGACGGAGGATGCTATCGGGGTAGAGAATTGGTTGTTGCATTTTAAGCGTATTTTTGCATATTTGGGTTTAGATGATGGAAAAAAGAGAAGGCTGGCCTTTAGACAGTTGCAAGGTTCAGTGCTTCACTAGTGGAATAGTGTTACTGCTGGAGTTCCGGAAGAACAATTGACTTGGATTGAATTAAGAAGGATATTTGAGCAAAAGTTTGTGTTTTAGTTTGCTAAGTCAGAGCTGATGAGGAAGTATATGGATTTGGAGCAGGGAGAGATGTCGGTCATTAAGTCTGCCACTAAGCTTGAGGAGTTATCCCGTTATGGACATAGTACTATAGACACCATCATCAAAAGGAATGAGAAGTTCATTAGGGGACTGAGGTCCGAAATTGCTAGGGTGACCGTGCCACATCCCCGTGATCTAAGTAATTTAGTTGTGGAAATAGCCATTCGCAATGAAGAGATGCTTGTTGGTTGTGCTTGAGAGAAGCCGATGGAAATTCAGGGTTCTCGGGGAAAGAAGAGAAAGTTCTTTAAAAAGAAGGGAGCCCAGAAGGGAGATACTGCTAGGAAGGCAAAGGCTGAGTAGTTTGCTTTAAGTGTGACAAGAAGGGTTATTGTGCGAAGGAGTGTCGAGTAGGTAATGGGAAGAAGGCTATAAATAAGAAGAATGTGAAGTGCTTCAACTATGATCAAGTTGGGCATTACAAGAATCAGTGTCCAGAACCAGTTATGGAGGACAAAAGAAAGGTTTTTGCAATTGGACCTGCCAGGCCTACTGCAGCTTATAAAGGAAAGATTGTGATGGAAGGTATGTTTTTGATTTGGAGTATACCAGTTAGGGTACTTTTTGATACCGGTGCATCATATTCGTATATATCTCAGTGTTTGGCTGACAGATTATGCTTAGAACCCACCTACCTTGTTACTTCCTTAAGGGTTGCAAAATTATTTTGAGTATGGATTGGTTGCGTAGGTATGAGGCTAGAATGTTTTGCTAGGATAGGGAAATATCACTGAGACATCCTGATAGTCATAATCGAGTGATATTCTCCGTAGAGAATTCTGATCGGAGTGTTAACGCCTTGTTAAGTGCCATGGAAGTAGGAGAAGAGTTAAGCCAAGTTCGAGTAGCAAGAGAGTTTATAGATGTCTTTGAGCCAGTAATAGGACCACCACCGAAACGAGCTATTGAGTATCGAAAAGATCTTATACCAGGAGCCGAACCTGTGAGTAGACAACCTAGCAGAATGACACCGACTGAGATAAAAGAATTAAAGGTGCAGCTGGTGGATCTTGAAGGAAGAAATTTCGTTAGGCAAGCTCACCTTGGGGAGCGGCCGCAGTGTTCGTGAAGAAACCAGATGGGTCGTTGAGGATGTGTATTAACTATTGCAAGTTGAATGAGGGGACGATTAAGAAAAAGTATATTTTGCCAAGAATAGATGATCCATTCGATTACTTAAGTGAAGCTAGATTATTTTCCCAGTTGGATTTGGCAACAAGTTTCCACCAATTAAGGGTGGCAGAGAACAGTATTCCTTTGACAGCGTTTCGGACTAGGTATGGTTCATATGATTGGTTGTGATGCCATTTAGATTAACAAATGCACCTGCTTTCTTCATGGATTTAATGAATCAAGTTTTCCAGGAGTACTTGGATAGGTTTGTTTTGGTATTTATAAATGACATTTTAATATACTCTAAAGATGAGAGGGAACATGAGGTTCGTCTTAGAGTGGTGCTTAAGATGCTGAGGCAGAATCAGCTGAAGGCGAAGTTTACCAAGTGTCATTTTTGGAAGAAAGAGATTATGTTTCTTGGTCACGTGGTTTCATAGAATGGCTTGTCAGTCGATCCAGATAAGATCGAAGCTGGAATAATTGGAAGAGAGCGGAGATGATGACTGAGATTAGAACTTTTCTTGGACTTGTTGGCTACTACCAAAGATTCATCAAGGATTTCTCGTAGATAGCGGCACCTTTGACTAAGTTAACCAGAAAGGATGTGAAGTTTATCTAGTCCAACAAATGTGAGGAAGCATTCCTTAAGTTAAAGTATTTGTTGACTAACGCACCAGTTTAGTAGTTCCAAACGGAAACCAGCAGTTGGTGGTGTATACTGATTCATGCGGAACTGGATTGGGAGCAGTATTGATGTAGAAGGTAAAGTTATTTCCTATGCATCGAGACAACTTAGACTGCATGAAGTAAGGTATCCTACACATGATTTGGAGTTGGCTGCGGTGATCTTTGCATTGAAGATTTGGAGATATTATCTCTTAGGGGAGAGGTTTGAGCTTTATACCGATCATAACTCTTTAAGATACTTATTTTTTTGGCAAAGCCAGTGGGACTAAAAGGGCCCCTACCTTTTATTTATACCAAGTAAAATGAATTACAAGTGTAAAAGAAGAATGACAAAGGAGAATAGGAGAAGTGAAGAAAACAGACGATGTGCTTGCAAAAAAGAGAGAAAACCCTAATTGCAACACCAAAAGTGAAACCCAAGCTGAGCGTAAAGAGACTCGAAGCAAACACCTAGATGAGCATCAAATGACTCGAAGTAGAAACGAAATCACTAAACTGCATCCAGGACTCGAAGTAGGATCCAAAACCACCCGAAGCAGTCATAGTAACCCAAGAAAACATGCCTCTGCCATTCAACAGAAATATAATGTGCATTTCAGAGTTTCCTAACTAAGGCACGAAAGAGATCGTGTTTAGAGGTAGAAATTCCTAAAAACACACGCTCATTTCTTTCAGCCTAAATTAGGTGTATAAACACTTTTAAAATTTTCAGCGGCAACTTCGATTTAGAAGATCTCCATCTAGTTCCTTTAAAAATAGCAAACCATTCAAGTCTTGAATTCAAACAAGGTGTATGCAGCCCATAGTGCCTTAGGATATGCTTCCATATAAAAGAAGTATAGTGGCATGTTTAGAAAAGATGCTTAACATTCTCTGCAGTAAGACCGAAGGATACAAGAGGACTGGTTTGTCAACCCTATAGCATATAATTTTTCACGAGATTGAAGACCACCGCTGATCAATCTCCAGAGCAACAAGTTTTGAGTAAGAGAGGAGTTCATTTTCCAAATTCTTGAATACCATGGAAACCTTTCATAATTATTGTGTCCAGAGCCATGTTAGATTTTTTTAATTGAGTGAGGACTTCCATATCAAGTGGTAGCAATCTTAGAAGATTGAAAGACTTTGTTATCATACAAAGCCCAGACATTCCTTATGATACATGAGCTCGAGTAAGGAAGGTTGATCCTCTCATCACATAGATAGTTTGCCACTTTAGCAACCTCTGGTATTCCAGCAATGGCTCACAGGTTGTATGGAAATAGGTTAGCAAGAATCATACCTTTATTTTCCTAAGGATCAAACCAAAACGATAATGAGTTACAGTTTTTCATGGAATATTTAAAAAAAGGAAGAAGACATTCCCTAAGTTTCATCATATTTCTCCAAGAACTACTATAGTCTGGAGGAGATTGCATTGTCCAAAAATGATTATTTTTTAGTAAATTCTTCCTACACCAGTCTGCCTAAAGATTTTGGTCTTTTCTGAGTAATTTGTCAATGTAAGGTTAGTAATCAAGGAAGCTTTGATATCTTCAGTCACTCCAACAATGCATATTTTAGATTTTGATAGGTTAATGCTTCCTCCAGTCTGGTAGGTGAAAGAGTGAAGCACAGCTAAAACAGTGGATATGGATTTGATATTGGGCTTCGTGAAGAGCGTTAAATCATCAGCAAATATAAGTGTAGATATTTAAGGATTCCTACACATAGGGTGATAATCCTTTAGTTTGATATCCAAGGCTTGAAAGAAATTCCATGACACATATGAAAATGTAAGGGAGAAGGGTCCCCTTGTCTCAGACTTTGAGTACTTTTAAAATATCCAAAAAAAAATGAACCATTGAGACACAAGGGGTGTTGAACAGTGGAGAGACATGTGTAAAACCATGAAGTGAAGAATGTAAATGATAGCCTCATAGTGAACAATGTCAAATGCCATTTGAATATCTAATTTTAGCACACATCTTGGAGAAATATACTTCCTACTATATCCCATTAACAGCTCAGAAGAAAGGAGAATGTTGTCTGTGATATTCCTTCCTCGCAAGAAGGCATTTTGGTTTGGAGAAATAACAGTAGACAGTACATGCTTCATCCTAGAAGCTAAAATTTTGGCAATGCATTTGTATATTACGTTACAACAACTAATAGGCCTAAACTGAGAGACTGAAGTAGGATGTTTTGTCTTAGGAATTAAAGTCACTGTAGTAGCATTAATACCAGAAAGCATCAAACTGTGTTTGACAAAAAATTAACTACCTTGATTACATCACAGTCGATAATATGCCAACATGATTTGTAAAAGTGAGCATTGAATCCATCTGGACCAAGGGAGCTATCAGAGTTCATGCCAAATATATAATTCTTTATCTCATCATTAGTAACAATATAAATTAAGGACTGACTGACAGAGTCAGATATAGTAGGCAGCTTAGTATTAGCATAATGGTGCAGTCGATGATCATCTGTAGAATAAGGGGCCATTAGATTGGCGTAATATTAGAGAAAAGCATTTTGAACTGTATCTAAGGAAGTGCAAATATTTCCAGTCTGATCTTGAATGGTAGTAATCTGAGTAGAGCAATTTTTTATTTTCAAAGTACTATGAACGAATGCTGTATTTTTATCACCATAGAGATGCAAATTAGATCTAGCTTTCTGTTTTTGCATTAAGTTCTCTTCCACTAATGCTTTGGCCGGTTGTAGTGTGCAGTTAAGATCGATTGCTAGTTCTAGTCATAGTACCGCCATGTTGTCCTGTTTAGAAGTTTAACTAGTGTTGACCGAAAGGATTGTTTCTAAGCAAAGAGAGGATCCAGTGTTAGCCGAGAGGATTAAAAGGCTTGAGATTGGAGATGAGATCGATGATTAAAAAATCTTTAGTCTTGAACAAAGAGGATGGCTGAGAAAAAAGGGACAGTCGTGTGTTTCGAATGTGGAGGACTTGAGGAAGGAATTTCTAGGAGAATTTCATCGGTCCAAGTTTACGATTCTTCCTGGAGGAACCAAGATGTATCAGGATATGAAGAGGAGCTTTCATTGGAATATGTGAAAAGGGATGTTGGCTTGTAGCTTTGGCAATGTGCAAACTATTAACAAGTGAAAGCCGAACATCAAAAGCTGAGTGGGTTGCTTCAGCCTTTAGAGATTCCTGTTTGGAAATGGGATTCAATATTCATGGATTTTATAGACGGGTTGCCAAGGTAAAATAGGGGAAACGAATGTATATGGGTCATAGTGGACAGATTGACCAATAATGCCCATTTCATTCTAGCAAGGTTAACCAGGACTACGCTCAATTGTTCATGAAGACCATAGTTAGACTACATGGAGTTCCTAGTAGTATAGTCAGTGATAGAGATACCTTGCTCACTAGTGAATTCTGAAAGAGTCTACAGGAAGTATTGGGTACCAAGATTAATATGAATACTGCGTATCACCCTCAGACGGACGAACAGATGGAGAGAGTCAACAAGGTACTCGAGGATCAATTGAGAGATTTTGTAATAGACTTTAGTGGATCTTGGAAAGATCACCTACATTTGGTTGAGTTTTCCTATAATAACAGTTACCAGACTAGCATAGGAATGAGGCCTTTCGAAACTTTGCATGGAAGGCCATGCAAATCACCAACATGTTGGTTAGAGACCGGAGAAAGATTAGTCTTAGGTCCATATTTGGTTAGTAAGGTGTCAAAGAAGAATGGGTTAATTAAAGAAAGGATGAAGGAAACTCGATCCAGACAAAAAAGTTACGCGGATAAGAGGCGTAAAGACCCAAAATTCTCACTTGGAGATAAGGTTTTTATTAAGGTATTACCGATGAAGGGTGTCGTATGATTTGGAAAGTAAGGGAATTTAGCTCCGGGATATGTTGGACCATTCTAGATTATAGAGAGGATTGGGAAGCTCGCATATAAGGTAGAGTTGGTGAGCAGTATGGAAGTTGTCCATAATGTATTTCACATGTCTCATCTTCTCAAGTATGTGCATAATCTAGAGTCTACTATTCCTCCGACAGGGTTGGAAGACTTGATAGTAGAGCCTAATTTGACTTTTGCTAGACAACCAGTGCGAGTTGTAGCGAGAGATGAGAAAAGATTAAGGAACAAGACAGTAAGGTTGGTGAAAGTTCAGTGGAGCAACAACGAAAAGGACGATACTTGGGAGACAGAAGACATGATTAGAGAACTTGTCCTAATCTATTGTGAGGGTATGTTTATATTAGATTTATGTAGATAGTTGCCAGTCGGATAGGCTAGTATATATGTTGGGAGTTGTTACAGATGATTGCTTCGGTTAGTATTTAGTCTTTACTGAATTTCAAAGACGAAATTCTTTAAGGGGGGGTCTGTAACACACCTAATTTTGATAACATTATTCAAAATATTTAATTAGATAAATTAAATATAATAATGATGATAAGGAGATTTAGATTTAAATAAAATAATTGGAATGTCGTGCTTAAGTAATTAATTAAATGGGCTTAAATTGGCTTTTATGTATTTAATTAAAACATGGGCATATTAGTAAATATAGCCACACCTTATTATTCATGTCCATACACTTTTATTTGCCCATTCACATTCATTTTCTCAAAAACTCAAAAACACAAATATAATCTAAGAAGAGCCGGCCATTAACAAGGAAGAAGAGGCAAAGAAATTCAATCAAGTTAAGTAATTAAAGCTAGAGGATTAATTTCACATCAAATCTCAAGCTCTTATCATATTTAAGGTGAATAATAATTCATTCCATCTCTATTTTTTATAATGATATGTTTTTGGATTTAAGATTAAATTCGTTTTTATGAAGTTTTGATAATGATTTGCTTGAATTATTATATGTTTGATTTAAACCAATTCATTTTGCATATGAATTTGCATGGTTTTAGGGAAAAACCGATTGCTATTGAATTTAGAATTCCATGAAAAAATTATATGTTTGGTAAAACATGATTTTAGAGATGGGTTTTAATTTTCATAATTTTCCAAGCTATGAAAAATTTATTACGAATTTCTAAAGGAAAATATGATATATTTTGGTTTAAAATTTATTTCAATTATTTCATAAAGAAATTAGATCCAAAATTTCAGTATGTTTGATAACACGATGAAAATGAATTTCTATGATTTTTGAGGATTTTTCCTAATTACTTTCCGATGGAAAATAAATTATTTTAAAAGAAAGACTTATTTGCAATATTGGTTTTGCTAAATGGAAGGGCTTAAACGTTAAATTTTCCCTTTAATTCAGTTCTGATAAATGCGGCATTTATTTTGTAAAGTAGTTGAAAAGTTTTAAGAAAACCAATTAAAAGATTACATATAGGCATGTTAGTTAAAATAATTACTAAAAATGAGCATGATTTCAGCCTTTAATCAGAAAAGAGGGTTCTACCTCCTTTAGTAGTACCTTTGGACTCCAATACTTCCGCTCCAACTCTGTCGAAACCAACCCGGCCGAAACCCACCTAGTCGAAACCAATGCATAAGGTATCGCTTTAGTGGTAAGTAGTGTACTGGACGAAAGGCGGAAGCCAAGGTGTCGAAAGCAATACTTCTGCTGGGGTCGAAACCTTGGTTCCGTTTCAAATGTTAAGTGCATGCTTTGTTTAACCTAAAGATTTTGACGTAGTCGAAACCTATATTTTCGAAAGGGGTTTTTCTAAATATCTTTCTAAGTAGGTTGCCATATCATGTTTTAAGCAGGAGCTTTCGTATGGGTTCCTTTGTTTTCATATAATGCTTTCTAAAGAGGTGGTTCCGACCTGGTCAAAACCCAGCCGCCATTCTTTGACCTTACGGACATATTGCAGCCATCAATGCTTTGAAGGGTTATCTTTGTTTTAAACTTAAGGTAAGTAACTTCTTAAATGCTCTCGAAGGGTTTCAGGGGTTTCGAAGGCAATGGCGTCGAAAGGGCATTTCGATGTTATCCTTCATAGTTTTACTCCAAGGTTTTGAGCTTTTGAATAGATGTTTCCGACACCATCGATTTTTCCCCAAAAATATTTTGTTAAAGGTTTCGAAAGAGATACTTTCGTATGTAACCACTTTGACCCAATAGATGTTTTTAAAGGGTAAAACCCATTGTTTTCGAAAGGGATGCTTTCATTGATTTCGAAACTATATTTCTAAAGATTATTTAGCAATGTTTGACACATTCGAAAGGTATGATTTGGTTTCAAAAGGATTAATTTATAGAGCTTAGAAAAGTACATACTTAGAGTTTTGAAAAGAGGTTTTCTATGCTTTCGATGGAGGTCATCCAATGGTTTCGAAAGTGATGTTTTAAGGTTTCAAAACAAATAACCCATTCGTAATTTGAAGGAAAAACCATGGTATAAATAATTATTTTTGAGAGTATTACTTTGTTGTTATGATTGTTTCTTCATATATTTATTCACATTGTAACTAACCCATAACGATACTTTGGGAAAGGGTAGAATAACTAGCAAGGTTGACCGGTAGTGAATATAACTTAAGAAATGTTAAAATCTTAATTAAAGATATTGGAAGTGGCCAATAGGTTCACAGTAAGCCCATGAAAACTGTGTAAAGGGAAAGATATTGGCAGGGGCCAATGGGTTCATAGTCAGCCTATGAAAGCAATGACTTGATATTGGTAGGGGTCAATGGGTTAATAGTTAGCCCGTGAAAACTATATCCGGATTAAGATATTGACAGCTAGTCGACAAGTTCCTAGCCAGCCCATGAAAACTAGGATAAAAGTAAAGATATTGAAGTTACAAATAGATTTTTAGTGATCCCATGAAAATATGTAACTGGACAGGAAGTCCATAATCACTTTACCGGTTAATAGTCAGCCCATGAAAACTATTAGGTTAATTGTAACACTAGAAACTATAACTGTGACAGATCGTCAAAATGAATGGGGATGGGTAATCCAAAACTGATCCACTTGTTTTGCATATCATCATATTATAATGTTTTGAATTATTTTAACTATTATGGATGCTGGAACACAGTATATGGTTTAATAAAGGTTTTAATATACCGGTGATGGGAAAACCCGTTCCACTAAACGGCGTGATCTTGCTAGATGTCTAAATGATTGAGATGGTATATTATTATTCATACCAGGCTTTACGTCTGATTCGAAGTTTTTGTTTTCCTATTAAACTCTCGGATACTCGATTGATTTTGAGTAATTTGAGGTTTAGGGTTTTCAGATGTTCTTTCAAAATAATAAAGCTTTCGGTGTCATGAAGGAGGCATGTTAGCTACTTAGAGTTCTTTTATTTTCGCTATGTTTAGTTGTAAAGGCAAACTTGTTTTATTGCCCTATTATATACTCTGATTATCCAAGAAGGCATCTTCATATGTCGCTCTTGGCATATTTTGTTTGAACGTGATCTGCACACTGGATTATGTAATGAATTTTAAATATTTTGAAATGGAATGTGGACTTTTTTTATTGTTTAAAGTTTTTCCATATTCATATGTTTCTGTATATCACTTTATCTAACGTTGTCGTATTTCGTCGCCGAGGATTAAAAATTACAGGTGACTGTAGCATCCATAGCCGTTAGTTTTGAGCCTCTAAGTAGAGTGATGTTACAAGCGATATTTTCGAGATCTGAAACAATGGCTCCACCTAAGCAAGACGATGCCCTTATTCTCTATAAAATCGGGAAAGGTTAAATGACTAGTGGTGTTATCTTTCCTATAGAACACATCCAAGTAGTGAGTCCTTCACCTACACCACGCTACATGCAACGACCCACAAATTTATCACTTTGATAAACTATAATTATTTAAAATACAAATATAAACTTTTTTTAACATAGATTATGATATTTCAAATAATAAATAATAATGGTATTCTTATTTTGAGTAAATATTTACGAAATATATACTTCTGAAAAAATACCGATAAAATGGCTGAGAACCATTTTATCAATAAACAGCTCTTAATCGTCAAATGTCAAGCATGGAGCTGGATACGTACAATTTGTTAACCTGCCTTTTGGTAAGGCCATAGATAGGATATTTAACTAAATAAACTACTCGTTTTTCGAGATTGGAATATGATGGTTTCAGTCAGCTCGATGGATAAACGGTCAATCATGGATGATAATCATGATTGTGAAGCCGGAGTTTGGCATAGTTAATGGACAAAATTTACGGGATACTTGAAATAAGGGTTTCTACAAAAGTCAAGTTGTCGTGAGTCACCCAGGGTTTACTTCGAGTCGTTCCTAGGTTTGCTTTGAGTTTTCATGAAGTTTGCTTCGGGTCACACTGAGTTGTGCTTCGAGTTGCTCTAGGTCCGTAGGGGTTCACGAGTGGGTCGGTATTGTGAAAGTTTTAGGTCGGCTACAGAGATGGATTATGGATTGGCATGTTGTAGTGGGTTGGCATGATGGTGTGAATCAGCATGATGGTGCAGATCGATAGGAAAGTGATTCGGTCATGATGGAGTGGGTCAGTATGGTTGAGTGGATCGGGTTCGGCACAGGATCATTCTCGGTCAATATTTGAACATGCTTGGATTGGTGGATTGGTTCTGGATCGGTGAACATGGGTTCGGCATAGGAAGAGTACCCGGGTCGGCATCTATCTCTGCTCTGGGTCAGTAAGCTACAAACTATGAGCTAGCTACATACTTTCTCCAGATCGACCATTTGTGGGCTTTGGTTCGGAATATCAAAGAAAAGGGGATCGACGTGTTTGCTGCTTCGAGTCCCAGCTTTATTTACTTCGAGTCAGGGACGATCGTGCTTCAGGCCAATGCTATGTTTACTTTGGGTCGGCAAAACTCCAGCAGAGGATTGGTTGTAGTGATGAATTTAGGATCGGTTATGGTCTTGATGGGCCCGGACCATTCAAAAAGCCCAACAACTCGGGTTTTGCAAATAAATATAGCAGGCAGGGCTTCAGAAAAGGGGATCTACATTTCCTTTCCCTTCTTCTTTCCCATTAAGAATACAATGCCACTATTGTTTTAAAAACTCCGAATTGTAACTGTAATTGATTCTTATATCAATAAAAAGGAAATTTCTGGAATGGATGTAGGCCAAAGTCGGCCGAACCACTATAAATCCTCTATTATTACTGCTTTCTTTTAAATGTTTACTATTCTTCATATTTATACTCTCTACATACACTCTATTTGTGATCTGTGACTGTTAGTTGGTGCTTTCAATTACGTTTGGGTGTTAGCGACTAATTTTAGCGCAAACATTTTGGTGCTTTCACTAAAAAGGCTAGCACTCAGGGATTGGAAAGCTAGGACTTTGGATTTAAAGGCTTAAGAACTTGGATTCTGGAGACTATGGCAAATAAATCATCCAGGAGACAGAGAACGGAAAGAATTCTACAAGAGGGAAGTCAGGAGGCTTCCTTTGGAGCTAATCAAGCCTCGGTCTACATCACTAAGGACAAGATGCAGGTCATGATGAATTCCATGCAAGAGCAATTGATGAAAAGGCAAGAGGAAATGATGCAAACACTTTTTAGACAATTTGGATAAGCAGGAACCGCAGGAGCTCAGATCCATGGAGATGGATCAGAAGGACTCAACCAGCAAGTAGATGGAGTGGTTTAGCAGGGGGCAGCCCCCAATCATCAAATAACTATCAATCGGATGGGCCTAGACTCGAGGGCACACCACCAGGTAATGCTGGACCGATCCATAGAGGGATACCAGATAACACTGCATAGCCCAGCACAAAAAGGAATATAGGAGTGTGTGACATGGAGTATGTACCAGAATTCCCCCAAGGGCTTGGAGGGCAGTTAGGAAATATGGATGGGGGGCAACCCATGGTAGTTAATACTGCATTAGCTGTCATTATCAAGCGAACTATTCGCGTAGGTCTGACAAACATAGATTTAAAGGGAGTAAACAAAAGTCCGTTTATCGTAACATCAGGATTGTTAGGAATCCATCTGATTTCAAGCTGCCCACTCTAGAAGCGTACAACGGTAAGACGGATCCTACTGACCACTCGATGAGGTACACGAGACATATGGAAGTGTTGGGGGGATCAAAGGAGGTTATGGCCCGGTGTTTCCTCCTGTACTTGACCGATATAGCTGTTATATGGTTCAAACAGCTGGAAGATGGATCTATCGAAACATGGACAGAACTGGTCAATATGTACTAGAAGCCGTTTTGCGCTTACATAAAAAGGCCGAAGAATGTGATGACACTGAGTCAGTTAAGCATAGGGCGAATGAATCGTTCGGGATTTTTCTAACTCGTTTAATGCAGCAGTTGCTTCGGTGGATTGGCTTGATCCATCAATGGTTCTATGGCAGTAGTATTAGGAGTCAGTGATAATTCAAATTTCAAAGTATCATTGATACGGGACTCATCAATGGATATCGGGGAATTCTTTCACGAAGTTGAGAGATTTCTTCGACAAGAGGATGCTCGCTTGGATATGAGGTCAAAGGAAGCAAACATGGTTAAGGATAGAGAACCGTCCAATGAAAGCTTGGTTAAAGATAAGGATAAAGGAAAGAGGAAGCGCTGGGGAGAACCGAAATACTCCACTTACATAGGACTGAATGAGACATTGGAATGGACATACTTGGACACTAGGGACCACCTTCCTTATCGAAGGCCGACAAGGAGGGAACCCCCAGAATGTGAAAGGGCATCGAGAAGGCATTGTCTCTTTCATGACCTGGACGGACATGATACTAACCGCTGCAGGCATCTAAAGGATATAATCGAGGAGCATGTAAGGAATGGTCAAGTGCGGCAATATGTTGAAACTTGAAATGCAACGGTGGAACAGGAGCAGCAATCGCCTACCTTGAACGATGATGGCGCGAGTCCCAGGAATGGTGGTCGGTTGGTCATCAAATAATCGTGATGCATTGGAATAAGTAACAAAATTCACGCAAACGGCTAAATCACTTGCTCATGTACGCGGACGGAGATAACCGTTAGGCATACTCTGAGATGATGATGGACCATAATGATCTGGTTTGTGAAATCTATTTTTTCTTTTTGGCTTGGACACTTGCTTTTTCTGCTTTGGTTTTGGAGTTTGGTTTGAACTCCCAATTTTGTTGGTTTTCTAGTTTGGATTTTGGTTTAGATGCTTGATTTTTTATTTTTATTTTGATTTGGACTTTTGATATGGATTTTTGGTTTGAATCTGGATTTCGAATTGGATTTTGATTGATTTTTTATCTGGTTTTTGGCTAAAAGTTCGTCGGGTATGGATTACGCTCGGCAAGGGTCTAGATAGACCAGCATTCGGCCTATAATTTAGGCCCTATATTATCTATCGGCTACTAAAACAGGTCGTCGTATATGGACTATGCTTGGCAAGAGTCCGGAGCGACAGGACTCAGTTTAGGACTTAAGCCATAGCATCACTCAACGTTCGAGGACACTAAACCAAGAACACCAAAGGATTGATTAACATAGGTCGCCAAGCATGGATTATGCTTGGAAAGAACCCGTAGAGGTTACGCATTTGGATTTTGGCTTTGAATGGCTAAGGATTGGTTATGATCCAGAGCAATCCCAGATTTGGATATCAACCCGGAGAGGTCATGGGTTTGATTATTGGTTATTGGATATGGATGGATTATAACTCAGTTTTCGAGTTCAGATGGATGCGGAATTAGATAAGGATTTGGTTACTGGATAGGGATCGGATATCGACTCGAAGTAGTCATGGATTTGAATAAGGATGCAACAATGGCACTAGGATAAAATGGATTGTATAATGGATCGGGTGGTATGGCTATGGGTGACATATGGACTTTGGATGATGGATAAAAAACTATTCAAAACAAGTCTTCCTGCCACAAGGCATGTTTTGGGGGGCAAATGTTAACCTGCCTTTTGCCAAGATGGTAAACAGACGGATTTAACTAAATCGACTGCTCGTTTTTCGAGATTGAAATACGATGGTTTTAGTCAACTAAATGAATAGACAGTCAATCATGGATGATAACATTATTGTGAAGCTGGTGTTCGGCATAGTCGATGGACAAAAGTTACGAGATACTCGAAATATGGGTTTCGACAAAAGTCGAGTTGTCCCAAGTCACCCGAGGTTTACTGCGAGTCGTTCCTAGGTTTGCTTCGAGTTTTCACAGAGTTTGCTTTGGGTCACATTGAGTTGTGCTTCGAGTTGCTCTGGGTCGGTAGGAGTTCATGAGTGGGTCGGTGTTGTGAAGGTTTTGGGTCGATAAGAAGGTAGTTCTTTCATGTTGAAGTGGATCTGTGATTGGAGTGATGCGGTTACTGGAGTGTATTGGTGATTGGAGTGGATCTGCCTTAAAGGTGTTATAGGATTGAAGGTGGTTTGGCATTTGGATAGGTCGGTGCTTGCTCGGTTCCGAGATGGACCTGGGTCGATGTAAGGAAATCCCCGGGTCGGCTATAGAGATAGATTGTGGATCGGCATATTGAAGTGGGTCGGCATGATGGTGTCGGTCGGCATGATGGTGTGGATCGGCATGATGGTGTGGATCATGATGGTATGAATCAGTAGGAAGGTGATTCGATCATGATGGAGTGGGTGGGCATGGTCAAGTGGATCGAGGTCGGCATAGGATTATACTCGGATCAATCCTCGAACAAGCTCAAATCAGTGGATTTGTTCTGGATCGGTGAACATGGGGTCGACATAGGAAGAGTACCCGGGTCAGCATCAATCTTTGCTCTAGGTCGGTAAGCTACAAACTCCGAGCCAACTACAAACTTTCTCCGGGTCGGCCATTTGTGGGCTCTAGGTCGGAATATCAAAGGAAAGGGGATCGACGTGTTTGTTGCTTTGAGTCCCAGTTTCATTTACTTCGAGTCAGAGGCGATCGATGCTTCGGGCCAATGCTATGTTTACTTCGGGTTGGCAAAACTCCAGTAGAGGATCGGTCGTAGTGATGAATTTAGAATCGACTATGGTCTTGATGGGCCCGGACCATTCAAAAAGCACAGTAACTCGAGTTTTGCCTATAAATACAGTAGGCACGGCTTCATAAAAGGGGATCTTCATTCTGTTTTCTTCCTTCTTCTTCCCCATTAAGGCTACTTTGTCATTATTGTTTTTAAAACTCAAAATTGTAACTGTAATTGATTCTTATATCAATAAAAAGGAAATTTCTAGAGCGGACATAGGCCAGAGTCAGCCAAACCACTATAAATCCTCTATTACTACTGCTTTCTTTTTATTTTTTATCGTTCTTCATATTCATACTCTCTACATACACTTTATTTGTGATTTATGACTGTTAGTTGGTGCTTTCATTTAGGTTTAGGTGTTAATGACCAATTTTAGTGCTAACATGCTTATTTTTAGAATTGAAAAATTAATATCAAATAAAATCAATTATATTATTTTTAGACATTAAATGTACATATGACATCATTAATGATGCCTTTATATATAATAATTGATTTATGATTTCAAATTGAGATTTAATGATTTAATAATTATTTTAATTACTATTATAATTGTTTTAAATGATACTAATTCATTTTAAATAGTTACAAAATGGTAATAAATCATTTATAATAGTTTTACAAAGATATATATTTGAATTGAAAAATAAAAGAAAATGGATATCGTTTATCGATATAATAACACTTTTTGTAAAAAAAATTGTAATATTAATTCACATGGTTCTATAATTTAAATGAGATTGTTTTAATTAATTAATAATGATAAGAAATTAGTTTTCAAAATTTCGTTTACATTTATATGTAATATAATAAATAAGTGAAAATGTAATCGTAAATCAGCTTCTCAATTTTCTACTATTTAACGAACGAAAGTTATTCAAAGTCATTGAAACATTGTTTATTATTTTGTGCATATACATGTACATGTATATGCATCCACATGCACACATATATGGACATATAACACACATAACATATGTATACATTTATACATTTATATATATATATATATATATATATATATATATATATATGCTAAAAATATCTAAGATATTTCAAAAAACTTAATACTTAAGCATCCATAAGTCAATGAACATGGCTTGGAAGTGAAACAAAGTGATGGTGGCACATGGAAGGAGGGTTAGGCTGTGTAAGGTGATGGGAACGGAGGGGTATGGGTTGAGGGTTGGAAGATAAATGCACTTGTAGATATTTGTTTCTAAACTTTGGCTATAAATACCCACCTTCACAACTCATTTTCCATCTTTTTTATTCTATCATAACTACTTCAAAACCAAACTAAATGGAGAAATTATTTTCTTCAAACCACGTAAAATTCTGGTGGCTACAACTTTCATGTGTACCACTTCTTCCATTTTTGAGCTTAGCCATGTCAAAATCTCACTATTTTGCAGTGCATTTTCGGGTCTAGATTTTAAGTCCGAGAAAACTTATTTTCTTTCGATCATATCTCCCTCAAAACAAATTGAAATTAAGTGTTTCTTTTATACAAATTGTAGAAAATATAATTTGTAAGAACTCTCCCTTTGACAATGTTTTAAAATTCCTTGAGAAACATGTCCAAAAATAAGTTAGAAGATGATCTATTTTTGGATTTGGTTTTTCTATGAATCCAAGAATGCCTCTTCTTCTTTTAACCATCCCCCTCAAAACCATTTGAAATTTAGTAATTATTTTTTTCATATGCAAAAGGAGAGAATTTTATAAAAATTTCCTTCTGATAACATTTTCAAATTTAGAGTGCACGTTGACTAAAACTTCGAATAAAATGACCCATTTTCGGGTCCAAATTTTATGAACTGAAGACCTCTTCCTTTCTAAGTGGCTAAGCTCCTTGACCCAAGACTCTTGTGCCATAAGCTATGGTAATGGAGGAAGGACGGATGAGAGAAAAGAGGTGGAGAAGGATGGCCAAAAGCATTAAATAAGTTGTTTTAATAATGGTTTGGAAGTGATAGTGAGGGGTTGTTTGAAAAGAATGTTGGTTGGAAGTTTGTTTTGGATAATGGTGAGAAACTATATATATATATATATATATATATATATATATGTCTATGTATGTATGTATATATACACACACACATATGATAACCTGATATAAATTGTTATGGACGTTTACAATCAAGTTTGAATGTTGATTATATGTTTATTTTGATATTGAAACAAATTGCGTTTAATACATGTCGAATATCACAAAGGAAATCGCTTTTCTTTAATAAATGAAATGGTGTATATGAGATTGTTAAACTACTTTAAAATTTTGTAAAATGTTTTATAAATGTTTTCTAAATACTAAAATCCAATTTGTTGAAGTTTTGACAAGTCATGAAAATTGATTCAAAAATAGGTGTGTTGCGTAATGGAAGTTCGCGATTTTACACCGTGGAAAATTAAATCCATTTAAACGATGGATTTAGAGTCAAAATTCTTTGTAATAAGAATTTTCTAAACTCTTATGATCATAATTTCCTATAAAAGAACAAGTTTGAGATTTCATTTAGTAGATTGTGAGATATGAGCAAATCAAGTTTTCAAAATAGTCGTGGTTTGACAGTTTAGAAACCAAAGCGATAAGTTCTTCAAAATTGATATTTTAAAGTCTTTAAAAATATGGAATAAATTCTATAAGTATATTAAAATGTTATAAAAGATATTTGAGCTATTAAAATGGATTTCTAACCGATCGAATCTTTTTTTGATCAAATAAGCCTTAAAGTGCTATTTGTAGCACTTACTGTAGCACTTTTTGATAATTTTTGAAATATGACTTCAAACTTAAGAATTATTTCCCAAATCTTTTATATTTGTTTTTAAATAAAAAATTTAGTATTTTAACGATGATTTGAAGATTTTATAATATATTTTAAAAGGTTTAAATAAATGATTTACAGAAAAGTTGTCAAAATTAAGTGATTTAAAACTTGGCTCTAAAAGCTGATAAGTAGACTAGATTTTTTCATTTTTTAGATGTGGATGTGAGGTGCTAAAACTAAGGAGATGCTTAGGAGAAACCAATACCCTAGTTCACCTGGCCTCCTTCCTAGGCAAGGAATAGATAAGGTCGAAATGTCAGAAATGAGATAAGTATAAAAGATTCAAGTTTCAAATTTAATTTAATACAGCTTGGATTGTATAAAGATAATCTTCTTATACTCGATATTAAATTCTGAGAAGGGAACCCATACTATCTATGTGTATTCAGAAGGTGATGTCACCATTATTTGAATGATGGTAAAAGTTAGATACGAAAATTGATGTTAAGTAGAATAATTTCTATCAACGCTTTTTAACGCAATAATGCTTTCCAACATGACCTATGAAAATGATTTGGTATTTCCAAAGTTAAAGAGATGTTTAATGAATATATATGTGTGTGTGTGTGTGTGTACATATATATACCGGAAAGAAATGTTTTAAAGATATACATCTCTAGATGATATTTTTGATAAAAAGAAAGCAACTAATCAAATGATAATCTCTATTTACTTCATATCATTTTATTGATGATAGGCTCGAAGGAACAGAGGTCAGATTTAAATGATTCTTATTTGAATACCACTTTGCACCGATTTACGTTTTCGAAGTGAAGACATGAAATGATAATAAAAGGAATGAAGGGCTACTTGTCACTGACCTTGGGGGAAATTTCCCATATCATATATATACATTTAATCTTCTTTTGCAAGGACTAACTCGCCACTAATCCAAGGGGTAATGCCCGATAGGATGTGATAGGAGAGTGCCTTCGGTTTGTCTTGTTCCTAGACAACTTGTATGGACGAATGCGTATGTTGGATTTCTAATCACATTGATTGATCTTTATAAATGTATCATCTATTTTGTAGAGGAGAAGGCAACTTCTCTTAGCTTAATCCCCTTTCCTGAGACGTATGAGCTCAGGAGTTATACGTTTGTAGAAATCAGTTGTGTGATTGTGGAATGGCAATTTGGCATTCAAAGTGAAATTTGTGCTATGAAAGGTAAACGTTGCTTTAAGCCTTGCTCTCGGGAAATGAAAAAAATAGGGTAAAAGCAGCAGGGCTACGTGGATCCCACTCATTAGGAGGCGTCATCACCTTTCTAGATACCCTCTATAATCCAAGATCCCGGTAAAGGTCAGGAACGACTGGGGTGATGACATGTTCGGTACTATTAAGGACGTGGTAGGCCGGTCCTGTGTTGGTTTAGGCGCCCTATATCTGGACTCTAGGTGCATCCCTCTAGAGGTGTATTGTATAGAAGGTAGTCCATTACCTTGTCATAGTATGAAATCTATTCTCCAATAAGTGCCTTCGAAGTTAGTTGTAAATCTATTATGCCGTTAAATTTTAACAATGTAACAATTTGACTATTTTAATATGTTTATTTGAAAAACTTTTTTCAAAGAAGGTCATTAGAATTAATATCAACGCATTTCATGTAGAATTGTTTTGGTTATTATAAGGTAAAAAAATCGTTCCATGATTATGTGTTGTGTGGTCTTATGAGATACCTTTTTGTTTTCAAACACTTGTATTTTGAGTTTCTCACACCAGTCCCATGACCGATCAGAAGTTTACTTTCCCTTTCCATAAACTCTGGGTGCCTTATTTTTTCGGGCAGCCTAGTAGTCAGGTTTAGTTTGGAGCAATCTGGAAGAGCTCGGGCATGGAGTTTGAAGATTCTCCAGTAGACTATTACCTCTTTTTTCACCATACCTGTGTACTATTTTATTTCGCATTTGTACAGACAGAGATTTATAACTATCCATGTTTAACTCTGATAAATGTATTTAAAATTTCCGCTACAAAAATTTTATATAATGAAATAGTATATGTTATTCAATTCATATAAGATTGCGTTCTATCTTCTTTTCTTTCTACCCTTAAGAAAACGGGTCTCCGGGGCTTGGATTTGCGGCACGTGAATACGAAGGATGTATTATTGTTGATTTCTAAGGGCCAAAGAAATGTGTCTTTACATCACCCATCGGGAATTCTCTATGCATGTCCATCCTATGCAGTTTCTATTCCTTTGCATATCACTTCAACTTTTATCGAGGTGTCTCTAATTGTAACAACCCATAATTTTGTAAATATTTTAAATTGAATTTTTATTTGAAAAACTTTGATTTTCGTATCATTTAAAGTAAATTTTTAGAATTTTCCAATGTAAGTTTGGAATTTGTTCGTAATTCATTTTCCAAATACAATAAAATAAACATTTTCCAAAAAATTTACATTTTGGTCAGCTCTGGTTAAATTTTGAATTTCAGTTTAAATTTTTAGATTTGAATTTTTAAACTTTAATCTTTTTCGTTGAAGCAGAATATAATTCTAATATCTGTTCTGTTTTTTGTTTCGTTAAATTCTGATTTATACTTTTTAAATTGGAAAAATAAAGCATTTTACACACAATTATTTTCTGTATTTCATTCTATATTTTTTTCTAAGTTCATTTCTCTATTTTATTTTCTATTTTATTTTGCTTTGACTTTTATTTATTTATTGGATTGTTGATTGACTTATCTTTCATAAATGGCTTGGAGAAATTTAAGAGATATAAGTTACATGTTTTAAATTCTTGTCTTTTTATTGCCTAGCCTCTTTATTTTTTTTCCTAGCCATTCACCACATTCGTAGCCATGATTTTCTCCTATCAAATCACGTACAAGATTTATTTCTCATCTCAAACTCCTCATTTCATTTCTAGAAAAAAATCTAGTCAAGATCTCATGGCTCCTTTTCTAGGAAATCAAGTAATGCCTTTTAATTTCCTAGCCATTCATCTCCACATCTTTAGCCATGCATTTTGTTGTAACCCAAGCCGCCACTTTTTTTATTTCACGTGAAAAGTTTCTCACTTCCTCAAATTCATTTGCATGAAGAAAATACAACAAGCTCTAGGTTATTTCATGGCTTCTCCTTACTTTCTTCTTCCATTTTTCTTTCGTTTTTCTCTTTTGGTTTTCATGCTAGCTCGGCCTCACCCCTATAGCCGACCTCACCTCCTCACCACCACCACCATGCCAACCATTACCACCTCCTCCATCACCCCAAGCCATGCCAAGACCACTAGATCTAGATACATCACCAAAACATGACCAAACCCTAGCCAAACTCCTATATTCCATCACCTCCTCGCCTATTTGCCTCGGCCACTACCCAACACATCACTTCCATCACATGCCATGACCATCCCCTACCTCTTATCATGCCTTATGACCTGACTTGACCAGATCTTAGCCCAGGCCGAGCCACTTGAAGCCATGGCCGAACCAAAGAACCCAAGACCATTCACATACCTTTCCTTTACATTCCATAAACCCTACCTCTTCACCGATCATCACCATAGCCGTGTATGCATGACCTATGGCCGAGCCTAGCCTTGCACCAAACCAACTTGGCCGAGCATGCGTTGATGTGGTCTAGCCCATTGAGACATGGCCGAGCCCACTTGTGGGTTAGAGCAAAGGTTGTGTCACTTTTATCTCATATTTTTCATTGTTTTAATTCCTATTCTTTTGTATTTCATCATACTTATGTTTGTGATATTTGTTTACATACAAGATTTGGATCTGACTCTTCATCCACTCAAAATATAGTCGTGCTTTGTCGTGCCTTTTCGTGCTTTGTGGATTTGGATTTGTATCTTGAATTTCAATTCTATCTTTCAAAAGGCGAGTTTATTACTCTTGACATACATGCTTTTATAATTGTGAAATGATGATAAGTGAATAAGTAAAACTGATATGTTATGTTCATATATGCCTGTGATATGATTATATGATGTTAAATGTTGTTTATATACCTGTTACATCATCTGATATGATATTATATGATATACTGTTACTTTATTTCCTGTTTATCGCACTGCAAGTTCCCTATCACTATGGGTTGAAATAATACATACCCAAACGGACTTTAGAATAAGGGAAATCACTATGGGCTGAAATGATAGGCTTGTGTGATTTTTATTGTATTTATTCTAATTGGGATTGTAGGTTTGAAATGACAGAACCCGGATTTTTCTTTTTAAATTACGCATTGAAATGATACATATCCATATCACTTGACCTAGGTTAGAAAATATTATACAGGCTCATGGTTATATTTTTAAATAACATTTTTCAAAAATTTTATTAATTATTTTTAAATAATATCTTCCTAAAAGATTATTAAGTTTTTTTGAGTTTATAAATATATGAAAATTTAACTTAAAATTTGATTTAATGCTTTAAATTATAACGGTGTATTGGTTTTTTTGTAAGTTAAGTCTTATAAGTTAATAATTGGTTTTAAGTTGAATTAAATATCTTTATTGACGATAAATAACTTAATCATTGAGTTTGACCTAATATGGAAGTTGTAATTCTAACCTAGAAATTTGTTATGAATTTTACTTTATGAAATGGACATGTTTTGTATCATAAATAATGTCTTTTGAACTGATAAAATGGAACACGGTTTTAATTGGACATTCTGTAATAAAATTTATTTAACTAGAAAATCATAGTTAATCGATGTCTAAATGAATAGATCTAGAAGGAAATTTGAGTGTTATATTAACTATGAAAAAATGTTCTTTTGTGAAATGTTGTGTTTTATAAAATAAATAGTTATGATTTCAAAATGAAAAGATGTATCTTAATTTATGACTTAACTTGATAATTGAAAATTGGGTTTTAAATAAAATTATTAAGTTAAGTAAATAAATGAAAATTTAGTTTTATTTATGAAGTGGGTAATTTTAAAATAAAGTGTTAAATTATTTGTCAAAGTAGAGTAAAGGAAGAATGTACTTTTGACTTAACAAATGAATCTTAGTTTAAATTGGATACTTATTAATAAAATTTTATTTTATTAAATCATAAGTTGAATGATATCCAAATGAATATTTTTGAAGTGAAAAATATGATTTTTATAAGTTAAAATGGCTAAAAATTGAAATTTTAATGTGGCTGAAATGTTAGTATAAATTCTGGAATTTTATTGGAAGCACTTCAGAAATGCTGTGGTTTTAGGATAGCATTTGCTAAGTGCTATCAATTCTGAAACTTAACTAAATTCTGAAATAACTAAATACCTATTACAACACTTTAGAAGTGCTATTGTTTCTGAATTTGAACTATTTCTGAAAATAACTAAATAGCTAATATAGCACTTTATAAATGCTGTTGTTTCTGAACTGAACTGTTTTGAATAAATAGGCACCTATTACAGCACTTTATAAGTGCTTCTGAAATTGAATTGTTTTGAAATAATAACTAAATATCTACCGCAGCACTTTATAAGTGCTGCGGTTTATGAATTTGACAATGTTTTTGAAATATTACTATATCTACCGTAACATTTAATAAGTGCTGTTGTAGCTAAAATTTTCAATGTTTTGGAAATTTTATAATTAAATGAATGAACTTAGAAATGTTATAACTTTGAAACAAATTGTATTTGGCCTTGAATTTAAATGGTTTAAGTGAAGATTATTTTAAAGGTGTTACGATTTTCTAAGTATTATGATTTTCAAAAGAATAACATTTCCAAAGGGTTATGATGTTAATTAGTATAATTTCCAAATGATAACATTTCTATACTATTATGATTTCAAAGTAATATGCTTTCAAAGTGTTGATTTTAGAGTTGTCATAACATTGAAAGTACTTTGGTTCTGGAAATGAAATTATTTGAAATTGAATTTAATTAAGAGTTGTCTTTAAATATATTAATTTGAAACTCATTGAAACTGAAAATTTAAGAATATGCTTTATAAAGTGTTTTTGGTTAAGATGATTTAAAGGAATATTTCAAGTTTAATAAATTGAAGGAAATATTCAGTGGTTTGGAAATTTGAGTTTTATTTAAATGTTATATATTGATTTGGTTTTGGAATTTAAATGATATATTATTACTTTGGTTTTGAAATGGAAATGATATATTGATTTGGTTTTGAAATAAAATAATATAGTATTTATTTTTGAAAATGGATATTATTTTGGAAAGTAATGGTATTTTATTTTTAATGGTTTTGGAATAGAAAGGTTTTAAAATAAATATCCATGGGTTATTATAACGGTTGGTTGTCAAAGAGACCGAGATCGGATATGGGCATACTCTCTGTCGATACCGAAAACCACTTCAACAACCGTGTACACGGTGGAGATTCCAGAATGAAGTAGGATCGTGGCGACGTTCTATTGAGGTATATACATGGACCCGACTCCCGTGAGTTAGCATAAGGTCGCTAAAACAGGAGCAATTCTGGGCCAGTGAGGTAGCTCCTCTTATCGGACATACTCTTTCGATACCATTCTATTACTTTGTGATTGATTGGAGCCCTTTGATTTTAGGGGTATGGCTCGAGGTGGGCGGTAGCTGCGCGCTATGCGTCACCACCAGTCCGGATAGTAATTGGTATATCTACCCTGACATTGCTTAGTTGTGCCGTGTCGCCTACCCTAGCGCGCCTTGTATGAGTTTGATTTGTGTCATACCTATGGAGTATCCTCCGGTAGCCTCCCGATCAGGAGGTATTACGGTGTTGTATAGACTATTGGCACTATTTATGTGTTAGGGTGGAAAATGTAAAGTCTTAACGCTATTTAAAAGCAAGTTTATTTTACTATAGACATTATTATAATAGTGAAATATTACTACATAGTAAATAGTTTAACGGATCCTTAGAGGATGGGTTGTCTCAAGCATCCTTTAAGTTACTTGTACCTTATATTACAGTTCACTTGAGTTGGTTTACATTGTATAAGTATGTATGTCCTGACTCGAGTGTTTTGTGCATTTGATTTACGCTCGGGTCAGACTGAGTAATACAGCATCCGAGACTCACCTCTGGAGTTGGGGCTTCACTTGGAGATCCAACTATCTGTTCCACTTCCAGTTATTCAGTTGATTTCAGTGTTGTATTCAGCTTCGTACTTGATCAGCATCTTGTTACTTCTGTTGTATCTTGTCACTTCTGTTGTAGTTTGTTTAACTCTGATGTATATATATAGTAGCTTCATGAGCCTACTATCTCTTTACTTCCATTGCATATATTACTCTGTGATTCTGTGATTTATTTATTTGTTGTATATTCTGAGATTTGCCAAATTTATTTTACAATTCGGTATTTTGAGCAATTCAAGTCCGACATGTGTGGATGCGAATGGTTAAAAATATCGGGTCGTTACACTAATCATAGAATGTCCATGTATATTAAACAAACTTCATTATTGGTATATCTCTATCGTCAAATACAAATTGCAAATGTATTAGCATATTCATCACTTATAAATCTACCAGCATTAGTAAGCATATGTAAACATGCCTGCTTAAGAAATGTTCTCACACTCTCGTTGTGGAATATCCAATTGGAGTAATAATCCACAAGGCTTCTTTTGCTCCACCTTCACCCTTTGAAAAGTCAAACACTCAACAACATATTCCTTCCCTTGCTCCTTCATCCTTAACCAATGGAAATTCTACACATATCGTGGTACATTGTATCGCCATCCGGATCAATAACCATCCTATAACAATGGCACTCCCTACGTACCACGTCTATCACATCACTATTAATAGCACATATAAACTTCCATTCCGATGTGACCTTCCTTCGCGATCAATGGAATAACGCTCCAAAAGAATATATTGTTCATCTTTCTCTGACTATTGAAAAATATTAGCACTTTACATCTTTGCGACATACCTCCAAGCTTCTTCTTCAAGCCATAGGCACGACAACACAACAATGAGCAACGTCTCCCCTTTAGGTGGACTAACGTTTAGGATTCTTAAGTATCTCATACTCCATACAAAACATTACATATGTATGCTGGCATATTTTCGATGATAGACTAGTTTGTGCACTTTTCCTCTTTTTCGCATGCGTCAAGCACTAAAAATAGGTTATGTATTAGAAGTCATTATTTCAAAAAATTGAATTAATAAGACAGTTCTTTCAATACAAATGATGGTTGAGAAGTACTTATCTCGCCTCTTCATTAATTTGATTCCAAATCTCGCCTTTCATAAAAAAAAATCGTCTTCATGCCTTAGTCCATGCAAGTCAAGACATTTACTTCATGTCTTGAAATCATATCACACTTAATACTTTAAAACGGTATAAACTCTACATGCTTGTTATGTTCTATAAACTAATATATGGTTAGATACCTTTGTAACGACCCCACCGCTATATCCATGTTATTAAAGAACACTACAAGTCATGTCGTCTAATAACACAAAGAATACGGCTGGTTAAAGGAATGTAAATATATCTTTGTAATAACACTGACACATCTTTGTTACCTTTTGAAGATCTGAACTGAAAATTTTAATGTGTACAAATAAAAAGTAATAAACACACCGATTAAAAATTTCAGAATACATATAATATAGATAAATCAAAATCAAAGTCATGGATCGCAGCGGAATAATATACATAATATATTATAATAAGATGCGAGTCTACAAAATATCAGTACTAGACCTATATGAGTATATATATTACATTACGAATATTGTATCAGCTACAAAATGATAACTAAATATTATACATGACAAATCATCCTAAATGTCAATATATACTATAATGAATTAAGCTGAAATAGCCAAAATTTTCTACTCAATAACTAACACAAAATCCAAAATTCAGCGAGTCCATGTACCTATAGAGTCTCGGCCTTACCCTAGTATTATAAAACTAAACGGGTCAGATTATATCTAATAGAAAGGTGAGATGATACTGATATCATAAATATACGACTTAACAATTAATAAGCCAAAATAAAAATATGCCGAAACAAACGATCGTAATAAGGCACGTCAATTAAAATCCCCATTTCATAAATCCATTTACGACTTAACCATAAAATAAGTCATCTCAAAATATGCTTAAAACCAATTAATCAAAATAATGCATATCAAACCAAATAATCATTTCATAGATCCATATCAAGTATCAAATGGACAATCATCAAAAATATGGTGATAGCAATTCAAAATTCTTCAGAGCCATACTAAATACCTATCCTAAAATCTCTGAAGAACAATCATCAGTAATGAATTAATAATAGCAGTCAGCTATCAGTTTAAAAATAGCGACACGGAGTCTAACAATCAAATAGACTGATACAGACTAATAAACCAAAAATATCCCGCCACATAGTGTAACAGTCAAACAAATAAACTAATATCGGTCTATAACAAAATAGACTACTATGCGAATTCACCTAAACCAACAAAATAGGTAAACATTGTCTAACTGTAAACCGAATAAACCGATAAGGCATCATGTAACACCATTCGAAATAGCAAAGAACAGTCGCATTACACCAGAACAAACCTAACACAACCAAATACGTCTGTCTACCCAAATCTAAAAATGTATTGACTCTCAGATCGATGAAAAATGAGTTATTGTCTCTTAGGGATCTATCAGCCTAAAATGAAACCCAAACACCCAAAGATAGTACAATTCCAAAGTGTAGATCACTATCACTCAAGTAATTACAAGAATTTAACCAACTATCTCATACCAGATAGTAGACTCATATATTTACTAAAAGCTAGTAAATTCCGCCCAAATTCTATCTAACAAATTATAATAATATGTGAAAGAATTATGCGAAATGTCCCATACAAATTCGACAATTCAATCATTTATTACAAATTCTTTACTTCATAGAAAATTACGAAATCCGCATCAAAATTCAATTCAAGCTTGATTATTTATATATCAAAAGAAGGGAGTT
The DNA here is from genome assembly GCA_030765085.1 of Allium cepa. Classification (NCBI taxonomy): domain Eukaryota; kingdom Viridiplantae; phylum Streptophyta; class Magnoliopsida; order Asparagales; family Amaryllidaceae; genus Allium; species Allium cepa. Next base: position 537,319,340 of record CM060928.1, read on the forward strand.
AAAAGATTTCTAATTTAAAAATAGAATTTCTTTACTATGATTAGAAATCAAACAAATATTTTTCATAAATAAAAACTTTCTTTATTTTAAAATATATGTAACTTTCTTTATTTTAATATCCATACATATATAATTAATTTTCATAATATTTTTTATAAAATAATATTTTATCTTTTGCCTCTAAAACATTTCAAAATTTTAATATCCTTATAATAGAAAATTTATAAAAGGTTTTATGAATAAATATTACTCGTCTTAAAAGGTTTTGAATAGCAACTTTGACATAAAAAATAAGTTAAGAATATGATATAATTTAACTATATTATATAAACTAAATTATAATAAGAATCAAAATAGATAAAAACTCATTTTTAAATCATTTAAAAACATCTAAACAATTTTAACAATAAATTCGTCTAAAATTCAACATCTAGAGCCAACATCGCTCTATAAAATATAATTCCATAATATGAAATCATTTAGCGACCTAAGTTGCTTTACGACAAGTCAGATCACACAACAATGCACAACAACCATATAATTTAACTACAATTGATCAAATGTATTTCGACGGTTTTCAAAATTATACAATTTCATAATCAATAATGTAATCAAATCCAACATTTAAAACACAAAATTCAACCATTCATTCATCAAACAAATTGAACCTATATCATGCAATTTATTTCCATAATTTCATCCAATAGCTACTAAAATTTTACGAAATTCATAAGTGATTTCTAAGCTAAGTAAAGCATGCCAGGTGGAATATTATTATTTAGATATAGTGACGTGAGTTAAAATAACAACTTTCCTTAAACCAAAGCTTCCTTTCATTTCCCTTTTTTTTTTTCAACTAATACTCGAAACCTTAGCATCGACCTCTTTTAAAATAATCCTCACCTGCTTGTCACAAGCTCACGCCACCGGGCCTAGCTTCAATCGCCAAAGTCGCATCGACTTCTGTTGCTTCAAGCTCTGCACCTCCATTCCCGGACATCGCCAGATTGCACCTCGAACATGCGATAGCCGCCTCCGTATCTAGCAGCCCAAGTCCGACAATCACCCATTCCAAGCCCGTGCGACCTCGCCCCAATGTCGACGACCACTCCTCGATGCCACGCGACCTTCCCCCCAAATCGGCGACGTTGGCCTAATCATCGCTTGTCGTTTCTTTTTCGTTTTTTTTTTTCTTCTGCCTGTGAATTCCTTTTCGGGGAAATTTGCCTATAGGGTTGGATATGGGTAAACGAATGTAGTACTGGGAATGGCAACGGTTTGGGCTTTTTAAGTGCTAAAGTAAAGAGGAATGGATAAAAATGTATAATGTTATTTCCCATTAAGTCCATGTACAAAATAATTTTCATCATATTTCTTTAGATTGCATTTTGAAATCCCCTTTATTTGCATACGAATGATTCTATTATTGAATTTTTTAGATTCACTTCCAATTTTAATTGATTATCGTATATTTTACCCAAATTATTTGAATTCAACAATTTCATTTCGTTGATTTATTGAATTTGTCGAATAACAAATAGAACTTCTTTTCACCCCTTTCAAGTATATAAAATTATTTACACTTTAAAATATTTTACACCTATTAAAACATTTTATTCGAATTTTAATATTTTATCTAAAATAGAATTTTGTCATATATCCAAACTTTATTATCACAAAATCTCTCGTTAAATAGACTTTTATTGAATAATAATTTGACTTTAAGAAAGATAACAATCAAAAATCAAATTTAAACAATTCTATTTTAATTAAACTAGTTTAATATTATTGCTGCAAATTTCGGTTGTTACAGACCTCTCCCTAATGAAAATTGCATCCTCGCAATTTGCTACAGAAAGACGTTGCACACAATCAAATGTTAACCTTCTTCCAAAATATATAATCAAATTGAAACTCATTCAATTATTTAATTGGTTAATATTGAAATTAAACTTATTCGTAAGTTATAAACTTAAATAGACTCGTTTATCCACCTTTATTTCTTCGCGTATGAAATTTATTGAAAAATTTTCCAAGTGCTAGAATTTTCGAATTTTTTTTCCAAAGTCTCCTTTATATAGAGAGCTTTTTGCAATTTCACAAATATATTACATATAATATACATCGACTGCACAATCGAAAACACAATACATATTAATATTTCTAACACTTCTGTATTTTAATCTGAAAGCGTACTTTTATTTTAGTATTCTAAATAAGTGCATATATTGTTTAACGATATTATGGAAGCTATCTAACACAATCAACTTCGCTTACCCATAACTTAAACACTAAATATGTTAATAGAGAATAAAAAAATAAACCATCCATTTTAAACTGTGTTTTTGACTTACAAAACTCAAAATTTCAGAAAACATCCAATACAATGCTTTTCTGCACGTCTGCATGTTTCCAAAAAGCACAAGTTTGCAAAGATCAGACTTACGATTCAGAAGTTATGGCGAAAATAAAATCAGCCTAGAATTTGCAAAGTAAAAAAATATCTGCGCTTTTTTCCGTTTTAAACCAATTTTACACTTAGCAAACATCAAATTTTAGTAAAGTTTTCAACCTGAAATTTGTCATCCATTATATCCTATTTCCAACAAAAACAAACCCATCGAACTCTGATCAATGATTTAAAAGTTACAGCTAAATCAAAACTGCTGTCAACTAGTAGCGTACATCGAGGACCTGTGCTAACTCAAATAAAAAACGTGTAAGTCTTATATACAATTATTTTATATTTGGTAATTGTTGCATTCATTTGTTCTTATATCCTATGATAATTATTTCCATAGAAAATTTACTATATGTTTATGTTTGAACTATGAGCTTTGCTCTCTGACATCATTTTATGTCCAGTATGTTTAGAAGTATGTATATGACCAACAGTGATATTTAATATCTTAGGGTATATCCTTTTTAGTTTTACCCGATACTAAATTTAATGAAAATGTACGTCTTATTAGCATGTATTAGTTGGATCATTGCTATCAATTCCATGGTTTCAGCAGCCTAGTGCAGCTGCTATTGTTCTATAGCCTACTGCTGCAGTTTGCAGGTAGCAATTTGGTGGTATCTTTTACATGGATTGTGTCATGAATATTAAGCTTGGTTGTAATCCTCATTTACTTGGATGCTAACTAATTTAAGTTTTTCAACTCAAATTGGGTATTGTGTTGCAATTTGAGGTCTTGCTGATTGCAATAACTTATGTTTATATATTGCATAAATGAAAGAGAAAAGAAAAAAAATGTACATATACCACCAAGCCTTGAAAACTTTTGTATAAAATTTCCTTTAATTTCTCTTATTTCATATCGTCGAAATCTATATCATTTCTCTATGTTATCATTCATTTCATCTTTTGTATAAATACAATAACTTCACACTTTGAATTATTTCTACACAATTTCATTACATAAAGAGTTATTTTCCCTAAAAAGAAAAGTTAACAAAATCCAATCATTCTTCCCTTTCAAGTCAAATTTTGATATTTGAAATTTAAACCCAAAAAAACCAACTTATAATAAGAAGTTGTATATAAATGTAAAGTGCATTTAAATCTCATTTTATTATGCAAGGTCATAACTTAGAAATATATGTATGTATGTATATATGTATGTATACATATATATATATGTATGTATACATATATATATGTATATATGTATGTATGTATGTATGTATGTAATTTTTCACCAAATCGAAATATTCCACATTCAATGGTTTATTACAATCATAACTGAATTATAGTTTCATTTCAAATTCCCCTTAAATTGGAAATTCATACAAATAAGTTACATATCACTTTACACTTTATAAAAATATAAGTTTAACATTCATTCAAGCCACAACATATAATATGCACTATTCAAAAGGTATTATACAAAAAAATTTAACAGGCATCTACGCAAATGGATAAATAAATTTTACAAATACTAAATAATACACATTACCGAAATTTTATAAATATCGAGTCTAATTTTTATAAAATATTATTTTCAAGTAATACTTTAGTTTTTCAAATAATGCACACATTCATTTTTTAATTCTTTATTTTATTTATCAAAATATTTTATATTATCTCTTAAATCTATATCCCCTTTCATAATATAATTGAAAACTTTTCCTTTAAAAAAATTAACCTCCTCTCCGAAACATCTTTCTCAAAATGTACTTATACTTTTCCTTTAACAATGTTATTTCTTCTAAAATAATAATTCCTCTTCAAAATATATTTATATATTCTTCTCAAAATTCAAAATTCAGCTCAAATACCCCTTTTGGAATATAGCTTATATTCTTCCATAAAATATTATTTTATCCTAAAAACCACTTTTCCAAATTATCCTCTTTATTATGTATAACATTTAACATGTTTCAAAGTTCTATCTTCTTTTCAAAAAAATATTATACCGCATTACATATTATTTCTAAAAACATTGTATTGCCCAAAACACTGTGTCTGAATATCCCCTCCTAGTTAGAAATCTCTATCGATAATGTTGATCAAGCGAATCGACTAGAATCCTTAAAGCACTCAATAGGCAATTTAACACAAAAATATTTTTTATAAGATATACATATATCTTTTAGTACTTTATCCCTATTCAAAATGTTTGCTTGCCTATAATAAATATAATCAAAATTTCACCCAAATGTATATCTTTTATCAAAAAGATTTTAATTTAAATTGATGCTTGCTTTTATTAAAATTCTTTCCATCAATCTTAATGTTATCGTAAAATTAATAATTTACTGATAACAATTCCATAGCAATATATACCTCAAGCAGACATTATATTTTTAATTCATCTTAACATTTAATTAATCACACAAATAAACTAACATTTCATTTTATATAAATTTAAATTTTAATATTTCTTGCGGTAAATACAATACTAAAGACATAGGAAGTTCTTATTTTTATTATTGAATGGGTTTCAACTTTAAATAGTGATTCCAACATAATATTAATTTTGCACAATCAATTAAAATTTTAAAACAGCCAAGCATCCATCAACCAATCAATTTTTATTATAACTTATTTTACTTATTTAGTATATTTTCCAGTTCCAAATTTAACTAGATACATATTATTTATCATTCTAATTTTATAATTATTAATTACTTAGACATTTTTATTATTCCCTAGTGATTCCATTTTGTAGAAACCGCTGGCTTTTATTAGTAATCGGATTCATCCAGATTCAAATGGAATTATAAATCCTTCGAGTGATAATGTCTTTTTCAATTTCATGATTTTAAACTAAGCATAAACAAAAACAAAGTTGATGCAAATAACATGCATTTCAATAAAATAAACAAACAATCGCCTTCAATGGGAAGCTATTGTGATATCCCGCAATTTCAAGCAATTTCAAATGTGATAATCCCCTTTATTAATTATTTAAAATTGGCAAAATTGTTATTTTCAAACAATAAAAATAATAGGTTGCTTTTAAATCTAGATAAATAAAATTTAATAGAATTATTAATTTAAAATTGAAATTTGTGTTTGTTTAAAATATATATTTATTTGAGTTAATTTTAAATTGAATTTTAAATTTAAATTTGAATTTGGATTTGAATTTGAAATTTAAAAGATAATTATCTTAAAAAATTTTGGATTTAAAAATACATGTATAAGATTTTTATTAGTATATAATTTGTTTTATAACATTTTCTTTAAATAATCTTATTTATATAAATTAAGAAAGTTATTTACTTAATTAGGAAATTTAATATAAAAGCTTATAAACCATTTTAAAAATAATTAAAAATTGCTCGATTACAAGTGTTAATAGATTAAATCATATGAGTAACATGTGTAAGTTAATTAACAAATGTAATTGACAAATGTTAGGAAATTTTACAAGTGTCACTTTTTAATTTTAATTTAATTTTATTTTTGATAATCATAAATTTAGCCTATATATTCATTTATTTCTTCTCTTCATCTCTTTTTCCTATCTCATTTTCAAAACACAAATAAAACTCCAGTCTGTAACAAATATACAAACTAAAAAAAAAGCCTGTAACATTCTCAAACCAGAAAACTAATCAAGCTTCCATTCTTTCTAACTAAATCAAACAAGATTTCATCTCCAATATGCAAACCTGCAACACAATCAAGGTTTCAGTTTTATCAAGCAAGCAACAACTTTTCATCCTGAAATCACCTAAGGATCAAGCATTTTCTTGAAGCATTTCAGCTTTCAAAAGGTCATAGCATTCAGTTTTTAAAATCAAAGGCAATTCAAGTTTTCAAATTAAAATCTATTTCAAGCTCTGTTCAATTGATTCCTGGTGAGTAAACATTTTATTTTAAAAGCTTAAGTAAATTTAAAATCTGTGCATGTGATTCCTGAAATGAATTGAGCTTTGCATATATATATATAAGTGTGAATCATGTATGTTTGTTTGTGTTTGGACTGTGCATGTCAGTTCTTCTCTGTTTCATAGTTACAAATTTGAAAATAAATTAAAATCCAATATCTCTTTATCCAATCGCTGTTAGGCCTTGGGTTTCAAACAAAATATGTTTGTTTAAGTAAAGATTATGTTTAAAATTATATTTAAGTAAATTAAATTTGTAATTTTCTGGAAAACCAAGAAGAACAGTGGAAAACTTAAGATATGTTAAAATTCAAACGTCTTAATTCTTTGATTCAGGTATATAATCTGAATCACTATCTAAAATCATGATTTTTAAGGGTTAATTCATGATTTTTAGTGTGGAATCGAGTGAGCAATTCAAGTTGACCGAAATGTAAGTTTTGGGCTTTTTCTAGTGATGGGTAGACTCGGGTTGGTCGGGAACTTCGCTGGAGGTAGGAGGAAGTCTGGGAAACTCGGCGAAAATGCCAAGTGGATTTATCATCCACCGTGGCGACGATGATCGGTCGGTTTAGGGTTTAAACCCTAAAATGAGTCGAGGTCAGAAATTGAGTTCCTGCGTCGTCTCTCTGGCATCGGAGACCATCGGACTTAGGGCATTAGTAGCATGGATGTCTGGCGAGCTAAGGATAGGGTTGCGCGATCGCTGGTGGTCGGAAACGTGGGTTCGAGGAAGATTTTGGTGATGTGTTTTGGTTCCAGGTAGTTCGAGATTGCTCGATCTTTATTTTGAGTTAGTATCCAAGATTTGGTGGTCAGGATCTGATGTAGTGGTGATCGTCAATAGGTTAGAGGTGTCGTGGATGGCCAGAGATGGCTCGGTCGTCGGTGCATGTGCACGACAGAGTTGGATGTGTCAGTGGTTTGGGTTGTGGAGTTGACTCGAAGGGAAGCTCGAATATTTAGGCGAGGAACTCGAATAGATCGTAAGTGTAATTCATGCTTTCAGGTTTAAAATTTTAACTAACTAAATTTTGAAAAGAAAAGGAAGCGGGTTTACTCGGGTAGGACTCGTGATTTTAACGGGTTGAACCCGAAGTAGGAATTTAACAGTTTTTAAAAGTTTTAAAAAAACAACAAGTTTTAAATTTTAAAATAAAACTAGTTTAAATTTATTTCTTAAATCTAGTTCTTTTCATAATAATTGTCTTACATATTGGATTTAAGAAAGTGATATGTTTGTTTAACTTAAATTTGTTAAGTTAAATTCGTAAGTTATTTAAAACCTAATTTATGAAAGTAAATTAAGGGTTAATTAAATAGGTAAATGTTTTAAAATATGTGTAATGATAATTAGGAAATTAATAAAGGATAATGGTTTAACTTACAAGTTAATAAAGGTTTGATAATTAAAGATTGATTTAATTAATTAAGTAATTGATTAAGAATAATTAATTAATTTAATTAATTAATGATAAAGGATTAATTAAGAGTAATTAATTAATTTAATTAGTGAATGATTAAGGTCTAATAAATTAAAAATTAAGGGTCCAGTTAATTAATTAGAGATTAATTAAGTGATAATTAAGGAATAATTAATTAAGTAATTAAGATTAATTAATTTATAATTAGATATTAATTAATTAAGTAATTAAGTTATAATTAAGGATAAATTAATTAGGTAATTTAAGATTAATTAATTGATAATTAAGGAATAATTAAGTAATTAAGATTAATTAATTTATAATTAGAGATTAATTAATTAAGTAATTAAGTTGTAATTAAGAATTAAGTAATTAAGTTGTAATTAAGGATTAATTAATTAAGTAATTTGAGATTAATTAATTGATAATTAAGGAATAATTAATTAAGTAATTAAGATTAATTAATTTATAATTTGAGATTAATTAAGTAATTAAGGATTAATTAACTGTTAATTAAGGATTGATTAACTGGTAATTAAGGATTACTTAATTTGTAATTAAGTTTTATTAATTAATAATTAAAGTTTATTAATTAATAATTAAAGGATAACTAATCTGTAATTAAAGATTAATTAATTGATTTATAAGGTAATTAAGGAGTGATTAATTAATTATTGATTTTAATTAACTAATGATTGATTAAGCAGGGAATTGGTGATTAATTCTTAAGTAATTATAATATGGATTAATAATTCTTGCTTGTGGGTGATTGTTTGAATAGAACGTCTGGTTTGATTGATATCTATTGAATGATAATCGGCGATATTCTTTGATGTGACATTAGATATATCTATGATAAATGTATGTTATTCATCTATGATAAATGCTGTGTCAATTCAAAATATTGAATTAAATTGTTTAAAATCTTAAACAACTTGACCTTTAAACCGGCGTTTGGATTTCGACGAGACGGGGATCGGATGTCAAATTTGATTATCCGAAAACCAAATCGATCCAAGTTATACGATAGGTCGTGAAATCTCAAGTGAAGATCGAGATGGAGTTTCAGAGTGCAAGGGTTATTTTTGTTAACTCCGAGGGTGATTCCAAAATGAGTGTAACGAGATAATGCCTTCGGTTTCGTTCGAACCCGGAATGAACTTGTATGGATGAATGCTATCAGACCATCGTCAATAGAGGACGATGAGCATTCCAAGATGTGTTCTCTAAAGGTAATCGCAGCCTCAAGCCTTATCAACCGGGAATGGCTAAAATAGGGGAAGTGCACGTAAGGCTAAGTGGATAGCACCGAAGTAGGATAAGATTTCCCCCTGTCTAGAGTCCCTTTATTCGGCTATGTGGGCGGTTGTTTGCTCCAACCACGGGGTTGTCTTATTGGACTATCCAGTAAGGGATAGCTCCGGCTTTGCAATGCAGGGGATCAGGGTGGATCCTCGGTACGGTGATCTAGGCCACGTATTATGACGAGCGGTACCTCAGTAGCCCTGCCATTGTATGGAATCCAATCTCCAACAAGCGCCTGTACGGTTTTGATTGTGCCCAACTATGTTGGAACGTGAGATGTAAGCATTCCAGCTATTTCTGTATTTTATATTGAAAACCCTAGACACTATTATAATATAACTGGATTTCCTATCAAATGTTTTGGTTATCATAGGGGAAAAACTTGCCCGTGATTATTTGCGGAGGGTCTTACTAGATACCTTCTATTTTCAAAGTTTCTTTCAAGTTAAACAACTTAACCGTTTACTCACACCAGACCCATGTCTGACCCGGAGTTTATTATGTTTTTCTTAAACTCTTGAGTACTTAAATTTTTATGAGTAGCCAAGTGATCAGGTTTTGCTTGATGAATTTCGGAGTTGCTTGGAGCAGGAGTCCAGACGTAGCTATCTATATCTTTCCGTTATGTAGTGTCTTTTGTCAATGGTATTTTGGATGTAATGGATAGACATGTCCTTACGACTATCTAATGTAACGAAGTTGTGTAACTGTGACCTTTGATATATAGGACTATGTAATAGATATGTGAAATACTATATTTTGTTCTGTTTACGCCGTGAGATTCTGATGTTGTTATTTCTTTCTTTCTATCTATTATTTTTCTACCTTTTTCTTTTCTTATTGATGTACGTCTTTCTATGGAATGAAAGATGGGTCATCACAGTTGGTATCAGAGCGAGGTTAAGATAATGCCTAGGCTCTGGAGTAGTGTCTATCTTGAAAGCACGTATTTATAATTTTTACATAACTATATGCCTATCTAAATTTGTTGGGTTACCTGTCCAGGTTGCCAACATGAGTTCAAGAGGAAGGAGAGGCAGAGTTGTAGGGAGCACATCGACCAATAATGAAAGAGGTCAGACTGCTAACAAGGCTGTGAATCCAGCACCGCCTCGAGTTAGTTTTTCTATTTTGTGCAAAGATTTCACCAATATGGGAGGGACCATTAAAGGATCGGAGACCATTATAGAATTTTAGGCTTGGTTACGCTCATGTGAATGCATCTTTAAGAGTTTGGATTTGTCTGACGAGCAGAAGAGGGTCATGGCATCGTGGCAACTGCAAGAAATCTTGGTGGGATGCAGTTACGGCAAATATCTCAGAGGAGATATATCTTGGAGTAGATCTGAGGAATTGTTTGAGAAACAGTTCATGCCAACAGTTGGAAGGACTCGTCTGTATAGAGATTTTCTAGATATGAAGCAAAGAAGTATGTCAATTTCAGAATATGAGAACAAATTTAATGAGTTATCTCACTTTAAGCCACTCAAAAAGAATGAGATGTTTGTGCAAGGAATGAGGCATGAGTTGCACGAGAAGATGACGACTCGTCTGAAGGGATCTTTTGTGGAGTTAATCAACATAGCATTAAGATATGAGGAGCTCATGAATAAGAAGTAGTTGGCATCTACAGCATCATCAAGTGGGACTTCTTCCAACCCAAATAAGAGGAAATTAGCCCTAATTGGAAGAAGCAAGGCAAAGGGAAGCAAGGAGGAAGCAATGGACCTCGCAAGTGCTATGTATGTCAACAAGAGGGTCACTTAGCCAAGCAGTGTCCCAGCGGTAGATCTCAGCAGCAGCATCGTCAGAGTGGACCGGGTTCAATATTAGTTCATAAATCTCTATGTTTAAACTGTCATCAGCCGGGTCATATGGTGAAGGCTTGTCCGCTTCTTCAAAAGCCCAGCAAAATAAAGTGTTTGCTCTTGAAGGTGGTCCATCTTCTTCTTCTTCTAAAGACAAAGGAGTTTTGGAAGGTACTTTGCTTTTGGATGGTAATTTTATTAGAGTACTGTTTGACTATGGTGCATCTCTTAGTTTTGTTTATTCGAATTCAGTAAAGAAGTTTCATCTTTCCCCTTGTTCGGTGGACCTTCATATTCTTGTATCTAATCCTATAGGCGGAGTAACTAAGTTAGATAAGATCTGTAGAAACCTAAGGCTTTTTTTCTGTCCCATAGTTTTTCTTGCGACCCATTTGCATTGGGTATCAAAGGGTTTGATCTTATTCTGGGTATGAATTGGTTGGATAAGTATAAGGCTGTTTTGATGTGTGAAGAGAGAACTTTGACTTTGGAGACTGAGTTGGGAAGGATCGCAAAAGTGACTTGCGATAATTTTGGAGTTCACTTGAGCAATCTTTTGCATGGAATCGAGGCTTCTCTAAAAGGCGTTGAGTCCATGGAAGTAGTCGGAGATTTTTCGGATGTTTTCGAGGAAGTTAAAGGTTTGCCTCCTCATCGGGAGATAGAGTCTCGAATCGATTTGGTTCCAGGAGTAGTACCTGTTGTTCAGCCTAGTAGAAGGATGGCGCCGAAGGAGAGAGAAGAGCTGGTGAAGCAGACCAAAGATTTCTCAGAGAAAGGTTTGATCCAGCCTAGTTTTTCCAGTTGGGGTTCTGCCATTGTATTTGTGACCAAGTCGGATGGATCTTTGAGGTTCTGTGTGGATTACCGGGAGTAGAATAAGGTTACTATTAGGACTAAATATCCATTGCCCCGTATGGATGATCTTTTTGATCAACTCCATGGAGCTTCTGTTTTCTCCCAATTAGATTCAGTTTCTGGTTTCCACCACTTATGGATAGCTAAGGACAGTATACCCTTGACTGCGTTCAGTGGACCCAATTGTTTTTATGAGTGGTAGTTATGCCTTTTGGACTAACCAACGCTCCTGTCTATTTTATGGATTTGATGAACCGAGTTTTTCAGGATGTGTTGAATAAGTTTGTTCTCGTTTCCATCAATGATATTCTTGTCTACTCTAAGTCTGAAGAGGAGCACAAGCGGCATTTGGAAAAGCGTTGGAGACTTTGAGGAGGCATGTTTTGAAGGCTAAGTTTTCGAAATGCCAATTTTGGAAATTGAAAAGTCAGATTTTTGGGGCATATTGTTTTTGGTGAGGGTATCTCTATAGATCCAAACAAATAGCTACTATTCAGGAGTGGAAGCGACCGCAGACTCTGATGGAAGTTCGCAGTTTTTTAGGTTTGGCAGGGTACTACAGGAAGTTTATCAAGGACTATTCTAAGATTTCTTCATATTTTACCAAGTTGACTCGGAAAGGAGCAAAGTTTAACTGGACCTCCAAGTGTGAATAAGTTTTCTTGGATTTGAAGGCAAGGCTGACTAGTGCACATGTTCTATCTATTCCCGATGGTAAGAGAAAGTTTTAGGTCTACGAGGATGCTTGTGGAGTTAGGCTGGGTGCAGTGCTGATGTAGAATGGGAAGGTAATTGCGTATGCAAGCAGGCAGTTGAAGCCTCATGAAAGAAACTACGGTACGCACGATCTGGAGTTGTTGGCCATTATCTTTGCTTTGAAGATCCGGAGGCACTATCTTTTGGGAGAGAAGTTCGAGCTTTTCACGGATCACAAACCTTTGAAGTACCTTTTCTCCCAGAAAGATCTGAATTTGAGACAGCAGAGATGGGTAGAATTTCTAGCATCGTATGATTTGGATATCCTTCATACTCCAAGGAAAGCGAATGTTGTGGCGGATGCTCTGAGTAGGAACGCCTTTCTGCCTCTTTTGGAAGTTGTTCCATCTCTACAGGAAAGAATCATAAGTAGTCAGAATAAGGATAGATCTTTTGAGTAGTTGATTCTTGGAACCAAGGATGGTCGATATTTGGATTTCAGGATAGACGATCAAGGAGTTTTGAGGATCAACGGTCGTTTATGTGTGCCAGATGTGGATGGTTTGAGGCAGGAAGTTTTGCAGGAAAGCCACAAATCAAGGTTGAGTATCCACCTAGGGATATTAAAGATGTATAAGGATATGAAGAGAGTCTTCTGGTGGCCGGGCATGAAGAAGGATATTGATGCTTTCGTCAATGGATGTGCGATCTGCCAGCAGGTGAAAGGTGATCAGCAGAAGATAGTAGGTTTGTTGCAGCCTTTAGAAGTTCCGAAGTGGAAGTGGGAAATGATTCTATGGATTTCATCGATGGTTTGCCAAGGACCAAGAAGGGAAATGAAGGAATTCGAATAATTGTAGACCGGCTAACCAAGAGCGCCTATTTTATTCCGGTTAAGGTAACCCGTACTACAGCATCTCTGGCTGAGATTTTCTTGAGAGAGATTGTCAGACTGCATAGTGTTCACGTTAGCATAGTAAGTGATCGTGGTCCTATCTTCACCAGCAAATTTTGGAAGGATTTGCAATCAGCTTTGGGTACGAGATTGAATTTGAGTACAGCCTATCATCCTTAGACCAACGGACAAATGGAAAGGCTGAACCGAATTCATGAGCATATGCTGAGGGCTTGTGTTTTGGATTTTGGTAGATCTTGGGAGGACCATCTACATTTAGTGGATTCTCGTACAATAACAGTTATCGGGCGAGTATTAAGATGGCACCCTATGAAGCTTTATATGGAAGACCTTGTAGATGCTCATCCTGTTGGGTAGAGTCAGGAGATCGCCATGTTCTTGGTCCAGATTTGATCTGTGAGGCACCTGTGAAGGTGGAGCTTATTAAGAAGAGAATGAAAGTAGCGCAGGATCGTCAAAAGAAATATGCGGACAAGAGACGAAGACAACTGAAATTTGAGATTGGAGATTTGATCTTTGTCAAGGTTTCCCTAATTAAAGGAGCGATAAGATTTGGTAAGACGGGAAAACTTGCCCCAAGGTATATTGGTCTGTTCCGAGTGCTTAAGAGGATCAGTGATGTTGCATACAGGATTGAATTGCCAGTTTGGACGGCTAGAATTCACAATGTTTTTTACGTATCTCATCTGAGTAAATACGTGCACGATCAATCTCTTGTTATGGAGCCAGCAGTGCAAGAAGATTTAGTAATCGAACCGGACTTATCTATTGTCAGGCATTCAGTCCAGATCGTTGATCAAGACGAGAGGCAACTCAGAAGCAAAGTGATGAAGCTAGTCAAGGTGCAGTGGAGCGAGGATCCCAAAGACTGTACCTGGGAAACTCTGGATAGTTTTGGGAAAGCTTATCCAGAATTGTGTCCAGATAGCTAGTGATGTTTGTTTGGATGAATTATTTGTTTGGTTGTTAATGTATGGTTGATATGTATGCTTGAATTGTTGAAATAAAATAAAACCTTTTAGATTATCTTTTGTTTTAAATTTCGAGGACGAAATTCTTTTAGGGGGGAAGGAATATGATATCCCGGAATTTCAAGCAATTTAAAATGTGATAATCCCCTTTATTAATTATTTAAAATTGGCAAAGTTGTTATTTTCAAACAATAAAAATAATGGGTTGTTTTTAAAAATAGATAAATAAATTTAATGGAATTATTAATTTCAAATTGAATTCGTGTTGTTTAAAATATATGCATTTATTTGAGTTGATTTTAAATTGGATTTTAAATTTGAATTTGAATTTTAATTTGGATTTGAATTTGAAATTTAAAAGATAGTTATCATAAAATGTTTTGGATTTAAAAATATATGTATAAGATTTTTATTAGTATATAATTTGTCTTATAATATTTTCTTCAAAGAATCTTATTTATATAAATTAAAAAAGGTATTTATTTAATTGGGAAATTTAATATAAAAGCTTATAAACCACTTTAAAAATAATTAAAAATTGCTCAATTACAAGTGTTAATAGATTAAATCATATTAGTAACATGTGTAAGTTAATTAACAAATGTAATTGACAAATGTTAGGAAATTTTACAAATCTCACTTTTTAATTTTATTTTTTCTTTTATTTTTAATAATCATAAATTTAGCCTACATATTCGTCTATTTCTTCTCTTCATCTCTTTTTCCTATCTCATTTTCAAAACACAAAGAAAACTCCAGTCTGTAACAAATATACAAACTCAAAAAAAAAGCCTATAACATTCTCAAACCAGAAAACTAATCAAGCTTCCATTCTTTCTAACTAAATCAAACAAGATTTCATCTCCAATATACAAACCTGCAACACAATCAAGGTTTCAGTTTTATCAAGCAAGCAACAACTTTTCAACCTGAAATCACCTAAGGATCAAGCATTTTCTTCAAGCATTTCAGTTTTCAAAAGGTCATAGCATTCAATTTTTAAGATCAAAGGCAATTCAAGTTTTCAAATTAAAATCTATTTCAAGCTCTATCAACTGATTCCTGGTGAGTAAACATTTTATTTTAAAAGCTTAAGTAAATTTAAAATCTGTGCATGTTATTCCTGGAACGAATTGTGCTTTGCATGTATATATACAAGTGTGAATCCTATATGTGTTTGTGTTTGAACTATGCGTGTCAGTTCTTCTCTGTTTCATAGTTACAGATTTGAAAATAAATCAAAATTCAATATCTCTTTATCCAATCACTGTTAGGCCTTGGGTCAAACAAAATATGTTGGTTTAAGCATAGATTAAGGTATAAAATCATATTTAATTAATTTAGATTTGTAATTTTCTGGAAAACCAAGAAGATTAGTGGAAAACTTAAGATATGTTAAAATTCAAACATCTTAATTCTTCGATTCAGGTATAATCTGAATCACTATCTAAAATCATGATTTTTAAGGGTTAATTCACGATTTTTAGTGTGGAATCGAGTGAGCAATTCAAGTTGATCGGAACGTAAGTTTTGGGCTTTTTATTATAATGGGTGGACTTGGGTTGGTCGGTAACTTCGCTGGAGGTAGGAGGAAGTTTAGGGAACTCGGCAAAAATGCCACGTGGATTTATCATCCACCGTAGCGGCGATGATCGGTCGGTTTAGGGTTTAAACCCTAAAATGAGTCGAGGTCAGAAATTGAGTTGCTACATCGTCTCTCTGGTGGATGTTTGGTGGAGCTTAGGACAGGGTTGCGCGATCGCTGGTGGTCAGAGACGTGGGTTTGAGGAAGACATTGGTGATGTGTTTTGGTTCCAGGTAGTTCGAGATTGCTCGATCTTGATTATGAGTTAGAAGATTTGGTGGTCGGGATTTGATGTAGGGGTGATCGTCGATAGGTTAGAGATGTCATGGATGGTCGGAGACGGCATGGTCGCCGGTGCATGTGCACGACAGAGTTGGATGTGTCAGTGGTTTGGGTTATGGAGTTGACTCGAAGGGAAGCTCGGGTGTTTGGGTAAGGAACTCAAGTAAGGACTCGAGTAGATCGTGAGTGTAATTCATGCTTCCATGTTTAAAATTTTAACTAACTAAATTTGAAAAGAAAAGGAAGTGGGTTTACTCGGGTAGGACTCAAGATTTTAACGGGTTGAACCCGAAGCAGGAATTTAACAGTTTTATTTTTTTAAAAAAATTAATAAGTTTTAAAGTTTAAAATAAAACTAGTTTAAATTTATTTCTTAAATCTAGTTCATTTCATAATAAATGTCTTAAATATTGGATTTAAGAAAGTGATATGTTTGTTTAACTTAAATTTGTTAAGTTAAAATTGTAAGTTATTTAAAACTTAATTTATAAAAGTAAATTAAGGGTTAATTAAATAGATAAATGTTTTAAAATATGTGTAATGATAATTAGGATATTAATAAAAGATAATGGTTTAACTTAAAAGTTAATTAAGGTTTGATAATTAAAGATTGATATAATTAATTAAGTAATTGATTAAGAATAATTAATTAATTTAATTAATTAATAATAAAGGATTAATTGAGTAATTAATTAAGAGTAATTAATTGATTTAATTAATAAATGATTATGGTCTAATTAGTTATAAATTAATGGTCTAGTTAATTAATTAGAGATTAATTAATAATTAAGGAATAATTAATTGAGTAATTAAGATTAATTAATTTATAATTAGAGATTAATTAATTAAGTAATTAAGTTGTAATTAAGGATTAATTAATTAAGTAATTTGAGATTAATTAATTGATAATTAAGGAATAATTAATTAAGTAATTAAGATTAATTAATTTATAATTAGAGATTAATTAATTACGTAATTAAGTTGTAATTAAGGATTAATTAATTAAGTAATTTGAGATTAATTAATTGATAATTAAGGAATAATTAATTAAGTAATTAAGATTAATTAATTTATAATTTGAGATTAATTAATTAATTAAGGATTAATTAACTGTTAATTAAGGATTGATTAACTGGTAATTAAGGATTACTTAATTTTTAACTTAGTTTTATTAATTAATAATTAATTTTTATTAATTTTTTTTCATGGCAAGCCGGTTTTATAGTGGACCGTCCACTTATATTACCAAAGTAATAAGGTTGAAGTACAGGAGAAAGGCAAAAACGCCTAAGCTACTAAGAAAATAGGTAAATACAGCACAGGTATGTGACAAATATGTCACAGTAACTAAGATAACACCGAGACTAGGACTCCTCCAAAGAAAGATCAGAAGGATCCAAAGGGACTTTCCCACAAAGTCCAGCAAAGGGGCTGAAACAGGTAGCAAGAGATGGATCGTAACCCAAGGTGTCAGGAGAGTATATAAAAGAGCGATCCCAAGCAGTATCAGCTAGCATGTCAGAATTCTTACTCGCAAGCACGCCATCCAAATCAAAAACTAAAGACTCACCAGACAGTATGTAATAAAGGCATCGAAGGTTCGTGTGATCATCGGAAACAAATCTGAAGAAAGAGTCATTCACGGGGCTAAATCTCACAGCAGATATGGGATCAACCCAACACCTCTTAAACTCATCCCAAGCAATAGGATACCGGGAAAGTAGTAGGTACGGCAACACATGGAACCACCGCAATAGAAGGTGAGGCAGGCCTAACATCAGAAGGAGGTTGTCCCAGACCAGAAAAAGGACCCGCAGGAAGGGGATCGACATGAGAGACAACGGTAGGAGCCTTAGGTATCCATTTCTAAATAGGGGGACGAGGCAGAGGAATCTTGATAGGAGCTGCAGAGCCTTTGGAGAAGAGGCAGGAGGTATGCAGGTGACCAAAAGAGTGACAGGTGGAGCAAATATCAGGTACCCATCCATAACGAACACGGACCTCCGCAACATGCCCCATAGCAAGTTGAACAGGAATTGTTGCAGGGAGAGGCTTAAAGGGGGATATCTCAATTAAGGCCTTAACATACATCAATTTTTCTCGGGAAACTGTATTAGTATCAAAGCATTTCAATTTTCCGACATTGCAAGCCAACCAGTTCAACCCAATCAAAGGCTGAAGCGCAGAGGGGATTTGCGAAAAAAATACCCAAACGGGAATGGAAAGCACCTGCTCATGAGCTCTCGCCACAGTCGGAGACCAAGGAGTAATAATAAAGGGTCTACCAGAAAAGAAGGAAGGCTCAGCACCAAGAACTAGCCGACGATCTTCGGGAGAGGAGAATCTGAGGTAATATAAGGAGTCGATCAGCTTAACTTGCAAATTACCACGCAGCTTCCAAGCCTTACGTAAAGCCGAGGCCAGATCACGAAGACGGTGATTTGGTTCCAGAAAGAAACCAACCAAATACTCAGACCAAGAATCAACTCCGGCTTGCATAACCAATAGAGGAGGGATCATCACTCCATTCTCTTCGACAATATCAAAATCAACTGGTTTGTAATCACCTGCATTTCGCGGTAGAGATTTGAAAAGAGATGACCAAGGTTTATGACAATTCGGCATTGGATCAGTTGGACAGGGCTGAACATCAACATGGGGCAAAACAGAAGAAGCAACAGACTTAGCAGCGACACCAATATTATCACCGACATCAGGGCTAATAATCTCAGAGGCAATTTGACAAACAACTGATGAGCAATGATGAGAAATACCTGTCGAAACCAAAACCTCATTTTTATCCGAAAAACCTCTATTTCCCTCAACTCTAAACACTCCAATCGACACCTGCAAACTCGTATCACGAGAATCGTTCACCTGCGGACACACAAAAGCATCAGAAGGAGGCCATGGCATACCAGCTGGAGGGGACAGAGAAACAGATCCAGGAAGTGGGCAACATTCATCTGAAGCGAGAATCTCAGCACTCAAATTTGGTCGAGCAATAGGAGCATTGGTAGGCCGATTGTAAGCTAGCAGAGGCGGGAAGTCATCAGTCGAAAGAATGGTTGGTTTTGAAATCATGGCTTTAGAAGACATCCCCAAATACATACGACCAGGCCGTGTAGAAGAGGGAGAGAGAGGGAGCGATGGACGGGAAGGGGGAGGGACATAAGAAGCTGGGAAGAGAACACGGAAAGAAGAGAACGAAGTGAGATCGACAGGAAGCGAGAATCACGGATCGCCTGGAAGAAAAATCGCCATTATTAATTAATAATTAATGGATAATTAATTTGTAATTAAAGATTAATTAATTGATTTATAAGGTAATTAAGGAGTGATTAATTAATTATTGATTTTAATTAAGTAATGATTGATTAAGCTGGGAATTGGTGATTAATTCTTAAGTAATTAATTTAATTTGAAGTTAATTAGATTAATTATAATATGGATTAATAATTCTTGCTTGTGGATGATTGTTTGAGTAGAATGTCTGGATTGATTGATATCTATTGAATGATAATCTATGATATTCTTTGATGTGATATTGGATATATCTGTGATAAATGTATGTTATTTATCTGTGATAAATGCTATGTGAATTCAAATTATTGAAATAAATGGTTTAAAATCTTAAACAACTTGACCTTTAAACCGGCGTTTGGATTTTGATAAGACGGGGATCGGATGTCAGATTTGATTATCCGAAAACCACATCGATCCAAGTTAAACGATAGGTCGTGAAATCTCAAGTGAAGATCGAGATGGAGTTTAGAGTGCAAGGGTTATTGTCGTTAACTCTGAGGGTGATTCCAAAATGAGTGTAATGAGATAATGCCTTCGGTTTCGTTCGAACCCGAAACGAACTTGTATGGATGAATGCTATCAGACCATCATCAATGGAGGATGATGAGCATTCCAAGATGTGTTCTCTAAAGGTAGTCGTAGTCTCAAGCCTGATCAACCGGGAATGGCTAAAACAGGGGAGGTGCACGCAAAGCTAAGTGGGTAGCAAAAAAGTAGGATAAGATTTTCCCCTGTCTTGAGTCCCTTTATTCGGCTGTGTGGGCGGTTGCTGGCTCCAACCGTGGGGTTGTCTTATTCGGACTATCCAGTAAGGGATAGCTTTGGCTTTGTGATGCAGGGGATCAGATGGATCCTCAATACGGTGATCTAGGCCACGTACTGTGACGTGCGGTACCCCGGTAGCCCTGCCATTGTATGGATTCCAATCTCCAATAAGTGCCTATATGGTTTTGATTGTGTCCAGCTATGTTGGAACCTGAGATGTAAGCATTCCAGCTATTTTAGTATTTTTATTGAAAACCCTAGACATTATTATAATCTAACTGGATTTCCTATCAAATGTTTTGGTTACCGTAAGGGAAAAACTTGTCTGTGTTTATTTGCGGAGAGTCTTACGAGATACCTTTTATTTTCAAAGTTTTTTTAAAGTTAAATAACTTAACCGTTTACTCACACAAGACTCATGTCTGACCCGGAGGTTATTCTATTTTTCTTAAACTCTTGGGTACTCAAATTTTTATGAGTAGCCAAGTGATTAGGTTTTGCTTGACGAATTTTGGAGAAGCTTAGAGCAGGAGTCCAGACGTATGTATCTATATCTTTCCGCTGTGTAGTGTCTTTTGTCTATGGTATTTTGGATGTAATGGATAGACAGGTCCTTACGACTGTCTAATGTAATGAAGTTGTGTAACTGTGTACTCCGATGTATAAGACTACGTAATAAATATGTGAAATATTATATTTTGTTCCGTTTTCGTTGTGAGATTCTGATGTTGTTGTTTCTTTCTTTCTATCTACTCTTTTTCTAACCTTTTCTTTTCTTATTGACGATACGTCTTTCTGTGGAATGAAAGGCGGGTCGTCACATCTATCTTCTTACATCCGCTGCGCAACTCTGATCACTAATTAACCATGACAAAACAATTAAATAAAAAGCTTCTAAGGTCTCATTTATAATATCTATTAAATCCCACTCTTTAGAGAAGTGAGTTCCAACTTTAGAATTATTTCATAACAATAATTGGTATAGAAATTCAAAAATTTTACAAAAACGTCTCGATGATTATTTCCAATAATTATTTATATTTATATCGTAAATAATAATATAAATTATAATTCTACTCTACACACCCAAGGGATGGTACTTTAAGTCTCATTAGGTTTAGATCTCAGTTTTGTGTTAATTATATTCTATAATGTTCTGAACACAGCTCAGATACCAAGCTGTAACGACCCCATCACTATGCCCATATTATTAAAGAACATTACAAGTGATGTCATCTAATAACATGGAGAATACGGCTGGTTATGGCCGACCGAATGTGAATATCTCTTTGTGCTAACACCGACGAGTCTTTATTATTTTTGAGGATTTGAACTGAAAATTTTGACATGTACAGTATTAACACAAAGTAATAAACATACCGATTAAAAAATTTCAGGACAGTATATAATATAGATAAATTAGAATCAGAGTCATGAATTGTAGTGGAATAGTATACATCATATATCATAATAAGATGCGAGTCTATAAAATATCAGTACTAGACCTATATGAGTATATACATTGCATCCAAAATACTGCATAAGGTACAAAGTAACCATTAAATATTATACATGACATATCATCCTAAATGTCAACATATACAATAATGAAGTAAATTGAAATAGTCAAAATCATCTACTCCATAGCTAACACAAAATCCAAAAGTTAGCAATTCCTAGTACCCATAGAGTCTTGGCCTAACCTAAGTAATATAAAAACAAATGGGTCTGACTATATCTAATAAAAAGATGAGATGATACTGATATCATAAATACATGACTTAACAATAAATAAGCCATAATAAAAATATGCCAAAACAAATGACCATAATAAGACATATCAATTAAAATCACCATTTCATAAATCCATTTATGACTTAATTGTAAAATAAATCATCTCAAAATATGCCTAAAACCAGCTAACCAAATTAAGGCATATCAAACCAAATCGCCATTTCATAAATCCATAAAAAGTCTCAAATGGACTATCATAAAAAATGAGGTAATAACAATTCAAAATTCTTCAGAGCCAAAAAGATACTAAATATCCATCCCAAATCTCCGAAGAACAAACATCGCTAATGAATTGATAATGGTAGTCAACTATCAGTTTAAAAACAGTGACACAAAGTCTAAAAACCAAATAGACCGATACAATCAAATAAACGAAAAAGACCCTGCCATATTGCGTAATAGTCAAACCAAATAGACTACTATGTGAATTTATCTAAGCCAAAAAAATAGATAAACATTGTTTAACTGTAAACCAAATAAACTGAAGGGCTGCATGTAACACCTATCCAAGCAGCAAAAGAATGGCTACATTACACTAGAACAAACCAAACTCAACCAAATAGGTCTACCTACCCAAACCTAAGAATGTATCGACTCTCAGATCGATGAAAAATGAGTTGTTGTCTATCAGAAATCTATTGCCCAAAATAAATCAAAAGAAAAGAGTTAAAAGATTTCTAATTTAAAAATATAATCTCTTTACAATGATTAGAAATCAAACGAATATTTTTCATAAATAAAAACTTTCATTATTTTAAAATACATACATACATATACATAACTTTCTTTATTTTAACATCCATATATATATATATATATATATATATATAATTTCTTACCGTAATAACTGTTAAAGAATAATACTATATTTTGTCTTTTGCCTCTAAAACGTTTCCAAAATTTTAATATACTAATAAAGTAAGTTTTTAAAAGGTTTTATGAATAAATATTACTCATCTTAAAAAGATTCGAAAAGAAATTTTTGACATAAGAAATAAATTAAGAATTTGATATAATTTAACTTTATTCTATAAACTAAATTACAACAAGAATCAAATTAGATAAAATCTCATTTTTAAATCTTTTAAAAACATCTGAAAATTCAAACAAAAAACTCATCTAACATTAAACATCTACAGCCAACATCGCTCTATAAAATATAATTTGATAATATGGAATTATTTAAAGACATAAGTTGCTTTCCAACAAGTACGGTCACACCATAATGCACAGCAACCATATAATTTAACTACAACTGATTAAATGAATTTTAATGATTTTCAAAATTATGCAATTTCATAATTGATAATGCAATCAAATCCAATATTCAGAGCACATAATTCAATCAATTCATTCATCAAACAAATTGAACTCATGGCATTCCATAATTTCATCTAATTGCTACTAAAATTTTATGAAATTCAGAAGTGATTTCTAAGCTAAGTAAATTATGCAAAGTGGAATATTCTTATCTAGATATAATAGTGTGAGTTAAAAGAATAACTCGCCTTAAACCAAAGCTTGCTTACATTTCCTACTTTGTTTCTAGCTAGTACTCGAAACCTTAGCATCAGCCTCTATTAAGCTAGCCCTCTTCCGCTTGTGACAAGCTCATGCCACCGACCCCAGCTTCGATCGCTAGAGTCGCATCAACCTCCATTTCTTTAAACCTGCACCTCCATTCTCGAACATCGTCGGATCTCACCTCGAACATGCAACAACCGCCTACAGCGACCTCTCCCCAAGATATCACCCCTTCCAAGCCCGCGACCTCTCCCCAATGGCGACGACCACTCCTTGATGCCACACGACCTTCTTCCCACATCGGTGACGTCAGCTTAGTCACGATTACCTATTTGTTATTTCTTTTTCGTTCATTTTTTCTGCTTGTGAATTCCTTTGTTGGGTAATTTAGGCTATTGGGTCGGACATGGGTAAATGAATGTGAGTTTGAAAATTGCAAGGGTTTGGGCTTTTTAAGTGCTAAATGGATAAAATCTATAATGTTATTTCCAATTAAACCCTTGTATAAAACAATTTTCATTACATTTCTTTAGATTGCAATTTAAAATCCACTTCATTTTCATACGAATGATTCTATTATTGAATTTTTAGATTGACTTCCAATTTTAATTGGTTATCATATATTTACCCAAATTATTTGAATTCAAAAATTATTCATTTTCGTCCATTTATTGAAATTACCGAATAACAAATAGAACTCCTTTTCATTGATTTTAAGAGTATAAAATTATTTACAGTTTAAAATATTTTACACTTGTTAAAACATTATATTCAAATTTTTATATTTTATCTAAAATGGAATATTTTTTCAAGTAATCCAAATTTTATTTTAACAAAATCCTCCATTAAATAGACTTTAATTGAAATAATAATTTAATCAAAAAAGAAAATCATCAAAATCAAATTCGAACAATTCTATTTTAATCGAACTATCTTAATATTACCGCTGCAATATGGGTTGTTACAACCTTTGCGTACATTATCGTACTTAAAAAATGTTTTACATATCATTTCTTGATGGTATCTTCCTTAATGTAGTGCCATCATTGACTCAGTTCCAAAGTACAACAGTTGATGCAATCTAATATAAAATAGCGCCTTACCCAACTAGCTTTAAAATATAACACTTAATCACTAAATAACATAGCCTCCATAAACACCATGAACTGCATATACGAACATCTGAGAATGAATCAAAACATAGTGAACACGACACTGAGCACCTATCACATTCAAATACTCATAAATGATATCAAGATCACACCTTGATTGTTCACGCATAAATATTCAACCATGACCCAAAAAGACGCGATTTTCCCTCTTTGGGTAATCTTCTACACATAATTATAACTCAAAGGAAATATACTCAAGTATAATATAGCATAATAATAACCCAAAAGAATCTACTACAAAATCAAAACCAATACGCGGGTGTACCATAAACCAAAATAAACCCATGTGTAACCGATACGTTTGCATAACGTCTCTCCATAAACAAGTAATCGTCTATCTCTTGCAACAATTTTCTATATTTAGGAAAAATACACACTCAACTACACATTCGTGCTCCACAATGTCGTATGTGAGTGTATCACAGCCCTTAACATTAACATTTTTCCATTTGATTAGACATCTCTTCTCTATAACTATACGACAACGTATTTTTCTTATTGTTGTCTTACTTTAAAATTTATTAATTTTTATCCAAATTCTATCTCCCAAGTCATCTTGCATTAAGCTCCTATAACTTAAACAATATTTTTGCCAAAATGATAGAAAATGGTATTTATTCCTTATTATTATGGAAAAATTCAATTTGGTACTATACCCTTCCAACTTGAACAAAATACCACCAAATTTCTATGCTAATTTTACCTTCACCAAAATCTTGCAACACTTCACAAGTATATTGTGTTCAATATTAGCAAATCCTTAGCACATTAACATATTGATTATTCTCGTTATTTACTATAATTAATTCGAACTTTATAAACTATGTATTTTTTTTCTAAATCCAATCCAAATTTTGAGTTTAAGTGAAAATCATAATTTTCATTTTAGTTTTAAATCGAAAACCATTGGGTTCTTCATTCTTTTTCACAAAACTAGCAAACTTCTAAATCTATATAATTCTTTGCTAATTTAATATATATTTAAAAAAATCATAACACTTTTTTTTCAAATTGAATTCTTTAAATTCTACTTAAATAAATTTTTAGTAAGTTTTAATTAGGATGTCACATATTAAATCATTTCCTATGTTAAACCATTCCACAGGAAATCATGAGCTAAATTTACTTTAGTTTCCTAACTAATTTCTTTTTTGGTAGCTTCTTGCCCAAAATAACTTCTTTCCAACAATTCTTAAAATTATTTGTTCTAAAAATTATTTAACTTAAAATTCAGTTCTGTATAACTTTACCAATCAATATTAATTACTCAAGATATAATTGGATTTGAAACATAACGACCCATATTTTTAACTATTTTAAATTAGTAAATTTAATACGATTATTGAATAAACATGGTTAAAAATAAAATTTAACGAATTATTAGTGTAGTTATTGAATATGAAGATTTTGGTTGAAATTATAAGAATGAATTTAAATTTCAAGTATGACGATTTATCGTAATACAGAAATGGAGAATAATTGAAAATGAAGTTGAATAGGAATCAAAATGAATTTGAATGTTGATATAAATTCTATTTGAATTAGAATTGAGTTAATAAATTTTTAAAACTGAAAATTTCAAGCAAATTTGCCAATTTTTGAAATCGCTGATTTAATAGGCGCGTTAAAGTAGTGATACGGGGCACAGTCTCGGAATCCAACAAAACTAGTTCCATAGGATCCGTAATAGTGTATTATTATCAGCTTTCGAATTTTGTAGCGTTTGGACTTACCGTTTGGTCATACTAGACAAAAGCACATTGAAATTAAAATAGGAAATTTAATATTATAATTCGATTCGGAAATCTATCTTGCACATACAATCAAATTAGGTCTCAAAACTTGTTCCATGGTGTTCGAATAGGGGTAAAATATAAAAAATATCAGGCGGCACGCTTCGTTTGGAATTCATCGGGAAAAACACGTGAACATGAAAATAATAATAAAATAATACGTATACGCGCGTGTGTGTGTATGTATATATGCATATTCTTCTCGGAAACCCTAGCCTTTTTGCCAGCCTCCATTATCATCTTTAATAGCCGAAATGTTCCCATCTATTCCCTCATTTATCTCCCCATCCACCCAGTTTTAGGCTGAGACTCCAACTAAGAAATCATAGAGCGCCTCAAGATCTTCAATATCAATGGCGGTGATCTGAAACGGAGCGATGTGGAGGCCAAAATCTATTTCCGTTCATGCCTAGGTCATATGTGATCTTCAAGATGAACACAAGGCCGAGTTTCACGTCATCGTGATCGAAGGTGGAGACGACGATGGATGCAGACTGGTGGTTGCCGTTAATCTTCTAGCACATTGATGAAGTGATTTAATTTTATTGATTGTTGTTTGATAATGTAACGGGCACAGAAACCGATATAGAAACTGACAAGTTAGGAATTTTGAACTAACAGTTAAATTGAAATTAACTACAAGTTAAATTCCCGATTACTAATAAATAGATAACTATTGAGATTTGTTGGCTATTTGGAAGATTGTTTGTGATGGATGCTAATTGGTTGATATTTGGATGACTGGATGTTTATTTATTTTTATATATTTTGTTATCATACTGTAAATTAATTACAGTATATAAACTATAAATTGAACTATTTCAAATAAATTAAGAAATAGGTTGAAATGGTATATACCGATGACATTTGTTTTGGATTGAAATGATATATATATATATATATATATATATATATATATCCATCCCTGAAATTAAATTAAAATAACTGATCACTTGGCCATAGGATTGAAAATTATATACGAGCACCGGATTGGTCAAATTAAAAGATTTTAAAATTTTTGATTTGAAATTTATTTAAATGATTTTGATTTAAAGAAATAAAAGTCAAATTTATAGGAATCGAATTATTTTCGAACTTTATCTCGAAATGTTGCAATTTAAATTTGGTAATGGGAATTTTTTAAATAATCAAAGTCAAGATTTTGAAGTTATAATCGAAATATGATTTGAATTTCAGAAATTAATTTTTTTAAAAGATTGGACTTTTATTCGAACTTTGAATATAGCTAAGTAAAAGTAATAAAAATGATATTTCAAATTTGAGCTTGGAATTGAATTATTTTTTATGATTTTAATTTTAAATTAGATATTGAATGCAAATTTGATTTAAGTGTTTTCAATTGATATTTTGATAATCGAACTCGGAATTGATATAAGTCAAAATGGTTTAAAATTTGTGAATAGAGTTGAAATTAATTTAGGAATCGGAATTGAAATTAATTTGGAATTAAAGTTAATTCGAATTGAAATCGGAACTGAATCAATTTAAATGGAAATGGAAATTGAATTAATTTGAATTGAGAAGATTTGGAAATTGAATCAGTTTGACTTTGAAACTATTTTCAAATAAATTATTTTAATATAAACTATTTATAATCTACCTTTCTACATATTCAATTATTTTGATTTTCCAAACTATTTTACCTTATAAAACATTTTAAATACTTAAATCATTTTACATCAAACTATTTTAATTGTTTAAACTATTTTTAAAAAAATTAAATTTTCAAACTATTTTTATAAAATTCAAATTGGTCAAAGGCTGAATGGTTTATATTTAAGGTTAAATTAAAGTTATAACCCAAATGAAAATTCAAAGCAATGTTGAATTGGAACCGAAATCAAGATTTCAAGACGAACATGATTTCGAATTGAAACGGTATATTTTGGGTAAATGATGATTTCGAAATGAATTTGATTTCGAAATGAATATGATATTTTAATATCAAATACGAATTGTTTTCAAAATGTAAAAGCACTAACCAGTGTGTAAAACGACGTTTGATTGTTGAAGAGACCGGAGTCTCTTATTGGCATATTCTTTGTCAATATTGGAACCACTTTAACAACTATATACGTGAAGGAGACTCTAGAACAAAGAGGTTGGTTTTGGCGTCGTTTGTTGGATTTGAAGAAAGAGAATGATGATGGATTGGCTTGACATTTGTGTCAATTTGAAATGACTAAAACAGGCGCTGTACCGGCCAATGAGGCTAGCTATCTCTAGCGGACACACTTCTTTGTATTACCATCATCTACATTGTGATGGATTGGTGCGCAACGTCGGATTTTGGGAATGTTGGACGTGTTGGGCCATTAAGGGTTTCCACCAGCCGGGAAAGGTAAGCTGGTAGTATCCTACCTTTGACATTGCCTAACATGTCATACTTTTATCCTTATACGAGACCCCTACAATTTTAGTTTAGTTTTGTCGTATTACGGCACATTCCTATCCACCGACAGTTTATTGGTGTTTTATGTGCAAACTGTACGACAATGCTTAAAAATGCGTTAAGAAGGATCAATGTAAAGCCTTAACGCTATTTATATATTTATTTTACTAATTCGACATTATATATATAGCGTATTCGACTATATATAAATATTTTAGCGGATCATTAAGAGATGGAAAATCCTGTAACATCTTTTGAGTTATTGCACGCACATTTTATACTGGATAGGAGATGTGAAACCCTGGAAACATCTCTGATTCCACGGCACTCATGTTATATGCGATATAGATCTGACTCACATATTAAAATTTTAGTCCTTACTCAAGTGCTGTGTCCTTTCCTTACGCTCGGGTCAGCCCTGATTTTTCAGCTTATTGAAGATTTATTCTAGAGAACGAAGACGAAGATTTTTTATATTATTACTATTAGTGTTCATGCATCATGTTGTCTGCTGCACTGTTTTATTTTTCCTCGTTGTGTGTGTGTGTGTGTGTGTCTATATATATAAAACTCTGATAAGTGTTGCATAAATTATAATCAAATGTATAATATAAACAGCTTCATGAACATTTTTATTTGATTACTATATTTTATCGATCCACTGCGAGATTTTGCGTTTGATTTCTTATTCTTTCTTATTTTATTAATTAACCCCATTGATTATCTCTATTCCGGATTGCTTAAGTTGGACATGTGTGGATTATTGTCGATTTAAACCTTCCAAAATGTGGGTCATCCCAATTGGTATCAAAGCTTTGGTTTAGCAATAACCTTAGCTCCATGGTGTTTGACTCATTAGATATAGGTAGTAATACCCTAGAATTAGCTGTTTGAGTGTATATTGGAGAAAGCGTATTTTGTTAATGTTATAAAATTGTTTTGTATTGTGTTGTTTGTTTTGTTAAGTTTGGATTTTGGGTTCTAATTGTTTCATCTGATCAGCGTTATTAATATGAATTCTAAACACTTGAATAAGTAATCTAGCATAATATGATTTTTGAAATTGGTAGATGAAATAATTTTACCTAGGATTATATTTTCTATATTAAAGAACGAATTTTTTGAAATTTAGAAAATTAAGTTTATTTGTTGTTATAAATGATGATATTGACTATTGTCATTTATTGTTGAACAGTCGATATTCCTAATCATTAACTATTAGATGAATAAGAAAATGAAATTTTATAAACATGATTTATGAAATATGATTTGTAAATAAAATGAATTTGAATTGAGAATTTGAGAATTTAAGTTCCGGTGGTTTGAAACTGGTTTTCAAAGTTTTGAAAATAATATTAGTAGTATTTGGAAGTATTTTCAATAGAAAATTGTTTCAAAGAATTTTAAAAGTAAATTCAATACTTCCCTCTTATGTCACTGGAAAATAATTTCGGTGATGACTGCGCAGCATCATCGGCTTCCATTTTCGAGTCTCAAAGTGGGGGAGGCCATTGAGTAGCTTTGCTACAAAATTGTTTTGATAAATGGATTTTGGTTTAAACTCTTCAAGTATGATTGATATGTAAAAGAGATAAGTATATATATTATTTCAAATTGATTTGAAATAAACTTGGTATTTAAATTTCTACTAATTAATGATTCTCAATCATTAAATTGAAAAGTAAATCTTAACAATCGAACTTTTAAAGTTAAATATGTAAATTAATGTAAAATATTTAAGTAAAATATGAAAAGTTAAGTTATAACTCTGAAAGATAATGGAAATTTAAAACTTATGTAAATTATTGAATATTGTTGTTAATTAAAATCAATTGGATAAATTTATATAATATTTAATTATATTCATTAAACATGTATAAAACTTATCAAAAATCAAAGAGTTAAAATGTTGATATGAATATGTAATGGAATATTATACAAATATGATCTTAAGTAATAAAAATGTTTCATAATTAAATTATGTTTAGATAAATGTTTATAATGAAAATTAAGTTAGTATAATAAATGTTATACACTTAGTTAATATATTATGAAAGGATTAACGACTAAATTGAATACATAAATGGAACCAAAGAAGTAGACAAATGAATTAAATCACATCTTTGTAAGTTGTAATAAAATATAAAAAGTAAATTCGCAGAGGATTTTGAAATAAAAATTGTAATTGTTTGAAATAAATATAACTTGAATAAGTGATATAAAAGAAGGTAAAGTCGCATAAATGATATAAACTTAAGAAAAGGACAAATGAAATGTTTCGCTAATAAATTAGGTATTAAATGGTAAATGTGAAATATGAAGATTAAGTGTAAAAGAAACTTAAGTAATGATATAGAAAAATTTCATTAATGATAAATGATAAAAAGAAAATCTGAAATGAGATGAAAGTTAACTTAAGAATAGTAAATGAAATCGATTGTGATTTAAAAATTATATGAATTTGAATTATAAAACAAAATTTAACTTAAGTAAAGATAATGATACATATTTATGATATAAACCAATGAAATGAATCAATGAATTGAAAATGAACTTAAGTTATGAAGTAACAATAAACTAGCGTTGTGTTTTATAAATGTTTAGAAAATGGTTATTAAAATTTATCGGTATTACAAGAAGTATACGAAGTAAATGAATCAGGATAAATGAATATAAATTAAAGTGAAAGTAAATACAATGAATATTAATAATTGAATGTAAGTCAATTGGATTTAAGGGAACGTAAATTAATAAAATATGATTTCATTGAATGCAAATAAGTGAATGCGAAAATGATGAATTTGAAATGAATGTAAATTAATTGAAAGCGAATGAATTGAATGTAAATCCATCGATTGATTGATAAATTGAATGTTAAAAGGTGAATGTTAATCAATTGGAAGTAAATTGAAGTTAAATTAGTCCAATGTAAAAGTGAACCAATTTGATGTGAAAAAAATGCTAGTAAAATGAATCGAATTAATTGAAAGTGAATAAGGAATATTAATACAATGAATGAGGATATGAATTAAATGTAAGTTAGTTGAATGTAAATTAATTCAAACAAGTGAGTATTGAATGTCAATAAGAAACGGAAGTATAATAAAGTAAATATTGACATTTGGAAATGAATGAAAATATATATGATTGTACATTATGAATTAGTTAACATTATTTTACTAGTGTTGCATATGGTTATGGTATAGGCTATGCTTATATTGATTTTACCTTCTACATACATTATTCTTATTGATTGTTGAGTGTTTAGCAGGTGCGGATGGTGTATGCTTCACATTTGGAGCTCTCTTGCACATTATAATGCTATATATGCTTGCTAATGATAAGAAAAAATATACACATCTTCGATTACATGATGCGCTTTTATATTTTTCCCTACGGGATGTCCCATCATTGAGATGAGATGTATATTTGTTATATGTGATATACTTTGGTTATATATTGTATTGTAAAAAAATTTCAATCGGGCCGCGCAAAGGAGACGCTACCGAAATTTCGGTAAATCCGGATGTTAGAAATTTTTTGAAGTTTTAAAATTTTTATTGCTTGTCTTATATATAAGTTGTAATTTTCGCAAACCGGTATTGAAGTGGCGTGGTGAGCGCGTAATAATGGTTTTGTAAGTAAGACGTTAATGTTTTATAAGTTGATTGTTTCGAATAATATATATCAGGTGTTAAATTCATTACTTAACGCCTTTTCGAGGACGAAAAGTTTTGAGTGGGGAAGAATGTAACAACCCCTATTTTTAGCTATTTGAAATTATTAAATTCAATATGATAATTGAATAAAAATGGTTAAAAATAAAATTTAACAAATTAATAGTATAGCTATTGAATAGGAAGATTTTGGTTGAAATTATAATAATAAATTTAAATTTCAAATAAAATGATTTATTGTGACACAAAAATGGGGAATAATTGAAATTTGAGTCGAATAGGAATCAAAATGATTTCTTGTAACGTCCCGCATTTTCGCACACTTTAAATCGACACATGTGCCAATTCAAACCATACGGAAGGGCGGATTGTTATGGGGTAAATAAGAAAAATGAGGAAGAAATAAAACAAAACAGAATCTCACAGCGGAAGGATAAAATATAATAATAAATATGTGACGAGACAGATTTTGCCCGCTCGAAAATCGACATCCATACTTCATATCGTATTCGAATGCCATAGATTCGACCGTTCAAATCCGATTCGCCGGAGCTTATAACAACATTAAGTAAATAACACAGCAGAATAAAAGAATAATACATTGATATACAGTTTTGATACAATATCTGTTACAACAGATGATCCAATAGATATCAATATACATCAGAGATATGATACAATAAAATAGCAGCGGAAAAGAAAATAGATGACAACATCTAGCAGCGAAACAAATAACTCTAAGATAGTCTTCAAGGAAGAACTCCAGAAAATGCAACTCCATTTCCAAGAACCAATCCAGCAATAGCTCGAACTCCCAATAACGATGCACAAAGATAGGCAAGACTGTTGTGATCCAAAGACTGAACTAACTCCAGATAATCTACTAAACCTGACTATCTGAAAAACCCAACTCTAGACTGCTCCTGTAGAAAGTAATGAGCACCCAGAGTTTAGGAAAGAAACAATAAACTCCGGATCAGTCGTGGGACTGGTGTGAGCAACAAAAACAGTTTATCTTTTAAAACATTCAACAAAAGATTTTCAAAGTCAATTCGCAATGCTTTTTAAAAATGAGACTACCATAAGGCCTCCCGCACACACACACAATGCAAACGCAGAATCGGAGGAGATTTCTCCTTATGATAGTTAAAGATGCTTGATACGCATTAAAAAGAAACATTTGATATTATTACTAGTGCATAGTGTAGGAAAAATTTATTTCGAAAATAAAGATATAAATCTTAGCCAGCATAGACATTTCGAACTATGCCTACTATAGCTGCCATCTAAACAGTGGTGACCACCATAAGTAAATGGCAGGTTCTACAACTAAAACCGTACAGGGTTTCGTATTGGGAATTGGATTTCCAATAAATGGTCAGGCCAAGGAACTTCCCATTGCCACATGAGAATGCCTCTGGATGGACATCCCCGAGAACCAAACCGGATCTCTGCTAACACAAGGCCGGGTTACCCCTAACTGAGTAACAACTGACCGAATATGCCATCCCCCGGTCCTTTGGGACCTTTCAAACGAGCGCTCGTAATCAATTCACACAATCATAAAGTGTTTTCAACATGAGTAAGCATCTGGGCTCCATACCATGATACCACCCTTTTCCAGAAGGAAATGCACATATCCTAAAGGGCGCTACCCCTCATAACCTTGCCGCATCTTTCCTGTTTTGACCATTCCCGAGGTGTGAGGCTCGACGAAGTCACGTCCACAAAAACATACTTTATACAAAAGCCATGCTTTGGGTCAACAAATGATCATAGAAATGATCACCAAGATAGACGATCAAATAAATGATCCTATCACAAATAATCAACACAATGATCATTTCACAGCATCACTCAGCATGTCACATTACCAAATTGGGAATATATTGCTGATAACCTTCAACTACATAACCTCTGAGCTCGTACGTCTCAGAGAAGGGTGTTAAGCTAAAAGAATAAATTCTCCGCCACCAACAGAAATATATTTGAAAGAAATCGGCTTTATATCTCAATTTGTAATGTCATACATACTATCCATACAAGTCTGTTCTGGGTTCGAACAGAACCGAAGGTACTTCCAAAGAAGTCCTTGCAATCCGGATATTCACAATCCCGATCGGATTTCCCATCACTTAGGGAGTCTCTATACCGGCGCGACTCGGTGCAGAAACAATCGATAGGTCATCCTATCGCTTTCGCAAATACCCGGTCTTCATCACCGGTCTTCAAATGCTATCCATAACGCCAAATCACATATTCAGAATGGGTTATACGACACAAAGGTCCTTTCCCGGCTAAACCGAATAGTGAGAGAAAATATTTTTTAAACATATGGATATGGGATTTCAATTAAGTCACAACTTATTACCCAAAACCTTTCTTCAAATGGCTTAACAAATTACCATTTTCAATCTTTAAACAAAAAGATTCATTTTCACAACTTTTAACGGTTTAAACAATTTTCACATTTTAATCTTTTAAACAAAAGATTCATTCACAGATTTTCCAAATCAATTTTCATTTCAATTTGATTAAATCGTTAAATCTTTAAATCAAAGATTTAAATTATAGCCTTCAAAATAATTTCATTTGAATTTGATTAACTCGTTAAATCTTTAAATCAAAGATTTAACTTATAGCCTTCAAAACAATTTCATTTCAATTTGATTTAAACAAATCATCAATTTAAATCTGTTAAAAATAAACAGATTTAATTCATAGCTTTCAAAAAGAATTCATTCATAACTTAGGAAAATCATTTCTCTATTCAATCTTGAAATTCCCCTAATTAACTGGAATCTCGGTTCTTATCTAAAAGTGTTTATCATTTGAAAACAACAGTTTTCCTTTTGGAAATCTGATTCATTTATACGAGTTGAAATCCTTGGGTTAAATTCAAATTCCCAAAACCATACCTTTAAAATGGTTTAAATTCATACAAACCTGTTTATAATATCTTTAACCATAATTTTCAATCATCGAATTCAATTCCAAAATATCAAATTCAAATTCAAATTTGAATTATTTAAATTGGAGATTTTACCGAGTTATTCAAAATAGCTTTTATCTGTGAAAACCTTTTTCAAAAGCTTTACCGTTTAACCCAAATCCATTTTCAAAATCAATTTGAAATTAAAACTTTAATTTCTAAAACATTACATTTAAATTATCTGTGACTTAATCGATTTCCTCGTGAAATCCATATTGGTGTGTGTATGGTGTAGTCCAGGGGTTATACACAGTAGTGCAACATCATTCAATCATGACAGATCAAATACAACAATATAGTTGATAAGCGATATAAACTATAACGTTCATCGTCCATTCACAGATTCACAGATAATATACAAATGCAAATAAATATACACAGCTCAATCTACATAACAAAATGTCACAAATCAGATAGGATAATCAATTCAAGGCATCACATATAATACGATCATTCATAAGTAAGGTCAAACATTCAAGAAACATTCACAAACAGGATTAATTAATCGTTTAATCCTAATTAATTCAATTTATTTCTAATTAAATAATTTTCTTATGAATTAATTATCCAATCTTGATTTATTAATTACAAACCATTTGATATAAATAAATTAACCAATCACCTTATTTAATTAAATTATTCTTGATTTATTCATTACCGACCATTTATTTAAATCTCAAATCTTTATTTAAATAAATGATCTCTATTTACTAATTAACTTATCCTAGATTAATTAGCTAAAACCTTAATTATTGATTACATAAACTTAATTAATCATTTATTTGTTACTAATTACTTAATTAATTTCCTAATTAATTAGTTAAAAAAAATTCCTTTTGACTTAATAATCGATTAAAACTATTCAATTTAAACTTGTTTAAAACATTCATAATTTTAAATTCAATTCCCCTTTAAAACACTTAATTGTTATTAAAACAATTTTTAACTTAAAACTTATTTTTATCCAAAACAAAGTTATTTAAAACATTTTAATTTAACAGTTTATTAGGCTAATCCTTAACAACAAAAATCCAGAGAACCCACTTATTACTCTTCCTATTTCCCGAGTCTCTCTCGTACTCCACTCCAACTCCATCTTCTTTTTCTCTATTCCTTTATTTTGCTTGAGTATTAAAAAAAAAAATCAATTAACTGCTGAACAACTCAAACAAACGTGAACACCCCCCCTTCCCAGGTCATTCGAACTGCAACTGATACGCGCCTACGTGGGTGCACGTGCACCACTATTCCGATCATCTCTGATCGCCGCCGAGCCCCTCCACAAGTCGCCATCGACTCCACTGACCAAAACACACTTCCAGTTCGAAGCG
Source organism: Allium cepa (assembly GCA_030765085.1). Lineage (NCBI taxonomy): Eukaryota > Viridiplantae > Streptophyta > Magnoliopsida > Asparagales > Amaryllidaceae > Allium > Allium cepa. The sequence continues at coordinate 537,356,297 of CM060928.1, forward strand.
AACGAGGCTACATCCAAATCGAGCATTTTCATTCTTCCTGTAACCCAACCTCAACACCAAAACCCGCCTCGTGGAACCACCTCCGGCCACCTAAGTCGTCGCCCCTTCGCCTACACACTCGACTACAACCCAGGCACCTCCCCTTCAAGCCCGGCCACGCTCGATGCTACGACGAAGTCGTGGCGATCAAATGTTTGAGCACCAGAAAAATTAGGTTAAAAAAGAAAAAACCACCACCGTAGTCACCTCCGACGTCGTGACCACCACTACCCATTTTTCCTGCCACCCTGGTAAACTCCACTACCTTTAGGAAGAATCGCAGCCACACCGATCCACCCAATTTCCAGAGGCAACTCAAAATCACCAAATTGGTTAACAAAGAAATGCTCAATCAAACCTTCACTAAAAAATGTAATTTTAGTTTTAAAAATCAGAGTTTTGATTAAGCATTCGGTTCATATTCTTAAATTGAAAATTTAAGATATTGGAAATATCACTTGTATTTAGTATTTACTGATCTTAAGGTTTTCAGAGCAGTTTTGCTCTATTTTTCTTAAATACAAAATTTTAAGAATTTACTTTATAATCAAACAAATTTATTTTGCTTAGATCCTAAATCATAACATCAAGTAAATTGAGAGGAAATAAGTTTTGAATTAAACCTGAGTTGAAAATCTTTAAGTACAGGGATAACTTCAGGTTATACTGACATGCAGATATCATGTTTCACACACACAAACTTCACCAATAAATAAACACCAATTCATGATCTGCTTCATACTTAAATCAAGCAACCAGATAATTAAGTTTATAAATAAAGTTACTCACCTTCCAAATCATTGTTTAAATCCAGGAGTTTACAAGTTGGAGTTTAGTTTATCTGAAGCTTTTCTTTGCTTCAAACTGTCAGGCTTTGATTGATTTGAAAAATGTTTTATGTTGAATGATTGTTTGAGTTAAAGAATGATCTTTACTTCATATTTTCTACTCAGCTGGAATGGAACGACATTGAAATGAGGAGATGATGTATATATGGAAATGAGGTCTACAGGTGATGATATTACTTTGTACAGGGTAATGTATTTTTTTTTTCTTTCTAGTACAAATACTTGTACTATAGGTAGTCATATTTGCTAGTAGACGGAGGCTAACATTTGTTACTATGTACAATTTATACTTATCTTATTTTCTTTTCTTCATTTCGGCTGATATCTTGTATACTAAAGATAATGGCATTACATGCCTTAGTACTTTATGTCTTGCTTTTCAACTCTATAGGCTGCATTACTTATGTTTACTTCAGCCATACCTACTTGTCTCGGCAGAGATGATTCTTATATTTAATTGTTTTTGTACATATTCTTTTTCTTTTTAAGTTTACAGCTTAATGATTTTTTTTCTTGTTTCATACTTCCCAGCTTTTATACTTTATGTTGATAGATTTTCTTTTGCTTGCCTTGCTTATTTATCTACAACTTTGTTTCATAGTTAAGTGTCGTTTCTTTTCTTTATATACTTGATTTTATTTGCCCATTTTAAATTTGTTTGTATGCAATGTGTTTGCACTATCTTGTGGCTTCATAGATATACACATATATATCTTTATATTTCCTTTTGTTCATTTTGCAAGCTACTACATACATATTTATATTTGTTACTTGTTTCCTTCCAGGTCTCACCAGGCAAGACTTTTGTTTGAGTTAATTATATGTTTAATAGATATTTATTTTACTTTATGTACATATTATATTGCCTACAAATACTTTATTACTTGTTTGTATACATACTTTATTTTGGTATTCTTTGTTAAAGTTTTGTTTTCAAGTTTAAGTGTATTTATTACTTTTGTGCTTATATTGTATTATATGTCTTATTTTATATTTTTTTCCTAATTTATCTTATAGTCTTGAATTTTATTTATCAAAATAACTCAATATTAACTTTTAAAAAAAATACTTTATAAAAGAAACCGTTTTCTTATTAATAAATAACTCAAACCATTTGAATTTAGAAAAACTCCAATATATACATATATATATACAAAATTTCAAATTCATATGACTTAATATATATTTTCTATTTGAATCGAGGAAACTCGCTTCCATTTATAATTAATTTTATAAATTTTTATTCAAAATTTCATTTAATTATCAATTTAAATTAAATTAAAATCTAGGGTCGTTACAAAATATACAGTTCATAAAACTGTTTACAAACATTTGATTCTTCTTCTTTACAATAAATATCAGAGTTCACATACCAATGATATCAATGCAGCGGAATTCAATAGTGTAGTGGAATAATATAGTAGATAGTAATACTACAAATCTTCGTCTTCGTCCTCCAGTATAAAATCTTCAAATCCTGAAACACTCGGACTGACCCGAGCGAATTGAAAACACAAAACACTCGAGTCAGAACTAAAAGATCTTATGTAAGTTAAATTAATAAAAAAATATGAGTGCAGTAACTCAGGAGATGCTCGGGATTTACATCTCCTAAGGATCCGTTAAATTATTTACTATATAGTATATTGCGCTATTACAATAGTGTCTATTTGTAAAATAAACTTACTTTTTAATAGCGTTAAGGGGTTACCCATATAGCCCTTAACACAAATAATGCCAATAGTTTATACAGTATCGTAATACCTCCTGATCGGGAGGCTACCAGAGTATACTCCATAGGTACGCCACAAATAGAAACTCGTACAAGGCGCGATAGGGTAAGTGACACGGCACAACTAGGCAATGCCAGGGTAAATATACCAATTGCGCTTCCGGGTCGGTGGTAACGCGTAGCGCGCAGCTACCGCCTACCTCGATCCACACCCCCAAATAAAATCAAAAGTGGCCACCAAATCAATCCAAAGTCAAAGTATAATATCGAAGGGATGTGTCCGATCAAAGGTGCTACCTTATTAACCCGTCGATCACTCCTGTTTTAGCCACTTTATGCAAACTCACGGGAGTCGGGTCCACGTATTTACCTTAAAGGAAACGCCACCACCATCCTACTTCATTCTGGAATCTCCACCGCGTACAGGTTATTAAAGTGGTTTTCGGGGTTGGCAGAGAGTATGACAACTTCCGATCCCGGTCTCTTCAACAACCAAACGTTATTATAACACCACGGTCTTTAAAATAGTTTATACTTTAAAACTAGAAAATAATTATCCAAAACCCATAAATACGATATCATTCCCATTTCGGAAACAACTCATTTCGATATTATTTTTATAAAACCCAAATCAATAATATCATTTTTATTTCAAATATATTTCTTTTCCAAAATCATACTGCTTAAAATTTATAATATTTGGAAACCAAACATTTGGATTATAACTTTCAAAACATAATACTTCGAAATTCATAGCTTTAAAACAATAACTTCTAAAACTTGAATGGTTTTGGATATTCAACAGTATATATAGAATAAAATAGTTGATTTTATACTACTTTATAAAATAAAATAATTTCCGCGACTTACCATTTATTTCATTTAAGATTAAGTCAAAATTCATAAATTTAAAATCGCTTTCAGTTTCAATAAACCACTTCAGTTTCAATATATTTCAAACTTTTAATATTAAACAATTGGAACTATGGTTGGAAATTTCTATTCAACAATTTAAAGTCCTATTATTTATTTTGAAATATTGGCATAATAGATCCGAAATCATTTTAAATAAAACTCAAATTACTCTTAACTATCAAAATTTCCTCCAATTTATTTATACTAGAAATATTCATTTAATCCATCTTGAATAAAATTTCAGTTATAAATATCATACCTTTTAAAATTCCAAGTTAATAAATTCTACATCAACTTATGAAGTTAAATTCTTAATTAAGCTCGATTCTAAATGAATTTTCAACTTAACTCCCAATATAAATTGATTTAAAACATTAAAACTCTATATATTCTCAATATCTTAACATGTACTTAACCATATAATATAAATAATCAAACTCCATTATTCATCTTATTTATTTTATTTAACAAATTCATACACAGCTTAAATTCAATAATTTAACCATATATGTACATAAAATAAGATTTTATATAAGGTCAAAAATTAATATTTATTAAACCGTATCCTATCCAAAACCATAAAATCCTTTCAAAAAAATAATTTTATATATATACCGCGATGCCTGTATATAATTTTCTACCCTATGGTCAAGTGATACGGATATTTATCATTTCAATCCGCAATTTAATAATATAAATGCGGTTGTATATCATTTCAAACCGCGATCCCGAATGAAATGAAATGCATAACAACTTGCAGTTAATATAAATAAACATTCATTCATCCAAATATCAATCGTCAACCATTTATTACAAATCATTATCCAATTTAAACAAACATCAATATAGAGCATATAAAATATAACAGGTAATAAATACAGGTATTAACTAACAGTTTATATTCAATAATAAATTTAATAACTATTTAACTAGCAGTTTATATGCAAATAAATAAATTTTAACTGCCAAATTTTCATGCAATAATAAAATTAATTCACAGTTAATTTAAATAAATGCGATTTAACTGAGATGATGAATAAAACATGCCAAAGAGTCATAAATAAATTTCTACTCATATCTTACGTCAATTTAACAAACATAAGAAAATTTTGAAGTTGTGAGTGGATTAAAACACTCACTTTTTGAATTTAAATCCAATTTAAACTCAAAAATTTGACCGTCTCAGAATTCTTCCAAACCAGCGTCATCAAGTCTGGAATTTCAATACGATCCTAACAAAAAAACCGCGCGTAAAACGGATGTGAATTTTATACGGCGATCTGACCGCTGAATCGACACAAAAATCATACAGATGAGATCCCCTCGGTTTCCTCTCCAAAACCCAGAAACCGTTTCCCGATCCGACGAAATTTATCGCGGCGATGATGAACGGCCGAAAATAAACGCCCAAATTATGGTCAAACGATGCTTCAAATTGGAAAACGAATTACACCATTGAATTACGCTCGTCGAGAGCTTCAACATATATTATTTTGAGATTTTTCTGAGGACTTTGAATTTTTGACTTTGATTTTGAAATGGATGTGAATCTGAAATTTTGTCTGCCATTGAGGAGGAGAAGGAGCTGATGAAAATTTACGCGTAGACCATGAGAATAGACGGAGGCTAGGGTTTAGCAGGGTATTTATAGATGAAGTTGGAATAGACAGATGGATCCGAATTATAACGTGCTCAACGATAATTGGCCCAAAAAGCCCGTTCTGACTCCGGAACGAAATTGGGTAAATCCATATATCAAAATAGGTGTTTTAAAATACTTTAAACTCAATGGAAAAGGTTTCAGGTCCAAATTCCATGGTATGAAGAAGTTATGCTAAATTTAATATTTTCAAATTGATTTCAATTGATTTCAATTGCATAAATTTCAAGGCGTTTCGAGTCCGTACGATCAAACGACAAATCCGATCGCTACGAAACTTGAAACACTATTATAATTCACCGTTACGAATCCGATGAAACTAGTTTCGTCGAAATCCGAGTCAGTGGCCAAAATGGCTATTTTTTCATTAATTAAATCAATTAAGAATTAGTAAATAAATCTAAGTTTTATATTTCAGTTTTTAGAATTGAAATTTTTTATCACTTATGATTCCTCAATCATTTACAATGATTTTAAACAAATTTAAAAATATAAATTTAGATGATTTATTTATAAATTTCAATATTTATTCTCAATTTCATTAAATTCAAAATTATAATTTAACTTTCTAATAATTCTATTAAATTAATGAATCGATGATTATTCCATTCATATTTCAAATAGGAGGGTTTACCATTGGATTTAAGATTATTACATAAATATTTCCCAATTTTCAACTTAATTTTTAATTTAACGTAATAATTAAGATTTGATTTCATTTATTTCAATAAGTCCAACTATTATAAATTAACAAATTAACTCACTATTAAGGATTCAAATTCAATAATTCATAACTTCATCATCTTGATTTACTTATTAATTCATAATTCTTTAAACCAATTTCCTTCTCAATTTTAAAGTAACTTAAATTACCAATCATAGTATTTATTTCAATTTCTTAAAATAACCCCTTTATTATAAATTGAATCCAATTTATTATAATAAGTTTCCAATTTAATGGATCAGATCAAATTTCAACTTTTAACTTACACTTAAGTATAGGTCATAATCAATTTATAACGTATTTCTTTCTTAGTTACTACTTTACATACTTCTCGTATAAATTTCACCATTAAACCTAAATTTTAAAGTAACGCTTATAATAATTACGACCCTATAATTACTCAACATTTAAACAAACGTTATTTCATTTTCAATTAGTGTAACATTCATTTATTTTATTATCACTTATTACATAATCTAATTCCATTAACAAATAAGCAGGTAATTTATAATATATGTTACAAATTGAATTAATCACTATTCATTATTATTGACTTTAATTTAGCATTAATTACCTTGCATTAACATTGTTACTAAAAATTCTTATCCAATTGCAATTAATATTCTAATGAGTACACTTACTCTTTCCGTTATGTTATAAATTATCAACAAAGAAACGTTTATTACTTTCAACAACATTGTAATTACTAATTACCTACATTGATCGTATACGTTTTCCATTATTATCATTTATCAGAATTCTATTCAACTTTCCATCTTATGCATATAGTTAACATTTTTTCTGATTTTACCTTCAAAATTTTCAGTTATTTCCTTAACCTACAAACAGGCAATAATTAATTACATTTAATCGCTATTAATTAAATGCATTGATAACGGACAATCGTTGTCACCATTATACAATTTATAACATTTGTAATTTATTCTCTACAATAATTATTACCCACCAATATTATTTTGCCCCCAAATACAAAACTTGCAATTGTTCTTATTATCATATTCCATTTACTGTTAATAATGTTTATTACATTAGATCAGTTTAATACTTTCCTTAAATTTCTCATTTCCAATTTATATACAGGTAAAATTCTTTTCACTACTTAAAATCATTTGAATTAACTTCGAATTACTATAAGTAGGTTTTAATTTATTTTATTTTTTTCTACTAAATTTAATTACAATCCTATTAATTTAACCAAATTAAATCCATGAAATTTACGAGTCGTTACACTCTCCCCCACTTAAAACTTTTCGTCCTCGAAAAGGAAAAGAAGGGAAACGAAGAACTAAGAAATCAATATACCTTATTCAAACATTAACTTTATAAACAATTAAATTTATAAAATTATTTAATTTAGTTAAAATATCTCAATTTATAACCATTAAATCTATTTATACTTAAATTACTAAAGTTTGGAAAACATTTTCAAAATATTTCCAAGTTCAAAATTTACGGAAATTTTTTGGCAGAGTCTTCTTTGTACGGAGAGGCTCGGGAGAAAATATAATATCAAAATATAACAATTATATAACATATATTATCCAAAATATTATATCTCAACCTGGGAAAATATATAAAATAGCGCTATAAACCGTAATCCGAAACGTACCTATTTGTCGGGCAAGTTATGCTTATTTAGTGGAACCAAAAGCAGTAGCAATTGTTTCCAAAACATGCGTTTCACTTATAAAATCTAAAGGGTTAACAATTTATATAAAGCGAAAAATTTAAGTGGTTTCAATCACTAACAACAAATCAATACAACAACCATCAATTTTAACACCAGCATACACAACAAATACAAAGCAACCATTCAACCAAACAAACAAATAGTTGTTCGGGTTCAAAACTTTTAAATTGTACGGAATGAAGAAATAACTACTAGCACATCATTTACTCAACAGTCTAAGATAAGACTAAATAGATTATTCATTCACCCAAACCCAATTTTATAGTATCTTACCCAAACAACCATAACCAAACAACAACAATTCCTACTAACAAATCAATTAACTCATTATTAATTCTATTTCATACATTAGTTGTTTGATTCTTTTCATTCATATAACAGTTTATCTTTTATTTTCATATATTTCATTCAATTTTATTTTCATTTTATTTCTTTCAATTTTATTCAGAAATAACTCCAACCCTATTTCTTAAATTTACAATTTCTCTTTATTATATTACATCCATTTATTTTCACTTACTACTTACTATTATTCATTTCCATTGACTCGGGTCATGCCATTAACTACTATAATTATTCATTCATTTATTATTGCATGACCTCATTTATTTACACTTTAATTACTTAAGTTTATAATCATCTATTTGTCATATTTACCTTTAATTATATTTACTTGGTAAAATTTCAATTATAACTTAAGTTTATAACATTAAATTCTCATTTAACAGCAATTTCATTGAATACTTTCATTATTTCAAATTTCTACTTGTATAGTATTCTATTACAATCTCTTATTAAGCATTTCAACTTTTAATATTTGATAAGTTATATATATGTTATTTAAGGGTGTAATTTGAAAGTTATACAAGTTTGTTTCATTTCCTTTTTATTAATTCATTGTTCAATAAATTTTTATCTTTTCCTTATAAGTTACAATTTCAACTTCCTTTTGATTTCCTTTATAACTTAACCTTAAATTTCTTACCTAAATTAGAGGTTTCAATTATTAATTTCTTACCTTTCATTTCACTGCACTAATTGAAACAATTAATTAATGGAAATTTAAGAATTTAATACTGGGTTAAATTTTCAATTTATTTTTAAAAAATAGATAAATATATTCTTCAATTTATATATCACTAATTATATTTAAAACAATTTAAAATTTATATATTTTCCAAAACGAATCTGCAGTAAAACTACTACAGTGGCCTTCCCTCTTCGAAACTCGAAAATGAAAGTCAATGATGCAGCCGCTATCACCGAAATTATTTTTCAACGACAGAGAGGAAAGTACAAACTTAATTCCTCCAAAATCTTCTTTAAAACAATTATTCTGAATTATATTGAAATATTTATATCAAAAAAAATACTTATAAACAATATTATTATATTCCGAAATTTATTCGAAAAATTTCAAAACCCCCGGATCTTAAGTTCTAAATTTCCAAATTTCATTTATTTTATCTTTCAATCTTATTTCTATTATTATTTATACACTAATTTACCTAACAACCAATCTATTTCAGCCAAATATAATCTTTATATAAAAAAATTATTATATATATAGGAAATATAATAGGCAAAATTATTTCATTCACCTATATTAAAAACAAATATTGTGTCGGTCTGTCCTATCAAGTGTTTAGAAATCCCTATTGATGTCATAGCGTCCCATGCATCAACCAGAATTTATAAATATGAAACGGAACAAATTAACACAATATCAAAACCTTTTCATAACACTTACAAATACGCTCTCTCATATATATACACTCAGCGACTCCCATAGCGTAGTACTACCCTATTAGTAAAGAGTCAAACCTCACAAAGCTAAGGTTTATCGCTAAACCAAAGCTCTGATACCAATTGTAACGTCCCGCCTTTTCGCACACTTTAAATCGACACACGTGCCAATTCAAACCATACGGAAGGGCGGATTGTTATGGGGTAAATAAGAAAAACGAGGAAGAAATAAAACAAAACAGAATCTCACAGCGGAAGGATAAAATATAATAATAAATATACAGTTCATAAAACTGTTTACAAACATTTGATTCTTCTTCTTTACAATAAATATCAGAGTTCACATACCAATGATATCAATGCAACGGAATTTAATAGTGTAGTGGAATAATATAGTAGATAGTAATACTACAAATCTTCGTCTTCGTCCTCCAGAATAAAATCTTCAAATCCTGAAATGCTCGGACTGACCCGAGCGAATTGCAAAGACAAAACACTCGAGTCAGAACTAAAAGATCTTATGTAAGTTAAATTAATAAAAAATACGAGTGCAGTAACTCAAGAGATGCTCGGGATTTACATCTCCTAAGGATCCGTTAAACTATTTACTATATAGTATATTGCGCTATTACAATAGTGTCTATTTGTAAAATAAACTTACTTTTTAATAGCGTTAAGGGGTTACCCATATAGCCCTTAACACAAATAATGCCAATAGTTTATACACTACCGTAATACCTCCTGATCGGGAGGCTACCAGAGGATACTCCATAGGTACGACACAAATAGAAACTCGTACAAGGCGCGATAGGGTAGGTGACACGGCACAACTAGGCAATGCCAGGGTAGATATACCAATTACGCTTCCGGGTCGGTGGTAACGCGTAGCGCGCAGCTACCGCCCACCTCGAGCCACACCCCTAAATAAAATCAAAAATGGACACCGAATCAATCCAAAGTCAAAGTGTAATATCGAAGGGATGTGTCCGATCAAAGGTGCTACCTTATTAACCCGTCGATCGCTCCTTTTTTAGCCACCTTATGCCAACTCACGGGAGTCGGGTCCACATATTTACCTTAATGGAAACGCCACCACCATCCTAATTCATTCTGGAATCTCCACCGCGTACACGGTTATTAAAGTGGTTTTCGGGGTTGGCAGAGAGTATGACAATTTCCGATCCCGGTCTCTTCAACAACCAAACGTTATTATAACACCGCGGTCTTTAAAATAGTTTATACTTTAAAACTAGAAAATAATTATCCAAAACCCATAAATACGATATCATTCCCATTTCGAAAACAACTCATTTCGATATTATTTTTATAAAACCCAAATCAATAATATCATTTTTATTTCAAATATATTTCTTTTCCAAAATCATACTGCTTAAAATTTATAATATCTGGAAACCAAACATTTGGATTATAACTTTCAAAACATAATACTTCGAAATTCATATCTTTAAAACCATAACTTCTAAAACTTGAATGTTTTTGGATATTCAACAGTATATATAGAATAAAATAGTTGATTTTATGTTACTTTATAAAATAAAATAATTTCCGCGACTTACCATTTATTTCATTTAAGATTAAGTCAAAATCCATAAATTTAAAATCGCTTTCAGTTTCAATAAACCACTTCAGTTTCAATATATTTCAAACTTTGAATATTAAATAATTGGAACTAAGGTTGGAAATTTATATTCAACAATTTAAAGTCCTATTATTTATTTTGAAATATTGGCATAATAGATCCGAAATCATTTTAAATAAAACTCAAATTACTTTTAACTGTCAAAATTTCCTCCAATTTATTTATACTAGAAATATTCATTTAATCCATCTTGAATAAAATTTCAGTTATAAATATCATACCTCTTAAAATTCCAAGTTAATAAATTCTACATCAACTTATGAAGTTAAATTCTTAATTAAGCTCGATTCCAAATGAATTTTCAACTTAACTCCCAATATAAATTGATTTAAAACATTAAAACTCTATATATTCTCAATATCTTAACATGTACTTAACCATATAATATAAATAATCAAACTCCATTATTCATCTTATTTATTTTATTTAACAAATTCATACACAGCTTAAATTCAATAATTTAACCATATATGTACATAAAATAAGAGTTTATATAAGGTCAAAATTTAATATTTATTAAACCGTATCCTATCCAAAACCATAAAATCTTTTCAAAAAAAATAATTTTATATATATACCGCGGTGCCTGTATATAGTTTTCTACCCTATGGTCAAGTGATACGGATATTTATCATTTCAATCCGCAATTTAATAATAAAAATGCGGTTGTATATCATTTCAAACCGTGATCCCGAATGAAATGAAATGCATAACAACTTGCAGTTAATATAAATAAACATTCATTCATCCAAATATCAATCGTCAACCATTTATTACAAATCATCATCCAATTTAAACAAACATCAATATAGAGCATATAAAATATAACAGGTAATAAATACAGGTATTAACAAACAGTTTGTATTCAATAATAAATTTAATAACTGTTTAACTAGCTGTTTATATGCAAATAAATAAATTTTAACTGTCAAATTTTCATGCAATAATAAAATTAATTCACAGTTAATTTAATTAAATGCGATTTAACTGAGATGATGAATAAAACATGCCAAACAATCATAAATAAATTTCTACTCATATCTTACGTCAATTTAACAAACATAAGAAAATTTTGAAGTTGTGAGTGGATTAAAACACTCACCTTTTGAATTTAAATTGAATTTAAATCCAATTTAAACTCAAAAATTTGACCGTCTCAGAATTCTACCAAACCAGCATCATCAAGTCCGAAATTTCAATACGATCCGAAGAAAAAAACCGCGTGTAAAACGGATATCGTATGCAAAGGTTATGACGATAAATGCGATTGAAATCATTTAAAATAAAAAAAATGGAATACATTCTCACCTAAAACAAACAGTGCCACGTCACCACTATTATTCAAGCTACAACACCATCTTCACAAATGCGTGCACAGGACTCATGCTCCAGAAACCCTAAAGCATGCAGTACATACAGCCGCCACCGAAATTCACCTCGATCGCCACTCCGTCTCCCCTTGAAACTTGCGCCGCCTCCTACACCCCCCACGCAACCACCGCGGCGACCCCCCCCCCCCATCGTCGTTGCTCACGAATTGTCCAGCCCCTGCAAGAAATTCCTAACCCTAGTGAATTTTATATGGTGTTCTGGCCGCTGAATCGACCCAAAAATCATACAGATGAGATCCCCTCGGTTTCCTCTCCAAAACCCAGAAACCGTTTCCCGATCCGACGAAATTTATCGCGGCGATGATGAACGGCCAAAAATAAACGCCCAAATTCTAGTCAAACGATGCTTCAAATTGGAAAACGAATTACACCATTGAATTACGCTCGTCGAGAGCTTCAACATATATTATTTTGAAATTTTTCTGAGAACTTTGAATTTTTGACTTTGATTTTGAAATGGATGTGAATCTGAAATTTTGTCTGCCATTGAGGAGGAGAAGGAGCTGATGAAAATTTACGCGTAGACAATGAGAATAGACGGAGGCTAGGGTTTAGCAGGGTATTTATAGATGAAGTTGGAATAGACAGATGGATCCGAATTATAACGTGCTCAACGATAATTGGCCCAAAAAGCCCTTCTGACTCCGAAACAAAATTGGGTAAATTCATATGTCAAAATAGGTGTTTTAAAATATTTCAAACTCAATGGAAAAGGTTTCAGGTCCAAATTCCATCGTATGAAGAAGTTATGCTAAAATCAATATTTTCAAATTGATTTCAATTGATTTCAATTGCATAAATTTCAAGGCGTTTCAAGTCCGTACGATCAAACGACAAGTCCGATCGCTACGAAACTTGAAACACTATTATAATTCACCGTTACGGATCCATGAAACTGGTTTCATTGAAATCCGAGTCAGTGGCTAAAATGGCTATTTTTCCACTAATTAAATCAATTAAGAATTAGTAAATAAATCCAATTTTTATATTTCAGCTTTTAGAATTGGAAATTTTTATCACTTATGATTCCTCAATCATTTACAATGATTTTAAACAAATTTAAAAATATAAATTTAGATGATTCATTTATAAATTTCAATATTTATTCTCAAATTCATTAAATTCAAAATTATAATTTAACTTTCTAATAATTTTATTAAATTAATGAATCGATGATTATTCCATTCATATTTCAAATAGGAGGGTTTACCATTGGATTTAAGATTATTACATAAATATTTCCCAATTTTCAACTTAATTTTTAATTTAACGTAATAATTAAAATTTGATTTCATTTATTTCAATAAGTCCAACTATTATAAATTAACAAATTAACTCACTATGAAAGATTCAAATTCAATAATTCATAACTTCATCATCTTGATTTAATTATTAATTCATAATTCTTTAAACCAATTTCCTTCTCAATTTTAAAGTAACTTAAATTACCAATCATAGTATTTATTTCAATTTCTTAAAATAACCCCTTTATTATAAATTGAATCCAATTTATTATAATAAGTTTCCAATTTAATGGATCAAATCAAATTTCAACTTTTAACTTACACTTAAGTATAGGTCATAATCAATTTATAACGTATTTCTTTCTTAGTTACTACTTTACATACTTCTCGTATAAATTTCACCATTAAACCTAAATTTTAAAGTAACGCTTATAATAATTACGACCCTATAATTACTCAACATTTAAACGAACGTTATTTCATTTTCAATTAGTGTAACATTCATTTATTTTATTATCACTTATTACAGATTCTAATTCCATTAACAAATAAGCAGGTAATTTATAATATATGTTACAAATTGAATTAATCACTATTCATTATTATTGACTTTAATTTAGCATTAATTATCTTGCATTAACATTGCTACTAAAAAGCCCTATCCAATTGCAATTAATATTCTAATGAGTACACTTACTCTTTCCGTTATGTTATAAATTATCAACAAAGAAACGTTTATTACTTTCAACAACATTGTAATTACTAATTACCTACATTGATTGTATACGTTTTCCATTATTATCATTTATTAGAATTCTATTCAACTTTCCATCTTATGCATATAGTTAACCTTTCTATTGATTTTACCTTCAAAATTTTCAGTTATTTCCTTAACCTACAAACAGGCAATGATTAATTACATTTAATCGCTATTAATTAAATGCATTGGTAACAGACAATAGTTGTCACCATTATACAATTTATAACATTTGTAATTTATTCTCTACAACAATTATTACCTACCAATATTATTTCGCCCCTAAATACAAAACTTGCAATTGTTCTTATTATCATATTCCATTTACTCTTAACAATGTTTATTACATTAGATCAGTTTAATACTTTCCTTAAATTTCTCATTTTCAATTTATATACAGGTAAAATTCTTTTCACTACTTAAAATCATTTGAATTAACTTCGAATTACTATAAGTAGGTTTTAATTTATTTTATTTTATTCTAGTAAATTTAATTACAAACCTATTAATTTAACCAAATTAAATCCATGAAATTTACGGGTCGTTGCATTTCTAATGTTGGTATAAATTCTATTTGAATTAAAATTTAGTTAATAAATTTTTAAAACTGAAAATTTCAAATAAATTTGCCAATTTTTGAATTCGTCGATTTAATCGACGCATTAAAAGAGCAATCTGTAGCACAGTCACGAAATCTGATGAAACCAATTCCTTTCGATCCATAATAGTATATTATTATCGAATTTTAAATTCCGTAGCATTCGGAGTTACCTTTTGCTTGTACGGGATAAAAATGCGTTGAAATTAATATTGAAAATTTAATATTATAATACGATTCGAAAAGCTAACGTTCACATACGATCGAATTAGATCTAGAAACTTATTCCTTTGTGTTCGAAATAGGGGTAAAATATTTTAAATGCCAAGCGGCACGTTTTTTTTGAAGTTTGTCCGAAAAAACACGCGAACGGTGAAAATAATAATAAAATAATAAGTAAACGTGCGTGTGTGTATGTGTATTTCTCTCGAAAACCCTAGCCATTTTGCCAGCCACCGCTATCATCTTCGATGGTTGAAACGTTCTCATCTTTCCCCTCATTTATCTCCTCATCCATGCAGTATTAGGCCGAGACACCAACTAAGAACTCATAGAGCGCCTCAAGATCTTCAATATCAATGGTGGTGATCTAGAAAGGGCGACACGGAGGCCATAATCTATTTCCATTCATGCCCTGGTCATGCATGATTTTTGAGATAAATACAAGGCCGAATTTCACGTCGTCGTGGTTGAAGTTGGAGTCGGCGATGGGCTGCATACTGGTGGTCGCCGATCATCTTCTAGGGCATTTATGAGGTTGCGGTAATCAAATAGGGAAGCGACGTGATGAGTTTCATTGGCGTGAATGAGAAGCTGAAGGAAGAAAGGGACTGCAGCCTTGATTTCCAGAAGAAATTCAATGGCCAGATTTAAGGCTTAGGAAAAATAAAAATAATTATTTATATAAATTATATTCAAATCTTATAAAATGTATATCTTTGTCATATTAGGTCCGATTGAGATGAAACAAGCGGTGTTGGAATCATATCAACGAAGGCTTTGGCGTGGAACTGATAGCATTTATTTGAAGCTGAAATATTTTGATTTTCAAATAAAAGGTGAGTTTTTTAATGGTCACAAGTACTAAAATACTTTTATGATTAGCTAAATTAAAAATCATGAAGTGATTTAATGTTATTGGTTGTTATTTGATAATGTAACTATCATAGAAACTGATATAGAAATTCATATGTTAGGAATTTTGAATTAACAGTTAAATTGAAATTAACTGCTAGTTAAATTCCCGATTGCTAATAAATGATAACTATTGAGATTTGTTGGTTGTTTGAATGATTTTTTGTAATGGATGCCAATTCGTTGATATTTGAATAATTGGATGTTTATTTATTTTTATATATCTTGTCATCATCCTGTAATATATTTATAGTATATAAACTGTAAATTGAATAATTTCAAATAAATTAAGAAATAGATTAAAATGATATATACTATGACATTTATTTTGGATTAAAATGATATATATCCATTCCTGAATTAAATCTATACTATAATATGAATACTCAGTTCAATTTCAAGAGCACCCAGGCCCTCTTGAATTTGGCAACCGAACAACCTTCAAAATTTTGTTCCTCTACTCTGTTGTATTTTTATCTTTCCCTTTCCTTCGGTTGAAATTTCCGTCCCCCCATCAGTTTTCTTCTCCTTCCAATTTTCTCCACCCGAAATCGATCGATTCCTCTTCCGCGTTTCTAATAATTTTTCTTCTCTTCTTTTATCGTGCCTCTTCTCCCACATCTGTACGTTCAAAAAAACAATATTTCTCTTCGCTGCTAATGGCATCTCATCTCCCCTACACTTCTAGATTGTCGATTGGTAGATGTCCTATAGTTCGAATGCTTCTGGCATTTGATTTCACATTTAAGCAGATTTATTCTACCATTAGCTAGGTTTTCAGGTAATTTTGCATTGCGATTTTCATCCATCTTTCCGAATTTTTGAAATTCATTTCGATGTTTTGGTGAATCTTCTTCATTTATATGATTTCTTTCCCTATCAGTTGCACCTGCTTACAATTTTGTATATGACATTACTTACATTTTTATTTGACTTGCATTTTTAAATTGGTACGTTCCAATTATTTTATTCATTTTTTATGTTTAAGATCTTCTATTTTGTTGATTACTTATTACTTATTTCTTGATAATTCATGAACAGTGGAAGAAAAGAAGAGGAAACTTGATAAGGAAGGCTATTTGGTTTCAGGGAAATTAATGGACGTAAGTGTTGAATTGGAATTCCTAAAATTTATCAAATTTTTCTCTTTTTTAATTTTATGATATTTAATTGAAATAACAGCTATTTGATTTCAAGGCATCTAACATCAAAGGTTGTTCTCAGAGGAGAAATGACTTCGATAAGGCAAAACAATTTAATTATTTAAATGCAATAGTAAGAAAATTCTGTTGTTTATGCGTAGTGTCATGTAGTTGCATAACATCCCACTAGTTGCATTTGACTGTTTATTTTCCCATTGTAACGACATTTTGTTAGGATAAGGTGCTACGTATGTTTGAAAAACATTTCTGCAACTAAAAGCATAACAAATAACATAGATAAATTATCATCGGTGATGTTAATGAGAACCTTTTTTCCTTTATATATGCTCGAAATAATTTTTTTATAGGTTGACATAATGGCGAGAGGCTAAAGTCTTGGAAATAAAATAAAGATGTAAGTGACTTTTGTAGAAAGACAAAAGGATTGTTCAAGACGCATCCAACCTTTTTCTGCTCCTTTTGCTATTGAAGTCATAATCATTGTATTATCTATCAAGGAATAATAATCTGAACTTAGCACCTCTTCAATCATGCTGACAATCTCAGGTGAAATGAGGAATGCGACTAGATCAGCAACTAGCAAGGGGTCAGCAATAATATATAAAGTTAAGAATATGTTACAGAGTTACAATGAAAGCAAAGGATGGTACCCGGTAAGGATTATGGACATTCAACCTACAAGAAACTTGACTTGCATAAGAATCAACTTGGTACATCCTTAAAACATGTCGGAAAAACATTGGTATTACAATAAATAACCAACACCATTCCTTAAATTCAAATAAGTGTACTTATTTTTCCTTGAGCATGTACTTATTTTTCATTATTTTTTATAATTCCAGATAATGCATGACCAACTATCCAAAATTCAAATAAGTGTAACACGACATATAAATTCAAAGGCTACCATGCTTGATGTTTACTTTTGCTATTCTGACCTTATATATGGTACAAAATGATGTTCGTATCCAATGAGAAAAATCTTTGGCAAAGGTATTAACCTTTAGACTTATAATTCACATTTTGCATTCTGAAGTTGTAGATGTTATAAATAATTTGTTTGTAGAAATTTGATTGGACGAAATGTAGTTGCAAGAAAACAATCAAAATGATATCCCTCAAGCGATGATAATCTACTCTGTTATGGCCATGGTCAGTGGATGGCATATTTTAGTGCATTTGAGTTGCAACCCAGGCTTTAGCTTGTGCGTACCTTTTCAACTTTATTACATAAAATTGAAATTATTAGTGGGTATATTGAAATAAAAATTCATCTTGAATTTTTATTTATCTCATCAATTGAAATATTTGTTCTCAACGAATAAGCTACACTTCTATAATATAGCGCATATGAACGTTGTAATCATATATTTCTAAGATTTTGAATTTTTCTGCTAATATTCATAGATCTGATTGTAACAACTAGCAACGTAGCATTCATTATAACTTACTTTCCATAGGAATAGTAGCGTGAAAGAGTGACTGATGCTATATTTTTTGTAAACAATAAGGTGGCATGCATAAAATTTTCCAGATTAACATTTGGATTCGTTTATTTTATATATCCGCACATTCAGCTTTGGATATTTAATCAAAAGGTGCTTAGTTATTAACCATCCTACCATTAACTACTCTTTGAAATTGGGACTTGGTAGTTTTAGAATAGGACAATGCAAATAAAATGCAAAAATGTAGAAACTACATACCATATACAAGAAGGATGGCTGACACTCAAAAAAAGGTACTTTTTAGATTCTACTTTTGGAACATTCATTTTCAATTAATTTATGCATCCTAATGATTCTTTCTTTTAAGACTACATGTCACTGCAGGTTTAAATGAATTTTAGCTGCTTCTAATAATTGACACCTTAAGATTGAGGAATTAAGTACGTTTTCGACTTTTGATTCAGAGGTATCAAATACGAGCTTGCAAACAAACAATAATCAACATGTTTGATTCATTTGTCAGCATCTCTCCATAATATATTTAACTATGTGCTGCATGACTTGCACACGATAACATACCTTAAATGGTCTACCTATTTTTTTGAAAATATATCCAATTTTAACTTATGGCGTCTAGAATAAAGGACCAAATTATACATTGTTACATGGGCCCCATGTTTGATTGCTAGGAGGCTTTTTTGTAAGGGGTAAATTAAACCATAAAATTATAGTGAGTTATAAAGCATTAAATATATATCCAGATGCTATTTTAATATCTTCCAATCGTAAAAATGTTCAAAATTCAATATATTTTTCATTGATTTTTTTCCACTAAAAGAACCCCTTATAACCAAATATGAAGTACCTTTAACAACGCCTATTTAGACTATATGCTAATTTATTATGGCGAACTGCTAAGTTGTAATTTCCAAAATTGTTGATAGCCTGGTGATATTTTCTAGATAATTTGAAATTTGTAACACAAGAGGTCATGGCGGTATATTTGGCAGCTTAAATATCCATGGTTGCATGTATAAATCATTTACTTAAGTAGTATTGTGGATTTATTTATTATAAAATTAAGTTCAGTCGCGGAATAAATGACACTAAGCTACACCTACAATGATTTATGTTATTTCAATATGCACAGAATATATGTATGTATCTTTCATTGTTTTCCATTGGTTCTATATGCGTATTTTTCCATGACTATAATGGCTTATGCAATTCAATAAAATACATTAACTACATAAACACTACTATACAGCAATGACCAAACATTTGGCCAGGTCATGAATGGCACAAATTTAAAATATCAACTAAATTACATACCTCTATTATGCTAAATTTGTTAAGATTTATGAACTCCTAATGAAGTTCTTATATTTAAAAGAGGTTTAAACTGCAATTGAGCTCATATGTTCGAAAGCAGTGGAAATTTTGATAATGTTTTGCCAGTCGAAAGTACATTTCACTCAGTACAAATTAAATATTAAAAATATTAGTTGTTTGAAACATGAAAAAGATTCAAATTGTCTATAGTCTTAGTAAAACAATGTAATTTTATTACAATATACTCAAGCTGGTCAGCAATGGTCAAAAGGCTCAATTGGAGATTTTGGAGTAAATGTTACTAGCTGGCTAGCATATTTTTACTATTATCCATCAAAATTTTGGTTTGCATTGAGATTGACATCTAGATAATCTAAACTTATCAACTAAGAAAGAACTTACTGTTTTCGTATAATAAAGTTCATGACATAGGTATAGGATACGATAGAGGATTGATGGAATGTAATATTCCTCATCATCTTATACTTTCAAGTATATGCATTGGTGGTTGTTACATTGATTTACACTAGCAATCCTTATGTTCTAATAAATTTGCAAGTCTATTAAATACGAGACTAGATAAGTTCGTTACATGTATCAATCTTTAGTAAAATCATTGGTGAAGCAATTTGTTTCAAACTGTTACGCATTCATAGGAAAACAAATAGGAAATTTTGTGGGTACATTGACTGTAATATTACCGTACGTATAAGCATCAGAAGTCTATAATATTAGCTTTTTTTGTATAAGTTATAGATCTACCTATCTTATAGTGTAATAATAATAAAATATCAAGGGTTGGTATGTATTTTGACATGTTACATCAACACTGTAATGAATATTGCACCATGGCATAACATTTACACCATAATGACCCAGTGTATCTAACAAACCATTTACCACAGTATAAATTCAATATAATACTACATAACTTTTCTACCACTCTTGCAATGAAATAGGAAAAGTTAGAGATAAGCTCCAAAAAATAGACTCGGACAACCTAATAGTTGGGTAAATACTATCAATGTCCCCGTCAAAAGAAAGTGTCATGTATGTTGCTTCCCTAATTACTTACTTAGACGATCCATCTAGGAATTTACTAGCTATTCTTAAGTCTTCACTATTCGGTAACCTTGTGCTCCTTCAATTTGTTACTATACTTCTGTCTAACCAATATCTACCTTATACGATTTAAAGAAAGCCAAGGAGCTACTAAAGTATAAAGCTAAGAAAGTTTTAGAAGATGCAAATGAATGATGTGTAGAAGTTCGAAATTTGTTGTTTATCGTTTAGTTCTGTTCCTCGGTATTTTACATTTTTAAACGTTAGTACCATTATGTTTTGGTTTTCCTACAAGTTTATAGTTATTTTTAAAGACGTTGCTTTCATTCATAAATTGATTTTTTGGACTATGAAGTTATCAGTCGGGAACTGTTAATGGTATATTTTGTGCTTTCTAGCACACTATACTTTAAAACCAATGGATATCTAAAAGTATGCTAAGCTTTTTCTTTGGGTGATGTAATTTTATTAGCCGGTTGATATTATCAAATGATAAAGTAATGATCATGGCATTATTTTAATTTATAAATTCATTTGTAAATTTTATTGCTTATTTTTAACAAAAATTATAATATTCATCCTTCCATGCGCACTATGTATAGGCAAAGTAATTGAAATAGCTTTTGCATTCGTTTATAGCGGTGGGCCTCCATGGTACAATGTAATTCATTAGTGTCCTTTTGTGAATTTTTTTATTTATTCATTGCTAGGTATTTTTTTATCAGCTTTCGTTTTTTAAATTTGATTCATTTTATAGGTGTTTGTTTGATAAGCTTTTTTTAAGTAAATATTATGATAATAAATTATGGGTCTTATTATGCGCATCTATAGGGTTACATATATTTGGTTTCGTCTGACATTTTTTTCTACTTTTAACTGGGGTATGAAAGTGTGTTCTCATAGATAGATATACATATATCAATTATGGAAACTGCTACTTTGAAACTACAAATGTGTAAAATATTTGAACTAAACATTGGTTACATGAATATTAGTTTTGATTAAATCAATTTGGACATGCATGCAAGTATCATTTTGAACTACAAATGTGGTTTTTTCCACAGATGTATAGTTTTGTTGCAAGTACCTACATTTTGTTTAGTTGGATTTTGTGAACATGTCTTTCTGCAAGTAACCATGTGCGAAGCACGAGTTCGCACTAGTTGAAATAATTGATCACTTGGCATAAGATAGAAAATTATATATGGACACCAAATTTGTTAAATTAAAGGATTTAAAAAAAATATTTGAAATTTATTTAAATGACTTTGATTTAAAGAAATAAAAATCAAATTTTAGGAATCCGATTATTTTTAAACTTGAGTATAGAATGCTGAAATTTAAATTTGGTAATGGGAATTGTTTAAATAATCGAAGTTGAGATTTTGAACTTATAATCGAAATATGATTTGAATTTCAGAAATTGATTTGTTTTAAAAGATTGGATTTTTATTCGAACTTCGAATATCGTTAAGTAAAAGTAATACAAATGACATTTCAAATTTGAGCTTGGAATTGAATTATATTTGAAGATTTATATTTTTAAATTGGATATTGAAGGTAAATTTGATTTAAGTGTTTTGAATCGATATTTTGAAAATCAAACTTGGAATTGATATAAGTCAAATTGGTTTAAAATTTAGGAATTGAGTTGAAATTAATTTGGGAATTGGAATTGAAATTAATTTGGAATTGGAATTGAAACTAATTTGAAATCGAAGTTAGTTCGAATTGAAATCAAAATTGAATCAATTTGAATGTAAATGGAATTGATTTGAATTGAGAAGATTTGGAAATTGAATCAGTTTGACTTTGAAACTATTTTCAAATAAATTATTTTAATATAAACTATTTAAAATCTACCTTTTTACATATTTAATTTACTTTTATTTTCTAAACTATTTTACCTTATAAAACATTTTAAATACTTAAATCATTTTATATCAAACTATTTTAATTATTTAAATATTTTTAAAAACAATTTAATTTTCAAACTATTTTTTCTAAAATTCAAACTGGTCAAAGATTGGAAGGTTTATATTTAAATAATGGATTTAAAATATGAACTGGGTTAAAATTGAAGTTATAACCCAAATAAAAATTCAAAGCAATGTTGAATTGGAACTGAAATCGAGATACTAAGACAGACATGTTTTCGAATTGAAATAGTATATTTTGAGTAAATATGATGATTTTGAAATGAATTTGATTTGAAGCGAATATAATATTTTGATATCAAATATGAATTGTTTTCGAAATGTAAAAGTCCCAATCAGTGTGTAAAACGACGTTTGGTTGTTAAAGAGACCGGAGCCACTTATTGGCATACTCTCTATCAATATTGGAGCCACTTTAACAACTCTATACGTGGAGGAGACTCCAGAACGAAATGGTTAGATTTGGCTTCATTTGCTGGATTTGAAGAAAGAGAACGACGATGGATTGACCTGACACTTGTTTGAATTTGAAATGACTAAAACAGGAGCCATACCGGTCAATGAGGCTTGCTACCTCTAGCGGACACACTTCTTCATATTACCATCATTTACGTTGTGACTGATTGGTGCGCACCATCGGATTTTGGAGATGTTGGAAGCGGTGGGCCGTTAAGGGTTGCCACCAACCAGAAAGGGTAAACTGGTAGTATCCAACCTTGGGCATTGCCTCACACGCCTTGTCATACTTTTATCCCTATACGAGACCCCTACGATTTTGGTTTAGTGTTGTCGTATCACTGCGCATTCCTATCCATCGACGGTTTACTAGTGTTTTATATGCACATTGACGACGGTGCTTAAAAACACATTAAGGAGGATCAATGTAAAGCCTTAACACTATTTTGATATTTATTTTACTGATTAGACATTATATATAGCGTATTCTACTACACATAATTATTTTGACGGATCCTTAAGAGATAGAAAATCCCGTAACATCTCTTGAGTTACTACACACACGTTATACACTAGATAGAAGCTATGAAACTCCATAAACGTCTCTGGCACCACAACACTCATGTTATATGTGATATTGATTTGACTCACGTAGGAAAATTTTAGTCCTGACGGGTCAGCCCTGAGTTTTCAACTTATTGAAGATTTATTCTGGAGGACGAGACGAAGATCTATTATATTATTACTATCAGTATTCTGCATCATATTGCCTACTGCATTGTTTTATTTATCCATATTGTATTTATAACTCTGATAAATGCTGTAAAAATTATAATCAAATGTATAATATAAATAGCTTCATGAACTATTTATTTGATTATTATATTTTATCATTCCGATGCGAGATTCTGTGTTTGATTTTTTCTTCTTTTCTTATTTTCTAATTAACCTCATTGATTATCTATATTCCGGATCATTTAAGTTGGACATATGTGGATTATTGTCGATTTAAACCTTCCGAAATGTGGGTCGTCGCATGAAATAACTTCATTTATTTTTTGAAATACTCATGCTTTATTTTTACAACACCATTTCATATAATTTGTTAGCTTTTTATTATATATATATAAACACACAGACGCATATATAAGCGTTTGCACCAAAATTGGTCCCAAACCCCAGAAGTGGTGAAAGCGCTAGTGTTTACATACAGATCCATAATATCCAAGCACAGATCTCAGATCCCGAAAAAGTAGAGAATAAAAATGAATAAATAGCAAAATCAAAATGAGCAAGAAAGCAAAGAACACAAGGTTTATAATGGTTCGGCTACCTCCGGCCCACTCCCACTTTGAATTGATCCTTTTATTCCTTGTATATTGAGATTACGGTTACAAGCCTTTGAAATCAATAAACAAAATGAAAGAGTTTTGCCAAGAAAAGAAGAAGAATCTCCCTTTTTAGTTGCAATTGAACTGCTATTTATAGGTGTAGATCCGAAAATATCCACCCCAAAACCTAGAATACCTCTTTTCATGCGTAGATGGGCCCACCATATCGATCCGGGGTCATTTGGGATCGATCTTAATCAATCCAAGTACAATTCATAACGATCCAAATTAGCCCCATTTGAGTTGAGATCGATCATGGAGGTTCTTGAATGCATAAACTAGCTTCTATGAAAATTCCATAGCATTTGGACCCATGGTTTAAGAGTTATGTTCGATCCAAGTTTTCATTTTCCAACGTAGGCTGACTGCTTTGTATCCATGAAACGGTTTATATCCATCAGTTCACCTCCATCGCCTTCATATCCATTAGTGTCCATGTTGTTCGTATCCATCCATCTACCCTCCTTTATATCGATCCTTTGCTTTGCCTCCTTCCTTGATCGCTTCATATCGATCGATACGAACATGATCGATACGAGGTGTGCCTTCATACCCATATATTTCCATCCATGAACGCCTATTTCCTTCTTCGTATCCATCAGCCGCTTCCCTTTTCATATCGATCAGCTGTTGCCTTTCGTATCCATCCCTTGCACCCATCTTCGTATCAATCCCATGTATGTCATTTGTATCAATCACTTATTGATCGATACGAAATGCTTTCCCCTCTAACCATTGCCTCGTATCCATCAGCTTGCTTCACTCTTCGTATCCATCCTAGATTTGCTTTCTTCGTATCGATCCAAGCCTTGATCGATATGAAGCGTGCCAATATGCCTTATCGTATCCATATAATCGATGCGCATTGCATCGATACGAAATCCATCGATCCGAAGTGAGGTGCAAAGTGTGTCGTCTATACCATATCCTTCTCCATGTCCCTCCATCGATACGAACTATATCGATATGAAAGGCATTGATACGACATCCATCGATCTAAACCCAATGCACTGTGTGTATTACCCATATCCATATTCACCTTGATAGATACGAAAGCATCGATATGAATTAACTTGCCAAGAAACTTGATCCATCCATATCTTGAGCATACAAACTCTGATTGACTTGAAATTTGAAACGTAGCTTCTCCAAGCCTTGTTCATCATTCCCAATCGATCCCACCTTGATTGAAGCTTGGTCCATTTTTGGCGTATCGACTATAGCATTGTTTCCAATCAATTTCCAATCCTGACATCCATACTTTTTAGCCAATTTGTTGATATCCTGGCTTTATCAAAAAGGCATGGTAACATTTGCCCCCTAAACCATGCCTTGCGGTAGGAAGGCATGTTTTTAGTAGCTTTAAATCCATCATCCAAAGTCCATATTCCATCCATATCCATACCATATGATCCTTAATCCAATCCATTGCCAAGACATTCTATCCAAGTGTCATAGCCATATCCTCGTCCGAAACCGCGACTGCTCCGAGTTGATATCCGATTCCGATTCTAGTAACCTAATCCTTAGCCAATTTCATATTCATCCGAGCCTGAAAAATGAGTTCTAATCCATCCATATCCATTAACCATTAACCAAATCCATGGCCTCTCCAGATTGCTATCCAAATCCGGGTTTAGGACCTCTCCGGGTCCTGTAATCCAAATTCGAGACCTTGCCAGGTCCAAATCCAAAGTCGGGAACTCTCCGGGTCCATTTTATCCTGCTTCGGCCTTGACTCTTCAATTAAGGATGTATATTCTCCGATCAAGGCTTTTATATTCTCCAGTCTCGACTCTCCGGTTGAGGACTTTTATATTCTTCGGTCTCATTCTCCGACCTCGACTCTTTGATCGAGGATTTTTATATTGTGTTCAAGTCCATTCCATCGCTCTTCGACGAAGGGACTCGTAACTTGCGATTACTACCCCGTCTCTTCGGTCGATATCGTAACCGCATGACGTGTGTTATCGATTCCATTATTCTAAATCCAATCTACACAAAGTCCAAATTACAAAATAAAAGTCCGCACAACCAAGAAAATCAAATGTCTATAGTACCAAGAATGAAACCAAAGTCCATAGAAAACAGAAAGAAAATAAGATTTCATAAACCCAAGCATTATGGTTTATCATCATCCCAAAGAATGCCTTGGGACCATCCTCGATCCCGTACATATGTAAATGACTTAGCCGCATCACTTTGGGGTTTATTACTTATTCAAATCCATAAATTCATGCAGTTGATAACAAGCTGAAGACGATGCCTAGATCCAGTGTAATCTTTGCTTGAGGTGGGCGGGGCCGCTCCTATTCCACTACCACAGCTTGATTCCTTATGTACCATTGTAGATGACCATTCCTCACATGTTCCTCAATAATATCCTTCAAATGCCCGCAGTTGTTCGTGTTGTGTCCATTCATCTCATGGAATAAGCAATGTTTTCCAATGCCGACTCGTATTCAGTGGGTTCCCTTTTTGCGGGCATTCGATACTAGAGGCTCCCTTGAGTATCCAAGTAAAACCTTTCTAGAGCTTCATTCAAATCTGTGTAAGAAGAGAATTTTGATTCCCTCCATTTCCTTTTCAATGTGTTACCATGTCATTCATTTTCCTTTTGCCTCTATCGTCCTTGTTTGAATCCTCCCTTGGTGGACCTCCAACTTTTGCCGCATAAACTTCAGCATCTCCCCCCTCTCTCTCAGCCTTCGCATCTTCCTGTCGTAGAAACTTTCCTGCTTCGTGATAAAACTCTTCGAGATCCATCGGGGGGGTTCCGTTCCAATGATATCTTAAAATCTGAATCATCCATAAGTCATGAGACTGCTGCAACGGATTAGGTCGATTTGCCGAAGCCACTACCATATTGAATCTAATCAAGAAATCTCTAACTGTTCTCCCTTCCACTGCTTCGTTGATGCTAAATTCATCACATTCTCGGGTCTCACAACGTGGACCCAAAATTACCTCATAAATCTCTCAATCAACTTTGTCCATGTGCCAGTAGAACCATTCTTTAGTTCTTTGAACCATAGTGCTGCTATATCCACCAAATACAAAAGGAAGCAGCGTGCCATGGCTACCTCCGATGCCTCCAGTACCCCCATATGCCTCATGTACCTTATCAATTGAACAACAAGATCTGTTCTTCTATCACACTCTCCTACGCTGATAGTTTGAAATCTGGTGGGTTCCTAGCCTACTTGATTGTAGGAGCAAAGGGGATCCTATTCACATCCTTCATATCTTTATTCACCAATCCTCCCCTTATAGCTCGTCTGATCATGTCCACCAACCCGTCATAGTCATCAAGTGGTACCCTTTGTCAGTAATCTCTAACTTGCCCCATGAGTTCATGAGGGAATCCTGAAATCCATCTTTTTGGATGAGCATCCACATCCCGATCAATGCCAAACTACATAGCGCCATCTAGCATCCTTTCTGGAATTGATCCAACATGATCTTGGGTATGCCTCCGAGTGTAGGAATTGCTCCTGATGGTTCCACTCTGTCCTGTGTCTTGTTTGCTCCATGCTTCTGATCCAGATTCTGAACTGTCTCCGCTCCTGTTGCTCCTGCTTCACGATCCCTATTTCCAGCATTTCCGTAGTTGCGTTCTCCTGATTTTGCACTCCTGCTTGTCCAATTTGTTGGAGTAGGTTCTGCATCATCTCTTCCTGCCTTTTCAGCATCCCTTTCTGTGTAGCCTCCATAATCATCTCCATCTCATCTCTGGTGATGAAAACTGAGGTTTGATTAGCTCCTGAAGAGGCCTCTTGACTTTCTTCATGTTGACTTCTTTCTGCTCTCCGTCTCATTGTTGATTTCTTAACCATAGCTTCAGATCCAATCGTTAGATTTCCAAATCTGAATTCCAAATCTGATGTAGTGGGTGCTAGTCTTTCTCACTGAAAGCACCAAAGTGTTTGTGCCAAAATTGGTCACAAACCCCAAAAGTAGTGAAAGCACCCATGTTTACACAGAGATCCACAATATCCAAGCAAAGATCTCAGATCCAGATAAAGTAGAGAATAAAAATAAAGAAATAGAAAAATTAAAATGAGCAAGAAAGCAAAGAACACGAGGTTCATAGTGGTTCGGCTATCACTGGCCTACATCCACTTTGAATTGATCCTTTTATTCCTTTTGTATTGAGATTACAGTTATAAGCCTTTGAAATCAATAAACAAAATGACAGATTTTTGCCTAGAAAAGAAGAAAAATCTCCTTATTTAGTTGTCATTGAACCGCTATTTATAGGCATGATCCAAAAATATCCGCCCTAAGACCAAGAATACCACTTCTCATGCGCAGGTGGGCCCACCAGATCGATCCGGGGTCGTTTTTGATCGTTCTTGATCGATCCAAGTACAATTCGTATAGATCCAAGTTGGCCTCATTTGAGTTGAGATCGATCATGAAGGTTCTTGAATGCATAAGCATGCTTCTACGAAAATTCCATACAATTTGGATCCATGGTTTGAGAGTTATGATCGATCCAAGTTTGGTTTTTCCAATGTAGGCCGGCAGCTTCGTATCCATGAAATAGTTCATACCCATCAATTCGCCTCCATCACCTTCGTATCCATCAGTATCCATGATGTTTGTATCCACCCATCTACCCTCCTACGTATCGATCCCCTGCCTTTCCTCCTTCCTTGACTTCTTAGTATCGATAGATATGAGATGTGCCTTCATACCCATATATTTCCATCTATGAACACCGGTTGCCTTCTTCATATCCATCAGCCTCTTCCCTTTTCGTATAGATCAGCTGTTGCCTTTCTTATCCATCCCTTGCACCCATCTTCGTATCCATCCTAAGTGTGTCCTTCATATCGATCACTTATTGATCGATACGAAATGTTTTCCCCTGTAACCATTGCCTCGTATCCATCAGCTCACTTCACTCTTTGTATCCATCCTAGATTTGCTTCCTTCATATCGATCCAAGCCTTGATCGATACGAAGCGTGCCAATATGCCTTACGTATCTATCCAGTTGATGCGCATTACATCGATCCAAAGTGAGGTGCAGAGTGTGTTGTACGTACCATATTCATCTCGATGTCCCTCGATTGATACGAACCATATCGATACGAAAGGCATTGATATGACATCGATCGATCCAAAGCCAATGCACTGTGCGTATTACCCATATCCGTATTCACCTTGATCAATACAGAAATATCGATACAAACCAACTTGACATGAAACTTGATCCATCCATATCTTGAGCATAAGAACTCTGATTGACCCAAAATTTGAAACGTAACTTCTCCAAGCCTTGTTCATCATTCCCAATCGATCCCATCTTGATTGGAGCTTGGTCCATTTTTGACGGCATCGATCATAGCCTTGTTCCCAATCGATTTTCAATCCTAACATCCATCCTTTTTAGTCAATTTGTTGATACCCCAGCTTTGTTCAAAAGGCGGAGTAATAATAAGTGCATATCATTTTATTTTATAGTTTCCAATTTCCAACACCTTTAAATAATACATCATGGATATATATAAAATCTTTATGTAAAATTCGGTTTTGGCTACATACTATTTCTATATCAAATCTGCAAATACTTTCAATATTTTAAAGCATTCATCAATGCATATTTTCAAGAGTTCATATCATAAACAATTAATTTTCAATTGAATATACGTATATAATAAAATAGAGGAATTCCATAATTTTGAAATAACAAATTTTATATCCTTTTTTCTTTTTAGTTTAAATTCTATTTAAGACATTTCAAAGAGAAATAAGCATGTAAAACATATTTTTTTAAACTGTACTTCTATAATAAGAAATTCCCTCATAAATTGTAAAAAATGTAATAGCCTTTTTCAAAGCGTGATAGAAATGTTTAAAATGTTAAACTCATTCAAAAAATTCATTTTTCTTACTTTCTAACTTAATTTTAAAAATTTATTTACCAAAATTAAATTACACATCAAAGTATTAGTGCAACAATACATCTTACACAAAAATTTTCCCAAAAATGAAACCTTTAAAATAGTTATGAAAAATTACTTCTTATTAAGTTTCCCACGTTTAATGCTTAAGATAAGGGGTTATTATTTCACCATAAGAAAGGGCTTTCGTCGGCTTTCCAATAGGAGCCGATGGGAGCCATAAGAAAAAGCCGTCAAAGATAAAACCATCACCAAATATTGCTTTTAATGGGTTCATTGATGGCAACATCCAACGGCTTTTTGACGATCGTCGTGTATACGTGGCAATTCATGGTTTAATTGTGCATATGCCAGAAGCCGTCATAAGCCGTCAGAAACCATTGCTATCTAGTTGTCGGAAACCATTACAAGCCATCGATTATTTTTTTCTAATAAGTTGTCGATAGTCGTCGGATATTATTGATCGATACGCCACCGATAGCCCTCGGACGCCCTTGGAAATCTGGGCTGTATTTTTTATTTCGTCTGCCATTTATCTCTTATACAACACATACATATCAATATGTATCATAGACCGATTTCACACATACAAATCATATATGTGAGCCCAAATCACATATGAAACATCAATACTAAAAAAACACATCACTATTTACAATAAATAAAACTCAAACAGTCCACTATACAACAAAACATTCTACAAACATACACATAATCAACATCCAACATTTCAAAATGTACCAATCGTGTTAAAACAAACCAACACATCTTCCAAAATTTCCTCAAAATGTATCAAACATACCAAAATGCATCATCCTTACCATCTCCAAGTGCATATATGTACAATACCCAAACACAAAAATCATACCTATCAAGCCTCACCATCGCCTTCGGAACCACCTGACGAAGGAAACGACCCATGCTTCTGCAAATACGCAGCCAAGCGCTCGTCCAACTGCGTCATCCCCACAGCGCAACAACGGTCTTGCTCCTCCATCTCTACAAACCTGGCTCTCAGCTCCCGCAACTTTTCTTTATCCTGAGTTTTTTTCACTTGCTCTGCTTACACCTCACCTTCAACAAATGATCTAATAAGAGATTTGTGTCTAGTTGCTAGCAAATAATGTGGTCCTAGCAATCATTGTAACAGTGTGATATATAAGATTAACAACCGATATAACAGTATGAAATGGAATAGCATTGGGATTCATATAAAATATTGCTTTACTTCTTTGATTAAATTGAGAATGGTTGGGTTGTCCACTACGAGGTGTGACTAAATTTTTATTTCTATTCACAGAATTTTTATCTGACTCTATCTATACATTTAATTAAGTAGGTTAAAGTGATATTATATGTATGCTCTGCATAATGTGTGATAGATTATATATGAAACTTCGATTTATATAATTAATAAGAGATTAGTAAACTTACCTTCACTTTATCGCTATTCCACCAAGCAACCCAAGCATCCCACATGCTTGCGCCCATCCAGTCTGGCTTTTTCCTCACTTTTTTATTCCTGACATCAAATTAGGGTAGTTTTTTCTCATTTTTCGCATTCAGTAGTTTCTCCAAAGGAGAGCGTTAACTTCTTGCAACTCTAACGCCCCCGCATGTTGAAAAATATATGAGTTATACATTTATACTTAGTCGGTAAATTGTACAATGGCTATATATAATGAACTACAAATTTACACTTACAAGGAAGTCCTACCAAATACATTCTATGATATGGTGCAAGATTTTGTCCCACCTAGTCCAGCATGTAATTATCCTGCTCATGTAAGCTTGCTTGGAAATATTAACAACAAGCTCTGAAGGCTTGAGCTCATATCCCTTGTGTCAAATATGATACAGACCTTTTATAAATCATGACTAATATATCATACATAAAATATTTATGATAGTATAATAAATTTAATACTCACCCTTTTTCTTTAGGCTGCAACATCACTATAGGACGATGTGCCTGCTCTGATGGGCCGCTGCCATCACCTCCCGAGGTGGCCCCTCTTTGAGAAGAAGAGGGGGAAACCTGAATAGGAAGAACTTCAACATCAAAAAAATGAAATTATACCTGTCATAGACATATCATTTTATTATTGTAGAATATATCAATTAATTATGAGAAACGTATCATTTTAATGATAAAAATATAACATTAATAATCCCCTAAATTGCCTTCTATCAAAATGTACATTATTAATTAATCCTCATCATTCTTTGATTCATACTTGGTCTTGTACTCTATATTGTTTTCCTATGTAACCTCAAATGCTTCTAATAAAACGTTTGATTCATCGTTTAGATTCCCAAAATCAGTATGATCGTCGTATTTCGCTATTTTCCCAATATCTTCCTAATAAGCGTGTTCATCTAGAATATTCTTTCCATCAAACGTAAATCCTACCTTTGCTCTAAAAACTACTGACCAATTTGTTTTATCCTTTATTAGATATGGATACGGAGCATAGTAAACTTGTAGTGCTTGTTTGGTAGTACATGTAGGAAATGCGGATTATGGATCTTAAGGTTAGATTAACACTAGAGGGGGTGAATAGTGTTTAATGGATTTTATGAAAATTTTAAAATCTTTTCAAATTAAACACATACAGATGCAATTTTGCAAACACAAAGACAATCTCAGAATCAGACACAGATGCAAATAGTAAATAAAAGCAGTAAAAGAAACAACACACTAGAATTTTATATTGGTTCGGAGTTACCCTACATCCAGTCCCACACAATTTCTTATGCAGATTTCTTTTCAAATATAATGTCGATATTACAACCTCAATTTCAAGGCTACAAGGTACACCCTCCTATCTTCGAGTCTATGGAAAACTCTCTTGATTTAACTAGGCACAAGATTACCTAATTGATTTATGGGCTACAATCACACCCAATTGATTTAAGGGCCACAATCACACCTTTTCCAATATCACTTTGATAGATAGCGAGACTCGATACACTTCTTTGATTACAAATGATTATATAACTCTGAATAACACTGAGATCTTTGAGAGAGAGAGGCAAAGAATCAAACTAGAGATGATCGAGTTTGATTCACTTAGAATTTGGTAGAGTTTTGTTAAAATATAAGAGAACATTTGAGTGGAGAAGAAGGAGTGAAGAAATAAATAAAAACTAACTTAAAAATCGTTAAAAACAACTGGTATTTATAGAAGAACAACAGTCATGTCCATTCGTGAAAGGTTATGACGAATAGACACTTCTTTTTGAAAATTTGAAATTTGAATTTCTACGGTTGCCCTATCGACATGAGGGGATGGGGTATGTCGACATGCCCTAATAAATTTTGAAAATTGATTTTTTTAAAAGATAATATCTTTTTAAAACTAGTCAAAACAATTTTTGATGTTTATAAACCATTTTGAATATAGTTTGAACTTATAAAAGAGATTTAAAAAGTAACCTTAAAAATATACAATCTATAATATAAAAGTCATATTAAAAACTAAATATGGAATATATTTTTGAGATTTAAAGCTTTTAATATTAAAACCAGGAGATAGTTTTAAAAACAAGAGATGATTTCAAAATAAAAATATAAAAGATAATAAAAATAGTTTAAGGCTAAAATATTTAAACTGAGAGAGATGACTTCTAAAAAGTTTTTGAAAAAATATTTAGAATAAATCATTTTGAAAATTTCGTATTCCACTAGAGGAGGTCGTGGGTTCTATCCCACTAAAGAGGTCATGGGTTCCATGCCACTATTAAAGCAAGAAGGTGGATTTCATTCCGCACTTAAAATCTGAATAAAGATTTTAGTGATATTATAAAGTTTTAACATAAATCTATACCCTATTACTTATTTTAATATCTTGAAATCTTGAACTCTTGATACCCATGAGTCATCAGCCTTGATTTCTTCAATCTTAAATTCATCAGTCTTGAATCTTTATACTGTACAGCCTTCGTTCTCAGTACCTGCATATATATATCCTGCATATACATATATATATATATATATATATATATATCTAGACAAGAATATTAGTACATATATTTTATAACAAGTGTAAGGCCGTTGTCATAAAAACCATCATCTTAGGAACTAACAGTACAAAAGGATCGTACTTATGAGACGTAAGGTATATTTAGTTCAGTAGGATTATGACCTTTGTGCATGTTGATTTCAAAACTAGAAACATTGCTAAACCAATAGCATTTAAACAAAAAATAAACTTCCTCCGCAGGTCATGTGAAATATGTCAATAGCAAAACCTGGATTCACACGCCGTAAAAATCATTTATTTGATTATTTGGATCATCACTATCTTTAACTAATACACCGGTATTGTTGGTTAATTTTTTAATACCATATTCTTTAGTGTTGAATTAATAACCATTGACGAAGAATATTGGATATGTCATGACATTTCTTTTGGTCCTAATGCAAGATGTTTCAATCCTTCGTCGACCATAAAATTTCTCGAATCATAAACGTAGTTCAAAAATCAACCAGCGAGTTCTTTACTACGATCGCTGCGTGGATGTTGTGTTTTGTAAATATTATAGATATGGATAGTATATTGCATTATAATCTACACATGTATTATTGAAATAAATATATCTAGAATTATTGATTAACATTAACTAGAAAATGGTGCGACTTTAACACAATTAAGAAGAATATACATGTGTGCTACATGGTGATCTCTATCGTCAAACCATAGTTCCACACATTTTTCAGTAGGTCGGCCAAGTTGCCTAAAAATAGATAATATTGCTTGAGAAGAATCTTGTTCAATGCCTTCATCATTAGACAGAATATTTTCAATTGATAAGTTCACATGGTCGCTGAAATAATAAGAAAAAAAGAATGAAGCTTCTTCTTCGATATATGATTTGCAAATCGAACCGTCAAGACGTGCTTGAACTAATATCTAACATACTTTATACTAATATCTTTCAACTGGATATACCCATCCATATTGTACAGGACCTTGAAGACGCGCTTCATATGGAAGATTAACAGATAAATGCTCTATTATATTAAAAAATCTAGAGGAAATAATTTCTCAGTTTTCATAACAGTATATATATTTCTACTTCAATTTTACATAGATGATCAACTTTTAACGTAGTCAAATAAAGCTCTTTATAAAAAAACTAAGTTTCGTTATAACCATCCAAACTTTTACAGGCAAAAGTTCTTTAAAAGCGACGGGTGATAAAATTTCCTTCATCACATGACAATCATTGTTTTTCTTCCCACTTAGTTTACTGTTTTTATTTTCGACACGTCTACGGGATTATAAGAAATCCCATAAGGAAATCTTAAACCTTCCACCCATTTTAACAGAGTTTTAACTTAGTTATTGTCCAACTCATAATATGTTTTGGCTTTTTTGTGTCATTTGGCTTGATATGAAGCTCAATACGCTTGCAATTTCTTGTATATCACATCTTGATTTCAAATCGTCTTTAATCTTCTCCTTAACGTTCAAAATTGTGTTAAACACGTTATCAAATACGTTTTTTCTCATTGTACATCATGTCAATATTATGACGAAGTAGGAGATCTTTCCAATAAGGCAACTTCCAAAAATACTTTGTTTGTTACCAATTATGAACCATTGATTTACATGGAATTTCAATTCGTAATCCAGTTTCATGTATCTTTGGATAATCCTTTATAAGTTCGTATATTTCTTCGCTTGATCAAATCATTGGTGGTTGCATAGTCTCTTATCTTTTAGCTGTAAAGTTTTTTATTGCTTCTAAAAGGATGTTTATTATGAAAAAAACACCGATGACAATCAAACCATGAAAAAAAATTCCATGTGGTGAAGAAAATGCTTATGTTTCTTCCATGCAATAAGGATAAGCTAAATGACCGACCGTACTTTAACCTGAAAGCATTGCATACATAGGAAAATCACTAATAGTTCATAACAAAGAAGGAAACATACGAAAATTATTTTTTCGAAATGTCATATGTTTCAACTCCTTCATGCCATAATATTTTCAACTTTTCAATCAATGGTTGTAAATAAACATCGATTCCTTGTGTTGGATCATCGGATCTAGGGACGATAATAGTGAGAAACATATATGGAATTTTCATACACATCTATGGAGATAAATTGTAAGGTGTAACGATAATAGACTAAGATGAATATTTAGAACCAAATTGAGAGATTGGTGAAAATCCATACATACATAAACCAAGTCTAACATTACGGCTCTCCACTGTAAAAGAAGGATATGTCTTATCTAAATGCTTTCATGCTTCTCCATCAGTTGGGTGTGTTAATGTACCTTCTTTTTATGACTGTGCCATCTCATATGAGACGCAGTTACAAAGATGCATATAACCTTTGAAGCCTAGGTGTAATGGGTAAGTAATGCATACTCTTATATGGAACTTCCTTTCCCTTCGTTTTTCTTGGTTTGCATCTTTCCTCGTTACATATTCTAAACTTGCTAAGATCAGTGTCCCCTTCCAAAGCAGCATGCAACCATTTAAACATGTGTCTATTTTTTGATACGGCAAACCAAAAGCAGACATAAGTTTTTTCACTTTATAATGATTTTCGCACATTAAATTATCAGGTGGCATATGCTATTTTACAGCTTGTATAATAGCTGTAAATCCAGCTTCATTGAATTGATTTCATCGTAATGTACTATGTAATTACTGATAATTGGATGCCACTTTTACATCCATCCCAAAGGAGTCTTCTAGCGGCATCCAATAAATTATAATTTCATTTGCTCCAATATTTGGTTCTTCTACGACATTTACATCGTCCTCACCAACTTCAACCATAGGGAACATTGATCGTGATGTATCTTCAATCATATCTTCTATGGGATTCACCCTGACAATGTCATTACCTGCCTCCTCCTCTTACTATACTGGATTAGGTGCTACAAGTTCTCTATGACGATCCCACACTTTATAATCTAACATGAATCCGTACGGGAACAAATGAACTTTAACTATATCTAGTGTAATGACCCTAATATTGACTAACATTATTTAGAATATTTAATTGGATGAATAAAATAAAATAATATAGATAGTTAAGAGATTGCTATTTGTTAATTAAGAAAGAGCCGTGTCTTAATGAATGTATTAGCAAAAGAGAATTAAAAATAAGTATGAAGGAAGAATATGGTAAGGGTAAAATGAGAATTGCTTTTATTCCAATAGACTAAACCTTTTAATTCTCCATTCCTTATTCATTCTAACTTTCATAAAACAAAACTAAAATCCTAAGCAAACTCCGTCGTCCACCATTAAGAGGATTCAAGGAGAAGAAAAGCAAGGATTCAAGTAGACAACTTAAGCAAATCAATCTAAGGGCAAATCTCAACCTTTTTAACATAAAGCCAAGATGAATAATTAGTTTACATCTTTATTTTTGATGAACGGTTTCGATTTAAAGAGTAAACTTGCATTCTTTTGCAAATATATGCCATGTTATAATGATTTAATAATTATATGCTTTAGTTGATAATCCAGATAGTTTCATATGGATTTTATGATATGTTTAGATTAGAAAACCAATAAAATGACATCCAAATGAGTTACGTTATTGATATATGGTCAACATCATTATTTTAGAAGTGGGTTTCAAGTTTCATAATTTTTGAAACGATTGTGGATTTATTATGAATCTCTATGAGAGAATATGTTAAGGTTAGGTTTCAATTATTTAAGTCAATTAAACATTATTTTTGGATCTGAAATTTATATATGTTAGAAAGCATATTTAAGTTGAATTACAATGATTTTTATGGAATTTTCCTAAGTGTTTTACTATAGGGATTAAATTATTTAAGTTAGAGGACTTAAATGTTTTAAATGTTTTGTAAGAGGAAGGGCTTATCTGTTAAAATGATATCAATTATTAAGTATTGAATTTTGGATCCTTTTTAGAAAATAGTTTTGATAAAGAATTGACATCCAATCATATTTTAATAAATTAGGCAAGTTAGGTAAAAAGGAATTACTTTGGAAGGAAAAATATCAGTTTTATTTCTATTTACAACTTCTCCACTTCCATTGCTTGCTTCCGTTACTATGCCCAATAGAACATTCGCACCGATTCGAAACCAGTGCACATGGTATCAAGCAATTGATACGTAGTGTATTGGAGAAAGGCGGAAGGGACTGTGTCGAAGGTGTGCTTTTGAAGGGGTTGAAGCCATTTTTATAAGCTTTCGAATCCATTACTTGCCTTTATTTTTAAAGAAGCTTTGGAAAGACCTGCCGCTCATTCGATACCTAGCTACCGCATTCATACCTTTCGAATTAATTAAGGGCCACTTTTCTTCATAGCCATATAATAGGTGTTCGAAAGGAAGGCTTTTGTCTTCCTAACATTGAAACCGCCTTCCCAATGCTTTCGAAAGGGTTGTTTTAGCCGTTTTAAATAATGATTTCGGAGGCAATGCTTTCGAAAGGTATACTTTGAGCGTTTCGAAAGGAATATTTCTAAGAGTTAAGATATGTTTAAATGGTTTTGAAAGAGGATGTCTAAGGTTTTAAGAAATAATTTCAAAAAGGATATTTTCGAAAGGGATACTTTCAATGATTTGAAAATGGATTGTTTAAGGTTATACATAATGTTTGAAGGTGTTGTTTTGGCTTTATAGCCTAAAGTTTCTAAGTTAAAAAAGGCTTTAACTTATTTTGAAGGATAGATAATCCCATTGATTTAGATTTCGTCAACATTGTTTTATGTAGAGCATATACCATGGCATAGATATCATGAGTAAAGCAAAGAGCAGATTTTCCTTGTTTAAGTATGATTTAAAAGGGGTAAACCAATTCAAATGAAAGGTTGGACAGATGGTCCATTGATGTAATGTTTTTAAGGAAAATTTAATGGGATAAGTTAACCCTAAGTGTATGACTTAGATACTAGCAGATCCATAAGACTAATGTATGGACGCTCCCTATACTTTAGCTAGTAGCCCTTTGGTAATATAATCCAAAATTCCAATGTGTAGAGCTTTATCATAGATGAGACTAAAATGAAGTTACACACAGAAAGGAATATATAGAGTAAAGAGAGGTTATTGGTGAGCCCACAAAACCATTAGGATTTGTTGACCCTGAAAGAAGATAGTTATGGGCAGACAGTCTAGTATTGTGTCTAATAGAAGTTAGATTATTGATTATGTCCGGTAGTCCCGAGTCAGCCAATGGTTAATGGTTAGCTCGATAAAACTATATTGTCGACAGATAATATATTGATTACCTAATTATTATGCATATATGTATTTGTTATTGTCTGTTATAATTAGTTTGATTACAAGATCTTGATTTGAAAAAGATATGCTTTTAAAAGGATATTAATGAGGTGAAACCCGTTCCGTTAAGCGGCATGGTCTCACTTAATATCAATAAACCGAGATGTAATAGAATTATTTACACTAGACTTTATGTCTGGCTCGAAGTTTATGTTTTCCCCTTAAACTATCGGGTGCTCAAAATTTTATTTGAGTGGATTGAGAGTTAAGGACTTTTTAGACTTAGTAGGTTGGACGAATAAGCTTCCTAAGACGTGCAGGAGGCAAAACTAGCTATGTATGAGTTATTTAGTACTATTTCTATTGTGATGTAGTTAAGACTGATATGTCTATCTATCTTGTACTCTGATCCAAGGGAGCATCTTCATATGTCGTCCTTGCTATAATTTGTAATAATTATATTGGATTAAAACCTGGGAATCGTTTTGGGATTATATAATTGAATATGAAATATTGATTTGAAATATAATCAAAAAAGATATTTCAAAATCTGTTATGATTTTATTTCATATTCATGTGCTTCTGAATTTATGGATACCATTAACACTATCGTATTTCATCATCGAAAGTTAAATACTACAAATGAATGCAGCAACTATAGCTCTTAGCTTTGGGCCTCGAGATAGGGGATGTTACAACTTGGTATCATAACATATGTTTATGAAAACTTAAAAAAATTAAACTTAAATGATTTTGAAAAAAACATAATCCTAAGAAATTAAAGAAAAGCTTGGGGTATTGGGTAACGCTATGATAACATACTTGTATTTGCTATATATAAGTATACGCTTTATCTCTTTTCTCCCATATCGCTTAGGCTATTTCTATGTATCTTACAAAGACTCAAATGTAGATTTTAAGGAAGTAAGATATGGATGCTCGGAATGGAAGAGTTAACATTGGTGGAGAAAGAACCACAACTAATGGAAATGCCAGACCAAACATTAGAAGGAATCTCGGCTGAGCATAAGCTATTAGTGTGGGCGTTGGAGCACCGCAAGTTGATATGGGAGCATTGTATCAGTTCTTTGTTAACATGATGCAAGCTAGAGCTGCTGCAAGATTAGTTGGAAGAAACATTGAAGGAGGAAATCTGGTAGCTCGTTGATCAATAACTATGCAGTATTTGAGAAGAGACTATACTAGGCTGAGGGGAAGACGTTTAACGGGATTGAGGATGCAATTGAAGTGGAGAATTGGTTTCTTCGTTGAGAAAGGGCTGATTTAGGGCTTAACGATGAGTAGAAAATAAGATGGCATCTAGACAGTTGCAAGGAGCAGCATTATACTATTGGAACAGTGTTACTGTGGAAAAAGATGAAGAGACATGACTTGGGTAGAATTCACAGGAGGTTTGAGGAAAGATTCATGTCGGAGATCGCCAAGTCAACTATGCTCAGGAAGTTTGCTGAGTTGGTGTAGGGAGACATGACAGTGGCATAGTATGCTACCATAATTGAGGAGCTATTGAGATACAAAAACGTTATGGTTGATACACTTATCAAAAGGAATGAGAAATTCATCTACGGATTGAGACTCGAGCTTGCTAAAATATCTTTGCCACATATTAGGGATCTATGTGATGTAGTTGTTGAGATGGCTTTAAGGAATGAGGAGATGCTCATTTTCCTTAATGATAAAAGAGCAGTGGAAGCTCAAGGTGGGCAGAACCAGTAATGAAAGTTTTTCTGTAAGAAAGGCGCTCAAAAAGGAGGAGCATCGAAGAAAGGAAAGGCCGATGTAGTTTGTTACAAGTGCGATAAGAAGGGACATTTTGCTCACGAGTATTTGATAGGCAAAGAAAAAACTGCTGATTAGAAAGGATTCAAATGCTTCAACTGTGATCAGATTAGACATTATAAAAGCCAGTGTAAGGAACGAGCCAAGGATGGAAAGGGAAAAGTGTTTACATTAGAACCAACTACCTCGAGACCAACAGTAGAGGAGAAAGGAATAGATGTGTTGGGAGGTACTCTTTTGATTCATGGTGTATCAGTTAGAGTTCTATTTGATACTAGTGCATCGCATTCTTTTATATCTCATTGTTTGGTAGATAAACTTAACTTAGAACCCTCATACCTAGTTACATCCTTAAGGGCTGCGAATCCAATAGGAGGGTTGCGACTCTTGGGATGAGATGTGACCACTCATTGGTTGAGTTGTTTGGTTATATATTTACTTGCATTTTGCATGTATTTAATTTCGTAGGGTTCGGAATTATTTTGGGTATGGATTGGTTAAGTAAGTACGAAGCTAGGATATTTTTTCATGATACAAAAATATCACTTAGACACCCTAGTTGTAGTGATCAGGTTATATACTCCGTATAAAACCCTAGTTTTGAGGTTAATGCTTTATTGGGTGTTAGGGAAGCAGAAGACGAGTTAAATCAAGTTTTCATTGTTAGAGAATTCGTAGATATCTTTGAGTCCGTGATAGGAGTACCGTCGAAACGAGCCATTGGATTTTGGATAGATTTAGTACCAAGAGCAGAACTTGTGAGTAGACCACCAAGTAGAATGACACTTATCAAGATAAAGGAGTTAAAGGCGTATTTGGTGGATTTAGAAGGTAAGAATTTTACCAGACCAAGCGGTTCGCCTTGGGAGCAGCCGCAGTGTTTGCAAGGAAACCAAATGGATCGTTTAGGTTTTGTATCGATTATCATAAGCTAAATGAAAGGACAATAAAGAACCGAAATCCGTTACCTAGGATTGACGATTTTTTCGACCAATTGAGTGGAGCCAAAGTATTTTTTCCAACTGGATTTGGCAACAAGATTCCATCAGCTACAGTAGCAGAGGATAGTATTCCTTTGACGGCGTTTAGGAACAGATATGGATTTTACGAATGGTTTGTGATGACGTTTGGACTAATTAATGCGCTAGCATTCTCCATGGATTTGATGAAAATAATCTTCCTAGAACATCTGGGTATATTCATGTTAGTATTCATAGACAACATTCTGTTATACTTTAAGGATGAAAGAGAGCATGAAGTTCATCTTAGAGTGGTGCTCGAGATGCTGAGGCGGCATCAACTGAAAGCAACATTTTCAAAG
The DNA here is from genome assembly GCA_030765085.1 of Allium cepa. NCBI lineage: Eukaryota > Viridiplantae > Streptophyta > Magnoliopsida > Asparagales > Amaryllidaceae > Allium > Allium cepa. The sequence continues at coordinate 537,399,517 of CM060928.1, forward strand.
TGTCATTTTTGGAAGAAAGAAGTAAAGTTTATTAGTCATGTAGCCTTAGAGAAAGGGTTGCCAGTAGATCCGGCTAAGATCGAGGCAGTGAATAGTTGGAAGAGACCCGAGACAGTGACTGAGATAAAAGTTTTCTTGAATTAGCTAGTTATTATCGAAAACTCATTCAGGATTTTTCACGGATAGAGGCACCGATGACTGAGCTAACTCGAAAAGATGTGATGTTTGTTTGGACTAATGAGGGTGAGGAGGCATTCCAAAAACTGAAACATTTATTGAATAATGCACTTGTGTTAGCCATTCCAGAGGGAAATCAGGACTTGGTGGTGTACACGGATGCATGTGGAACATGATTAGGAGTTGTGTTAAAGTAAAGAGGTAAAGTGATTGCCTATGCTTCTCGACAGCTCAGACCGAATGAAGTTAGATATCCGACTCATGATTTAGAATTAGCAGCGGTTATTTTTGGCTTGAAAGTGCGGAGATATTACCTTTTGGGAGAAAGATTCAAGTTGTATATGGATCATAAGTCACTGAGATACTTATTCTCTCAAAAGGATTTGAATATGAGATAGCATATGTGGTTAGAGTTTGCAGCCACTTACTTTAGTATTGAATACGCATCGGGAAAAGGGAATAAGGTTGCAGATGCACTTAGCAGAAAATATCAGAATGCAGTAGTGGCGATGATAGCCGAGTGGAAAGATTTAGAAGCATTGACTACATGCGGAGTACAATGGAGATCTAAGAGTAGTTCTAGTCAAGAAACTACTGTTTGTCGTGTTTAGAAGTTCGACCGACGACGATCAAAAGGATTGCTTCTAAACAAGGAAAGAATCCATTATTAGCTGAATGGATCAGAAAGTTAAGGAATGGAACAAAAAGCGATGACTTAAAAGATTTCAGTCTTGACCAGAATGGGTGGTTGAGGAAGAAATGACGACTATGGTTTTCGAGTATGGGAAAAGGAAGTTCTTAGAGTATGCCATCGTTCGAAGTTCGCTATTCATCCAAGAGGAACTAAGATGCATCAAGATATAAAAAGGAGTTTCCTCTGTGAAGGTATGAAGAGAGATGTAGGCTTATGGGTGAGGCGGTGTTTAAACTGTCAATAGGTAAAAGGCAAACATAAAAAACTGATTGAGTTACTTCAGCCTTTTGAAGTTCCAATCTGGAAATTGGATTCTATCTCGATGGATTTCATAGATGGATTGCCGAGGTTGAATAGAGAAAATGAGAATATGTGGGTTATAGTGGACAGATTAACTAAGAGCGCACACTTTACACCCATTAAGTCGACCAGGACAACACCAGACTTAGCTAAGTTATTCATGAGGAATATAGCTAGAACGCATGGAATTCCTAGTAGTATAGTAAGTGATAGATATTCCTTATTCACTAGAGAGTTTTGGAAGAGTCTACATGATACTTTAGGTACCAAGCTCAACATGAGTACCACTCAACATCTGCAGATAGATGGACAAATGGAGCGAGTTAACAAATTCTTAGAGGATTTGTTAAGAGCTTATGTGCTAGATTTTAGAGGATCATGGAAAGACCATCTACACTTAGACGAGTTTTCGTATAACAATAGTTATCAGACTAGTATAGGGATGACATCGTTTGAAAACTTGTATGGAAGGCTATGCAAATCTCCCGTTTGTTGGTTAGAGACCAAGGATAGGCTAATTCTTGGAGCGGATTTGGTTAAAGAAGCCGCATAAAAGATTGAATTAATTTGATGTAGGATGACGGAAGCTCAGTCTAGGAAGAATAGTTATGTTGATAAAAGACGGAAAGACTTAGAATTCTCAGTTGGAGATCATGTTTTCGTCAACGTGTTACCGATGAAAGGTGTAATCAGATTTGGAAAACTGGCACCAAGATTTTTTAGACAATTTCCTATTATAGAAAGGATCAGGAACTTGCATATAGAGTAGAGTTACTGAATAGTTTGGTATGAGTCCACAATGTTTTTCATTTTTCTCATCTAAGGAAGAGTATTCGAGATCCAGAAACTATTATTACACCAACCATGTTAGAGGATTTAGTAGTGGAACCGAATATGGCTGTAGTTAGAAAACCAGTTCATATAGTTGCGAGAGATGAGAAGAGATTAAGGAACAAGACAATCAGAATATTCAAAGTCCAGTGGAGTGACAATAAGAGAGACTGTACTTGGAAAACCGAGAGCAGAATTAAAGATACTTATCCTGGCTTGTTTGAAGGTATGTTTTACACTTATGTTTGATTGTTGTGATTACCTTATCATAATTTCAAGGACGAAATTCTTTAAGGAGGAGAGTCTGTAATGACCCTAATTTTGAATAACATTATTTAGAATATTTAATTGGATAAATAAAATAAAATGATGTAGATAATTAAGAGATTGAGATTTGTTAATTAAGAAGGAGTCATGCCTTAACGAATGTATTAGCAAAAGAGAATTAAAAATAAGTAAGAAGGAGGAATATTATAAGGGTAAAATGGGAATAACCTTTATTCCAATACCCTAAACCACTCCATTCTCCATCCCTTATTCATTTTAACTTTCAAAAAATAAAATTAAAACCCTAAGAACACTCGACCGACCACTACTAAGAGGATGCAAGGAGAAGAAAAGCTTGGATTCAAGTAGAAAGCTTAGGCAAATCAATCTAAAGGAAAATCTCAACCTTCTTAACACAAAGCCAAGGTAAATAACTTGTTTACACTCTATTTTTGATGAATGGTTTCAGTTTAAAGAGTAAACCTATTTTTTTGGCAAGTATATGCCATGTTATAGTGATTTAATGATTATATGCTTTAGTTGATATTTTAGATTGTTTCATAGGGATTTTATGATATTTTTAGATTAGAAAACCTATTAAATGACATCCAAATGAGTTGTGTTTATGATATATAGTTAAGAACATTATTTTAGAAGTGGATTTCAAGTTTCATAATCTTCTAAATGATTGTGGATTTATTATGAATTTTCTATGAGTGAAAATAGTTAATGTTGGATTTAAATTATTTAAGGCAATTAAACAATGTTTTTGGTCTCAAATTTATATATGTTAGAAAGCATACTTAAATTGAATTACAATGATTTTTTGAGATTTTTCCATAAGTGTTTTACTATGGCTATTAAATTTTTTAATTAGATGACATAAATGTTTTAAATGTTTTGTTATGGGGAAGGGCTTATTTCAAAATGATATCAATTATTAAGTATTGAATTTGGCAGCCTTTTCAGAATAGAATTTTGATAAAGAATTGACAACCAGTCATATTTTGAAAAATAAGGTAAGTTAGGTAAAAGAAATTACTTTGAAAGTAAAAAATTCAGTTTTGTTTCGAATTACAACTTCACCACTTCCATTGCTTTCTTTCGTTACTATGCCCAGTAGGCCTTTCATACTCATTCAGAACCAATGCACATGGTATCAAGCAATTGATACGTAGTGTATTGGAGAAAGGCGGAAGGGACTGTATTGAAGGCATGCTTTCAATGGGGCTGAAGCCATTTTTATAAGCTTTTGAATCTATTACTTGCCTTTGTTTTTGAAGAAGCTTTCGAAAGAGTTTCCGCTTTCGAACTCATTCGATACCTAGATGTTGAATTCATACCTTTTGAATTAGTTAAGGGCCGCTTTTCTTAATAGCCATATAACAGGCATTCAAAAGGAAGGCTTTCATTTTCTTAACATTGAAGCCGCATTTCCCATGCTTTCGAAAGGGTTGTTTCAGTCGCTTTTAATAATGTTTTCAGAGGCAATGGTTTCAAAACGATGGTTTCGGAGCTATCCTCTTCTCCAATTATTTTACTTAGGGTTAATGCTTACAAAAATAATGCTTTCATTTCTGTTCTCTTTAACCCTATACTAATATTAAATATTAAACCCAATGGTTTCGAAAGGAATACTTTTAAATGGTTTTGAGGCTATGTTTCCACAAACTCTTACTTCAGCCCAATTCTTTCGAATGGTAGGTTTTAAATGTTTTGAAGGGAAAGATTCCAATGCTTTAGAAAGGTATGTTTTAAGTGGTGCAAAGGGAAAGTTTCCAATACTTTCGGAAGGTATACTTTGAGCATTTTAAAAGGAATTTTTCTAAGAGTTTCGAAAGATATGTTTAGATGGTTTTGAAAGAGGATGTCTAAGGTTTTAAGAAATTATTTTGAAAATGATACTTTCAATGGTTGCGAAAGGAATACTTTCAATGGTTTCGAAAGGGATTGTTTAAGGTTATAAACAATGGTTTCGAAGGTGTTGTTTTGGCTTATAGCCCAAAGTTTTCTATGTTAAAAAGGGATTTAACTTATTTTGAAGGGATAGATAATCGTATTGATTATATTTCATTAAAATTGTTTTTTGTAAAGAATATACCATGAAATCTATATTACGAGTAAAGCAATGAGCAGATTTTCCTTGTTTATGTATGATTTAAAAGGGGTAAATTAGTTTAAATGAAAGGTTGAACAGATGGTCCATTGATGAAATGTTTTGAAGGAAAATTTAATGGGGTAGTTAGCCTTAAATTCATGACTCATATGTTAGAAGATTAGATGGGACAGGTGTAGGTCACCCCCTATAATTTAACTAGTAGCCCTTAGCTAACATATGTCCAAAATTCCAGTGTTTAGGGCTTTATCATAGATGAAACTAAAATGATGTTACACACAGAAGGGAATATATAGCGTAAAGAAAGGTTATTGGTGAGCCCATAAAACCATTAGGATCATTTGACCCTAGAAGAAGTCAGTTAAGGGAAGAAGGCCTAGTATTGTGCCTAATAGAAGTTAGATTATTGACTATATCTGGTAGGCCTGAGTCATCCAATGGTTAATAGTTAGCTAGATAAAACTGCAGTGTGGACATATAGTCCATTGATTACCTGCTATTATACATAGATGCATTTGTTATTGTTATTATAGTCAGTTTGATTGTAGGATTTTGATTTGCAAAAGATATGCTTTTAGAAGGACATTAGCAAGGGAAAACCCGTTCCGCTAAGCGGCGTGGTCTCACTTAATATCAGTAAACCAAGATGTAATAGAAATATTTACACCAAGCTTTATGTCTGACTCGAAGTTTATGTTTTCCCCATAAACTCTCAGGTGCCCAAAATTTGATTTGAGTAGATTGAGAGTTAAGGACTTTTTAGGTTTAGTAGGTTGGACGAATAAGCTTTTGAAGACGTGCAGGAGGCAAAGCTAGCTATGTAGAAGTTATTTTGTATTATTTCCACTATGATGTATTTATGACTGATCTGTCTATCTATCTAGTACTCCGATTATCCAAGGGGGCATCTTCATATGTCGCTCTCGACATAATTTGTAATAGTTATATTTGATCAAATCTGTGAATCATTTTGGGATTATGTAAAATATGAAATATCGATTTGAGATGTAATCATAAAATTTGTTTTGAAATCTGTGATGATTTTATTTCATATTCATGTGCTTATGATATTATGAATGCCATTATCACTGCCTATTTGGCACCGAAAGTTAAATACTACAGATGACTGCAGCATCTATAGCACTTGGCTTTGGGCCTTGAGATAGAGGATGTTACATCTGGTACCAAATCCTTTGAGAGTTTGCACCTACAACAAGGACCACGAATTTCTTTGTTGTTTCCATTATTATTACATAAAGAGAATTCAATAAATACGTTTACACCATTATAAAAATGTTCTTTTAATGAACCTCTCATCCCCTTCGTGGTGATACATCAAGCTCCGATCAACAAACTAGGTGTTCATTTTTCCTATTTAAGAAAATATGATAGAAAATCAAAAAAGTATTGATCATTTTATAGATTGACATTTTATTTTTCAATTCTTTTATACATTTTAATATTTTATTAATTATATAATATATTATTCTTTTTTATGTTATTTTTTAATTCTATACATTTTGATGTTCCTTTAACTATAATTCATATATTAATAATCATTTATACATTTTACAGATTGGCATAAATTATGAATATAATATTAAAATTTTCGTTTATTGTCTTCTACTTTGATGATTGGTGACCCTACTTCGTAGTACAAACTCAATAGTAATTATATTTTGTCATTTTAAACGATTCAACAAAATTTCGACAGCACTTTTCCATGCACAAATGCGTGTGCACCGAAAACAAAAAGAAAGTGCTATCGAAATTTTTGTAAACCGTTTAAAATGAAATGATTTGCAAAATGTAATTACTTTATTACATTTTTAGCTTGTCCAATACAGGGACAAATCTGACAAATATTGTATCAGATGAATATAGATAGACGTTATGTGACAAAAGTATCCATATAACAATCATATACAATACTTATCAGATAGGGGACAAAAATTCTCTATGGGATTTAAAAATAAAACAAAACACATTATGCACCAATTTGTTCACATATTAGTTTTACATATACATTATAATTTTTTGTTAGTTATATAACATATTAGCATTTCTACAATAATTTGTTTATATTTTATGGTTTATTAATTATATAATATATTATTATTTATTTACTTTTTTTATAAATTTTTTTATATGTTTTCAAATTAATGAATTTGAGTATAATATTATATTTAGAAAATAATCATATTATACAATAATTTACCCCATGTCACATTCTAACAAACTAGATTTTATATATAATTAAGGGTATAAACTAATAAATGATTATGTAAATAAACTATTATTTTCAGCATTTTAGGAAACAATGCGCATGTACGCAAATCAACCCAAGTTATCCCTAAATACTAAATTATCCACACCTTTACTAATTAATGCATATACACATACAGTAAATATACTTTAATTTTCGAATTTAACACTAACAACTGTAATTAGCATTAAACGGGGTATTATAAACAATCATTGAGATATTATGAATAAGTACAATCAAAAATTAGCCCTAATTTAGCAAATTAAACTTAATTAGGTTTAGTTAAAAAACTTAATGCGAGACGAAATAATCGTCTAAGGTTATGGAGATTGAAGACGATGAAGTTGTCGATGATTGGGGACATGGAGGAGCAATCGATGACAAGATTGGGGAGAGTCCTAGGATTTTGGAAGAGGATTTGGAGAACGAGACAATGAAAGCTGCACTCAGCTGGGGCAAACGTATATTCCCTTGTCCGTCGGCTTTAGTTAGCGATGGCTTCCAACGGCTTTCGATGGCTATTTTATATTTTCACTAGCACTTCATACTTTTTGAAATAAATTTAATATAAATTACTTTGTTAGAAAAATTTAGTTTGTAGAAAAAATTTAATAGCTTGTGTTAGTTATCAATGAGTATGAAATAAATATTAGCTATTACAACCTCTTGCTTGCCTTTTCAAATTAATTTAATTTTTTTAATTTAATAGTTACACATGTTTACGAAATAAATTAATAAACCCATACATATCATAAATTTCATCAAATTTTTTGTGATTGATGGATTAAAACTTGTATCTATGTTCGATTTTCAATGTAGTTAATTATTAAAGAATATAATTACGTATACAACAAAACTGATTATCAAGGACACTAATTTAACTAATTGGAAATTTTCATAAATTTGAATAATTGAATAGAAATATCTTTACAAATTCTTAGGATTTTAATTATTATATATTTAATCAAATTTTAAAATTAAATAATTAATATATATATTAATGAAGTAACAAGTTTAAATAAATAAAATGAGTGGTTGTTTGAAGTTGTTGGAAATAAATCGATGGAGCCGTCGGCGGCCGTCGGTAGGCTCTGCCGCAAATTACTGTTCTCCTTGTAGCGTTTTAATATGTTAAAAAAACTTCAATTTCTATACTTTTCCAAAAACCTGAAACATTAATTTTGTTAAATTTTTAGGAAAACATTTCAATACTAAAAATACTTTATTTGGAGTAGACAAAAAAAAACGTAACTTACACAAGTCCAACTAGGTCATGCAATCTAACAATGCTTGAAGTGCATCAATTACGCCTTATCAACATTACACTTTTTTTCTTTGGACTCAAGGGTACTACTCTTCTTCTTGTTTATCCTTAACCCCGTAATTTACTCAACCACTAGTTGATATAAAGACCCTCTATTAGCAATTCTTTATAGAGTAAATTATAACAAATTTGATGGATCTATTTTTCACGCTAAAATTGTTTTTAACCTTAACATTTATTAAACACATAGTTGTTTACTTCCATAAGGGATAAACCAATAACTACCTCGATCAGTCAAAATATAAGGGGTGTGGCATACAAATATATCTCTACTAATAAAGAGAAGTTAATAAATAGAATTTCCAAGTTGTCTTTTTGAAATTCTGAAAGTGCCCTACAACCATCAACGGAATTCCACCATCGATTCGTAACCTACATTATCATTTCCTCACCAACCACCCATTAATGGAATTTCACCATTAACTTGCTTGAAATTTGCTTGAAATAAGTGATGTGACCACCACCGCTTTTGCACTTATAGCACACATCCGTCCATAAAATTTTAATTAAATAAAAAGTAAACATTTCTACCTATTAGATGCACGTACGTGCGATTTACACTAGTGTGTGCATATATAATAATAATAATAATAATAATAATAATAATAATAATAATAATAATAATAATAGAAAACTACAAATATTCTCTCTTAAACGCCCTAATTTAGTAGGAATCTCCTACCTAAGCTCTGATACCTAATGTAACAAACTGCCAGGTACAACGTCCTAGTTCATGCCTAAGTGTGGCATTGACATCACAAATGTTGTTGATGACGAATCGTTTTTATACAAAATATATAAAATAGATCACAGAGCTATCTACAATATTCTATAATTTTTGAAACTCACAGCATAGAGAACAAAATATAACAACTAATTATAAAGTCCTAGATGAATAAAATAAACTATAACTAATTATCTCCTGTTACAGAATATCTCTAAATACTGAAAAGAACAAATAATCTAAGTTTTAGGAAATATATAAACTAAGTAGTAGATAACTAATATATAAACCTTCCATCACATCATCACGAGTCTCAAAATCACAACTACTCCTCTCTATCTACCTATCAAAGTAAAAGAAAAAAAAGAGAAAATGATAGAGGGGGTCAAAATTACGTATATGTAAAATGCATCATATAAGTATATTATACTAATACGCTAGTGAAGAACACTTATGCTCGAAAATCATAGCTTAACATATGTCACCGACACCAAACAAGTCAGCTAAACACAATACAACACTATAATGACTCATACACTAAGTTCTTACTAAAATCTATCTCATACTTAATCGTATGCATGCTATTGGTATTAAAGTCTCAACTCGCATGCCAAAACAACTGCAAAACGAGAGCCCAAAGTCCCAACTCGATATTACCTAAAAGTATGCACATAACTGTGCCCAAATTCTTTACTCATATCCCAAATCGACCGTGACACGATTGGGCCCAACCTCCCAACTGCTAGAGTTAGGGGTATGTCCTAGGGACAGTTATGCAATTATTAACAATCTTGTTCAAAATAAATGGCATTTTCTTTCTATTATATACTCATTAATTAATTTAATTAAAAGTATGTTGAATATTAAATCCATAAATGATATGTTTTGTGAGAATAGTTGAAAAATGTTATAACCATAAGTAATTTATCATAAGGGATTAAATACGTCGTTTTAAATATTTCTAGTCAAGACGTATCGAGACTGGATATTGATGCATTTGTTGAGACTAAAGTTTGTAATGCTCTTCAAATATTAGACAATATATTACTCATGACTGCTGGGAGGACTAACGAGTTATGCAATGATATTTACTAGATAACCACAGAATGACCTATTCGATAGTTTTCTGTTAGTTAATATAACTAAGGTCAAATAGAAAATATCGATATGACAAAATTACGTAGTTTTCTTAACTTGAGAATATTGTTAATCTTTAATATGTAAGCTTCGCTTTGGTTATAATTAAATCGTGAAACGACATTCGTTGAACGACTATAGTTAGTTTGAGTGGAAGCATTGAAAGTGAAACACTATTTAAGAAATGATTGTCTCCTCATATATATGAGGTTGGTATTACGATCAACTGAAGTCAACTCAAATTCAAAGTCTCTAGCTAGAGCAGGCCGGTAATAGAAACTGTTATTGCTGAACCAATGACTTTATGTTTGGACTATAGAGTAGAATATGGACGATATTGGAATTTTGACCATTACCAAATTCTATAAGTCCAAAGTTATAAGTTTTGATGAAAAAAATAGGTATAAATAATTGTCACTACTAGTAACGCTTGACAAAGCAAAATTGAATTTTATTGAAATTTAGTAAGTGATAAATTTGGCCATAATGTCACACGACCTACTAAGTGACGTGTGAATGTTAATATTTAAAATGTTCAATGTTAATCAACCAAATTTATACCTGAGCCACAGTCTCGAAACATTGAATATTCCTTTAACTACTCAACTTGATCAATTTATATATTGTTGTAAATTAATAAATTTATGATTACAAAATTTTATTTGATGTGTATTAAACAATATTAAACAACGAGTTTATAATAGTTATAAATATCCCGATCGGTATATGATATCGATACATGTTTAAATATGATTTAAAATTGCACTGAATATTGTTTGGACTTGTACCAGATTTGAGGCCTATATGGTCATGTTATTTTTGGCTATAGATAGGTATACTTATATGGTCGCGTGCAAAAATTTGCAAAAGCATAATTTTTTTTTACTACTCATGTTAATACATATACACCCATTCACTTATATCTAATTATATACATTCATATATACTATATAAATTAATTTAAAATAAATTAAAATATTATTTTAATAAACTTTTATTGACTTTCATAATATATATACACATATATGTTTAAAAAATTATTTTACAAATTAATATTTAATTGATTTGTTTATTCATATATATGCACACACATTTACAAACAAACATACACGTATATATAAATTTTACAAATATTTTATATATAAATTGTTCACAATCAACATTTAATATATGTAATCATATATATATATATATATATTTACTTATATATAATATTTTGATGCGTGCGTATATACGTACATACACATGTTTAGACAGCGAATCAAATACAAGAGGGACTAACATGTTAGTTGCGGTGTAAATCTCAATATCTATGCGGTGTAAATCCCAGTATTTGTCCACAAGTGTTACCCGGGATTTTGACGAAGGAGATTTTTACTAGAATTGGAACTTTGAGATGAAGACAAAATGATTAAAGGACTTTGGAAACATCACAAAAATGCAAGAAAAAGAAAATACCAAAAATGAGCAAAAAAAGTTGACTTGATTTTTTTAACTCGGTGCTTCGGGTTAGACTCGATTTATACCTAAGCTGACCTAGGAAAAACGAAGTAATACTTGATGTGACAACCCGCCTTTCTAACCCCAAAAGAGACGTATCATCATTAAGAAAGAAAGGGATAGAAATAGAAAAGAATAGAAAGAAAGGATAACATCAGAATCTCACAGCAGAATGGAACAAAATATAATACATCACATAACTATTACATAGTTATACATACATCAGAGTTATACAATATCATACAACAAGACTATCATATACATATATGTCCATACCTATATCCAAAATACAGCATACACTAACTACACAGCCGAACTACATATATATAGATACATACGTCTGGTCTTCCTCCCAAAAGCTCCTCCAGCAAATCAATACTCCAAATACCTATGACATGGCTACTCATAAAAATTTGAGTACCCAAGAGTTTATGAAAGACAAAATATAAACTCCGGGTCAGACATGGATCTGGTATGAGTAAACGGGTTAAAGTTGTTTAACTTTGGAAATCATTTGAAAACAAAGGTACAAAGGTATCACGTAAGACTCCCCACACATAAATACGGGTAAGTTTTTACCTTACGCTAACCAAAACATTTTATAGGAAATCCGATGATATTATAATAGTGTCTAGGGTTTTCAAGTAAATAGAAAATAGCCGAAATTGTTACATGATTAAATTCCAGCTACTAGCCACGTAAGTGGGTAATACAAATCAAAACCGTAGGGTCTCGTAGGGAAAATGGGTTTCCAACAATGGCAGGGCTACTGGGGTACCGCCCGTCACAGTACGGGGCCTAGATCACCGTACCGAGGATCACTCCCGACCCCCTACAACACAAGGCTGGAACCATTCCTTACTGAACCGTCCCGAATAAGATAACCCTGCAGTTGTGGCCAACAACTGCTCTCACAGCCGAAACAAAGGGACATCTAAACAGGGGTATAGCTCGTCCTGCTTGGGCATGACCCACCTAACCTTGCTGCATCTCCCCTGTTTTATCCATTCCCGGTTGATGAGGCTTGAGGCTGCGATTACCTTTAAAGAACATATTTCTTAGAATGCTCATCGTCCGCCTGACGATGTGCTGAAAGCATTCAATCCATACAAGTTCGTTCCGGGTTCGAACGAAATCGAAGGCATTATCTCGTTACACTCATTTTGGAATCACCCTCAGAGTTAACGACGATAACCCTTGCATTCTAAAACACCATCTCGATCTCCAATTGATATGTTACGACCTATCGTTTAATTTGGATCGATGTGGTTTTCGGAATATCGAATTGATACCCGATCCCGGTCTCATCGAAATCCAAACGCCATTTTAAGGGCCAAGTTGTCTATTTAGTCTTAACAGTTCAATTCAATATTAAGAATTCACATAACAGATATCACAGATAAATCATATATAGTTATCACAGATATATCCAGAACATATCACAACATATCACAGAATATCATCAAACAGATATCATAGCTAATCAAACAAGAATCATCAATTCAAATCAAACTGGTTTGATTAACTTAACTTTATTAATTACTTAAGAATAAATTAATTTATTCTGCTTAATTAATTACTGATCAATTAACTTATTAATGATCAATTAACTACTTAGTTAATCATTAATTATCAATTTATTAATCATCTAATCTTTAATTAATCATTTAATTAGTTAACTTTTATTCATTAATTTTTACTTAATTACTCAGTTAATTGATTGATTCTTAATTATTAATTAATAACTTAATTATTAATTAATAAAATTTAATTACTTATTTAATTATCATAGATTATTTTAATTAATCATTTATTATCAATTTATTAATCATATAATCCTTAATTAATCACTTAATAATTACCATTTATTTATTAATTAATTAACTTTAAGTAATTAATTAAATTTCTTAAGTTAAACTGATTTAAACACAAGATTAATTTCTAATTAAAAATTTATTTAAAGTTATTAATTTAATTACAAGTAGAAGTTAATTTACATTCTTAATTACTTTACATTAATTAACTATCCTTACCTCTACTAACCTTCTTTTAATAACTTTAATTCAAATATAACTTAAACTAACCAATCATTATTTACTTAAATAAATGTTGAATTTTGTTAATTTAAATACTAAAAGTGATCGGGCAAGATTATAAACCCGAGGCAAACCCCATATCCCCTCGTGTAAAACCCGAGTTCTTTTCCTGTTTCCCCGAGCTCTCCTCTCTACTCTAACTCCTACTTCTTCCTGATTCCCTTTATTCTTTTTTTTTTTAAGTTTAAGTTAGAAAAAAATTAAACAACAGCAGTAACAAAAAACTCACGCGCACCAGGGTTTAAGGCTCGAAGAAAACCCGAGAATACTTCGTGCGTCGCCTCGCGTTAACTCTCGATGCAAAAATGTAACGTCCGCGGATTTTCGTTCTTCGAAAATTCGACATCGACACTCACTTTATCGACTGCCGAATATCGAAGGCCGAAAACCGAGAAGTTATGGGTTTTAAAAAAGAATTTTAAGAAAAAAAAAAGAGAGAAGTAGAAGAAGATAACAGAAAATAAAGGGAGAGGAAGATAGAAAAAAAGAGAGAAGAGAGAAAAGAAGGTAGACAATTTTTTGAAAACAGAGAATTAGAAAAAACAGAAGATAGAAGAATTTTAAAAATAGAACGGACAGAAAGGAAACAACAGAACAACATCAGAATCTCACAATTCGCAGCGGAACAACATATAATAATAAATGAATAATCTTTAAACAAAGAACTATATCTGTTATTACATTTTATACATTACATTACATCATATCATCAGAGTGTACAACATCATACAACAACAAACAGTGCAGCGGAAAAAGAAATACTATATAAACTAGTAATACGCCATGCCATCCAGCTTGCCTCCAGCAACTCCAGAATATCCAGAATATCCTGATAAACCTAACTCTTAACTGCCCGTGTGGAAATTGGTGGGCACCCAGAGTTTAGGAAGGAAAACAATAAACTCCAAGTCAGTCATGTGACTGGTGTGAGAACTCAAAACAGTTTATTTACTTTAAAATCAAAATAGAGGAATATTTTAAATCAATTCGCAATGCTTTTAAAAATGAGACTACCATAAGGCCTCCCGCACACACACACAATGCAAACGCAGAATCGGAGGAGATTTCTCCTTATGATAGTCAAAGATGCTTGATACGCATTTAAAATAACATTTGATATTATTATTAGTGTATAGTGTAGGAAAAATATTTCGGAAGTAGAATATAAATCTTAGCCAACATAGACATTTCGAACTATGCCTACTATAGCTACCATCCAAACAGTGGTGACCACCATAAGTGAATGGCAGGTTCTACAACTAATACCGTACAAGTTTCGTATTGGGAATTGGATTTCCAACAAATGGTCAGGCCAAGGAACTTCCCATTGCCACTGAGAATGCCTCTGGAAAGACATCCCCGAGAACCAAACCGGAACTCTGCCAACACAAGGCCGGGTTACCCCTTAACTGGGTAACTACTGACACGAGCACGCCATTCCCCGGTCCTTTAGGACCTTTTCAACCGAGCGCTCGATATCCAACATCACACCATAATAAATAGAGTGTTTTCAACATGAGTAAGTATCTGGGCTCCATACCATGATACCACCCCTTTCCAGAAGGAAATGCACATACCCTAAGGGGAGCTACAGCAACCCCTAATAACCTTGCCGCATCTTTCCTGTTTTGACCATTTCCGGGATGTGAGGCTCGACGAAGTCACGTCCACAAAAACATACTTTATACAAAAGCCATGCTTTGGGTCAACAAATGATCAACACAATGATCACAAGGATAGACGATCAAATAAACGATCCTATCACAAATAATCAACACAATGATCATTTCAGCATCACTCAGCATGTCACATTACCAAACTGGGAATATATCGCTGATAACTTCAACTATATAACCTTTGAGCTCGTACGTCTCAAAGAAGGGTGTTAAGCAAAGAATAAATTCTCCGCCACCAACAGAAATATATTTGAAAGAAATCGGCTTTATATCTCAAATTGTAATGTCAGGCATACAATCCATACAAGTCTGTTCCGGGCTCGAACAAAACCGAAGGCACTTCTTACGAAGCCCTTGCAATACGGGTATTCACAATCCCGATCGAATTTCCCATCACTTAAGGAATCTCTATACCAGGAGCTACCCAGTGCAGAGACAATCGATAGGTCATCCTATCGCTTTCACAAATACTCGGTCTTCAACACCGATCTTCAAATGCAATTCATAACGACGTATCACATATTCGGAATGGGTTATACGACCCCATGGTCCTTTCCCGGTTAACCCGAATAGTGAGCGCTTATTCAAAAATAAGTGTGCATTCAAGTTCAATCAATTCACATCAAAAACCCATTCAAAGGGAAATACTGATAGTCGGTTATTGAACTATCAATGGATATGCATACATCACTAGATTCCAAATAATTTTCCAAATTATTTATTTTCCAAAATATCTTTATAAGATATATAATTTCAACACTTCAAAAATAAATCAATATTTATTTTCAAACAAATTTCACTTTCACATATAAATTCCATAATGAATTTATATTTTCAAAATATTCATGCATATACGATTTCAATTATTCATTTTCAATTTATCTTCAAAAAAAAGATAAATTCTCTATATTCACTTCACATTGGAAAACATTTCCATACTTATTAAATAAGTAATTCACAATCATTTATTTTCAACACTTAGAAAATATTCAATATACTTAAATCGAATTAAGTATAAAATTCATTATTTAAGGAAATCATTCACTTAAACATATTTATTTGGGCCAAAACGAATGTTGCGTAAAACATCGTTACGACAACCCAAAATCACTAGTATAGGGATTCGAATTTAAAATAGATATATAAATCCCAATATTATTCAAAAATATTTCCTTTCGGAAATCATTTACTATAACAACAGTGTTATAGTCTACCATTTCCTTTTATTTCTCGAAAACGTCTATTTCAACAATAAATGTTGGAATCTATGGTTTCGAATCTCAACACACTTAAAACATCGTTAGATCGTTTTAATTCAATTTAAAACATCAAATCTAAACCATTTTCTTTAACGTGTTATTCACTATTCAAAACGTGAATATACTATGTTAACAAATTTCATCCTTTTTATACTTTTTAACTTAAAGGATTATTCACCGTCTAAAACGTGAATATAACTCCATTTATAAGTTATAACAATTAACTTATCAAAATAAGTCGTTTGTGAATTTATAAAACAACGTTTATAAATTCCATTTCTATTTATTCATAAAAACTTCCTTTTTATAAATTCCTTTATTAACCTATTCCAGTTTATAACTCAATTATAAACTACAAGTTCATATTATAAGTTAATTACTTATAAAACGATTATTTTACAAAATCGTTCATTTAACTTCCCAAATTATAAATCTTAACTTATAAGATTGTTTATTTATCCAAAATTCATTCTTTCGATAACTTTATAAATTTTATAAACCTATTGCTTATAAAATTTCATTTATAACTTCACAGTTTATAATTTCATAAATTTCATTCATTTAGGAAATTCATTTTCACTACATTCAAACACTTATAAAAACTCGTTTTATAATGTCCATAATTCAATTTATAAATATCCATTTATAAATCTCTTAATATAAATTAATTTATATTATTCTTTTAAACGTCTTTAAATTCCTTTAAAATTTCACCGTTCTCTTGATTTATAAAATAATCAAATTTTATAAATCTTATATTCAAACTTTTAATAATAAACTCAAAAATCCAGTTTAAACTATTTTATAAAATCATTGGTTCATATTTCTCAAAAACCAGCTTTTAACTATATTTCACAAAAACCATAATTTTATAACTTTAAAAATTATAACGTTTATTTATTTATAATGGATCAATTCCAGAAATAAAGTATATTTTCAAAATCACTTTTAAAATCATTTTAAAATCCCAAAATTTGGGTCCAATGATGCTACACACCAAATAGTCAATCACGACAACAACGATATCATATATCGATATGATAATCAATCAAATATCAAAATATCTGAAATTAAATAAATACTGTTGAGGAATCCAGTTGGATCCCTCCAACCTGTTTCCTGCATCCAAAAACATTAGCACAATACCAATTTCGCTCCAGTACGAAATTATCGCGGTACATGTTCTTAATAAATATTATCCGCTTACTAACGGCGTAATAGGGTCTCATCCGCAAAAAAATACGGGAAATCAATCAACTGCAATATATACATATGCCAATATATATATATTGATATTATATATAATACCAATTTCACTGTTTATGAAATATTCGCGGTATATGTTTTTACTAAATAACATCCGCTTACTAACGGCGCATAATGTCTATTTTAACAATCAATAATTTACAGTCATCATTCAAACATGCATTCAAATATTTTAAATCTAACTATTTAAAATAAAATCGAAATCTATTCGATTGAGTGAGAAATTCTCACCTTGGTTTTAAATTCCGTTTTAGCTTTTATTTCGAATAAAATTAAACGCGCGTTTAATTTTACCCGAAATTCTCACTAACTCCAAACGACTCCAAACCAACTCCATCGCGTAGTGCTCGTCCATACGATTCCAACGCAACTGAGTTTGCATTTTTTCGACCTCGTATGAAAAAGATACGAATTTTTGAAGATCGTACACGATTTATATATACAATTTCAACATAACTTTTCATATTTCAACCTTCATAAATCTAGAGCCATAGGATCTTGAACCCCCCAAATCCTGGCCGTGCACTCTCTCTTCCTCATCACGCGTCTTCTACAGATCCAAGGCCGACACCACTTAACCCATTATCATAGATTAGGGTTTGAATTTGCTCTCTCAATACTCAACGATACTCGATCACACCAACGCCAATGCGAAGCTCTCGACAAGAGCTATCTCCACCTGCCACCATTGGAAGTTCGGCCTCATCTAGGTGCGTGCGCACGCAAGTGAACAGCCCACGTTCATACACCATTTCCCATCAATCCGTGAAGCCATTCGCGATCTCCACCGTTGATCTCGTAGCTCTCGTCGTGTTCTATCACTTTGTAGTTGAACTTTCTCGCTAATTGTCGACGGATTGGAAGATCTAGAGGGATGAAGTTGGAGCATTTCTGGCCATTGACAGTGGGGGTGGCGGCTAGGTCATAAAATTAGGGTTTAGTGATAGTTTTATCAAATTATGAAGGCAAGGGGTCTATTTATAAGGAACGAGCGACACTATTCATTCCGGATTTTCCGAACTCCGATTTAGACGCCGTAACCAGCGTACCTAGGGTTTATCCCGCGTTCCGGACACAATGGAACAGGTTTCGGAAGCTAATTCGGAAGTATGTGCGAGTTATGGCTGAAAACGTTCAATTTGAATTAAACCGATTTAAATCGATTTCTAGGCGTTTTAATTTGTACCGGACAAACGGTAAATCCAATTGACTTGAAATTTGAAACCTTACAATAATATCACATTATGGATCCGATGAAACTGGTTTCGTCAAAATCCGAGACTTTTTGAAAAATGGCTATTTTGACTCGCCAAATTTAAATTAAAAATAATTCGATGCGTTTCGAGCTGCCACGATCAAACGATAGTTCCGATTGACACGAAAATTGAAATCCGGTAATAACTAACTATTACGGATCCAATGGAACTGGTTTCGTTCAATTCTGAGACTGTTCAAAAATTGGCTATTTTACAGTCGATTATTAAATATTAAAATATTCAATTTTCACAAATTAACTTTTAATTCGATTTTAAAAGTTCTAAAATATTTCTATAACTCCAGTATGATTAAATAAAATTTTACAAATCATTTTCTATCATATTTAACTCTATTTTCAATTATTTCCATAATTTCACATATTAAGTTATCGATTTAATTATCCAATTAAATCCAATAATTCAAATAAAAATTTATTTGACTTATAAATTCACTTATAAATATTTAAAATTAATTAAATATTCAATTTTAAATTATTAAAAATTCTGGGTCGTTACAATCTTTCCCCCTTAAAAGAATTTCGTCCTCGAAATTACAAGTAAGAAAATTACAGAATCTATTAATTTTCCCAAAATTTATAATTAAACTTCTTACCATACTTTACTAAGTTTTCAAATCATACTTAGTTATCTTTTCAAAAACAATTTCTATTGTTTAACTTTCAATTCTAAAATTAAAGTTATAGTTTTCAAAATTTTCTAAATTTTCTCAAAATTTTTCTAACGCCTTAAATTTCCGGAAAAATTCGCCATGTCTCCTTTGCGCGGCTCGATCCGAAAAAAAAATGACAGTATATATATCACAAATATACATCTCATCAAGTAATGAGGCATCCCGAAGGGAAAAAAGTGTAAAAGTACGATATTTAATCCGAGATATGTACCTTATATTTTATTAGCAAGCATATACGGCTAATATAGCGCTAAAGCGAACTCCAAATGCGAAGCAACGCGATCCGCACCTACTAAACACTTAACAAACAACATGAGAATCATGCATATATGCAAATAATCTCAATATACAACATATAGCAACATAATAACTATATATGTTAACATAGCAAATGCAACATATTCAAACATCAACCAATTATCATTCATAACTAATAATATTCATTCATATTCTCATTATATGCTCAATGAAATGGTTTTCACTCTAAATCATATTTGATTTGTTTACATTGGATTTACTAACTTTCATTCTTATTCAATTTTAATTAGTTTGCATTCACTAATTAAATCCAATTCACATTCAATTCTATTCAAATCTATTTACTTTCAATTTGAATTCAATTTCATAGCTTTCAATTTCATTAACACTTAATGAATTACATACAATTAAACAACATCCATATAGCAACCAAAGTATATTAATTATAACCAAATTTCTTTTGCTTATATTCATCTTGGTTTAACACCATCACTTTCAATTGAATTAATTAAATTGATTTTCATTCAATTTTATTTAACTTTCAGTAACATTAGATTTTAAATGAATTTACACTTTCATTTATTATTTCATATCAATTATTCACATTTAATTGATTAATATTCAATTCATTAATTCAATTCAATTACTAAAGTTGAATTCTATTCACATAACTTAAGTTCATATTCTTTTAATCCACTTGATTCATTTACAACTCATATTCATATAGTTTCACTTCTTATATATATAAGTTTATTTCACAATTGTAAACACTTTAATTATAATTCAATTCTTATAATTCATTTGCTTATACAATTATTCTTTTATTTAGATTATTCAAACAACCTAACAATCAACTTACATACACTTTAATAATTTTGAAAAATTATTCCTTTACATATAAAATATAATCAAGGTAAAATTATTCCATTTACCCAATTAAAACAATATTATGTCGAATTGTTCTATTCAAGTGTTTAGAAACCCCTTCGGCAAAGTTGTACATACCGTGCTGAGGAAGGTTCATATGCCACTCAATAAACCAATCATCACAATATAAAACAATTTT
Source organism: Allium cepa (assembly GCA_030765085.1). Lineage (NCBI taxonomy): Eukaryota > Viridiplantae > Streptophyta > Magnoliopsida > Asparagales > Amaryllidaceae > Allium > Allium cepa. The sequence continues at coordinate 537,420,421 of CM060928.1, forward strand.
ATATCCACTAACAAATACGCTCTCATAGCTATTATTACACTCAAATTCATTCTAGAGTACTGCTGACTCTATCTCTAATGAATTATACCCTACAGAACCATGGTTGTCGCTTAACCATAAGCTCCGATACCAAATGTAACGTCCGCGGATTTTCGTTCTTCGAAAATTCGACATCGACACTCACTTTATCGACTGCCGAATATCGAAGGCCGAAAACCGAGAAGTTATGGGTTTTAAAAAAGAATTTTAAGAAAAGAAAAAGAGAGAAGTAGAAGAAGATAACAGAAAATAAAGGGAGAGGAAGATAGAAAAAAAGAGAGAAGAGAGAAAAGAAGGTAGACAATTTTTTGAAAACAGAGAATTAGAAAAAACAGAAGATAGAAGAATTTTAAAAATAGAACGGACAGAAAGGAAACAACAGAACAACATCAGAATCTCACAATTCGCAGCGGAACAACATATAATAATAAATGAATAATCTTTAAACAAAGAACTATATCTGTTATTACATTTTATACATTACATTACATCATATCATCAGAGTGTACAACATCATACAACAACAAACAGTGCAGCGGAAAAAGAAATACTATATAAACTAGTAATACGCCATGCCATCCAGCTTGCCTCCAGCAACTCCAGAATATCCAGAATATCCTGATAAACCTAACTCTTAACTGCCCGTGTGGAAATTGGTGGGCACCCAGAGTTTAGGAAGGAAAACAATAAACTCCAAGTCAGTCATGTGACTGGTGTGAGAACTCAAAACAGTTTATTTACTTTAAAATCAAAATAGAGGAATATTTTAAATCAATTCGCAATGCTTTTAAAAATGAGACTACCATAAGGCCTCCCGCACACACACACAATGCAAACGCAGAATCGGAGGAGATTTCTCCTTATGATAGTCAAAGATGCTTGATACGCATTTAAAATAACATTTGATATTATTATTAGTGTATAGTGTAGGAAAAATATTTCGGAAGTAGAATATAAATCTTAGCCAACATAGACATTTCGAACTATGCCTACTATAGCTACCATCCAAACAGTGGTGACCACCATAAGTGAATGGCAGGTTCTACAACTAATACCGTACAAGTTTCGTATTGGGAATTGGATTTCCAACAAATGGTCAGGCCAAGGAACTTCCCATTGCCACTGAGAATGCCTCTGGAAAGACATCCCCGAGAACCAAACCGGAACTCTGCCAACACAAGGCCGGGTTACCCCTTAACTGGGTAACTACTGACACGAGCACGCCATTCCCCGGTCCTTTAGGACCTTTTCAACCGAGCGCTCGATATCCAACATCACACCATAATAAATAGAGTGTTTTCAACATGAGTAAGTATCTGGGCTCCATACCATGATACCACCCCTTTCCAGAAGGAAATGCACATACCCTAAGGGGAGCTACAGCAACCCCTAATAACCTTGCCGCATCTTTCCTGTTTTGACCATTTCCGGGATGTGAGGCTCGACGAAGTCACGTCCACAAAAACATACTTTATACAAAAGCCATGCTTTGGGTCAACAAATGATCAACACAATGATCACAAGGATAGACGATCAAATAAACGATCCTATCACAAATAATCAACACAATGATCATTTCAGCATCACTCAGCATGTCACATTACCAAACTGGGAATATATCGCTGATAACTTCAACTATATAACCTTTGAGCTCGTACGTCTCAAAGAAGGGTGTTAAGCAAAGAATAAATTCTCCGCCACCAACAGAAATATATTTGAAAGAAATCGGCTTTATATCTCAAATTGTAATGTCAGGCATACAATCCATACAAGTCTGTTCCAGGCTCGAACAAAACCGAAGGCACTTCTTACGAAGCCCTTGCAATACGGGTATTCACAATCCCGATCGAATTTCCCATCACTTAAGGAATCTCTATACCAGGAGCTACCCAGTGCAGAGACAATCGATAGGTCATCCTATCGCTTTCACAAATACTCGGTCTTCAACACCGATCTTCAAATGCAATTCATAACGACGTATCACATATTCGGAATGGGTTATACGACCCCATGGTCCTTTCCCGGTTAACCCGAATAGTGAGCGCTTATTCAAAAATAAGTGTGCATTCAAGTTCAATCAATTCACATCAAAAACCCATTCAAAGGGAAATACTGATAGTCGGTTATTGAACTATCAATGGATATGCATACATCACTAGATTCCAAATAATTTTCCAAATTATTTATTTTCCAAAATATCTTTATAAGATATATAATTTCAACACTTCAAAAATAAATCAATATTTATTTTCAAACAAATTTCACTTTCACATATAAATTCCATAATGAATTTATATTTTCAAAATATTCATGCATATACGATTTCAATTATTCATTTTCAATTTATCTTCAAAAAAAAGATAAATTCTCTATATTCACTTCACATTGGAAAACATTTCCATACTTATTAAATAAGTAATTCACAATCATTTATTTTCAACACTTAGAAAATATTCAATATACTTAAATCGAATTAAGTATAAAATTCATTATTTAAGGAAATCATTCACTTAAACATATTTATTTGGGCCAAAACGAATGTTGCGTAAAACATCGTTACGACAACCCAAAATCACTAGTATAGGGATTCGAATTTAAAATAGATATATAAATCCCAATATTATTCAAAAATATTTCCTTTCGGAAATCATTTACTATAACAACAGTGTTATAGTCTACCATTTCCTTTTATTTCTCGAAAACGTCTATTTCAACAATAAATGTTGAAATCTATGGTTTCGAATCTCAACACACTTAAAACATCGTTAGATCGTTTTAATTCAATTTAAAACATCAAATCTAAACCATTTTCTTTAACGTGTTATTCACTATTCAAAACGTGAATATACTATGTTAACAAATTTCATCCTTTTTATACTTTTTAACTTAAAGGATTATTCACCGTCTAAAACGTGAATATAACTCCATTTATAAGTTATAACAATTAACTTATCAAAATAAGTCGTTTGTGAATTTATAAAACAACGTTTATAAATTCCATTTCTATTTATTCATAAAAACTTCCTTTTTATAAATTCCTTTATTAACCTATTCCAGTTTATAACTCAATTATAAACTACAAGTTCATATTATAAGTTAATTACTTATAAAACGATTATTTTACAAAATCGTTCATTTAACTTCCCAAATTATAAATCTTAACTTATAAGATTGTTTATTTATCCAAAATTCATTCTTTCGATAACTTTATAAATTTTATAAACCTATTGCTTATAAAATTTCATTTATAACTTCACAGTTTATAATTTCATAAATTTCATTCATTTAGGAAATTCATTTTCACTACATTCAAACACTTATAAAAACTCGTTTTATAATGTCCATAATTCAATTTATAAATATCCATTTATAAATCTCTTAATATAAATTAATTTATATTATTCTTTTAAACGTCTTTAAATTCCTTTAAAATTTCACCGTTCTCTTGATTTATAAAATAATCAAATTTTATAAATCTTATATTCAAACTTTTAATAATAAACTCAAAAATCCAGTTTAAACTATTTTATAAAATCATTGGTTCATATTTCTCAAAAACCAGCTTTTAACTATATTTCACAAAAACCATAATTTTATAACTTTAAAAATTATAACGTTTATTTATTTATAATGGATCAATTCCAGAAATAAAGTATATTTTCAAAATCACTTTTAAAATCATTTTAAAATCCCAAAATTTGGGTCCAATGATGCTACACACCAAATAGTCAATCACGACAACAACGATATCATATATCGATATGATAATCAATCAAATATCAAAATATCTGAAATTAAATAAATACTGTTGAGGAATCCAGTTGGATCCCTCCAACCTGTTTCCTGCATCCAAAAACATTAGCACAATACCAATTTCGCTCCAGTACGAAATTATCGCGGTACATGTTCTTAATAAATATTATCCGCTTACTAACGGCGTAATAGGGTCTCATCCGCAAAAAAATACGGGAAATCAATCAACTGCAATATATACATATGCCAATATATATATATTGATATTATATATAATACCAATTTCACTGTTTATGAAATATTCGCGGTATATGTTTTTACTAAATAACATCCGCTTACTAACGGCTCATAATGTCTATTTTAACAATCAATAATTTACAGTCATCATTCAAACATGCATTCAAATATTTTAAATCTAACTATTTAAAATAAAATCGAAATCTATTCGATTGAGTGAGAAATTCTCACCTTGGTTTTAAATTCCGTTTTAGCTTTTATTTCGAATAAAATTAAACGCGCGTTTAATTTTACCCGAAATTCTCACTAACTCCAAACGACTCCAAACCAACTCCATCGCGTAGTGCTCGTCCATACGATTCCAACGCAACTGAGTTTGCATTTTTTCGACCTCGTATGAAAAAGATACGAATTTTTGAAGATCGTACACGATTTATATATACAATTTCAACATAACTTTTCATATTTCAACCTTCATAAATCTAGAGCCATAGGATCTTGAACCCCCCAAATCCTGGCCGTGCACTCTCTCTTCCTCATCACGCGTCTTCTACAGATCCAAGGCCGACACCACTTAACCCATTATCATAGATTAGGGTTTGAATTTGCTCTCTCAATACTCAACGATACTCGATCACACCAACGCCAATGCGAAGCTCTCGACAAGAGCTATCTCCACCTGCCACCATTGGAAGTTCGGCCTCATCTAGGTGCGTGCGCACGCAAGTGAACAGCCCACGTTCATACACCATTTCCCATCAATCCGTGAAGCCATTCGCGATCTCCACCGTTGATCTCGTAGCTCTCGTCGTGTTCTATCACTTTGTAGTTGAACTTTCTCGCTAATTGTCGACGGATTGGAAGATCTAGAGGGATGAAGTTGGAGCATTTCTGGCCATTGACAGTGGGGGTGGCGGCTAGGTCATAAAATTAGGGTTTAGTGATAGTTTTATCAAATTATGAAGGCAAGGGGTCTATTTATAAGGAACGAGCGACACTATTCATTCCGGATTTTCCGAACTCCGATTTAGACGCCGTAACCAGCGTACCTAGGGTTTATCCCGCGTTCCGGACACAATGGAACAGGTTTCGGAAGCTAATTCGGAAGTATGTGCGAGTTATGGCTGAAAACGTTCAATTTGAATTAAACCGATTTAAATCGATTTCTAGGCGTTTTAATTTGTACCGGACAAACGGTAAATCCAATTGACTTGAAATTTGAAACCTTACAATAATATCACATTATGGATCCGATGAAACTGGTTTCGTCGAAATCCGAGACTTTTTGAAAAATGGCTATTTTGACTCGCCAAATTTAAATTAAAAATAATTCGATGCGTTTCGAGCTGCCACGATCAAACGATAGTTCCGATTGACACGAAAATTGAAATCCGGTAATAACTAACTATTACGGATCCAATGGAACTGGTTTCGTTCAATTCTGAGACTGTTCAAAAATTGGCTATTTTACAGTCGATTATTAAATATTAAAATATTCAATTTTCACAAATTAACTTTTAATTCGATTTTAAAAGTTCTAAAATATTTCTATAACTCCAGTATGATTAAATAAAATTTTACAAATCATTTTCTATCATATTTAACTCTATTTTCAATTATTTCCATAATTTCACATATTAAGTTATCGATTTAATTATCCAATTAAATCCAATAATTCAAATAAAAATTTATTTGACTTATAAATTCACTTATAAATATTTAAAATTAATTAAATATTCAATTTTAAATTATTAAAAATTCTGGGTCGTTACAAAAAACCAGGCACAGATCGCCACCGTGCACGTGCACGGTGGTTCGCCTCACCTCCGGCGACCCACACTATCCCTCACAAACCACGATTCGTCTCGATTACTAAAATCAAAGCTCAATTTATCACGAACGTGATCAAATCAAAATACGACCTGTAGCTCGTACTCGCGACACGAACGACCATCGAAATACACCACGTTCCTTCCATCTCTCCTCACCGGAAGCCAAGCCTCTTCACCCACGCCATGGCCAGACCTTCCTCGGCCTTCACCCCAAACCACTAGCCACTCGATCAAAGCACGGCGACAAAAACCAGAATTTACTGAGCATTGAAAAACTTATGACAAAACCCTACTTGCATCTCGACCTCAAAATCCTTGTACTGGAAAAATTATTTGACATTTTTCCTATGATAATTCATCTACCAACTTGCTTCAAAAAAAGTTTCAGCAATTAAAATTAATTGAATCAATCGATTTTGACAAAAATGTAATTTTTGTTTATTTTGGAACTGCATCATCAATATTGAATTAAAAATTATTGTTTTCGGTTTGAAAATCCTAACTTTGTATATGTAATCAAAGTATGTGATCAAATCCACAAATTGAAACATTCGAATTTTGACTTTTAATTTCTTTTTACCTGTAACTTGAATAAACAGTATTTATAAAATACTGTAAAACTTCAAACAAAATTGCAGACCTTTGATTTTGGATAAACAACTTAAATTAGCATCAATACCTAAGTTTAAAATATTTATATGAAGAAGTATTTACAATTTTCTCTGCTTTACTTTATTCAGAAACTCGAAATACTGAAGAACGGCCATATAAATTTCCAGAGCAACAGAAAGTACTCAGAACTACTTGTTTAAAACAAACATTAGAGCATATACCATTTGTATGTTAAATATACAAGTTTAAATTTGAAAACAGTAAGTTTACTCACCAAAATATTTGTTGAACAAAAAGTAATATGTTGAAGAAACTGCAGATGAAATTTTCTCGATAGCTTTCTGCCCTGTATTTGAATCTATTCAAGTTTGCAAAGTAAAGTTATTTGTTTTCTTTCTCTTATCTCAGGGTTGCAGTTAAGTTTTTGTTAAGTTTTTAAATGAACACAATATATGATGGATATATATATATAAGGGCTTGAATAGTATAGGTAATAACTGGACAGTTCTCACATGCCTTGATCTGCTATGTATTTAATATACTGCAGTATGAAATGATCATAGAGATTTCGGCTGTAGGATTTTCTTGAACAAAATGTTGTTCTAATTTAATGCTTGTGTTCATTTATGTTAACATCTAATTAATGCTTCTGATATTAGTAATTTGTACAAAGATATTTGTACTGGACAAAGATTTGTTTTGAATATGTATAAAGACATTTTGTATTGTTCATCTTCATATGATCAGGTTTTGTTTTTTTTATTAATACTACTGTAAATTGCAAGGAGCCATGAAATTTCGGCTATGAGATTAATTTGTGATCTGAAATGACAATTTGTACATGGTATTTGTTTTATTTTTTTAAGTGAATACTTTGTTTTCTTTTGCACATAAAATCTACAGCAGCATATATGTTTTGTTTTATTTTTTGTACTGGACAAAGATCTTTTGAATATGAATTTGGTTATCTTTGTTATACATAGGTGTATACAGGTTATGTGAATAGATATTTTATATTTAATTTGTATACTTTGACTCCTTTGCACACTTGTTTTTACAGCAACTATTATAATCTCTGTTAAAGATTTATGTTGTATAAATATATCTCACAGGTAAATGTTTAGGCTAACTTACCTTATATATTTGAGTAAACTTATTATAGTCATTTTTAGTACATTGGTTTTATTTTATTTGCATTGCTCATGTATGATTATTATGGTTATGATTTCTAAATTTGATTCTATTGGTAATTTAATTTTTCAACATTTGATTCATAACATTTTGTTTGTATTTTTATATTTCAATTTATAACTTATATTATATATTCCTAGTTACAGTTTATATTCATAATTATATCTTATACTTATGTTGTGTATGTTTATGTTTAATATTGCTATGTTTGTTTATTTTTAGGCATTATCATTTAAAAACTACAATTATATATTCACATGTACATTATCAAAGAATAAAAATATAGAGTCTTTGATTTTTATTGAATAAGAGAGATTTTGTTATAAACAATTTTAAAGATTTTCTTTTGAATTTTCAAATCAAAATTTCCTTTACAGACCATATATATCTGTTAAATATCAAAGATCTCATCAGTTTATAATTTGAGAAGCTTGTATTTAATTTAAATTAGATTAAATATTATTAAAATATGCTGTCAAAATCCCGGGTCGTTACATTCCTCCCCCCTTAAAAGAATGTCGTCCCAGAAATTTAAAACAACAGTTAATTCATAAACTTTTATATTAACAATCCAAACATACATATCGTCCATATAATAGCAAACAATCAAACAGTCTACCCTAACAAACATCACTAGTTATTCGGACACAAATATGGATAAGCTTTCCTAAAACTATCAAGAGTTTCCCAGGTACAATCTCTGGGATCCTCACTCCACTGCACCTTGACGAGTTTCACCACTTTGCTCCTGAGTTGCTTCTCGTCTTGATCCACAATCCGAACTGGATTTCTGACCACGGTCAAATTAGGTTCTACTTCCAAATCTTCTTGAACTACTGGTTCTACAACCGGTGATGGATCATGAACAAATTTCCTCAAATGCGATACATGAAACACATTATGAATTCCAGACATCCGCTCTGGCAATTCAATCCTGTAAGCTACTTCTCCAATTCTCTCCAACACTCGAAATGGTCCAATATATCTTGAAGCAAGTTTTCCCATCTTTCCGAATCTTATAGCACCTTTAATTGGGGAAACTTTGACAAAAACTAGATCTCCAACCTCGAATTGCAATGGTCTTCGTCTTCTATCAACATATTTCTTCTGACGATCCTGAGCAGCTTTCATCCTTTTCTTGATAAGCTCAACTTTCGCAGAAGCTTCACGAGTAAGATCGGGTCCGAGCACAAGACGATCTTTCGATTCAATCCAACAAGATGGGGATCTACACGGTCTTCCATACAAAGCTTCATAAGGAGCCATCTTAATATTTGCTTGATAACTGTTATTATAAGAGAATTCCACTAGATGAAGATGGTCTTCCCACGATCCACCAAAATCCAAAACACAAGCCCGCAGCATATCCTCAAGAATTCGATTAAGCCTCTCCGTTTGTTTGTCCATTTGAGGATGATAGGCTGTACTCAATCTCAAATTTGTTCCCATTGTTGATTGCAGAGCTTCCCAGAATTTGCTAGTGAAAATAGGATCACGGTCACTTACTATACTGACTGGAACACCATGCAATCTGACTATCTCCTTCAAGAAAATTTCTGCCAGAGAAATTGCAGTACGAGTTGCCTTAACTGGTATAAAATGGGCACTCTTAGTTAAACGATCCACAATAAACCATATACCATCATTTCCTTTCCTGGTTCTAGGCAAACCATCGATAAAATCCATCGAAATCATCTCCCACTTCCAATCCGGAATTTCTAAAGGCTGCAATAATCCGGCTGACTTCTGTTGATCTCCTTTAACTTGTTGGCAGGTGGCACAACTATTCACGAATCTAGCAATATCTTTCTTCATGCCCGGCCACCAGAATACTCTCCTCGTGTCCTTATACATCTTCGAGATTCCCGGATGAATATTCAATTTGGAACGATGACCCTCAGATAAGACTTCCTGCTTCAAATCCTTGAAATTCGGAACACAAATTCTTCCATTGATCCTTAATGTTCCTTGACCATCGATTTCAAAACTAGGACACTGACCCTTCCTGACTCTTTTGATGATTCCTCTTAGTCTATTATTTGCTTCTTGCTTGCTTGAAATCCTTTCAATAAGCGATGGAACCACTTCCAGAAGAGATAAGACTGCATTCCTACTAAGAGCATCAGCTACAACATTCGCCTTTCCCGGAGTGTATAGAATATCCAAATCATAGGATGCCAGAAATTTGACCCGCCACTGCTGTCTCAGATTAAGATCTTTTTGAGAGAAAAGATATTTCAACGGTTTGTGATCCGTGAACAATTCGAATTTCTCTCCCAAAGATAATGTCTCCAAATCTTCAAAGCAAAAACAATGGCTAGCAATTCGAGATCGTGCGTAGCGTAATTCTTCTCGTGTGGCTTCAATTGCCTACTCGCATATGCAATTACCCTTCCATTTTGCATCAGAACTGCTCCTAATCCAACCATACAAGCGTCGGTATAAACCTCAAATTTGCTCTTCCCATCCGGAACAGCAAGCACTGGTGCACTAGTTAGCCTTGTCTTCAATTCCTGAAAAGATTCTTCACACTGGGGTATCCATTTGAATTTTGCTCCTTTCCTAGTCAGCTTAATCAAATGCGAAGAAATCTTGGAATAATCCATAATAAATTTCCTATAGTAGCCAGCCAATCCCAGAAAACTACGAACTTCCGTCGGTGTCTCCGGCTGTTTCCATTCCAGAACAGTTTCAACCTTCGCTGGGTCTACAGAAATGCCTTCACCAGAAACAATGTGCCCTAAAAATTTAACTTTCGATTTCTAGAAATGGCACTTTGAAAACTTCTCCTTCAACACATGCTTCCTCAGAGTCTCCAATACAATCCTCAAATGCTCCCTGTGCTCTTCTTCAGATTTGGAGTAGACCAAGATATCATCAATGAATACCGGCACTAACTTATTCAACACATCCCTAAAGACTCGGTTCATCAGGTCAATGAAGTAGGCAGGAGCGTTGGTTAACCCGAAAGGCATAACCAACCACTCATAGAAACAATTCGGTCCCCTAAATGCAGTCAATGGAATACTGTCCTCAGCTACCCTCAACTGATGGAAACCTGAAGCTAGATCTAATTGAGAAAAGATAGAAGCACCATGCAACTGGTCAAAAAGATCATCGATGTGAGGAAGAGGATATTTATTACAGATAGTCACTTTGTTCAATTCTCTATAATCCACACAGAACCTTAGCGATCCATCCGATTTAGTTACAAACACTGCCGCAGAACCCCAACAAGAAAAAATGGATCTAATCAACCCCTTCTCTAAAAGATCTTGAGTCTGCTTAATCAACTCCTCTCTCTCTCTCTAGGAGCCATTCTCCTACTGGGCTGAATCACCGGCACTGCTCCTGGAATCAAATCAATACGAAACTCTATCTCTCGATGTGGTGGCAGACACTTAACTTCTTCAAACACATCAGGAAATTCTTGTACCACATCAATGTCTTCAATCCTCTCTTCATAAGTCTCAATTCCATGCAAAAGACTGCTCAAGTGAATTCCAGAATTATCACATGACACTCTGGCAATTCTACCCAGATCAGTTTCCAACGAAACTATTCTTTCATCACAATTCAAAATGGCTCTATACTTATCCAGCCAATCCATTCCCAAAATAAGATCAAACCCCTTAAAATTCAACACATACGGGTCATAAGAAAACTGTGGGATAGATAAGAGATCTTCAAGTCCTTACAGATAGTATCTAATTTGGTCACCCCTCCTATAGGATTAGATACCAAGATAGGACAATCTACAGAACTAGGGGTAAGAGAGAACTTCTCAACAGAGTCCAGAGAAATAAAACTCAAGAAAGCACCTGAATCAAACAAAACTTTAATATATTTTCCATCTAAAAGTAAAGTACCTTCTAAAACTCCTTTGCCCTTCGAAGAAGAAGGTGGACCGGCTTCTAAAGCAAAGACATTATTCTGAGGCGCCCTCTGCAAAAGTGGACAATTCTTGATCATGTGTCCTGGCTGATGACAATTAAAGCACAACGATCTTTGAACCATAGCTGAACCTAGACCACTATGATGCGGTTGCTGTTGTTGCTGCTGGAACCCTTTTCTGGGACATTTATTTGCCAAATGTCCTTCCTGTTGACAAACGTAGCATTTTCGAGGTCCGTTGTTATTCCCAGGCTTCTTCTTACTCGACTTTCTCCATTTGGGATCGAACTTCCGCTTATTCGGATTAGTGAAATTCCCACTTGAAGCTACCACTGGAGCCACAGACTTCTTACTCATCAAACTTTCATATCTCAATGCCATATCAATTAAATCAACAAAAGATCCTTTCAAAAGCACCGCCAATTTTCCATGGAATTCAGGCCTCAATCCTTGCACAAATTTCTCATTCTTTTTTAGGGGAGTATCGATGAGTCCTGGTCCATAACAAGAGAGTTCGTTGAATTTGGTTTCATACTCCGAAATAGACATGCTGCCCTGCTTCAAATACAGAAAATCCTGATACAATTTGGTTTTCCCTGCCGTTGGCATAAACTTCTCTTCAAACAGCTCCTTAAATCTGTCCGATGAAATGTCATCCTCAGAAATATTTGCAATTGTTGCATCCCACCATGCTGTTGCACCACCGTGCAATTGCCACAATGCCATTTGCCTCTTACGCTCATCAGAAAATTTCATGCTCTTAAAAATGCGCTCACAAGAGCGTAGCCAAGCTTGAACTTCAATTATTGATTCTGAACCTTTGAATGGTTGGCCTCCGAGATTGTTAAAATCTTTGCATAAAGCTGCAAAACTAACTTGAGGCGGTACCGGATTTACAGCCTCACTAGCATTTTGACTCCGTCCATCATCTGTCGAAGTACTGGCCCTAACTCTGCCTCTTCTTCCGGAACTCATGTTGGCCCCCTGGTCAGGTAACTCAACAAATTTAGATAGATATAAGTAATTATATGAAAATACAAATACGCACTCTCAAGATAAACATAACACAAGAGCCTGGGTACTCGCTCAACCTAGCGCTCTGATACCAACTGTGACGACCCTCCTTTCTAACCCCAGAAGAGACGTATCATCATTAAGAAAGAAAGGGATAGAAATAGAAAAGAATAGAAAGAAAGGATAACATCAGAATCTCACAGCGGAATGGAACAAAATATAATACATCACATAACTATTGCATAGTTATACATACATCAGAGTTATACAATATCATACAACAGGACTGTCATATACATATATGTCCATACCTATATCCAAAATACAACATACACTAACTACACAGCGGAACTACATATATATAGATACATACGTCTGGTCTTCCTCCCAAAAGCTCCTCTAGCAAATCAATACTCCAAATACCTATCACTTGGCTACTCATAAAAATTTGAGTACCCAAGAGTTTATGAAAAACAAAATATAAACTCCGGGTCAGACATGGGTTTGGTATGAGAAACCGGGTTAAAGTTGTTTAACTTTGGAAATCATTTGAAAACAAAGGTATCACGTAAGACTCCCCACACATAAATACGGGTAAGTTTTTACCTTACGCTAACCAAAACATTTTATAGAAAATTCGATGATATTATAATAGTGTCTAGGGTTTTCAAGTAAATAGAAAATACCCGAAATTGTTTCATGATTAAATTTAATCTACTAGCCACGTAAGTGGGCAATACAAATCAAAACCGTAGGGTCTCATAGGGAAAATGGGTTTCCAACAATGGCAGGGCTATTGGGGTACCGCCCGTCACAGTACGGGGCCTAGATCACCATACCGAGGATCACTCCCGACCCCCTACAATACAAGGCCGGAACCATTCCTTATTGAACAGTCCCGAACAAGATAACCCCGCAGTTGTGGCCAACAACTGCTCACACAGCCGAAATAAAGGGACATCTATACAGGGGTATACCTCGTCCTGCTTGGGCATGACCCATCTAACCTTGCTGCATCTCCCTTGTTTTAGCCATTCCCGGTTGATGAGGCTTGAGGCTGCGATTACCTTTAAAGAACATATTTCTTAGAATGCTCATCGTCCGCCTGACGATGTGCTGAAAGCATTCAATCCATACAAGTTCGTTCCGGGTTCGAACGAAATCGAAGGCATTATCTCGTTACACTCATTTTGGAATCACCCTCAGAGTTAACGACGATAACCCTTGCATTCTAAAACACCATCTCGATCTCCAATTGATATGTTACGACCTATCGTTTAATTTGGATCGATGTGGTTTTCGGAATATCGAATTGATACCCGATCCCGGTCTCATCGAAATCCAAACGCCATTTTAAGGGCCAAGTTGTCTATTTAGTCTTAACAGTTCAATTCAATATTAAGAATTCACATAACAGATATCACAGATAAATCATATATAGTTATCACAGATATATCCAGAACATATCACAACATATCACAGAATATCATCAAACAGATATCATAGCTAATCAAACAAGAATCATCAATTCAAATCAAACTGGTTTGATTAACTTAACTTTATTAATTACTTAAGAATAAATTAATTTATTCTGCTTAATTAATTACTGATCAATTAACTTATTAATGATCAATTAACTACTTAGTTAATCATTAATTATCAATTTATTAATCATCTAATCTTTAATTAATCATTTAATTAGTTAACTTTTATTCATTAATTTTTACTTAATTACTCAGTTAATTGATTGATTCTTAATTATTAATTAATAACTTAATTATTAATTAATAAAATTTAATTACTTATTTAATTATCATAGATTATTTTAATTAATCATTTATTATCAATTTATTAATCATATAATCCTTAATTAATCACTTAATAATTACCATTTATTTATTAATTAATTAACTTTAAGTAATTAATTAAATTTCTTAAGTTAAACTGATTTAAACACAAGATTAATTTCTAATTACAAATTTATTTAAGGTTATTAATTTAATTACAAGTAGAAGTTAATTTACATTTTTAATTACTTTATATTAATTAACTATCCTTACCTCTACTAACCTTCTTTTAATAACTTTAATTCAAATATTAACTTAAACTAACCAATCATTATTTACTTAAATAAATGTTGAACTTTGTTAATTCAAATACTAAAAGTGATCAGGCAAGATTAAAAACCCAAGGCAAACCCCATATCCCCTCGTGTAAAACCCGAGTTCTTTTCCTGTTTTCCCGAGCTCTCCTCTCTATTATAACTCCTTCTTCTTCCTGATTCCCTTTTTTTTAAGTTTAAGGTAGAAAAAAAATTAAACAACAGCAGTAACACAAAACTCACGCGCACCAGGGTTTAAGGCTCGAAGAAAACCCGAGAATACTTTGTGCGTCGCTTCGCGTCAACTCTCGATGCAAAAACCAGGCATAGATCGCCACCATGCACGTGCACGGTGGTTCGCCTCACCTCCGGCGACCCACACTATCCCTCACAAACCACGATTCGTCTCGATTACTAAAATCAAAGCTCAATTTATCGCGAAAGTGATCAAACCAAAATACGACATGTAGCTCGTACTCGCGACACGAACGCCCACCGAAATACACCACGTTCCTGCCATCTCCCCTCACCGGAAGCCAAGCCTCTTCACCCACGCCATGGCCAGACCTTCCTCGGCCTTCACCCCAAACCACTAGCCACTCGATCAAAGCACGGCGACAAAAACCAGAATTTACTGAGCTTTGAAAAAACTTATGACAAAACCCTACTTGCATCTCGACCTCAAAATCCTTGTACTGGAAAAATTATTTGACATATGATAATTCATCTACCAACTTGCTTCAAAATAAGTTTCAGCAACTAAAATTAATTGAATCAATCGATTTTGACAAAAATGTAATTTTTGTTTATTTTGGAACTGCACCATCAATATTGAATTAAAAATTATTGTTTTCGGTTTGAAAATCCTAACTTTGTATATGTAATCAAAGTATGTGATCAAATCCACAAATTGAAACATTCGAATTTTGACTTTTAATTTCTTTTTACCTGTAACTTGAATAAACAGTATTTATAAAATACTGTAAAACTTCAAACAAAATTGTAGACCTTTGATTTTGGATAAACAACTTAAATTAGCATCAATACCTAAGTTTAAAATATTTATATGAAGAAGTATTTACAATTTTCTCTGCTTTACTTTATTCAGAAACTCGAAATACTGAAGAACAGCCATATAAATTTCCAGAGCAACAGAAAGTACTCAGAACTACTTGTTTAAAACAAACACCATAGCATATACCATTTGTATGTTAAATATACAAGTTTAAATTTGAAAACAGTAAGTTTACTCACCAAAGTATTTGTTGAACAGAAAGTAATATGTTGAAGAAACTGCAGATGAAATTTTCCTGATAGCTTTCTGCCCTGTATTTGAATCTATTTAAGTTTGCAAAGTAAAGTTATTTGTTTTCTTTCTCTTATCTCAGTGTTGCTGTTAAGTTTTTGTTAAGTTTTTAAACGAACACAATATATGATGGATATATATATATATATATATATATATATATATATAGAAGGGCTTGAATAGTATAGGTAATAACTGGACAGTTCTCACATGCCTTGATCTGCTATGTATTTAATATACTGCAGTATGAAATGATCATAGAGATTTCGGCTGTAGGATTTTCTTGAACAAAATGTTGTGCTAATTTAATGCTTGTGTTCATTTATGTTAACATCTAATTAATGCTTCTGATATTAGTAATTTGTACACAGATATTTGTATTGGACAAAGATTTGTTTTGAATATGTATAAATACATTTTGTATTGTTCATCTTCATATGATCAGGTTTTTTTTTTATTAATACTACTGTAAATTGCAAGGAGCCATGAAATTTCGGCTATGAGATTAATTTGTGATCTGAAATGACAATTTGTACAAGATATTTGTTTTATTTTTTTAAGTGAATACTTTGTTTTCTTATGCACATAAAATCTACAACAGCATATATGTTTTATTTTATTTTTTGTACTGGACAAAGATCTTTTGAATATGAATTTGGTTATCTTTGTTATACATTGGTGTATACAGGTTATGTGAATAGATATTTTATATTTAATTTGTATACTTTGACTCCTTTGCACACTTGTTTTTATAACAACTATTATAATCTCTGTTAAAGATTTATGTTGTATAAATATATCTCACAGGTAAATGTTTAGGCTAACTTACCTTATATATTTGAGTAAACTTATTATAGTCATTTTTAGTATATTGGTTTTATTTTATTTGCATTGCTCATGTATGATTATTATGGTTATGATTTCTAAATTTGATTCTATTGGTAATTAAATTTTCAACATTTGATTCATAACATTGTGTTTGTATTTTTATATTTCAATTTATAACTTATATTATATATTCCTAGTTATAGTTTATGTTCATAAATATATCTTATACTTATGTTGTGTATGTTTATGTTTAATATTGCTATGTTTGTTTATTTTTAAGCATTATCATTTAAAAACTACAATTATATATTCACATGTACATTATCAAAGAATAAAAATATAGAGTCTTTGATTTTTATTGAATAAGAGAGATTTTGTTATAAACAATTTTAAAGATTTTCTTTTGAATTTTCAAGTCAAAATTTCCTTTACAGACCATATATATCTGTTAAATATCAAAGATCTCATCAGTTTATAATTTAAGAAGCTTGTATTTAATTTAAATTAGATTAAATATTATTAAAATATGCTGTCAAAAACCCGGGTCGTTACACTTGAGCCAAGAAATAAAATGGCAAGACAATATGATTTGGAGTCATGCCTCAGTCAGATCAAGGTCAGACCCGAGATAACTCGACGCTGAGTGGTACGTCACAATTCAACACCGAGTGGTGACTTTTCTTGGGTCGGAAATGCAAAAATCACAAGAGAGACTCCAAGCACTAGGTACAGAGTAGAACTCGGGTCGGATGCACAAAAATATCAAGTCGTATTTAAGCAATTGGTACCAAGTAGAACACGGTCAAACATACAAAAATCTCGGGTCAAACTCCAAAAGATCGATATCGAGTAGAACTCGGGTCGGACATAAAAAAATCCTAGGTAGAACTCAAAGCAATTCAACTTTTTAGACGAATCTAAGCAAGTCCTAAAGTAAACACACAAACCACTTGAGTCGAACACCAAGTCAGGTCTGTAGGATCGATTTCACCTAAGAGGGGGTGAATTAGGTGATACTATTAATTATAAATTATTGTAGAAATTTTTATAAAATAATTTCAACATGGATCACAGTAGAATGATAGCAGCGCAGATAATAGCATAATATAAAAAACAGAAAACAGAACACACAGATTTACCCAGTTTTGGCAAAACCCTGCCTACGTGCTGCCCTCAAGTTTTCTACTAGAAATTAAGTAGTCGTACGCTTACACACGTAAACTCATGACACCCGCTATCGACTAACCTAACTCTACGCTCGAAACTCTACCACAACTCAGCCACTGAGTTGCGAATTCTCAAACTACAACACCGTAGTTCATCCCCTAGTCGCACGACTAGAATTCACACAAGTTTAAAAAGAAAAATACAATTTTAAAACAACTTAAAGAAAAACAAAACCCTAATTAAAAATTCAAGCCCAAATAAAAGTTTGAAGAAGCCAGCCCAAGTTAATTAAAAGAGTATCATTCTTTTCTTTTCTATTATATTATGTCGGCTCGCTTTCTTTTTCCTTTTTGATAATGGCATCTTCAATCTTCGTTTGTTCCTCTTCAAGTAAATTAGAGCCTTTGGAATTCGAAGGCGCCGACCTTAGTTACTCAATTGAATATATGATTTATCGTTCCTAGCTTTGTTGATCGAGCGTTTCTTCACTTTGCACACGGCCGCTCCTTCTCGATCGAATTTGGTATAATTTGGTATGTGATTTTATGCTCTTTGCTTTATAGATTAGCTTGCTTGAACTCGATGATCTTGAGGCCGATGGTGTTAATGGTATATATAGGATTTTAATTCCCATAATTTCGTTCGTATTTTATCATCTGATGATTTTTCTCGGCCACTTGATTATGCTTGAATGCTTTAGATGATTTCTGACTACTTCAATTTCGTATCTTTTCCTGATTGCTTGATCACCACGGCTCGATTCTGACTTATTTGATTCCTTGGCTACCACAATTTGATTTTTTGTTGACTTCTTTCATTTTTCGGACTTGTTCATCGTATTTTTTAATTTTGTGAATATCACGGCTTTGAGTTTCTGGCATTTGAACTAGACATTGATTTTGTCTATTCCCTGCTTGGTTTTCTCTCGGCCTCTGCATCACTGTATCATGTACTTATACATTGCATTTTTCACTGTGACTTTGATACTTTGATTTTGTTATGATATTTTGACTTTGTTTGAAACTCTATGTCCAGTAGCTTGGTTCTCTAGTCTCTATACTATTGCTTGTTTCATTGATGATGCCATGTGCTTGTTGTACTGTGTAGATGCATGTGTGATTATACATGAATATATGTATGTTGTTGCACCATTGTTGTTTCACTGTTTTACTTGAGTCTATGCATTGAGGGTGGATGTACTATTGCATTGCTTTGAGTCAAGTACCATTGGTGGCTTTGAGTCTTTTCTGGTTTATGTAAAACCTGCTGCTGCATTCATTACTTTGTACATTTTGACTATTGAACTTCATGTTGAGGCTGCACTTGCTTATACTGTTTTTATGGTCATGCACTTGGGGTTGCACTTAAATGTGCAGTCAGGTTGACACTTATATTTTGTTGCATTGTGTGGTGAGATTGATGCACGTCTGAAGTCTTGTATCAATTTATGGTGTACTTTGTTGTTTGAATCTAGCTATTGGTTTATGTTGTAGCTTGACTTGATTGGTGTACTTGTATCTCTGACCAGTTTGGGTTCAAGTGTACATTTGAATTTTTGGTCGAGGCTATGTTATACGTATCTTGACCCACAGTTTTGTATTGCACCTAAGTTGAATCCAGCTTAAGGCTCGGGTTTGACCTTGTGCTCAATATCATGAATTAATATTTGTTTCACTTGAGTTGAACCTGGCTTTTGATTTGGGTTTGACCTTGTGCTCACATATCCCTGCATTTTTATCAAGTGTATATCGGTGTGCACGGCCTTGTGGTATGTACAGTGATACACTATGCATGTCACAATCTATTCGTGTATGATGAATTCAAAAATAAATGATGACGAACAACCCAAATAACTGAGGCAAATAAAATTTTCAAAATCACATTTTATTTTATACTACAAAAATATATCTTTTTCAAGTTTACTACGTTGGTGTTTATTTGCAGATTGCTCAGATGCTAGATTCAATCTGGAATGGAGTTGAAGATAAATACGAGTGAATGAGTGATATGTAGTGAAGTGCTAATGTAAATGATAAATTGTGATGTGATTGAAATTGTAATGTAATTGAAATTTTTGTGTGTGTGTGTGTATAGCAAGAGCTCAAATTTGTACTATTCAAAATTGTAATAAATATTTGTTTGAATAAAATATCCATTTGAATTTAAATTCTGTGTTATTTATTTTATTCAGAAAATATTTATTTAATTATGTGAGAAATAAAATAATACATTAACAAATATATTTAAATGAATATATGTATGTTTATTATCATCAAATAAAAATCATATGCATGCATATTCAACAATCTTCCCCTTTTAATGATAACAAACATATATTTAAGATTTTGAGTTTGTTAAATGTATTTGATCATTCTATTTGCTCCCCCTATTTGAATGCTCCTTCTCTACATAAAGCTTCCCCTTCATATATGCGTGTAAATGAATAAATGAACCTAGATGCATATAGAAAATACAAAATAAAATATCTGATTTTTATTTGCCAAAATATTAACCTTTCTCTCCTCCTTTTGTTATCAGCAACAGAGTAATGGTGTTAGAAAAATAGAGATAAAGTGGTAGACACTAATACAACATTAATTCCCAATCGAGTATAAATATTAAATTGCAACAAAAAATCAAACAATTATAAATACTCTGTTAAGTGCATATTCCACTTTTAGAATGATAGGGATGATGCAAAAACCATATAGTTGTGCCTATTTGTGGTATATTTATATCAGGAATTTGAATATCTACTAACCATGCATAACCGTTAGGACTTTTAAATGAGATTACTAGAATTCCAAATTTAAAAAAAATGAATTCATATATTTTTTAACCATGCATAACCATGAGGACTTTTAAATGGAATTAGAATCAACTTGTCTATTTAATCAATCAATTTTGATATGCGTTCCATGCATGCATAACCATAAGGACTTTTAAATGAGCATGGAAGCACTTTTAAACGTGCTGCCCCCAAGGTTTCTACTAAAAATTAAGTAGTTAAACGCGTACACAAGTAAACTCACGACATCCGCTATCAATACTAACCTAACTCTATGCTCTAAAGCCTGCCATAACTCAGCCACTGAGTTGCGAATTCTCGAACTACACCACCATAGCTCGTACCCTAGTCACAAGACTAGACTTTACACAAGTTTAAAAAGAAAAATACAATTTTGAAACAAATTAAAGAAAAACAAAACCCTAATTAAAAATTCAATCCCTAATAAAAGTTTAAAGAAGCCGGCCAAAGTTAATTAAAAGTGTATCCCTCTTTTCTTTTCTATTATATTATGTCGGCCCGCTTTTTTTCGTTTCTAATAATGGCTGCTTCAATCTTCGTTTGTTCCTCTTCAAGTAAATTAGGGCTTCTAGAATTCGAAGGCGCCGACCTTAGTTATTCGATCGAATATATGATTTATCGTTCCTAGCTTTGTTGATTGAGTGTTTCCTCACTTTGCACATGGATTCTCCTTCTCGATCGAGTTCGATATGATCTGGTATGTGATTTTATGCTCTTTGCTTGACAGATTAGCTTGCTTGAACTCGATGATCTTGAGGCTGATGATGTTAATGGTATATATAGGATTTCAATTCCTATAATTTCGGTCGTATTTTATCATCTGATGATTTTTCTCAGCCACTTGATTATGCTTGAATGATTGAGATGATTTCTGACTACTTCAATTTCGTATCTTTTCCTGATTGCTTGGTCACCATAGCTCTATTTTGTTGAATATGCGAGTATATAATTTTTTGATGATAACAAACATATATATATATATATATATATATATATATATATTTAAATGTATTTTTTAATGTACTGTTTTATTTTTCACATAATTTAATAAATATTTACTGAATAAAATAAATAACACAGAGTTTAAATTCAAAGAGATATTTTATTCTAACATCTATTTATTACAATTTTGAATAGTACAAATTTGATCTCTCCCTATATATGTACAAATTTCAATTTCATTACAATTTCAATCATGTCATAATTTTTCATTTACAAAGGCACCTCACTACATATCACTCATTCACTTGTATTTTTCTTCAACTCTATTCCAGATTGAATTCAACATCTGAGCTATCTGCAAAAATACACACTGACTTTGTAAAATTGAAAAAGAAATATTTGTGCAGTATAAAATAAAATGTGTATTTTTGAAAATATTATTTGCCTCGGTTATTTGGGTCGTTCGTCATCATTTAAGTTTTAATTCATCACGCATAAACAACTTGTGACATGCGTAGTGTATCACTATACACGCCACAAGGCCGTGCATACCGATGTACACTTGATAAAATTACAAGGACAAGTGAGCACAAGGTTTAACCCAAATTAAAACCCGAGTTCAACTCAAGTGAAATTACGATACAATCACAAGGTCAAACTTGAGCTTTAAGCTGGATTCAACTAAGGTGCAATTCGAAAAAAAAATCCACATGTACAAATGCAATAAAATGTTCGGGAGCAACCTCATAGCACACTTTTATACATTTGTGTGAAACAGACAAGTACTTTAACCATGAAAGCACAACTGGAAACATGAATAACACAACATACATACATAGTGCAAAAGTGATGATCTACAACTCAGTGCAGCACAACCAAACTACCCAGGCTCAAAGACACAAATGACACACAATACAACACAGCAGTATGGTGAAGCAACTCGACTACAACAACTTAACCAAGCTCAAGTGAATATGTAACATGCACATAAGAAGTGATGCACAACAAATACAAGCACGACATGTACAAATTTAATGCAACAGTGGACAGTACAAACTCAAGTACAAATATACACATATATACAGCTGATATGACATAATGAATACATGAATATGTACACAATGATAATCAGGCAACAATACAGCATGGCACAATGGCACAGACCAAACCAATGTACACATGACTCAATATTTTCAAAGTTCAGTGAAACCACAGGCAACAAGCCAATGGTCAAACAAAATGAAACCAGACTCCATAAGACATATACGGGTGCATTGAATCACACAACAGCTCAAATGAGCAACCGCACAAGACCGAACCAGAGTCCATTATAAAACAGCAAACGAGCTAAATCAAGCAACACTAGTAACAAAGTCAAGTATCAGTTTTTGAACAAAGACAACTGCAATTCGGTATCACAAAATTAAAGAAGCTGATGCCGACAGAGAAAAGAACAGTAATTCGAACCGAAATAATGTCGCAAGGGATTTCAAAACAAAGTCAAAGCCGAAGTCAAAAAATGAGTGGAATCGAATAGTTCAAAGTCAGAGACGTGGTGGCCAAGGAATCAAACAAAGCAAATCAAAACTGTGTTAATCAAGTAAACACAATATATGAATTGGAACATGCCAGAAATCATCACTAGCATCCATACGAAAATCAATGGCCGAGATAAATAAATTGACGAATTCAAATGAATATATACGAACGAATTTATAGAACATCGAATCCTATATAAACTGTAAACATCATCGGGATGAGGAGCATTCGGGTTCGAGCTAAATAGAGAACATTAAATCAATAACTCGATTCAAATCGAGTTCGAGCATATAAATAAGAATTAATAAAAAGGAAATTACATACCAGATTGTTCGAATCGAACTCGATCAAAGAAGCAGCCCAAGCTAAGCAACAAACGAACGATAAATAGAGCTATGTGAGAATATCATTTGCTTAATCAACTATTGTCGGCAGCTTCTAATCAGAAGCCCTAGTTTTTTAGCAAAGGAAAGGAGGGCGAAGCCATTTTGAAGAAATAGAGACAGAGGCCTAATTCTTTTTTCACCAAAATATTCAAGAGGCCAATATTACGGCACTAAAAAAGAAACAAGGGACGACCAAATAATAAGAGATACGGGCCAAACAAAACAAAGGGAAGAAAACAATATTCGGCTGGCTTACATTGGGCTACTCATATCTTGAAAAGGGATTTGAATATTTTGTTTATATTGTATTGTTTTTTCTTTAAAAATTGTGTATTTACTAATCGTGTGACTAGGGGACGAACTATGGTGGTGTAGTTCGAGAATTCGCAACTCAGTGGATGAGTTGTGGCAGGGTTTTGAGCGTAGAGTTAAGATTAGTCGAAAGTGGGTGTCGTGAGTTTACTTGTGTAAGCGTCCGACTGCTTAATTTCTATTAGAAACCTTAGGGGCAGCACGTAGGCAGGGTTTTGTCAAAGCTGGGAAAATCTGTGTTTTGTTTTTCTACTTTTATATTCTGCTATTATCTTTGTTGCTATTATTCTGCTGTGATCTGTACTGAAATTATTTTATATAAACTTCTGCAATAATTTTTATAATTAATAGTATCACCCTATTCAACCCCCCCCCTCTAGGGTGAAATCAATCCTACAAGTGGTATTAGAGCAATGTTCAAAAGCCATTTTTGTTCTAAAAAGTTTGATTTTTTAAAGGCCAATTTTTTTTTTACAAATTTGAATTTTTAAAATGGATTCTTTTAATACTGCTTTTGCTGAGGGTCAGTCCATAGTTAGACCACCAATGTTCAATAGTGAATATACTTACTGGAAAAATAGAATGAAATTTTTTCTAAAAACATTGATGCTTAGAATATGGTTGAGATGGATTATAGAGCACCCATTATAGTTGTAAATAATCAAGAAATTGAAAAACCTGTTGATCAACGGACATATCTAGAAAATAATTTACAGAATGTTGATGCTAAAGCTATGAATTCTATTATTTATTCGTTAGATCATATTGAATTTAATCATGTCTCACATTGTCTAACTGCGTAGGAAATATAGCACACACTAGAAGTGACTCATGAAGGAACATCTCAAGCCAAGGAATCTCGCCTTGCCATGCTGAGTAGCGAATACGAGAATTTTACAATGGCTAAGGAAGAAAATGTCAAAGAGATGTATGGACGGTTTTCCAACATCGTATAAAAACCAAAAGCTCTTGGAAAATCATATACGGAATTAAAAATAGACTGAAAAATCCTTAGAGTCCTTCCATTAAGTTTTGAAGCAAAAGTGACTGCCATTCAAGAATCAAAAGATTGGAACAAATCAAAGTTGAAGAACTCATCGAAAATCTCACCACCTATGAGCTAGAAATGAAATTCAAGGAAGAGCGTGAAGGAGGAGATACTCGAAAGAAATCAATAGCTCTCAAAGGAACAACTGAAAGTGATGATGATGACGATGATGATGGAGCAGCAAAGCTGGCACTATTAATGAAGAGATTCAAAAAGTGGAACTGCAAATACGGAAATCCAGCTCTAAATCAAAAATAAAAAAGCAAAATAGTCAAATTTCTAGATAACCCAGAAGAGAAAGAAATCATTTGTCATATGTGCAACAAACCTGGTCACATCAAGCCCAATTGTCCTCAAAATCGACTTGGCAATGGAAAGAAACCGAAAAGGAGAAGTTTTGCAGCTACTTGGGATGAAACTGATGAAGATGATAAAAGCACTAGCAGTGAGAGTAAAAAAGAAAATCTGTGTCTTCGAGGTGATACAAATGACAGTGATGATGACGAGCCAAGCAAGGTACCAAAACTTTCTCGTTCGGAATTATTTATATATTTTCATGAGGTAAATGGATGTTTTGAACGACTTAAGGAAAAATACAATAAAATTGAATCATAAAGAGATACTTTGATAGACTTAAATAAACAGCTTGATAAATTGGTTAAAAACTATCAAAGTATAAGCTCTAAGTATGATATGTGTCCATCATTTGAAGAAGAAATTAAAAAATCAAAAATTAAAATCAAATCGCTTGAAAATGGAATTATAATTTTGAAAGAAAGTGAAAACACAAGGAGAGAAAACTTTATTAAATTATGCACCCAATTATTGACTGAAAATGAATCTCTCAAAACACAAGTCTAACAATTGTCTACTACTTTAGATAAATTTTCTAGAAGTGAAAAATTGTTGAATATGCTATTAGGAAAACAAACTATTAATATAGTTAGACAAGGTCTTGGATATAATCAATCTGAAAATGTTAGAAACAAAATTAATCAAGTCAATTCCATGTGTACAGTTTGCAAAAATTTTGCACACAATCAAAATATTTGTTGATATAGACCCAAATACGTGAAAACTATTCCAATTTGGGTTCCAAAAGGCACGAATATAAAATCCCTCAAAGTAAAACAAATCTGGGTGCCAAAAGGAACATATATAGATAGTTTTGGGTCTCCACAAACATATTTTTCAAACTCATTTGCCCCAGCAACCATGGACCTATAAAAACAAATAGGTCACAAAAATATTTTCTCGTGTAGGTGTGGTGGCAGGCTAAGGAACATCAACAATGTTATCTGGATTCTGGCTGTTCCAGATACACAACGGGCGACTAATCAAAGTTCCTTAGCCTAGTATAAAGGTGACAGAATCACAATGGGCAACAATGAAAATTTATTGTAAAGGTGAAACAGATAATGGTATATTTATTTTGAACGATATACTAAATGTGAGAATCTGCACCATAATTTGAAGTAATTCAGCCAGTTATGTGATAAAGTTATGAATGCTGATTTTGATTCTGACTTATTTCAAAATTGTTGGCCAAATTATTCTTTTATGCCAAGAACACTTTAAAAATCTCTAGAGTCTTTGAACTACTTCATATGATTTGATTGATGATAATACATTTGGCTGACTCTATATTCACGGTTTTGTTTACATGGTTTCAATTCAAATTCAAAAATGTAAAAATGAATTCAAGGTATTTGTTGCAACATCACGGTCAGGTCTATGATATCAAACTAATGATAACCTCGAGTGAAAGAAAATTCAGATGCAGATTACACTGGTAATCTAGTTGGTAGAAAAATTACTAGTAAAACGTGGAGACATTCAGTAACTGCATTGTGATAACCCTGATTTTATGAACAAGTTCTATAATTTAAATTAGTTTATGCTTGTTTAAAAATTTGGTTGCCTAGAAAATAATAAACTGATTGCAAATGCAATGTTTAAATATGGATATGTACACAAGATAGTGCACACACCTGCATATATTTTCTCTACAAGATAAAATAACCATAAATTAATTTGTAAGTTAGAATAAACAAATTACAAATATATAGGCAGACATGATTATTACAGATATGATTGTGTCATTAAAACAAGTCTAGTATAAAGAAAATAAAGGCTTAGGCAAGGATAGAGATACATGTATTATACATGTACTTCAAACAAATGCTTGGTGAAGGAAAAATTAAAATTGCATGGAAATGGTATGAGTTTTTGAACAAACACTTTATCCACTTTTAGCAATTTCCTTAGCTTTATAAAAACAAAAATCATACAAATGATATGATCGGAGTAATAAAGCATAATTCCTGAAAATAAAGGCAGGGACCACTTACCCATTTTTCTCTTGAAATAAAAATGAGAGGCTGATCATAAGTGGTAGGGTAAAATTGACATTGGGTAAATTCTAAAACCCTAGAGGCAGCCAAGGTCTGTTATAAGAAGGTTTAAGGGTGGAGAGATCTGCCACCATTTTCTTAAAAACAAAGGAAAAATATATATATAGCAAGCAGGAAAAAAAAGGAGAGAGAGAAGCATTGGCCATTAGAGATAAGTGGGAAATAGAAGATCAAAGGAAAAAGGATTAAGGTGAGTAATCTCACTGAAAACTTGGCATTAAGTCCTGAATATTGAGGCAGCCTAAATAGTTCATCTATATAATCGGTGTTTATTTTGGGTGTGTTGATGATCTGTTTAAATGTTCAACCCACTATATTGAGATACCCAGAAAATATGATTATGGACATCCTGTTTAAAATGATCACTTGTATTATGCATTAATCTTGACAGGAGATTTTTTCCTTTATGTGTTTTCTACATACAGTAATTTATTAAAAGAAAATCCCAAGGGAAAATGTTGTAAATCTATGGTCTAAAAATGAAAAAGAAAAGATGGGACTGCAGCATAGAATGGTTGCTGCTTATGTCTCATAATTAAATAAGTGGAAATATAGAAGTGCAATGTTACACATGTGCTGAGCTTCTATATTTACAAATAAATCCAGATAAGAATAAAGACTTGTGGTTTAGTCAGATCTTATGAAATTGTGAGCACCTGATTAAACCAGAGGTAATGGATGCAACAGAGAAAACTATTTATGACCATATATTTATAAACATGATCCATTAAAAACCCATGATTTAAATAACATGTATACTGAGAACTCAGACTAGCTAGTGTGATTAAATCTATGTTTATGAAAACATGATCTATTATTTCTTGAATACATGCATGATGGTTGAGTTATTTATTTTCTCTGATTAAATATGAGATGCAGAAGGGATTAGCACAATTGGGGAAGGGGAAAATAAACACTTAGTAATTTAACTAAGGATTTTGGATCCTAGGGCTACAAAGGATGGCTTGGCAAGGGGAACATTGCAAGCTCACACATGGTATGATTATACCCAGGGGCCTGAGTGTGCTGGGTTAACAGTGAATATGTCCCAGACAATGTGTGATTTGATAGAAGGAAAGTAGCTAAAGACCAACATAAAATACCTGATATTGAATTCTAAAAATAAGTTCACAAGAAGGCTTGGGTAAAATCCCTGATAGCCAGAAAGTTTGTAGATGAGGAAAGATGATTTAAAGGATGATTATATTGGTTGTTTTAAAGTATTTTATGGATGGATTATATACTTGTGCTCCCTGACACAACACATTGAATCATGAATTATTTTGTTGGGCAATAATGAACATGCACAGATTAGACAGGAAGATATACAAGAGAAATATTGCTTTCCTTTATTTATTTTAAAATTTATTTGAAAATGAGAAATGTTATCTAAATTTAGATTTTCAGTAAGATTGCTCATACCAGACAATTAGTCTGACCTTTTGTGTCTTTGTGCACCATTGGGTGTCTCATATTTTATGAGGCAGCTCATGGTGATTCTGCAGGTAAATAAGCATTTCTTTGATCAAGAATTGGATGGATTAGCTGCTAAGGATTTAGATACAATAGTTACAGACTCACTGATATTGAATAGAGTTTAAGTTGAATTTATGTTATGAGATGTTAGTTAAGTTATTTGAAGAAACTGATGTAGTAATATTTTCTGTTTGAAAGTATTGAACTTAATATGGAATTTCTGTTGAAAGTTGTGAGTTGCTTTGGGAATGCTTTGTCAAGTAAAATAGCTTCTAATATTAACTTCTGGAATATTTAACAAAAAGGTGCAGAACTAGAAAAATCTGAAATGACTAGTAGATTTAAACTAAAAGAATAACCTGGTAACTGTTGTGAGATCTCATGGGAAAAAAAGGCAAATAATAGCTTAAAGACACATAAAGAAACCCAGAATTATGTGTGTGTTTTGCTTGAATATAGTGGCAATAGAATTCAGGCTAACTTGACCATTTTTACCAAGCCTGGGTTCAACCCCTTCTAAATAGTTTTAAAACCCAGCTTGTAGAGAAAAACTAATTACATATACAAGTAGAGTAAGCCTCATTATTGCAAGTTAATAATTATTTGAAAAAGAATTAAAATATTTAAAATCCTATTAGTAAATAAACATGCACGGGGATTTAAAGGGCAGGTTATAAATAGTTTAGTAGAAATAAGAATGACTGGGGAAAACTGGATTCTAAAGAAAAGAAATTGTTATGTATAAATTATTTAATGATTTTCAAAGCAGATTCCTACTTATTAATATATATACTCTGATTCAAGTAAAAAAAAATTAGTAGGAGAAAGTGGGTCATCTCATTTGGTATCAGATCTATGTTGTTAAATAACATAGCAAAATTTTGTATGAATTTGTCTGCATTGAATGTATGAAAGTGATGACTGCTTTGGATGACTTGTTTTGTTAATATATATATTACTAATATTTCTTATAACTAAATAAGAAGAAATTGAAGTGAATTAATTTATAGAGTGTTAGGCAAGATGAACTAACTTAAGTATCATATCCATAGAATTATGGTGAGACCCAGACAACAAGAGGTAGGACCCAGTGAACCACCAATGGTGAATATGCAAGACTTTATGAGAGCCATAAGAGATGGAGTAGGTAACAGGCCAAAAAATCCACATGAGGAGCTTTCCAAACTTCTCAAGACCTTTACCAATCTTGGGGGCAAGACTTTTGATGGAACAGAAGGGATTATGGGAGTTTAAAATTGGCTCAGAATTTTGGATAGAATCTTTGCTGATATGCAAGTTGAAGACCAAAAGAAGAGGCTGATAGCATCTAGACAATTGAGAGGAGCAGCTCTGGATTGGTGGGAAGTTATTATAGCTGGAAGACCTGAAGGAGAGGTGACATGGAACCAGTTTAAAGAAATGTTGGAAGGAAGATTTATACCTGCATCAGCTAAAGAGTCTTTGCTAGAGGAATTCATTAAATTAAGACAAGGGGCTATGAGTTTTATTGAATACACACAGAAGTTTGAATCTCTGGCAAAATATGGTGCAGTGCTTATCACAACCCAAGAGGCTAAAAATGGAAGATACATCCAAGGACTGAATGCTAGTCTTAGTAGAGCTATGCTGCCATATAAGGACCGGACATTTGATCAAGTTTTAGATCTGACCTTGAGTATTGAACAGCATGATAAAGCCAGAGAAAATTTCAGGGCATTTAAAAATAATCAAAACAAGAAAGGAAAGGGTAAGTTTCACCCTTATGATAAAAAGAAAACAGATGTAGCTTCCACCAAGAAATCAGAAGAAGTCAAAACTGCTGAGGTTAAGAAGAAGATCACTTGCTATAATTGTGGACAAGAGGGACACATGAAAAATAGGTGTACAAATCCTAAACCAGCATCCTTCAAATGTCACCAGTGTTGAAAAGGAAGGTCACATAAGGAGGAACTGTCCAAAGTTTAAGCAAGGAAAAGTGAGTACTTTGGAGGTGAAAGGCAAAGCAACAGAAGGACCAAATGTTGAGAATCATAGCCAAGATGAAGGTACTTTGCTTATTCACTCAATACCTTTTGCAGTAGTGTATGATACTGGGGTTACACACTCTTTAATTTCTCATGATATTGCACAACAATTAAAATTGAATTGTATGATTGTTGATAGGCCATTGCTTATTAAAAGTCCTTTAGGTAATTCCTGTGTTTTGGGTATGATGTGTATGCAACTGGGATTGAATATAGGGGGATATATGTTTAATGCAGACCTATATGTGTTGCAATATCCAAGCATAGGAGTTATTTTAGGAGTTGATTGGTTAAGAAAATATAGGGCTATTATAAATATGGAGACCTCCACCATATCATTGAAAACTTCTGAAGGAAAAAGGATAGTTGTTCTTTGTGAAGTAAATAAGAACAGAAATATAGTTACCCTTGCTAACTTATCTAGTGAGAAGCATATGCCAGCATTAGAAGAAATTCCTATAGTAAATGAATATGCTGATGTGTTTGATGAAGTTAGGGGAGTTTCAAACCATAGACCAGTAGAGTTTTCAATTAAACTGATTCCAGGAGCTAACCCTGTGGTTAAGAGGCCAACTAGAATGGGGCCTAAGGAATTGATAGAACTGAAGAAACAACTGGTTGAACTAGAAGAAAAAGGCTTCATCAGACCTAGTAGCTCATCATGGGGAGCACCAGTAGTTTTTGTTAAAAAATAGGATGGAGCTCTTAGATTATGTGTTGATTATAGGGAGTTAAACAAAATCACAGTTAAAAACAAATACCCCTTACCAAGAATTGATGATCTTTTTGATCAATTAAGTGGTGCAAAAATATTCTCCAGACTTGATTTAGCTTCAGGATTTCATCAAATGAAAGTAGAAGAGGAAAGCATTAAATATACAGCTTTTAATACTAGGTATGGACTTTATGAATTTTTAGTGATGCCCTTTGGCTTGACAAATGCTCCCTCTTACTTTGTTAATTTGATGAATAGAATTTTTAGAAAATACTTAGATAAATTTGTATTGATATTTATTGATGATATCTTAATTTATTCTAAGACAGTTGAAGAGCATGAGAATCATCTGCATATAGTACTACAGAAATTGAGGCAAGAAAATTCGTAGGAAAAATTTTCAAAATGTACTTTTTGGCAGAATGAAGTAAACTTTCTAGGACATGTGATATCAGAAAAAGGTATATCTGTAGATCCCAATAAGGTAATTGCAGTTCAAGCTTGGAAAAGGCCTACTAATGTCACAGAGGTCAGGTCATTTATGGGGATGGCTGGTTATTATAGAAGGTTTATAAAAGATTTTGCAAAGATTTCAATTCCATTAACTAGATTGACAAGGAAGAATCAGGTATTTGCTTGGACTGAGGAGTGTGAGAAAGCTTTTGGGAGGTTAAAGGAAGCATTAATACAAGCCCCAATACTAAAAGTACCTGAAGGGAATGAAAATTTAGTGATATATACTGATGCAAGTGGACAAGGACTTGGGGCAGTATTGATGCAACAACACCAAGTAATAGCTTATGCCTCTAGACAGTTAAAACCCAGTGAGGTAAGGTATGCAACACATGACCTTGAATTGGCTGCTATAGTGTATGCTCTTAAATTATGGAGACACTATTTGTTAGGGGAAAAATTTGAAGTGTACACAGACCATGAGTCACTTAAATATTCGTTTTCACAAAAAGAATTGAATATGAGGCAGCAAAGGTGGATTGAACTACTAGCCTCGTATGATTTTAAAATATTGTACACCCCTGGAAAAGCTAATAGAGTAGCAGATGCTTTAAGTAGACAGCATGCCAATGTAGCTAGATTAATGGTAGAAGAGTTCAACACTTTATCACTGTTGATTGATTCAGAGGTAGAAAGTGAGGATATAGAGAGCATGAGCATATGCAGTGGGAATGTAGAGATGGGAAGGTTAAGCTTTATTACCTTGGAGTCTGAATTGAAGAATAAAATTGTAAAGCTACAAGACCAAGATTCATTTTTATTTGAGAAGAAAACTCAAATATTGAATGGTGAGACAGTGGAAGGTTTTCAATTGAATAAACAAGGTCAACTGGAGAAAAGAAAAAGAATATGTGTTCCTGCCAATGATGAATTAAAGCAAGAAATATTGGATGCTTATCACAACAGTAAATATACCATACATCCAGGAAGCACAAGAATGTATCATAACCTCAAAAGAGATTATTGGTGGAAAGGTATGAAAAGTGCAGTAGCCACTTATGTGTCTAAGTGCATGGTTTGTCAACAGGTAAAAGCTGAATATCAAAGACCCTCGGGAATGCTCCAACCTTTACCAATACCACAGTGGAAATGGGAAGACATATCAATGGATTTCATTGATGGTTTGCCTAAAACTAGGAGGGGAAATCATAGTATTTGGGTTGTAGTGGATAGGCTAACGAAATCAGCCCATTTCATACCTGTAAAATTAGAAAGGAATGCATGCACATTAGCTCAATTATTTATTAAAGAAGTAGTTAGATTGCATGGAGTACCAAAAACCATAGTAAGTGATAGAGATACCATCTTCACTTCAAAATTTTGGCAAAGTTTTCACAAAGCAATGGGGACTGATTTATGCTTGAGTACAGTATATCACCCTCAATCTGATGGTCAAACAGAAATTGTGAATAAATTGCTTGAAGACATGTTGAGGGCATGTGTATTGGATTGGGGAGGAAGCTGGGAGAATCACATATTTTTAGCAAAATTTGCATACAACAATAGCTATCACAGCAGCATAGGCATGGCACCCTTTGAAGCACTCTATGGTAGGCCATGTTTATCCCCTTCAAGTTGGATTGAATCTGGGGAGAAGGTGGTCTTAGGACCAGAAAATGTAAAAGAGACTTCTGAAAAGATAGCTTTGATTAGGAGGAGGATTGCTTCTGCCCAAGACAAGCAAAAGAAATATGCTGATCAAAGAAGAAAAGAAGTGCAATATGATGTTGGAGACTTTGTATTTATTAAAATATCACCTATGAAGAGGTTCTAAGATTTGGGAAACAAGGAAAATTAATTCCCAGATACATAGGACCATATAAAATTTTAGAAAGAATTAGAAATGTAGCCTATAAGTTAGAATTGCCAGAGGAGATGAGAGCAATGCATAATGTTTTTCATGTGTCTCGGTTAAGGAGATGGATTCATGATGCAAAGACAATCTTGGAATCCACTAGGGATGTGCAGATTGATCCCAGAATGATTTATGAAAAAGAGCCAGTAAGTATTATTGCAAGAGAAATTAAGAAATTGAGGAACAAAGAAATTAAATTGGTGAAAGTGCAATGGAGCTTTGACCCAAATGATTGCACATGGGAAGTGGAAGATAAAATCAGAAATGATTATCCAAAACTGTTTGACTGAATAAAAGGTAATATATATATACAAGTATACTAATGAATGTCTTGATTAAATATACCTTGATATGTATAGGGTTTAATTAAGTGATTGGTTTGAGAATGATTGATTTTCTGAATTAATGATGTCTGAATTAAGTATGAAAGAATTGTGGGACACAATTCCTAAAAAGGAGGGGTATATGTGATAACCCTGATTTTATGAACAAGTTTTATAATTTAAATTAGTTTATGCTTGTTTAAAAATTTGGTTGCCTAGAAAATAATAAACTGATTGCAAGTGCAATGTTTATATATGGATATGTACACAAGATAGTGCACACACCTGCATATATTTTCTCTGCAAGATAAAATAACCAGAAATTAATTTGTAAGTTAGAATAAACAAATTACAAATATATAGGAATGACATGATTATTATAGATATGATTGTGTCATTAAAACAAGTCTAGTATAAAGAAAATAAAGGCTTAGGCAAGGATAGAGATACATGTATTATACATGTACTTCTAACAAATGCTTGGTGAAGGAAAAATTAAAATTGCATGGAAATGGTATGAGTTTTTGAACAAACACTTTATCCACTTTTAGCAATTTCCTTAGCTTTATAAAAACAAAAATCATGCAAATGATATGATCAGAGTAATAAAGCATAATTCCTGAAAATAAAGGCAGGGACCACTTACCCATTTTTCTCTTGAAATAAAAATGAGAGGCTGATCATAAGTGGTAGGGTAAAATTGACATTGGGTAAATTCTAAAACCCTAGAGGCAGCCAAGGTCTGTTATAAGAAGGTTTAAGGGTGGAGAGATCTGCCACCATTTTCTTAAAAACAAAGGAAAAATATATATATAGCAAGCAGGAAAAAAAAGGAGAGAGAGAAGCATTGGCCATTAGAGATAAGTGGGAAATAGAAGATCAAAGGAAAAACGATTAAGGTGAGTAATCTCACTGAAAACTTGGCATTAAGTCCTGAATATTGAGGCAGCCTAAATAGTTCATCTATATAATCGGTGTTTATTTTGGGTGTGTTGATGATATGTTTAAATGTTCAACCCACTATATTGAGATACCCAGAAAATATGATTATGGATTTCCTGTTTAAAATGATCACTTGTATTATGCATTAATCTTGACAGGAGATGTTTTCCTTTATGTGTTTTCTGCATACAGTAATTTATTAAAAGAAAATCCCAAGGGAAAATGTTGTAAATCTATGGTCTAAAAATGGAAAAGAAAAGATGGGACTGCAGCATAGAATGGTTGCTGCTTATGTCTCATAATTAAATAAGTGGAAATATAGAAGTGCAATGTTACACATGTGCTGAGCTTCTATGTTTACAAATAAATCCAGATAAGAATAAAGACTTGTGGTTTAGTCAGATCTTATGAAATTGTGAGCACCTGATTAAACCAGAGGTAATGGATGCAACAGAGAAAACTATTTATGACCATATATTTATAAACATGATCCATTAAAAACCCATGATTTAAATAACATGTATACTGAGAACTCAGACTAGCTAGTGTGATTAAATCTATGTTTATGAAAACATGATCTATTATTTCTTGAATACATGCATGATGGTTGAGTTATTTATTTTCTCTGATTAAATATGAGATGTAGAAGGGATTAGCACAATTGGGAAAGGGGAAAATAAACACTTAGTAATTTAACTAAGGATTTTGGATCTTAGGGCTACAAAGGATGGCTTGGCAAGGGGAACATTGCAAGCTCACACATGGTATGATTATACCCAGGGGCCTGAGTGTGCTGGGTTAACAGTGAATATGTCCCAGACAATGTGTGATTTGATAGAAGGAAAGTAGCTAAAGACCAACATAAAATACCTGATATTGAATTCTAAAAATAAGTTCACAAGAAGGCTTGGGTAAAATCCCTGATAGCCAGAAAGTTTGTAGATGAGGAAAGATGATTTAAAGGATGATTATATTGGTTGTTTTAAAGTATTTTATGGATGGATTATATACTTGTGCTCCCTGACACAACACATTGAATCATGAATTATTTTGTTGGGCAATAATGAACATGCACAGGTTAGACAGGAAGATATACAAGAGAAATATTGCTTTCCTTTATTTATTTTAAAATTTATTTGAAAATGAGAAAAGTTATCTAAATTTAGATTTTCAGTAAGATTGCTCATACCAGACAATTAGTCTGACCTTTTGTGTGTTTGTGCACCATTGGGTGTCTCATATTTTATGAGGCAGCTCATGGTGATTCTGCAGGTAAATAGGCATTTCTTTGATCAAGAATTGAATGGATTAGCTGCTAAGGATTTAGATACAATAGTTACAGACTCAATAGTAATATTTTCTGTTTGCAAGTATTGAACTTAATATGGAATTTCTGTTGAAAGTTGTGAGTTGCTTTGGGAATGCTTTGTCAAGTAAAATAGCTTCTAATATTAACTTCTGGAATATTTAACAAAAAGGTGTAGAACTAGAAAAATATGAAATGACTAGTAGATTTAAACTAAAAGAATAACCTGGTAACTGTTGTGAGATCTCATGGAAAAAAAATGGCAAATAATAGCTTAAAGACACATAAAGAAACCCAGAATTATGTGTGTGTTTTGCTTGAATATAGTTGCAATAGAATTCAGGCTAACTTGACCATTTTTACCAACCCTGGGTTCAACCCCTTCTAAATAGTTTTAAAACCCAACTTGTAGAGAAAAACTAATTACATATACAAGTAGAGTAAGCCTCATTATTGCAAGTTAATAATTATTTGAAAAAGAATTAAAATATTTAAAATCCTATTAGTAAATAAACATGCACAGGGATTTAAAGGGCAGGTTATAAATAGTTTAGTAGAAATAAGAATGACAGGGGAAAACTGGATTCTAAAGAAAAGAAATTGTTATGTATAAATTATTTAATGATTTTCAAAGCAGATTCCTACTTATTAATATATATACTCTGATTCAAGTGAAAAAAAAATTAGTAGGAGAAAGTGGGTCATCTCATGCATCGTTTGTTTTTTCAAAGAAAATATCCGCATATTTTTCATTTCAAATAATTTTCAAACTGTAGATATTTTTCTAAAACCCCTTCTAGAAAATCATTTTTTTGTTGACCTTGTTTTAGATTAGTCATTTTAAAATAAATTTGATAATTATTTTTGAATTTGATTTTAAATGACTACATTGACTAATCTGACTCCCTAATGATTATCGAAAAGATAAATAGTGATTGAAAAAGTGATGAGTGTTGATAATTATATATTATAACTTGAATAGTATAATTAGTAAATATCTTTAGAAATTTAATCAAGAGTTATAAAAACTTTTTGTTGGTA
The DNA here is from genome assembly GCA_030765085.1 of Allium cepa. Lineage (NCBI taxonomy): Eukaryota > Viridiplantae > Streptophyta > Magnoliopsida > Asparagales > Amaryllidaceae > Allium > Allium cepa. Next base: position 537,458,040 of record CM060928.1, read on the forward strand.
AATATTCCATGACCATTTCTTCTTCTATCATATTTCTATCGACCATCACTCATCATAATCCAATATGGTATGTCAATATGTGGTATTTTAAACGGAAAATCATTCGTTTTTAATTTCATTGTTTTTATAAACAACCAAAGTATTCACTGTCATTTAAAAGTCCCCACAGTTATGCATGGGTGAATTACATGGAATTTTTGATTATATGCTTCCATGCTCATTTAAAAGTCCTTACTGTTATGCATGTATGGAACGAATATCAAAATTGATTAATTAAATAGACAAGTTGATTATAATCCCATTTAAAAGTCCTCACGGTTACGCGTGGATAGAAGATACTTGAATTCATTTTTTAATAAAAATTGAAAATACCACTAATCTCATTTAAAAGTCCTAACGGTTATGCATGGTTAGTAGATATTAAAATTCCTAAAGTAAATATACCACAAATAGACACAACTATATGGTTTTATTTAATGACATCATTCCTATCATTCTAAAGTGGAATATGCACCAAACACAGTATTTATGATTTTTGTTTGATTTTTTATTGAAATTAAATATTTATACTCGATTGGGAATTAATGTTGTATTAATGTCTATCACTTTACCTTTATTTTTTTAACACTATTACTCTTTTGGTGATAACAAAAGGGGGAGAGAAAAGTTAAGATTTTGGAAAATAAAGGTAAAATATTTTATTTGCATCTAGGCTCATTTGCATATTTTTATTTACATGCATATATGAGGGGTGAGCTTGTGTAGAGAGGGAGCATTTAAATAAGGGGAGCAAATTGAATGAACATATACATTTAATATATTCAAAATCTTAAATATATGTTTGTTATCATCAATAGGGGGAGATTGTTGAATATGCGAATATATGATTTTTATTTGATGATAATAAACATATATATATACACACATTAAATATATTCGTTAATGTACTATTTTATTTTTCACATAATTAAATAAATATTTGCTGAATAAAATAAATAACACGGAGTTTAAATTCAAATAGATATTTTATTCAAACAAGTATTTATTACAATTTTGAATAGTACAAATTTGATCTCTCACTACATATATACAAATTTCAATTTCATTACAATTTCAATCACATCATAATTTTTCATTTACAAATGCACCTCACTACATATCACTCATTCACTCGTATTTATTTTCAACTCTATTCCAGATTGAATCCAACATCTGAGCTATTTGCAAAAATACACATTGATGCAGTAAAATTGAAAAAGAAATATTTGTGTAGTATAAAATAAAATGTGTATTTTTGAAAATATTATTTTCTTTGTTTATTTGGGTTGTTTGTCATCATTTAATTTTGAATTCATCATACACGAATAACTTGTGACATGCATAGTGTATCACTGTACATGCCACAAGGCCGTGCACACCGATATACACTTGATAAAATTATTGGGACAGGTGAACACAGGGTCAAACCCAAATTAAAAGCTGGGTTCAACTCAAGTGAAATCATGATACAACCACAAGGTCAAACCCAAGCTTTAAGCTGGATTCAACTCAAGTGCAATTCGAAAAACAAATCCAAATGTACAAATGCAATAAAATGGTCGAGAGAAACCACACAGCACACTTGTATACATTTATGTGAACCAGAAAAGTACTTCAAGCATGAATGCACAACTAGAAACATGAATAATACAGCATACATACACAATGCAAAAGTGATGAACTACAACTCAGTGCAGCCCAACCAAACTGCCCAGTCTCAAAGACACAAATGACACATATACAGCATAGTAGTATGGTGAAGCAACTCAACTACAACAACTTAACCAAACTCAAATGAATATGAAACATGCACATAAGAAGTGATGCATTACAAATACAAGCACGACATGTACAAAGCCAATGCAACAGTGGACAGTACAAGCTCAACTACAACCATACATATATACAGAGCTGACATGACATAATGAATACATGAATATGTACACAATGATAATCAGGCAATAATACAGCATGGCATAAAGGCACAGACCATTCTATTGTACACATGACTCAAGTTTTCAAAGTTCATTGAAACCAGAGGCAACAACAAGCCAATGATCAAACAAAATGAAACCAGACTCCATAAGGCATATATAGGTGCATTGAATCACACAACAGCTCGAATGGGTAACTGCACAAGACCGAACCAGATTCCATCATAAAACAACAAATGAGCTAAATCATGTAACTACTAGTAACAGAGTCAAGTATCGGTTTTTGAACAAAGACAACTGCAATTCGATATCACAAATTAAAGAAGTTGATGCCAACAAAGAGAAGAACAGCAGTTCGAACCGAAATAATGTCGCAAGGGATTTCAAAACAAAGTCGAAGCCAAAGTCAAAAAATGAACAGAATCGAACAATCCAAAGTCAGAGACGTGGTGGCCAAGGAGTTGAACAAAGCAAATCAAAACCATGTTAATCAAGTAAACACAATATACGAATTGGAACAAGTCAGAAATCATCACTAGCATTCATACAAAAATAAATGGTCGAGATAAATAAATTGAAGAATTCAAATGATTATATACGAACGAATTTATAGAACTTTGTGTCCTATATAAACTGTAAACATCATCGGCATGAGGAGCATTCGAGTTCGAGCTAAACAGAGAACATTAAATCAATAACTCGAATCAAATCAAGCTCGAGCATATAAACAAGAATTGATAAAAAGGAGATTACATACTAGATTGTTCAAATCGAACTCGATGAAAGAAGCAGCCGAAGCTAAGCAACAAACGAACAATCAATAGAGCTACGCGAAAATATCATTTGTTTGATCAACTATTGTCGGCAGCTTCTAATCAGAAGCCCTAATTTTCGAGAAAAGGAAAGGAGGCCGAAGCCATTTCGAAGAAGTAGAGACGAAGCCCTAATTCTCTTTTCGCTAGAATATTCAAGAGGCCATTATTACGGCGCTAAACAAGAAACGAGGGACGACCAAATGACAAGAGATATGGGCCAAACAAAACAAAGGGAAGAAAATAATATTGGGCCGGCATAATTTTGGCTACTCAATTCTTAAAAAGGGCTGTGAATATTTTGTTTATATTGTATTGTTTTTTCTTTAAAAATTGTATATTTACTAGTCGTGTGACTAGGGGACGAACTACGGTGGTGTAGTTCGAGAATTCGCAACTCGGTGGCTGAGTTATGGCAGGGTTTTGGGCGTAAAGTTAAGGTTAGTCGATAGAGGGTGCCATGAGTTTATGTGTGTAAGCATCTGACTGCTTAATTTCTAGTAGAAACCTTGGAAGCAGCCCGTAGGCAGGGTTTTGCCGAAGCTGGGTAAATCTGTGTGTTCTGTTTTTCTACTTTTAGATTCTTCTATTATCTATGCTGCTATTATTCTACTGTGATCTGTGCTGAAATTATTTTAAATAAACTTCCGCAATAATTTTTATAATTAATAGTATCACTCTATTGACCCCCCTCTAAGGTGAAATCGATCCTACAGATTCTGACTTGTTTGATTCCTTGGCTACCACGGCTTGATTGTCTGTTGACTTCATTCATTTTTCTGACTTGTTCATCGTATTTTTTAATTTCGTGAATATCACGGCTTTGAGATTCTGGCATTTGAACTTGACATTGACTTTGTTTATTCCCTGTTTGATTTTGTCTCGGCCTCTGCATCACTGTATCCTTGTACTTGTACATTGCATTTTTCACTATGACGACGATACTTTGATTTTGTGATGATATTTTGACTTTGTTTGAAACTCTATATCAAGTAGCTTGGTTCTCTGGTCTCTGTACTATTGCTTGTTTCATTGATGATGCTATGGTCTTGTTGAACTATGTAGATACATGTGTGATTATGCATGAATATATGTATGTTGTTGCACCATTGTTATTTCTCTATTTTACTCGAGTCTGTGCATTAAGGTTCGATGCACTTGAATTTGCACACTGCCTATATTTGGTTTGTTTGCCTTTTTTTGTGATATCATCACTTCTGCACTGTGTATATTGACATTACTTTGTGCATTTTCTGTTGCATACTTGTGCATGTCACTGTTGCGTTGCTTCAAGTCAGGTTCCATTGGTGGCTTTGAGTCTTTTCTAGTTTATGTAAAACCTGCTGCTGCATTCACTACTTTTGTACATTTTGACTGTTGAACTTCTTGTTGAGGCTGCACTTGCTTACATTGTTTTCATGGTCATGCACTTGAGCTTGCACTTGAATGTGTAGTCTGGTTGACACTTGTATTTTGTTGCAATGTGTGGTGAGTTTGATGCATGTCTGAACTTTTGTATCAATTTATGGTGTACTTCGTTGTTTGAATATGGCTATTGGTTCATGTTTTAGCATGATTTGATTACTTGTTTCTCTGACCAGTTTGGGTTCAAGTGTACATTTGAATTTTTGGTCGAGGCTGTGTTGTATGTATCATGACCCATAGTGTTGTATTGCACCTGAGTTGAATCCAGCTTAAGGCTCGGGTTTGACCTTGTGCTCAATATCTTGAATTAATATTTATTTATCTTGAGTTGAACCCGGCTTTTGATTTGGGTTTGACCTTGTGCTCACCTGTCCCTGCATTTTTATTAAGTGTATATCGGTGTACACGGCCTTATGGCATGTACAGTGGTACTTTGTGCATGTCATAAGTTGTTCGTGTATGATGAATTCAATAATAGATGATGACGAACAACCCAAATAACCGAGGCAAATAAAATTTTCAAAATCACATTTTATTTTATACTGCAAAAATATTTATTTTTCAATTTTACCGCGTTAGTGTTTATTTTGTTGATTTCTTAAATGCTGGATTCAATCTGGAATGGAGTTGAAGATAAATACGAGTGAATGAGTGATATGTAGTGAGGTGCAAATGTAAATGATAAATTATGATGTGATTGAAATTATAATGTAATTGAAATTTGTATATGTATAGTGAGAGCTCAAATTTGTACTATTCAAAATTTTACTAAAATATTTATTTGAAGAAAATATCCGTTGGAATTTAAATTTTGTGTTATTTATTTTATTCAGCAAATATCTATTTAGTTATGTGAGAAATAAAATAGTACATTAACAGATACATTTAAATGAATATATATATATATATATATGTTATTATCATCAAACAAAAATCATATATTTGCATATTCAACAAGGTCAATCCTAACTTGAAGCTCATGATTTTTGTCGACATGGTTTTAACCGACATGATTCACTCCAACATGATTATAAATAACTAAAATGATGACATGAAGTAACTTAGGAAATTTTAGACCAAGGGGAACCACTCAGTATCGAACACAACCACTCGTTGTTGACCGTTTTTTCTGCTTGTACATGGAGCACTAGTCCGAATGATTATCATGGAGTGCTTTTCTTAAGAAATAGAGGAACAACTCCGAGGATTTTCTAAAGTAAAGAAGATAACTACAAGCGGTATCTTAACCACTCTAAAAAAACCCAATCCAAAGGGAAAAATGTTCAGAACACAACTGATTGGAGATAGAAGTCCACTGGAAATAGGAGGGGAGGTTTCCCTACGAAAAACCAGTTGGTACTGACCAAAAGCACTTGGTACCGAGTGGTTTTTATTACTAATTGGGCCCTGCTTTCCTCTATGAGCACTTGGAAGCAGGTCCGAACTTGATGTTTAATAGGCCTCCGATCCTACTAGCTAATTTCCCTATAAATACAAACTATAGCTATCGAAAATGGAATTTGCCACTTCATCTTCTATTCCTCACCATGGAAATTACTAAGGAAGCTACTATTCTCAGTTCTAGGATTCAATTCAGTAAACCCCTTGCACTGGTGACTCTAAATCTCTTTATAACTCTCTTAAATCTACAAATTAATAAAAGCTACAATGAACGTAGGCCAGAGATTGTCGAACCATTATGAAAACCTTGGTGTTCTTTGTAGGATCTAGATTAACCCTAGAGGGGGGGGTGAATAGGGTTATAGCAAATTTTCTCGAGTTAAATGCAAAAACAAACTGCAGAGAAATAAATATGCTGAAAAGTAAATCACACACAGAATTTACCCAACTTCGGCAACCCCTACCTACTGCTGCATTCCCAGATTTCAATTAGAATTAAACAGTCACCCGCTTACAAACACTCTAACAGACTCGCACACCCTGCTACCGCCTATAGAGTTTTGCAAACTCGCACACCCTGCTCACTGAACTAATTCTAACTAGACAATCTGACACAACCTAAAACCTAGGTGGTGATTTACCAAGATTTGAACCTTAAAAGAGAATTTAAAACAAACTTAAAAACAAATTACAAACTAAAACCCTAATTAATATATAAACTAAAGCCTTTGTAAAAGCAAGGCCGGCCCAATTCTATTCTTTCACCCGATCCTCTTTTCTCTGGCTTGAAGAAAATGGCGGCCTCTGTTGTATCTTCGTTCGATCTGAATTAGGGCTTCGTTCCCTTGCGAAAATTAGGGCTTTCTCAGTATTCGATTCTCTGGTTTGTGTTGCTCTTGCTCGCTGCTTCTCTGATGATCGGCTGCTTGCTTCACTTGAGGTCGTTCGCAGTTGTTCCTCTGTTGATCGAGTTCGATAGATTGTGGTATGTAATCTCTTCCCTTTCGTTGCTTGTTCAATGCTTGCGTGAACTCGATTGATTGATTATTTTGCCGATGATGATTGTGGGTTTATATTTGGATTTGATTCGATTTTTCCACCTTTTCGATGATGATTTGGGTGACGTATTTATATGAATTCCGAGACCCTAGAATTTGTTCGTATCAATTCAACACTTTCCTAATTCTTGCTTTCCTGATATTGTTACAGCTTGATACGCACAGTTTTGATTTTGTAGCGTTCAATTTTTTCTTGGTTGATACGGCAGAAACTTTCCTCTTTTACTTGGATTTGACTTTTGACTTTTTCAATGATACGCACTTGAATTTTATACTGCGTTGATTTCTGACTTAATTAAAATTCGACTTGTTTAACATCTTGATTGCCACGGCTTCGGCCATCTTTGTGTTCATCCCTGTCTTCGGCTTTGACCTTTTCTAATGATGTTGATTTCACTGTGACCTTGCTTTGTTCACTGTGACTTTGGTTCTTTATATTATTCGAACTTGTTCATGTGATTCCATGGTAGCATTTGGTATTGCTTCGACCACTGTCTTGCATTCACTCCAAATATTGATGATACTGGGTTGTATTGAGCTCGACATGCTTTATGTTGCCTTCATGTGCTGTTGACATGTGCATTTGTCTTTGTGATTTGTACTTGCACACTGCTGCTTGTTGCACTTGTGTACTTCATATACATGTGTGTCCGCACTATGATATCTTGTATTGCATCACTGGTCTTTACATCCATTCTGGTTGTTACTGCATTCATGTTGTTGTGCGTTGATTTGATATCATTATTTCAATGTTTCCGATCATTTGTATACATACATTCATGTATGTATATATGTGTATGTCTGCACTCATATTGCTCGGGCTTTTTTTTACTGATGCACTTCATACATGCACTGTGTTGATCTTGCTTGCTGCCTGGTCGACACTTGATGTTTGTAACTTGGTTTGTGTTGTTTCTGTATATTTGCCTGAGTCACTTGTTCATATTGCCTCTGTACACTTGTTGCTTCCCTGACCTGTGCCCATTGTTGCCTTAGTCCTGGCCATTCTCTGGTTATTTCATATTCATTTGAATTGTGCATTTGTCTGCACTGTGCATTGAGCACTTTGTCATCTGGATGCATTCTGTTGTTCATTGCTTGGTCTCTGTTGCCTTGAATTTCTGGTTGGTGCATTGCCACACTGTACATATGAACTTGGTCTCTATTGCATGCATTGCTAGTTGCTTTGGGATTGAACTTGAGCTTTGTACTGTCGATTGTTTCACTTGTGTTTCTCACCATGTTGCATTGTTGTTCACCTCTCTTGTATCATTGGTGTTTCTGTGTTCATGCTTGTGACATTCATGTTGCCACTGGTTTGGACCTGATTTTGTTTTAGCATACTTGGTGGTCATTTTGTACTTCTGGTCTTTGTTTGGTTCTTGATCATTTCATGTTGATTTTTGAAATTTCACTTGAGTTGAATCCAGTTTCAAAACTCGGGTTTGACCTTGTGCTCGTGACGAAATTTTAAATATATTGCACCTGAGTTGAACCTGACTTTATATTTGGGTTTGACCTTGTGCTCACCTGTGCCTGTAGCATTATAAAGTGTATATCGGTGTGCACGGCCTTGTGGCATGTACAGTGATACACTGTGCATGTCACATTGTTCGTGTGTGACGAATTCAAATGTAAATGATGACGAACAACCCAAATAACCGAGGAAAATAATATTTTCAAAAATCCATATTTTATTTTATATTGCAAAAATATTTCTTTTTCAATTTTACCGCGTTAGTGAATATTTTTGCAGACTGCTCAGATGCTGGATTCTAACTGGAATGAAGTTGAAGATAAACTACGAGTGTGAGTGATATGTAGTGAGAAATTTATGTAAATTGAATTGTGATGTAATTAGAATCAAAATTGTATATGTATAGTGAGAGCTTGAATTTGTACTATTCAAAATTGTAATAAATATTTGTTTGAATAAAATTTCTGTTTGAACTCAAATTCTATGTAATTTATTTTGTTCAACAAATATTTATTTATCTATGAAAAATAAAATAGTACATTAACAAATACATTTAAATGAATATATATATGTTTATTATCATCAAACAAAAATCATATAAGCACATATTCAACAATCTCCCCCTTTTGATGATAACAAACATATATTTAAGATTTTGATTGTGTTAAATGTATTTGATCAATGATATACTCTAAAATCTCCCCCTATTTAAATGCTTCCTCTCTACATGATGCTCCCCCTACATATATGCATACAAATAGAAATATACAAATGAGCCTAGATGCAAATGGAAAATTATTTGACCTTTGTTTGATTTTATTTGACAAAATCTTAACTTTTCTCTCCCCTTTTTGTTATCAGCAAAAGAATAATAGTGTTAGAGAAAATAGAGCTAAAGTGATCGATATTAATCCAACATTAAAACTCAACTGAATATACATATTAAACTTCAATAAAAATCAAACAAAAATCATAACTACCCTTGTTAGGCGCATATTCCACTTTTAGAATGATGGAAATGATGTTCTCATATATAAAATCATACAGTTGTATCTACTTGTGGTACATTTATATCAGGAATTTGAATATCTACTAATCATGCATAACCGTTAGGACTTTTAAATGAGATTAGTAGTATTCCAATTTAATTTTAAAAATGAATTCAAGTATCTTCTAATCACGCATAACCGTGAGGACTTTTAAATGGGATTAGAATCAACTTGTTTATTTAATAAATCAATTTTGATATATGTTCCATACATGCATAACCGTAAGGACTTTTAAATGAGCATGGAAGCACATAACAAATTCCAAGTAATTCACTCATGCATAACCGTGAGGACTTTTAAATGAGAGTGAATACTTTGGATTTTATTTTGTTTTATAAAATGAAAAACGAATGATTCCTGTTTAAAGTACCACATATCGACAAACTATATTGAATTTTTGATGAGCGATGGTTGATAGAAATATGATAGACATAGGTGGTTATGGAATCTTTACCCAACAAAAAGTTTTATAACTCTTGTTTAAATTTCTAAAGAAATTTTCTAAAATATACTGCCTTGAGTAATGTATGAAAAATATCGACACTCATCACCCTTTTTTTAATCACTATTTATCTTTTCGATAATTATTAGGGAGTTAGACTAGTTAAAATTGTCATTTAAATCAAATTCAAAGATAATTATGAAATCAATTTTTCACAATGACTAACTTGAAAATATGATTAAAGATGATTTTCTCGAGGGGGGTTATATGAGAAAATTTTCTGCTATTTGAAAATTATTTGAAATGAAAATATGCAGATATTTTCTTTGAAAAACGATGCAGTTACTAAATGTATCAAAAATCACGTTCAACTAGTAATTTTTCTATCAACTAGATTACCAGTGTAATCTACATCTGAATTTCTTTTTCACTCAAAAATTATCATCAATTGAATTTGATCGACCAAACCATGAAGTGTGCATCAAAAATTTCAAACTCAATTTTAACAACAATTTAAATGACATTCTTTGAATTCGAATTGAAGCCGTGTAAATAATCAAAAGCTGTGAATATAGAGTTAGCCGTATTATAACCTAATGTATTATCATGCAACAAAACACTATGTTTAATCCAAATGTATATGTATGAAGTAATTCAAAGAATAGTGTTTTTGGCATAAATATAATTGGCCAACTATGTTAGAATCAAAAAATCATCATCTCTTTATCATCTCTTTATTATTGGATGATTTAATTCAAAATACGGTGCAGATTATCACATTTAATATATCGATCAAATAAATATACCTTCACCTGTTTTACCTTTACGATAATTTTTCGTGGTTGCCCATTGTGATTCTTTCACCTTTGTACTAGGCTAAGGAACTTTGCTTTGTTGCCCGTTGTGTTTCTGGAACAGCTAAAATCCAGAGAAACACTGTTGTTGTTCCTTAGCCTACCACCATACCTACACGATGAAAGATTTTTGTGACCTATTTGTTTTTATAGGTCTATGGTTGTTAGTGGCAGAAGCATTGTGAATAAACAATCCCTTTGGAACCCAAACTTGTTTAGTCCTTTTATTCTTGTTCCAATAGACATGAAATTTGTTTGTAGAATTCTTAGGAGCCCAAACTTGTATAAGTTTTGTGTTCTTGTTCCTATGACTACAATTTTCAACACGATGTCCAATTATTTCACATCTAGTAAAGACACTCTTACCTTTTGCATTATCATCAACTTGTGTTTTCCCAAAGCCTAGTCCTTTTCTGTTGTTAGCAACAATTTGATTTCCCAATAACATGTTGAATGATTTTTCTCCTCTTGAAAAGTTATTCAGAGATTTCTCAAGATTTGGACTTTGGTTTTTAGTGTTGTGTTTTCAGTTACAAGTGAGGTGCATCTATTTATAAAATCATTTTTCCCAGTGTCAATGGTTTCCTTAAGACTCAAGTTTTCTTTTTCAAGATTCTCAAATCTATTCTTAAGTCTTGATAATTCCGAATCTAAAATTTTACATTTTTTACAGTCTAGGTTTTGAATATTTTCAAGTTCAGTTTCTAACATAAAATTTTCATGAACAAGTTCTCTCCTATCAGATTTCAGTTTTTCAATTTTAGATTCAAGAGTATCAGCTATTTTAGTAAGATCACAACACATAAAAACAAGTTCTTTATAAGAATAGTCACCTACCTCACTAGATTCCTCTGAGCTTGCTTCTGAATCTGATTTTGCCACAAGACACAAGTTAGCCTCCTCTGAGCTATTATTCGAAACTTCCTCTCCTTCTTCATCATCCCAAGTCGCTGCAAAGGCCTTCTTCTTCTTTTTCTTTCCTTTGTTATTTTTGAGAAGTGGGCATTCTTGTTTGAAGTGGCCAGACTTGTTGTAGTTAAAGCACGTCAGTTCATTATCGGAATTGTCAGAATCTTTTGGCCTATTACCACTTGTTTTCTTCTTGCGTGGCCTGAATCTTGACCATTTTCTAAGATTATTGACTGCCATTGCAAGCTCTTCAATTGGATCTTCTTCTTCATCGCTCTCTTCTTTGCTCTTTAAGGCAATCGTCTTCTTCTTTGATTCGGAGTTGTTGCGTTCCTCCTTTGCTTTTAGCTCAGGCTCATATGTCATCAAGTTGCCGATTAACTCCTCCATGCTTAGTTTACTCAGATCTTTCGATTCATGTATTGCCGTGACTTTTTCCTAAAAGCTCATTGGTAAGACTCGTAGCACCTTTCTCACAAGCTCTACCTCAGCGAATACCTTCCCAAGCGCTATAGCATTGTACACCAAAGTTGAAAAGTGTCCAAACATGTCCTTTCTGCTCTCGCCTTTGTCCATCACAAAGTTCTCGTATTCATTGTTGAATAGTGCTAGACGAGACTTCTTGACTTGAGAAGTTCCTTCATGTGTCACCTCCAAGGTATGCCAAATTTCCTGTGCAGTTTTACAATGAGAAATTATATTAAATTCAGTCTTATCAAGAGCACAGATCAAAGCATTCATGGCTTTAGCATTTGTAGTTTTTAATTTCTTATCGTTAGCATCCCACCTATCCTTAGGTTTAGGAATCTTAGTATCACCAACAGTTATAGTGGGAGATTTATAGCCAGTTTCAATAATGTCCCAAACATCATAATCAACAGAACTAAGATAAATACCCATCCTAACTTTCCAATAAGCATAATCATTCCCATTAAACACGGGTGGCCTAACAATAGATTGCCCCTCAGAAAAAGCATTATTTGATGGATTCATGACTCTAGAGTTAAAGAAAAATACCTCGCTCTGATACCACTTGTAGGATCTAGATTAACCCTAGAGGGGAGGGGGTGAATAGGATTATAGCAAATTTTCTCGAGTTAAACGCAAAAACATACTGCAGAGAAATAAATATGCCGAAAAGTAAATCACACACAAAATTTACCCAGCTTCGGCAACCCCTGCCTACTGCTGCATTCCCATATTTCTATTAGAATTAAACAGTCTTCCGCTTACAAACACTCTAACAGACTCGCACACCCTGCTACCGCTATAGAGTTTTGCAAACTCGCACACCCTGCTCACTGAACTAATTCTAACTAGACAATCTGACACAACCTAAAACCTAGGTGGTGATTTACCAAGATTTGAACCTTAAAAGAGAATTTAAAACAAACTTAAAAACAATTTACAAACTAAAACCCTAATTAACATATAAACCAAATCCTTTTCAAAAGCAAGGTCGGCCCAATTCTATTCTTTCACCCGATCCTCTTTTCTCTGGCTTGAAGAAAATGGCGGCCTCTGTTGTATCTTCGTTCGATCTGAATTAGGGCTTCGTTCCCTTTCGAAAATTAGGGCTTTCTCAGTATTCGATTCTCTGGTTTGTGTTGCTCTTGCTCGCTGCTTCTCTGATGATCGGCTGCTTGCTTCACTTGAGGTCGTTCGCAGCTGTTCCTCTGTTGATCGAGTTCGATAGATTGTGGTATGTAATCTCTTCCCTTTCGTTGCTTGTTCAATGCTTGCGTGAACTCGATTGATTGATTATTTTGCCGATGATGATTGTGGGTTTATATTTGGATTTGGTTTGATTTTTCCACCTTTTCGATGATGATTTGGGTGACGTATTTATATGAATTCCGAGACCCTAGAATTTGTTCGTATCAATTCAACACTTTCCTAATTCTTGCTTTCCCGATATTGTTACAGCTTGATACGCACGGTTTTGATTTTGTAGCGTTCAATTTTTTCTTGGTTGATACGGCAGAAACTTTCCTCTTTTACTTGGATTTGACTTTTGACTTTTTCAATGATACGCACTTGAATTTTATACAGCGTTGATTTCTGACTTAAATAAAATTCGACTTGTTTAAACATCTTGATTGCCACGGCTTCGGCCATCTTTGTGTTCATCCCTATCTTCGGCTTTGACCTTTTCTGATGATGTTGATTTCACTGTGACCTTGCTTTGTTCACTGTGACTTTGGTTCTTTATATTGTTCGAACTTGTTCATGTGATTCCATGGTAGCATTTGGTATTGCTTCGACCACTGTCTTGCATTCACTCCAAATATTGATGATATTGGGTTGTATTGAGCTCGACATACTTTATGTTGCCTTCATGTGCTGTTGACATGTGCATTTGTCTTTGTGATTTGTACTTGCACACTGCTGCTTGTTGCACTTGTGTACTTCATATACATGTGTGTCTACACTATGATATCTTGTATTGCATCATTGGTCTTTACATCCATTCTGGTTGTTACTGCATTCATGTTGTTGTGCATTGATTTGATATTATTATTTCAATGTTTCTGATCATTTGTATACATACATTCATGTATGTATATATGTGTATGTCTGCACACATATTGCCTCGAGCTTTTTCCATACTGATGCACTTCATACATGCACTGTGTTGATCTTGCTTGCTACCTGGTCGACACTTGATGTTTGTAACTTGGTTTGTGTTGTTTCTGTATATTTGCCTGAGTCACTTGTTCATATTGCCTCTGTACACTTGTTGCTTCCCTGACCTGTGCCCATTGTTGCCTTAGTCCTGGTCATTCTCTGGTTATTTCATATTCATTTGAATTATGCATTTTTCTGCACTGTGCATTGAGCACTTTGTCATCTGGATGCATTCTGTTGTTCATTGCTTGGTCTCTGTTGCCTTGAATTTCTGGTTGGTGCATTGCCACATTGTACATATGAACTTGGTCTCTGTTGCATGCATTGCTGGTTGCTTTGGGATTGAACTTGAGCTTTGTACTGTCGATTGTTGCACTTGTTTTTCTCACCATGTTGCATTGTTGTTCACCTCTCTTGTATCATTGGTGTTTCTGTGTTCATGCTTGTGACATTCATGTTGCCACTGGTTTGGACCTGATTTTGTTTTAGCATACTTGGTGGTCATTTTGTACTTCAGGTCTTTGTTTGGTTCTTGATCATTTCATGTTGATTTTTGAAATTTCACTTGAGTTGAATCCAGTTTCAAAACTCGGGTTTGACCTTGTGCTCGTGACGAAATTTTAAATATATTGCACCTGAGTTGAACCTGACTTTATATTTGGGTTTGACCTTGTGCTCACCTGTCCCTGTAGCATTATCAAGTGTATATCGGTGTGCACGGCCTTGTGGCATGTACAGTGATACACTGTGCATGTCACATTGTTCGTGTGTGATGAATTCAAATGTAAATGATGACGAACAATCCAAATAACTGAGGCAAATAATATTTTCAAAAATCCATATTTTATTTTATATTGCAAAAATATTTCTTTTTCAATTTTACCGCGTTAGGGAATATTTTTGCAGATTGCTCAGATGCTGGATTCTAACTGGAATGAAGTTGAAGATAAACTACGAGTGTGAGTGATATGTAGTGAGAAATTTATGTAAATTGAATTGTGATGTAATTAGAATCAAAATTGTATATGTTTAGTGAGAGCTTGAATTTGTACTATTCAAAATTGTAATAAATATTTGTTTGAATAAAATTTCTGTTTGAATTCAAATTCTGTGTAATTTATTTTATTCAACAAATATTTATTTATCTATGAAAAATAAAATAGTATATTAACAAATACATTTAAATGAATATATATATATATGTTTATTTTCATCAAACAAAAATCATATAAGCGCATATTCAACATTGTTACTATTTTTTCTACACTTTCTGCTAAAACTCAATATTCCAATAGGTTTTTAGGTGTTATGCCACTTTTGGCATCAACATTTTGGCTAAATTTATCGATGGTGTGACGATTTGGACAAGTTTATCCGTTACACATTTTTTGATAAAATCCATTTCACTATTTTAAGGGGTACCTACTAGTTTGATTTTGTAATAACCCGCACCTCTCGACACACGATCCAAAGCCTTATGTGACTTTCGGACATGTCATGTCGAGAAATACGAACTGTTGGATTTTTAAAATCTTAAAGAGCATAATAACAAGGGTAAGTTCTAAGACATTTTACACTTTCAGATCTCATAGAAAAATGCATTAAAATACAGAAACATACATTTTAGAAAAACAATCTCCAAAATATTTGATTTAATATGCAGTATTTTCAAAGTACAACAAAAGTTTGACCAACTTTTGATACAATGGATAACTACAAGATAAACAATAAATGATATGAAAACTCCAACGTGAAGTTTCTTTCTCCACGTACTATGTCCAATCATCTGCTAACATGTCATCCTGTGATTGGTGAAAAACGAAAAAATGTGGAGGGGTCAGACAAAAGTTTGATGAATGAGTACAAGTTTAATGTGTGATGATCATGTGCAGTTAACTTTAATAATCTCTAGATGACATAGGGTATGCTATAAATATCCGTGAATTCCTAAGATTCATTACTTACGAACATACACTACAACTTGTATATGTTACTACAAGGATCAAGCTATTAAGAAGTAATATTTAATAACTATTAATTAATAACAAAATTAAATAATTACTTATTAATAATTATATAATAATCAAGACTAATAATTAATAATTGATAATCAATAATAAAATTTAATAATTATGAAGTGATATTTAGTAGTTAATAATTAATTTTAAATAATCATTAATTAATAACGACTATCAAAAACAATACAACAACTTATCACAACCTTTTGTTTACAACGTTCGCCAACTGACAGTTGTAATAAGGGTTTTTTAACAGCTGTTTTTTTAGTCAGCTGTAATAAAGTTATTTTCAACGATTGTTTGTATACTACTATTGTAATAGATATATTTAACAACTTCTTTTATATGATCATTGTAAATATTAATTTATAACGACATTACTTTATAGTTGTTTGTGTCTTTTAATGAAATGTTTCTAACAACCGACGAAAATTCTTAGTTGACATAACGGTATTAATGACTATTAATAAATAATTTGTAAATAATAATTTATAATTTATTATTATTTTTTATTATCAAAATTTCTTTTTTCTGGAAGTTAAGCAAAATTTTAAAGATGACCCTTACCTCTAATTCCTTATTATAATTAATAATTAATACAAAATTATTAACATTTAATAATTAATATTCAATTATGATTAAGAAATAATAAATAATAATTAATAAATAAAAAGAAAATTTTAATATTTGATTTTTCATAATTAATAATTACTGCTAATAATTACTATTAAATAATTAATAATTAATAATTAAGAATAATATTTAATAATTAATAAGTAATAGTTAACAACGAAGAAGGAATATATATTATTTAATATTTAATAATTATAATAAATAGTCACATATAATATTTCATAAACTTTAATAATTTTAAATTTTTTGGAATGAATTTAGAAATATTCATAAAATTTGACTTGAGCTTTACCTAAACTTCAAAAATGAAAATTTATAACAATGTTTTATATTACTTTCATTTTGGTCTGGTGAGTAGCGCGGTGATTTCCCTCTCATTTCCTACCTAATTTTCGTTTCCAGGCAGCAGCAACTAAAATTTCAGGCCCGCCACGATTCCGTTTCTAAACTTCTCTTATCACTTAAAGTAAATTTTTCCCTTACCCTAAATCCCAAATCCATTCCTACTCCCATGGCAGATCTTTAACCCTAAAACAACTTTCACTGTCTCGAACCCACATCGCCAAAATCATAGCAAAGCATAAAAAAGAGATGATGATTTGAGTGGTAGGGTTTACATCGTAGATGCAGTACATTGGGATTCTGAAAGTTTTACTAGCACGTCAAGAGATTTAAATGTTGCCAGCGGTAATGTTAATGATGAGATTGGTGGACTGTATAAGAGGTTGCAGGCATTGGAAGAAGACAGAGAGACAATGAAGCACACTATTATGTCAATGAGCACAGATAAAACTCAACTAGTTTTGTTGAAAGAGGTAGCACAACGGTTATGCAAGGAGGAGCAGCCTCAGGACGCGGAGAAGAAGATTGAGAAAACGCAGTTGCCTTTTTTCAGCTGTTTCTCAATGCTTGCGCAGTAGTTAAGGTAATTTGTATTAAGTTAATTTTGTTTTTTGTTGGTAGAAAATTGTGTCGTAGATTTAAGTAGATTGGTTGGGTATCTTTGAATTTGAAGGTGAAATTTCATTGTTTCAAGTGTAATGCATGTAAATTAAATGTGATAATTTGCATGCAATTCTAGTAATTTAACATTTTGTTCGGCGTACTCAAGCTTTATATTGTCAGTTTTAGTGGTAAAATTTCTGTTTTGAGCAATTTAGCCAATTATTTAGTGCTCAAGTTTTTTTCACAAGTTTGGATCTTTTGTAAATTTGATGTATGTAGCTGTATATGTAAAATCTAAATAGATTGTGCCTACAAAGTACAATTTACATACGAAGAATATTGTACAGCCAGCAGTGTGTCGGAAAGTCCCTATTAATGGAGAAGGTATAATAGATGTTTCAATCTTTTAGTAGAGACAAGTCAATGTTTACTTAAATGATTTGCTACACAAAAAATTTAACATGATCATTCATTCTTTCTTAATTTCTTGTCATAAAGTGATGTTATGGAAAAAGAGTTGGTGATGGAGAAGGTTTTCCTCATAGAGAATCCACTGATGCCTGTCAAACCATCTTAACTTCAATCAATTTCACCACGCTTTAGCAATGCAGTGGCATAAACAGGACATGTAAAAAATGAATATAATGTTTGCCAGTTTGTTATAGGGGACACTCGAGTTTGCTTCACTGAATATATTGCTTGTCAGTCAGTTTGTTTCATGCGTGTATGGAGACACTCGTATTTCAGTTTGTTTCAGGTATCAGTTTACAAACATGTAACATGCTTGTACATGTTATAGGCTGCATTTCATCTTCAATGCATATCACGTCAGGCTCCCTATGCACCATGCCTCCCTATTTCAGCATACTCACCCTATCGCTGCTGCTACTGTTCTTTATTCTATGTCTTCTTTGCTGCAATCGCCAGTCTTTTCTTCTCTACCATAGCTTTAGTTCTGCCACCGCATCCTGTCAGTGCACACATGCCTTCTTAGTTCTTTAAGGCCTCACATCCTGTCAATGTCATATACTTCATGGGTAGAGCTATTGCTGGTGTATGGATGCTTCAGATTAAGTATTATATTTGTGCATATAATCTTTATGATTATCATGGGATCATGTGCGAAATAGAATATTTAACACGTGCTAATGATGCATTTGACATCTTCTTTATATAACATAAGTTTATTATAAAGTTACATGGTTATTTTTTGTTATGTCTGGAGGTAACGTCATGATTCAAGCTGATTGTGATAGGACCTTTGTGGTTAATATGGACTGTGATGATGAATGCAACGGAGGAGTAAACCGAATGAAGTGCATAAGCTCCGAAACCCTGAAATTGGAGCCTAAAACTGCATGTACAATGCAACATGGAGAATGAATATGAAGGTAGCGAGGCAAAGAATGACTGAAGCTAATTAAAGATTTGCTGAGTGGATGATCTGAGCTTAAAGCATGACAAGACGGGACTGAAGCTAGAAGCATGGACCATTGTTGCCAACAAGGTTGCTTTACATGACATGAAACAATGAACTATACGAACTAGATGTGAAGGATGGACATGAGCTGCTGCATGCCAAAGTAAATGCTGGACATGGAATTGGGGGTCAGGCATGGGAAATGAGTGAAGTGATGAGCATGGTCGATATAGAGTGGAGTGGTCAGCAATTCTTCAAGCGTGGTCGAGGAGATCAAATCAGTGTAAGATTTTGATTGGAAAGGAGAAGGTCTAGTATCATTGCGTTAGGTTTTTTTAGTTTAAAAAAGGAAAATAAATGTAAAAGAAAAAAAATACTATTTAGGAAGAAATTAAATGTATTAGATAAAATGAATATAAAAAATATGTTTTATAATAATATTATTGAAGATAAAAAATGTATTCTATAAAATTTATTATGTGATTTAGAAATGAATCATTAAACTATTCTATAATATTATTGGTTTTAGACAATTGTAATACAATTTACTACAACTATTTTTAATAGTTGTATATTCATGCTTTTCAAATAAATATTACAGATTTATAACTGGCGGCTGCAGTTGTAAAAAGCATATTGCAACTAGTTTTAACTGCTGTAAAAAATCCTTACTGTAACGGTCATTTGCAGCTGTCGTAAAAAGTTGTAAAATGTAATCATCTTGTTTTCAACTTCACATATTAAGACCAGTAGGTGTTAATTGTCAACTGAGTATTTTGTTGTACTGTTTTTACCGTATGTTTTATTTCCAAATTTATTCCCAATTCATTAACTATTAAATTTCTTCAAATTTTTTGATTATAAAATCTTAAAATAACATCAGCTTCTATTTTGTTGGACTGCCATTATGAACAAACTTATAAACTTTAAATTATTTTTTCTGTAAGGCTTTCTCGATTCATTTTAGTATTCAGTTTGTATTTGATCAATTATCCAAATTAGTAATATTTTGATTTGTTTCATTTGACGTAGATTGTCTTACATAAGCAAGCAAGCAATGAGCTCTTTCGAACTGAATTCGGTATTATGAATTTTGCTAAAAATGATACATTAATTATAACTATACTAGATGTTCTTATCATGGTAAACTTAAACCTTACAAAAATGATTTATTCTCTGTTTTTTTTTCTTTTTTTCTTTTTCATTTTACCTTTTTTGTCAAGTCTAATTGAGAAGTAGTAATGAAATGCTAACCATAACCTTACAAAAAAAAAAAAAAAACCTTCATCATTACATGATTACATCAATTACAGACAAGCTTCTCATTATGTACATCTATGACTTAATGTTAAACTTCAACTCAGAAAATATGAGCTCTTTTGTACGATAAAAACGGTAACTGAGCAATACACACCAATCAGTACAACAGCATCATCAAAAATAGTGTCATTGACTCATTATACGCAACCACCAAATTTTTTAATCTTCTCTATTTTGCATTTCTAGGGTACCACTTACAAAGAGGGATGAAAATTCATGTATTAGTTTTAATCAGAAGTATGATAATTCATCTGTGGAATTTGATCCATTTATTGTGATTCAACTCTCATGATATCCAAGATAAGTTTCTCTTATAAAATTGCCAATTTCAGATTAGAAATATTAGATTATTAAAGCATATAAACAAAATTATCATGCTTTAAATACCATGAGGAATTGAATATAAGTTGTGAATTTCAATTTGTATATCTATATCTCAATCTTTGTTACTTTACCATTACGAATAAAATCTTCAATTATAATAATATAAAAACCGGGACTTGCTTAAGTGTAAGCTCTACTGCTTTACATGTCAAAATACAGCATTCCTGTGCCTCTCCCCATTTTTTTCTAACATACCACACAGACACGAACTTTTTTCCCAACCAGTTGAAGAAAAACCCTAACATCTGTTCTCTAATTCGTTTTTTTACTCTTCGAATTCACTTCCATCAAGAAAGATAACCCTACATTACCTTCTCGCTCCGTAGTTATAAATAAGTTGTTCCTTCCCACGACATACTCTTCGATGTTCCTACTCCGATCGGCTACCAACGATGGGTTTCGGTCTAAAATGGAAGGGCTATCATGTTATTAGGTAATGACTACCGCCTCTACCATCTTCTCGCATGACTCTTTGTGTTCGTGTCGGCGATATCAAGTAAATCCAGTATGCTGAATACCATGGTCTGTTAGCTTTAGATTGATTTCTGTAGTTTATAATTTCAGTTAACACATATCCGCTATTGTATGTTTGTTCATGCATGATTTCATCAGTTTACAATGCGACTTAATTCAAAAGGACTATTGTATGTTTGTTCACGCTGTTATTCATCCCTCGTTATCGAGACAAAAATGGTTTATTGATGGTGCTGCTTTATAACCTCTGATTATAACGATCCGTAATTTTATCATTTGAAAATGGAATAATTAATTTATTTCAAATATTTGTTTTAAATGATAAATAATTCATTTTAATTGTTATATAATGATAATAATTGATTTATAATAGTTTTATATATACACACACGCACGCACGCACTTATAGAAGTTTATAAATTCCGTTGCATTTTGGCATATCGACACTGTATTTTTACGATTGGATTTTAATGCTATTTAATATTATTTTATAGCTTAAATAATCTTGTTTTAATTATTTAAAGATGATAAGAAATATAATTTCAAGTTTTGTTTACATAAAAAAAATAGTTTGATTAAAAACTAAAAATGTGACTGGAATTCAGCTTTCGGATTTTCGACTTTTTAACGAACGAAAGTGTGTGCATCATCGTTGCAACTTTGTTAACCTATTTTTAAACATACGCATACACATTTTTAAACCAAATTAACATTCGCCGGTAAGACAAAAAGGGTTTACTTTTGGAAAAAGATTTTTTTTTTATGTGACATTTGTCATAATTAAAAAAGAGATATTTTTGGATTTAATTTGGCATTTTTGCAATTTGATTACAATGGTAGTACATGGAAAGATGATGTACATGTCATAATGGGATTTGATGTGTGCTTTGGATGAAGCGACGTGGATGTGAAGTTGATTTGATTAAAGTAAAGATATTTTTGATTTTGGAAGGTTAGTTTTGTAATTTGAATAAAGGGTATTTTGTGTCTTTTGCCTTTTTTTTTCAAATGCTATAAACAGGATCCTTACATTCACTTTCAGAGACACGTTTCTACACTCTTCTCTTAAGTTAATTCAATAGTTTCCATGGTGTCTTCTTCTTCCTTATTCTTACTTAAATTCTCAAAACAATATCAAACGAAGCCAAAACACTTTTAAACTTGGCCAAAGACCTTGCCTCATTAATGGAAGGTTGTGTTTAGAGTCGAATGCACAAAAGTTTGATGGCTCATTCCTAGCATGACCATAAGCATCATGAAGTGTCGAAGGCAATGGTTGGCCGTGGATATCATATGGTGGTGGAAGGTGTTGGTTGAGCTTGGGATGGAGCATGGCGATGGCCGTAAGCAAGAGAGAAGGAGGGAGGCCTTAGGCCGTGAGCTGTAGGGGAGGATGGATTGTTTTGGTGATGTGTAGGTTGGAAGATGATAGTGAAGTGTTGTGGTGATTAAAATGTTGGTAGGAAGTTTGGGTTAGGTAAAAGTGAGTTAATCTCACATTGAATTGCTTGATTAATTGGTTATTAAATCACTTAATAATATCACTTAAATCTTGCTTGATTTATCACTTAAATTTAACTATAAACTTGTCAACAAGTTAAGACCAAAACTTGTTGAAATATTGCTTACTATTAGTAATAATATTATCATGGTTGGTAACTATTTTTGGATTGACAATGTGATGATAGCTTTTTGTTTAAACACTTGTACTAAGTATGTGATGATGTATGGATTATTATAACATGATCAAAATTGGTTAAGATAATCATGGTTTCTTTGATATGAAGTTTGAATTTGATAATAATCACTTACACTATGGCCAAGATAAGGTATATGGTATATATATGGTAGCAGCAGTGCCTTTGTTCTAAAAATCTTCGATTTGCAATGACCATTTGCTACTAATCCTAGGGGTGATTCCCAAATAGGATGCAGTAGGAGGAGTGCCTTCGGTTTGTTATGTTCTTGGACAACTTTATGGACGAGTGTTTGACATTGCATTTCTAAGACCACTACATTGGTTTTTACAAACATACATATGTTTAGGTGATGTAGGAGACAACTCCTTTTATACTTAACACGCTTCCTTGAGGCGTATGAACTCGGGGGTTGTACTTTTGTAAAAATCTATTGGTGTGTTATTAGAAATGACAATGTGGCATTCAGAGTGGGATTTGCTGTTATGTGAAAGGTAAACGTTACCTCGGGCCTTACACATTGGGAATGACAAAAACATGATAGATGTAGTAGCACTATCTGGGTCGCACCGGTTATGATATGGTCATCACTCTTTTAGATTACCCTCTCTATCTCTGGTTTGTTGTGTATGTTATGGCTACGGATAGATCGGGAACAACAGAGGTGATGTCATATTCGGTACTATTCGGGAAGGGGTAGGCCGGTTCTTTGTTGGTAGAGGGCAACTGGGTTGTGCTTCTGTACATTCCTCTAGAGATGTACTGTATGGAAGATAGTCCCTTACATTATCATTATTGGAATTCATTCTCCAATAAATGCCTTCAGATTTAGTTGTATACCTATTATGCTGTAATTTAATCAATGTAACAATTCTGGCTATAATAAATAATAAAAAGCACATATTCAGAGGGAGATTTATAAAATTTTATATAATTACATTGTATAGTTGTCATCATCAGAAAGGGGGAGATTGTTAGGAAATCAAATCCATGGTTTCGATGACAACAACTATATAACGGAAATCGTATATGCATATATATTTATATATACAGGTACTTGGTAGAACAACATCACTAGAAAGACAAGAACAAAGCTCAAAGAACACTACAAGAGACTATAAGTCGATAGGAACAAAGAAGCACAAGAAAAAGAGCACAAAAACTGATATGCACAATATCAGACGTCTGGGTGCATAAGCTAGACCTCTGAAAAAGTTCTATGGAACAACAGACATGCTGAAACAGACGCTTGGCAATTGCACTCAGACGTCTGATCTATTACTGTTTTCAAAAATATATATAGTATCAGACGTCTGAAAGTCTAAAGGGTGGATCGTGTATATGCAAGTATATGTGAAAAAATATATGATGCAACTAAAACAATATTAATCTAAGTAAATATAGAATAAGCACACCAGGATTTTATACTGGTTCGGACATCCCGTCCCCGAAGCTCCCCTTCGGAATTCGATTATCAAACACCATTGCTTCCCCCAGAGGAACAAGCTTGGTTACAATAAGTTGTTCTTGTCAAATGTGTGTTCTGTAACACGGATATTGACTAAATAGTACAAATGCTTCCAATATATATATATAGAGTATTGTCTATGAAGAACTGAGTATATGGAAGAGTTAAATACAAGTATAGATTGCTAGAGTGCAGAGATCAAGAATATATGATAGAGTATGTAATTAGAGAGCGTAAGTGAGTAAGGTGATTTGTTATCTTGATTATTGATGCTATATGTAGTTGTAGATAGGTATCTTGAGTAGTTGCATCCATTAATGAGTATTCTACAGTTTCTTTTGTGATGATGAAGAGTTGCAACGAAGAGAAGCGGAGATATCTATTCGAATGTGACAGTTGAAGTTCATATTTGAAATCCGAGTTTGAAATCAGACGTCTGGAATATGTTTCAGACTTCTGATACTATATATATTTTTGAATATAGTAGTAGATCAGACGTCTGAGTGCAGTTGCCAGACGTCTGGTTCAGCCTGTCTGTTGTTCCAGAGAACTGTTTCAGACATCTAGCTTGTGCACATAGACATCTGATATTGTGCATATCAGTTTTTTTGCTCTTTTTCTTGTGCTTCTTTATTCCTATCGACTTGTAGTTTCTTGTAGTGTTCTTTGAGCCTTGTTTTTGTCTTTCTAGTGATGTTGTTCTAGCAAGTACCTGTATACACACACACACACACATATATATATATATATATATGCATATTCGATTTCTCTTGTATAGTTGTTGTCATCGAAACCGTGGATTTGATTTCCTAACAATCTCCCCCTTTCTGATGATGACAACTATACAATGTACTTATATATAATTTTATAAACCTCCCCCTTTCTGATGATGACAACTATACAATGTACTTATATATAATTTTATAAATCTCCCTTTGAATATGTGCTTTTTATTATTTCTCCCTCTTTGGCATTATCAAAAAGGAGTAATAACTTTTTAATCGTAGACGTCATGTCCATACCATTAAGTATTTACCAATCGTTGTAAGTTTTAATTATTTTAGCAAAAAATTTAAACATACTAAAGGTGTCACTTTTATGTTTTAAAAATAAAGTCCATGTATATCTTGAAAAATCATCAACTATTATAAAAACATATTTGTTGTGATTTACAGATCATACTTGAGTTGGACCAAATAAATCTAAATGTAATAATTCTAATGGTTGTTTTGTAGAAATATTATTGATAGATTTAAAAGAGCTTTTCTTTAGTTTTCCAAGTTGACAATGATCACATAAATTCTCTACTTTATAATTTATTTTAGGTAAACCTCTAACTAGCTCATATTTTGCTAATTTATTAATATATTTAAAATTAACATGACAAAATCGTTTATGTCACAACCATGGATCCTAATGTTTGGCAGTTAAACATAAATTTTAATTTTGATTTATATTCATATTTAAGACATAAATATTTTTGTTTCTAAAAACCTTTAAAATAAGTTGTTTGTTATTGTCGAAAATATTACATCTATCTTTTTCAAATTTGATTTGAAAACATTTATCGCATAATTGACAATGCTAAGTAGTTTGTGTTTTAAATTTTCTACTAACAAAACATTTGTAATAATAGGAGAGTTAGAAATACCAGAGTTGATGGCTTCTCCGATACCAACGACGTATCCTTTTGAGTTATCTCCAAAAATTACCGTTCCACCGTCGACGTATGTTATATTTGATAACTTTTTTGTGTTTCCAGTCATATGCTTAGAGCATCCACTTTCACATATCCATTTCTCATTATTATTTTTATTTTGGTTACCTACAAAATAAAAGTTGATTTAATTGGTACCCATATACTTTGGTAGGGTCCTAGATGTTAGGAGGAGCAGGTAGCCATACCCAAGAAGGTTCGGTACCTTTATGAACATAATTTTTATTATAGACTACGTTATCAAAAAATTATTAATACGTTTATGTCTAACCAAATTATTATTTGTCTTAGGAATCCAAATTTTTATATTTTTGGTATTCATATTAGACTTAGGTGATTTTTTAGTCTTTTGATAGATAAAACTATATTTCTTAATATTATTCCCTTTTTGTTTAGGAGTATTT
Organism: Allium cepa; assembly: GCA_030765085.1. Taxonomy (NCBI): domain Eukaryota; kingdom Viridiplantae; phylum Streptophyta; class Magnoliopsida; order Asparagales; family Amaryllidaceae; genus Allium; species Allium cepa. The sequence goes on from CM060928.1 coordinate 537,484,548, forward strand.
TTAAATCCTATTCCATTTCTATTACCTGACGCTTTTGAAGTATTGATAAGATTTTCCAAATCTTGTTTTCCTTTATTAAATTTTAAAACATTTTTTGTAATTTTATCTTATTTTTCTTTTAATTCTAAATTTTCAATTTTCAATGTTTCTATATTACTTTTCTAGTTGATATTTTCTTTTAACAATTTATCCTTTTCTAGTTTAACTTTTCCAAAATCATTAGATATATTGTCTCATTTTCAACTAAACTATTTTTAATTTTTTCTTGAGATAATTCTAGTTCCTCCTCTAAAATAATTTTTTCATCTTTTAACATTCCTATTTCAAGTTCTAATCTATTTATTTTGGCTATGTGTTCTTTATTCAATTTTTAAATTTGTCTAAATTTATCGTCTAATTTCATGCTAAGTTTTAATAATTCATCATAGTTAAGTTCAGTACATACCTCATCAGTTTGTGCCATAAAGCATACATTAGCTTGTTCTCCATCACTATCTCTGTCATTGTCTGATGATGATGAAGAATCTGAGTTATCCCATGTTATTTTGAAAGCTTTCTTCTTTTTGAATTTTTCAAATTTGTTCTTTTTATCATTGTTGAGCTTGGGACAATCTTTCTTCATATGTTCAAATTGATCACATTCATAGCATTTGATTGACGTTTGATTTGTTGAGCTTGATTTTCCTCCTTTCTGAAATCTAGTCATTTTTCTAAACTTCTTGAATTTGTTATAGTTTTTGGTAATAAATACAGTTTCTTCTTCGCCTAAGTCGGAGTCTTCATTTGTTGTTGGGAATGCTAGGTTTTTCTTTTCTAAATTTTGTTATTTTCTTGTATGCAAATTAGCTTCATAGGACATTAAATTTTCTATCAATTCTTCAACTAAGAGTGTTGAGAGATCATTGGCTTCTTCGATAGCTAATACTTTTCTTTCCCACTCTGGAGTTAAAGAATTGAGTATTGTAGATATTAAGTTAAAATTTATGAATTTGACTACAAGTGCCATTAAATCATATTGGATGGTTTGGAATCTAGAGTACATATTTACTATAGATTCATTTTGTTTCATTTTAAATGATGAAAATTGATTTTATAAAATTTAACTTTTAGTTTGTTTAACTTTGTTTGTGCCTTCGTGTATAACTTGTAAGGTACGCCAAATATCATATGCAGTGTTACATAACATGATACGTGAAAATTCATTCTTATCTAATGAACAAAATAGAACATTCATAGCTTTGGCATTATTAGAAGCTGCGGTTTTTTATACATCATTCCATGTGTTCATAGCAGTGTCAGGTGCTTTATATTTATTTTGAGTAGCTGACCAAATTTCTAATCCATTAGCTTCCATAAAAATTCTCATACGTGTTGACCAATATGCATAGTTTGAACCATTAAAAATGGGGTTTGTGCTGTGGATTGACCTTCTTGAAAAATACTTACCATATTAAAGTGATTCAAAAACGTGTTACTGTACTTTGATCAAACCTTGCTTCGATACCAATAGAAAGTCTACAGAGTGGATCGGGTAGTGTATATGAAAGTATATGTGAAAAAATATATGATGCAACTAAAACAATATTAATCTAAGTAAATATAGAATAAGCACACCAGGATTTTATACTGGTTCGGACCTCCCGTCCTACATCCAGTCTCGAAGCTCCCCTTCGGAATTCGATTATCAAACGCTCTCGCTTCATCCGAAGGAATATGCTTGGTTACAGTAAGTTGTTCTTGTCAAATATATGTTCTATAACACTGATATTGACTAAATAGTACAAATGCTTCCAATATATATTAGAGAGTATTGTCTGTGAAGAACTGAATATATGGAAGAGTGAAATACAAGAATAGATTGCTAGAGTGCAGAAATCAAGAATATATGATAGAGTATGTAATTAGAGAGCGTAAGTGAGTAAGGTGATTTGTTCTTTTGATTCTTGATGCTATATATAGTTGTAGATAGGTATCTTGAGTAGTTGCATCCATTAACAAGTGTTCTACAGTTGCTTCTGTTGATGATGAAGAGTTGCAGCGAAGAGAAGCGGAGATGTCTATTCGAATGTAGGAGTTTAAGTTCATATTTGAAATCCTAGTTTGAAATCAAACGTCTGTAATATGTTTCAGACGTCTGATACCATATACATTTTTGAATGTAGTAGTAGATCAGACGTCTGAGTGCAATTGCCAAGCGTCTGGTTCAGCCTGTCTGTTCTTCCAGAGAACTATTTCAGACGTCTAGCTTGTGCATCCAAATGTCTAATATTGTGCATATCAGTTTTTGTGCTCTTTTTCTTGTGCTTCTTTGTTCCTATCGACTTGTAGTCTCTTGTAGTGTCCTTTGAGCATTGTTCTTGTCTTTCTAGTGATGTTGTTCTAGCAAGTACCTGTATACATAAATATATATGCATATTCGATATTTATTGTGTAGTTGTTGTCATCGAAACCGTGGATTTGATTTGCTAATAATTTGTACTTTAGACACTATAATAATATCAAATGTTTTGATAAAAATATTTGGTTATCGTAAGGTAAAGACTCGTCCGTATTTATGTATGCAAGATACCATTTCTTTTCAAAAAGGGTTTTGTTTGGCATCAAATTCGATCAATTACACTGTCATATATATTTTTGTTTTTCGTTTCTCATGCTAGTATGCCAGACTGACTTGGGTATTTTTAAAACTTGTGTCAGATCCGAGTAGTTTCAGGATTTAAGTGTAGACGCTTGGAGTTTCCAGAGAAGAGATGGAGATCTTCATCCTACGGTCGTAGATTATACACTGCATTTGTTTCATTGTTTTGGTTTTTCAGCATTTGTACGGACAAAGGTTTATAACTGCCCAGGCATAGTTTAGGATAACCTCTGATATATTTATTGAAATGTTTTCTGCTGTAAAGATTATTGGTTAACAATATATATTATTTCATTTGTGTAAGATTCTGTTCCATACCTTTGTTTTTTTCTTTACCCTTAACGATCGATTTTTTCGACACTTGAATTCTCGGCAAGCAATACAGTGGACGTATTAGTGTTTATTTTCGAGGGTCGAAAATCCCGACCGTACATTGATCATCTAAGATTTTTGCAAATCAAAATTTTGGCATTAATCTACGATTAATTTTTTTAAAACATAGCAGATTACATACTGAATTATGATTCATTCTCAGTGAATGGTAATAATGGTGACCAGCTATAAATCTGTTTTTGGGCCATGTCACCATTTCTAATATGTGAGTCCTGTTATTCATATATGCTGAATAAAGTATACTACCACTTTCGGAGAGACTGTCATATTGTTTACACAACATTTATCTCTGCAATTAGGGAGTTAATAGTTCACTTTAAATATTTTTAAAAATGCTTATATCTCCAAGGAACATGATTAACCACTTTATTCTAATACAATGACTGAAATTTATAATTCATCTTCATACAACCTAGATGTACCTATATTTAATCTAAAATTAACATATTAGTGACATATAAAGAGTTATAAAAAAATGCATTCGTTAAAAGTAAAAGCAACATCACTTTCTTATTTAAGTCATTTTCTATTCAAATCTTAACGGTCCAAATGACTAAATTAAATAATGATCTCGAAGAATAAATTGTTGCATAGCTAATAATTTTCCAAAACAACTTTTGGATTGAGAAAATGGGAATTACAACATGATTGGGGGCTTTACTGAATGTACGCAAATCAGATTTTTTTTTTCAATATAAAAGCAGCCGACTCAATAAATGTGTGTCTTTAGCTTAATAAACTTCAAAATTTTACAAAACACTTTAAAAAAAGTTGTTGCTTATGTTCTTAGATTTTTGGAATGAGAAAGATCATCAAAATCGGATAAACTGTTCAAAAGCCATAAGCGAATTAGTTTAACTCGTTTTATGCAATTTTGCATTTCGGAACAGCGACATTCTACATTTTTTATTCATGTATAAACCATAGCTAACTTCAAAATTTTGGGAAGCGTTCAACATGAAAGTTGTTAGATATAAAAATATCTAACTAACCAAAAAATCACCAAAATCCGATCATACAATCACTACATCACTACAAAACTTTTTGTAACAAGTTACATATATTCTTCTCCCATTTTTTTCCGAATATGAATTCAATTTCAAACCATTTCCAAATTCCAAATATTAAATTTCAAAATCAATATTTAAAATCTCTTATTCCCTTCAAAATCATTAAAAAAAAACCTATTATAATAATGATATAACAATTTTGAAATTCCATTTCTGTTATAACAAAATAATAAAAGATTCAACAAATTGGGAATTCATGTTAATGCCAACCTTAGAACTTTAGTTCCTTTTGCATTGGATTTCATTTCTTTTGAAATGATTTCCCAACATATTTACATGAATTATTATTTTCTTCAAGACATGCTTTACCTTATAAAATATTATACATTTTTTTCAAACTACATTATTTTTCTTTATTAAAATACCATGTGATATTACCTTTTCAAAAACATTATTCTCATTCCAAAGTATATTTTAAAACATCATTCTTTTACAAAATCTCAAACATCAGTCAAAAATATAATTTCAAAACATTGTATATATACATATCTTTTCAAAGTATTCATTTTTTTTCAAAGCGATTTCAAAACATCTTTACGTTATAATTACCAAATAATATACATTTCCTAAAATGGTGTGTAACTTATCTCGAAATATTAGTTTCTTTCCAAAATATTTTTATAACACTTTCAAAATCTTTACACTTTTTTCTTCAAAATAGTAATTCTTTCTAAATTATTGTGTCGAAATGTCTCATGCTAGTGTTTAGAAATCCCTATCGAATACATGTATACCTACATTGACCAGAATTCTTAAAGAACTAGATGGAAAATTTCCACCAAAACAAACTTCTAAAATATTTTCAATCGCTTTATAAAATCAAACATATATTTTATTAAATCACATGCTTGTTTGAATAAAAATATTTATTTTCAAAATTCACACACACAGATATATATATATATCCAATTCATTAACCATCATCAATAATTATAACCATGACACAACATTCATCGATAAAATCAAACAAGCAATAATATAACAGTAAGCACATATTCAAACAAGCAAACAAATTCCTTCAGTGGAAAAACTATCTATCATTTTCCATTATGCTACTCTGATTACTACTGGAACCTTTTCCTCAACTTGTCATATCACGATTTGGGATTGTGAAGTATTTGAAATGCGAGATTTGTATTAGGGTCCTTACTGCTTCCCCAACCGAACTATTGCATTCTAGTTTAAGCCACACAGAGGTTTATACACCATCATCAGTGCCAATACTACATGTCGAGCTAACAACTCCTTACCTCACTACCTCATGCTTACATATAAGGCAGAGATAAGGAATCTATTACTTAAACATAAAGACATGATCTCCCTCATGCTTACATATAAGGTCTACCGTTTCACATTTCAAAGTACTCCATTCTTGTGCCTCCCTCGTTTTCTTTTTAGCATACCACACATGCACAATCTTTTTTCCAAACCGATTGAAGAAAAACCCTAACATCCGTTCTCTAATTTGTTTTTTCACTCTATCCATATTCGCTTCCATTGAGAAAAATAACCCTACATTATCTTCCTACTTCGTAGTTGTAAGTAATTTTTCCCTTCCCATGGCATACTCTTCGATGTTCCTACTCCAACCGGCTACCAATGATGGAGTTTCAGTCTAAAACGAAAGGGCTATCATTTTATTAGGTAATTACTAAATCTTCCTCTACCCTCTTCTTGCTTGTCCCCCTGTGTTCATGGGCGATACCAAGTAATTCAAGTATGTTGAATACCACGGTGTATTAACTTTATATTAATTTCTGTAGTTTACAATTTCAACTAGTGTGTAACCCATGCGTTGCACACGATAATATTATCAAAGGAAATATCAAATATAGTCAAATATTTGACATACAATGTAATATGCTATGTTAAGCACATATTTATATAAGTTATGTGTTTTCAAATATCGGATACATGTTAGTCTATAAAAGAATATCATTTTCGGAAGAAAAATAATGTCATAACTTAAATGTAGCTTAGTTAAATGGAATTAAAGAGAACATTCCAATTAACTTGTAAATTATATTTTAATATAAAGTAGTAAGGAAAAATAAAGAGAGCTTTCATTATTTTGCATGTTTATTATTACTAAATATCATTTAAGAACGAAAACAACAATATAAACTTGAATGTAAAGTAATTGAAGTTAATTTAACAAAGATATAATTTGTATCTCAAACAAAATGTAGGTCAGAATGAAGGATAGACTTCTAAATAATCGTAAAAATCATAAACTATAAATATTAGTGATCTTGATATAAAATAAAAAATCGAAATAATAATTGACTCTAATTCTCATAATTCATAAGTGAGATATAATTCCTTCTACATTACTATTATTCAATAGAATATATTTAATAAATCATTCTATCAATAATTTAAGTTACATAAGAATAAATTACCAAAAATTATATCTATTATTATTTTGGATTATAAATATATATGTTTGAATTTAAAATAATTCTAGAAAAATGCATTTGAAATTTAAATAAACAATACGTTGAGTATAGTATTTAATTAATTCATATGCATAGTTAATGAGTATACAAATACATTAATAGAAAATTTATATTGCTATTTTCATATCTTTATGTTAACATAATATTTTTATTTTGTAAAGTAATAAAGTAATTTAAAATAATATTTCTCAAATTAAGCCAGTTGCATTTTAAATATCATACTTAAATAATGTATATGTCTAAATAGTTGTAAATAGTTATAGATACTGTTGTTTTTTATTCTAAATATTCACAGTGAAATATATTTTTAAGTTAGTTTCAAAATGACATTATGTTTTAAAGTTTTATTAAGTTATATTCTAGATTATACATAATATTTAGATTAGATTTAGATGAGAGTATAATATATATATATATATATATGTATGTATGTATGTATGTATGTATGTATACGCGTGCGCGCGCTTGCGCGTATATGAAATAAAAGATAACAAAGGTCATACTATTTTATTTTTGACTTACTAAAATAAGGAGAAGCTTCATGAAAAATCAATAGAGAGAACAAGGAAGAAATCTTTAAAAAAAAAGAATTAAGGAGAAAAATATATTTTATTCTATTTTACTATTATTTAACAGATTAGTACTTAGGTAAACATGTATATTAATTAATTTAATATATTGACAGAATAGATTATAAGTACTCGTATTTTTTAAGATTGTAAATATCTAAAATAATATATTTGGATTACAAAATAATTTGAAATTCATAACATTAAGTACACCATTTCATTGATTTATATTTGTTAAATAAATATAGACGAATTTATAGGAAAATTGTCGTTATTACTTTTTTCTTTTAGCATGTAAGATGTTATTTTTCGTAGTAAAATATATTAAAATATTGTTTTCGAATAGTTAAAAATAATAATTATTCATTATTTCATATTGTAACCATTTAAAATGATATATTTCATTTCAAATTAGTTTTACAGTAATATTTCTAAAGTTTAAGGAAATTAAATGTTAAAAATATTATTTTATCAATTTATACGTTAAAAATATATATATTTAAATAAAGATATATTATTATTTCCAAAATTTTATGTTTTAAAATATTTTATCTAATTTTAAAATAAGTTTAATTTATATTTTGATATTAAGAAATCAACATTAATTATTACTGATGTATCTAAATATGTGAAACAATTGTACGTATCTATTTATGTAATAAGTTTCAAAGAAAAAAATTAGCATAATGTTTTCCGTTTTGAAGTAATATTAAGTGAATTCGTGATCTTCTGTATGCTTGTGCACATGCGCATCCGGACATCTGTATGATGATGGGTTTTAGATGTTAATTTGAAAAACCGGTATTGAATTTTTTTTTAAATGTAATATAAGATAATAGGAAAAAAATCATAATTTACTATAATTGTAAATAATAGTAATAATAATAATAAAGTAATAGTTAGTATCGCATGCATTGCACATGCTAATATTGTAAATACATGGTACTCATACATTAAATATTGTTAAAATAAAATTTTGTTATGCAATGTTTTATATAATAATCACCAATAAACTTTTAATTATTGTTTATGCATATAATTTTTGTTAAGTGATTCATATATATTTTTATAATTGAAAAATATATTCGTTTTACCATTTTGTTACTGCGAATGGGATATGCAAATTGAAATTGTCATTTTGTTTGTAAAATTATCAAAGAACTTAATGATTATTAATCATTTGAATTTATTTATACATATGAATTTATAGTGTTTGGGCAATACATATACATGGTTTTGAATGTAAAATAATAATAGGAAATTCATGAAAACTTTGTAAATAACTGTAGAAAATATAAAATCTCGGTATATGAATATAAAATCACAGAAAAAATTAACATAATATTTTGGATAACTATAAAATGATAATTTATATAGCTTCAAAAATAAAATCGAAGAGAATTAATGAGTGGAGATGAAATTTTATTAAGATATATTTAGAATATATGATTAGATATTATGATATATTTAGAATATATGATTAAGATATATTATATATTTAGATTATATGACTAGATGTTATGAGTGGTATATAACAGGGGTTTGGAAGATTTCCTGCTGTTTCTGCAATGTATGATTAGATGTCATGAGTGTTATGTAATAGGGGATATATCTTCAGAAGATTTCTTGCAGTTTCCGCAATTCTAGAGTTACCATAAGATAGAGTCCTTGATATGTATTATAAATATGGATGTTGGTGATTAATAAGAATTCAATTTGAGTTTTACAAATTCTTCATGGTATCAGAGCCAAAGAACGATTTTTTTCTTCAAGAATAATTCGCTATTGCTGGTGGTGAAGATCAGTTGTTCACAAGTGAGTAGTGGAAAGCTATTTCAGACGTGATTGGTAGTAGTAAAATTTCCGAAAATCGATTAAATGGTAAGTTTGATATTACTTCATGGATTATCGATACCGAAGCAACCCATCATGTTACAGGGCAACGTTCATGGCTACTTGACACACAAAATCTTGAGTATTCTATTGGTTTGTCGAATGGTAAAAAAGTGATTGCTATTTTGGTGGGATCCGTATGTGTGTTGGACAAAATTACCCTCACTGGAGTACTTTATGTTCCAATTTGAGTTGCAATTTAATTTCTGTTTCTCAACTTAATGATGATTTACGAACTATTGTCCAATTTGATTCTCATATTTGTGCTATGCAAGACCAAACGGAGGAGCTGATTGGAACGGGAGTTAGGAGAGATGGACTGTACTACTTTAGCAAACCGGAATTTGTGTCAAAAGTTGAAGCAACATCAAATTTGGAGTTGTGGCATCGTCGGCTTGGGCATCCTACCGAAAAAGTTGTTAAATTAATTCCTCACGTCAAAAATAATAAAGATAGTTTAGATGAAGGGTGTGAAGTATGTATGCGTGCTAAACATCCTAGAGACAAGTTTACTTTAAGTGACAACAAAGCTTCTAGAATTTTTGAGAAAATACATTGTGATTTGTGGGGTCCATATCGACATGTTTCGTCGTGTGGGGCCCGTTATTTTTTTGACAATAGTTGATGATTTTTCGAGAGCAGTTTAGATTTATTTGTTGGTTGATAAATTAGAGGTGTTTCAAATGTTTATGTCCTTTGTTGCTATGGTCGATAGGCAATTTTCTCAAGCAATTAAGGTCATTTAAAGTGATAATGGAACTGAGTTTAATTGTTTGATTGATTATTTTAATGCAACTGCAATTTTGTTTCAAACTTCGTGTGTGGGTACTCCATAACGAAATGGGAGAGTTGAAAGGAGATATAAACATATTTTGAATGTGGGTAGGGCATTACGTTTTCAAGCATACTTGCCTATTTATTTTTGGGATGAAAGTATTCTTGCTGCCGCTCATTTAATTGATCGTACACCCTCTTCCATGTTACAAAATAAAACACCTTTTGAGATACTTTTTGACAAACCACCCTCTTTTGTTGCTATTGAACCTTTGGGTTCTTGTGCTTTGCTCATAATCAAAAGACTAAGGGAGATAAATTTGCAATTCGGAGTCGAAAGTGTATTTTTTGGGTTACCCGTTCGGGAACAAGGGGTGGAAATTATTTGATCTTGATACAAAGGAAATTTTCATATCTAGAGATGTGAAATTTGTAAAGGTGGTGTTCCCATTTGGGTGTTCGGAAGATGTTAATATAATATCTAGTGAGAATAATGATCATGATATTCATCAAGATTTTGCTGAAATAATTTATGAAGATGAGGATGTTGATCTTTTGATTAATGATAATGGGTATAATTCTCAAAATCACATGGACGAAATTCAATTTGACGCACAGGCCATTGTTCCAGAACTAGCGACCGCTGGGCCGAAACAGCGACCCACTATCACTACAACAAAAATACCTTTTCGCAACTACCAAAAACAGTTGTAATAGTTCTTTACAACGGACGACCGTCAGTCATAATATCTGGAGTTGTAATTGAGTTGAAGATTTTTACAACTGCTGCCGACAGTTGCAAGAGCAGTTGTAAAAAGAGCTTTTTACAACTGCTTTTGAAAGTTGTAGTAAAGTCTATCGTAACTGTTGCATTGACAGTTGCAATAGGTCTCTTTTGCAATTGCTAATAGCAGTTGCAACAATAACTTTTGCAACTGCTTTTGGCAGTTGTAACAGATTCATTTACAACTGTTATAGACAGTTGCAATAAATCTTTTTACAACTGCTACCAACAATTGCAATTCATCTTCCGACAACTGCCATTAACGATAAATTTCACAACATTATAATTAAAACCGATATTTCACTAATAATAACTACGATCGTTAACATTACTTGAAACAACATGAACCATTCACATTTAACAAAAGCTAAAACAATTCAATTTTACACCATTTTTGAATTCATAATTTTATTAAAAAACATAAGTAAATTCATAACATACGTCAATATAAATATAGATACGTACTAATTAAAAGAGATAAATTCCCCGTGCTAAGCAACAATCTTCCCAACCTCTTGTCCATGAGTACAGATGTATGAAGTAGACCTATATAGAATAGCTTAAGAATCCAGTTGAGTCTAATAGTACAGATGCAAATAACATGAGCGGGGTGGGGCCAGCAATCCAGCCCAGCTGCCCAATAGTCCATGCCAATGACAACACACCCGATCCGATAACAGCGGTGATGATGTGAGTACTGGCAGTCGGTACAGTTCCTGAAAATTGTGCTAAATAAACTGAAATGACAAGTGAACTAATAAACTGAACTAAACATACAAAGTCACGTATACCAATAAACTGAAATGAAACTGTGGAACTTGCATTGCCAAACCAAAATAGAACTGAACCAACATAGAATTGAACTAATAAACATAACTGAACCGTACATGGAAGAAATAGAACTGATGTAAAATACATCTTTTATGCACCCGTAGGGAAATGAAATTGGCAATTAAGATCTCATAGAATTGAAACATAAAAAATGTACTAAAACATGCATTCAGAGACTATATATGGTTTTTAGTTCAATGGCTTAATTTTCATAAAACTAATACAGAGATAATTATAAAAAGGGTTCAACACTGAACTGTCAGAAACAACTTTATATATATCAAACAAAAGACAGGCAGAACTTTCGCTTAATCCAAAATCACAGACACCGATCTCACCATGGCTATTCTAAGATATATTATTACTATGTGTTTATCAAGCCTAAATACATAACACCTCCTTTCCTTACTAGTATATTTGTTGTCAGTTATGTATATTTAAAGGCTAAGTCTAAGTCAACTTTTAATATTGTAGTCCTGTGTTTAAACCTGTAGTCTATAGGTTGGTTGGCAAGTTATTCAATATTATGGTTTTAAGTCAATTGAGTTGAGAAGTGCATGACACATTGATACTGACTATAGCAATATAAGATTGATTCACTATATTTGAATATACCGTTATTAGTTATGAAAATTTCGCTGTAACGGAAATAGCAAACCTTGGTTAGATATTGGTTATGCCACTTGCAAATGCTCCAAATATGTAAATTACTATGACCCATATATCCAATTTAGCCTTCTCACCGTGTAATCAACTGCAAATACACAGATAATGCAGTCAAGTAACTGAGACGTAGAACTGATTTTAGTGCATAGACATTGTAAAATGATAGGTTGATGTTCCATTGATTTTAATGCAGTGTAAGTGATCAAATGAGTTTACTTCTGTAGAAAAAGGAAGATACCACACAAAATAAAAGTTCCAGCCACAAGAATCCACCCAAGAAAAACAAATCAAGAATTAAATCAAACATAACTTACTGCCAAATGAAACCCAATCAATAGGAAAATATTCCTAGTTTTCTCATAGGTTCACACAACAATAAAATAGCTAAAAAATAAAAGTAGCGAAATAATCAAAACATAACTCAACCAGCAATGACCTGGCACATACTAATAAATAGATACAAAAAATGATAATAAAAAGTATGAAGTAAGAGGCCATACCTATATCAGAGGCAACGACGAGCAAATCAGATGGCAGAGCAAAGCGCGGTTAGGGTTCGCGGGTTTCATGGATGGCAACGACAGCGAGTGGTCCTATATTACATTCATATCTACGCAACTTCATGACTATATGATGGAAGTCTCTGTTTGACCTGATTTTGTGTAGTTGAATTCGAAATTCTGAATAATCACATAAATATATACTAAACAGAAACATTCGTTTGCTATAGTCCAGTAATTGTTAAATGTGCGTGATACGTATATGGTCTAGCATTTCAACCACCAACTCATTTGTTTGCAACTAGCATGTAATGAATCTTTTTATATAATGAATCCCTTTTTTTATTTTTCCATTTATTTAGCTTCTAGATTTACTCAAAAGGTGCCTGAACTCAAAGTCTCTGTTATCAGGTGTTTACTTTCAAGAGCCCATCTCTGTTTTGGGCTGTATGGTCAACCTACATAAAAGCATTGATGTCGATTTTGTCAAGTCAGAATTGACATTACTAAATCTTAAGCTGGCACTTTCCTATCTTTGACCGATGAAATGCCAGCTGGTAGAGGCAAATTTATAGGTTGTGCTATCAGTGACGTTGATAAGATAGCTACTGCCTACTGCTTCTTATAAATGTGAACATGGAGTGAAACACATTATAGTGCAAGAAATTAAATTTCTTTTTTATTTGTTATATTAAATACCTTTTATTTTTTCTTTTCAACAGTTTTGATATTAAAGCTGGATATGACTACAAAAGCGGATAGTATAATTTTAAGGGGATTAGACATCTAAAAATAAATTATAATAATAAAGACATGATAAATGTAACCATCTCAAATGACCATGAAAATTATTATAATAACCGAGTTAAACTCTGTTTTAAACTGGGTCAAACTAAGTTTAGAACCATGTTAAATGTATGTGATATGTGTATACGTAGATATATTATTATTTTTCCTACTATAACTGTTACTATTTATATAATATGTACAATATATTGTTACTATTACTGTTATTATTTATGTAAAGAATTATTTTTGTTGACATTTACAAAGATATATTACATACATACATATAAATAGTAATTGTACATATTTTGACGAGGGTACTAACTATGGTGAATGTGCTGTTGTGCATGGGGATATTGTCAACTGTGAAGGTCATACAAAAAAAAATGACATTGTTTGGGAAATACCTAAGGCGTATTACCATAAGTAGTCACTGGTTCTTCCATTATATTTTGTTTACAATTGATGTTCTGTTGAAAAGAAATGTTAGACACGCACTAATAAATTAAATGTACATCGATTACTTAACACAATGAATCAATTATAACTTACAGGCATAAAAAATCCGAGAGCTCTTTCATTTGAGCCAAATAATGAGAAGAAAACACCTAATAACTGATGCAATAGTGCTTACTACTACCATTAATTTATAATCTCACAACATAGTTCAATTTTCTTTTTTCTTTTTTTCCAGACTTCAGTTTCACTTCATCAGTGCATTGTCCACTTACACACTTCTCAAACATAAATTTATTTTGATGGAACATTTCACTTTATTTTGATGAGATTCAAACCACCTCTTTGTAATAATTTATTAATAAACTAAGTTACTAGGAACTTTCATCAACTAAAAACTTTCATAAAAAACATCTTTGTCCCGCATATTTTAGATATACGAAAAAGATGATATCACATGAATCAACTCCTAATATTCCTAATACTATTCAATTATCTGACTTAAGAAAGATACAATGTGGTCTAATTGTCATTTACATAAAAAAGAAATAACTACCTAACACTGTTATGGTTTTTGAGCATTGATGAAGAGCAGAGCGGAGCGTTGAGCATGGATCATTGTGTTGCAAGGGTACGTGAACTGGTTGGGCATGAAACGAAGATGGGCAGTTTAACTCTGATGCGATGATGCAGAGATGGACAGTGTGAGCTCATGAGAGTGTTGAAGAAGGAGCTGCTGCATTGACGGGTTGTGAATAAGATAAGCTGCTGCAAACTATATGTGCTGAGATCAAGTGGCCCAAAGGAGCTACTACTATGTAATATAATCGTTGTATGCCATAAGCATTGCTACAGGCTAGATTTGACTAGACTGATCATCAGCTGTAACTGGGGTCAGTAACGATGATCTGACCTGATGCCAAAAAACATAGATTTTGGTAACGTACACAATAAAGAATTTATTTAAAGAACAATGATGAATATATACACAATGACCTAATTACATCATAAGCCATACATAATAATGAATCACATCCAAGGAATAAAGATGTAGTAATATGGAATAAACAAATGCTAATAAAATAATGATGATGGTGCGGAAATAGAAGACTGCAAAAGCTTACTAATTAAATTTATTCTTATTAATCAAAGCATGTCGTAGTTCACAATTTTGGTGAGCTTTCAAGGAACAGTTAATGAAAAAAGTGGATATTGCTTGATGTATAGTAATTCTAATAAACTACCCAGGCTAATAAAAGTAAAAGATTCTGAATAAACAAAAACAAATAAAGCCATCAAAAAGCTTGACTGTGCAAAGATCTTTAAGCTTGGACCAAACCTTGATTCGGTAGTTATTCTCTTTTCAAACTGAAGCCTAAAATAGACCGATAAGTGAATTATATCGCATGTACAACACATGATTCTGTAGTGAACTTAGCGACAAAAAATACATAAATACACACTGCTTCTAATTTGAACATATGAACTAATAGGTTCCAACGCTCAGAATACTATTCAGCTACTGCACTGCAAACTGCAAATGCATAGTTAGTTCACTGATAGATACCGACGCTCCTAATACCATTCAGCTATTATAGTAAAAATACTTAGTTAGTTCTCTATATGAAATTCTTACTCACTTCAAATATAAATTATTCCGGACAAACTGTATTCAGTAGAAAGTATCAAGGATATCCACTATTCATTACTAAAAAACAAGGGGAGAAGGAATACTCTTGTAATATTATACGGAAGAATAATTAAATAAAAAAGATATTCTTAATTTAAATTACCATTTTCTTGATGAAGTCTTCAAATGCCACAAATGCTGTAACGACCCGATTTTTCGACTTTCAAAAGTCAACATTAATACGTCCACTGTATCAACTGTCAAACCGTCGAATGCCGAAAAACCCAACCATTAGGGTTTTAAGAAGAAGAAGAAGATAGAAGAAAAAACAGAAACAATAACAGAATTTCATATTTCGCAGCAGAACAAATATAACAGATAAATGAATACCCTTTAAAACAAAGAACTATATCAGTTTTACATACATCGCATTATCAGAGTTTACAACGACATCATTCAACACTAGGCATTTACAACATCTAATCCAAATTAAAACTGGACTTAACAGCAATCCCAACGCAGCGGATAATACATAATATAATGATATGTCTCTCCAGCCAACTTGCCTTCAGATCTCCATGGAAACTCTTTTTCTGACTTCGCTCCAGAATAACGGAAACCTGACTCTAGGCTGCCCGTGTGGAAAATTTTGGGCACCCAGAGTTTAGAAAGGTAACAATAAACTCCAGGCTAGTCATGGGACTGATGTGAGATCTTAAAAACAATTATTTTTTAACAAAAGAAAAAAAGGGGAATAAAATAAATTCGCAATACTTTTTGGAAAATGAAACTACCATAAGGCCTCCCGGTACACACACAATGCAATCGCAGACTTGGGGGAGATTTCTCCTTGTGATAGTCAAACATGCTTGATACGCAAAAATCCTTTTTAATATTATCATTAGTGCATAGTGTGGAAAACATTTCGAACGTATAATATTAATCTTAACCAGCATAAGTACCATTATATTATGCCTGCTATAGCTACCTCCTGAGGAAGCAGGTTATACAATTGCATTCGTAAAGGGCGTGTATTTATGATTGGATTTCCAACAAATGGTCAGGCTAAGGAACTTCCTATTGCCACATGGGTACGCCTCTAGGGGAATGCCCCGAGAACTTAACCAGCTCTCTGCCAACACAAGGCCGGGTTACCTCTATAACTAGGTAACTACTACACGAGTATGTCATCCCCCAGTAGTTTGCGACCTTTATCCGAGGATTCTCAACCACAATGCAACAACCACAAAGTATAATAAATTTGCAGCAACAATATAGGTAGTATCTGGTCTCAATACCATGATACTACCCTTTTCCAGAAGGAAATGACATACCCTACCCCCAAATAACCTTTCCGCATCTTTCCTGTTTCGACCATTTCCGGGGTGTGAGGTCCGATGAAGTCTCGCCTACAAAGCTACACTTTTCACAAAGTCATACTTCGATCAAAAAATGATCAACAGCACTTCGTATGCCACATTACCAAATTGGGAATATATCACTAGTAACCATCAACTATATAACCTCTGAGCTCGTACGTCTCAGAGAAGGGTGTTAAGCTAAGAGAATAAATTCTCCACCACCAACAGAAATGTATTTAATAGAAACCAGCTTTACATCTCAAAGTGTAACATCAGACAACATCCATACAAGTCCGTTCCGGGATCAAATGGAACCGAAGGCACTTCAAAGAAGCCCTTGCAAATACGAATATTCTCAAATCACGTTCAGAATCCCCATCGCAAAGGCTGATAAAATCTCTATACCGGAGCAACCCGGTGCAGAGACATTCGACAGGTAATCCTTTTATTTTTGAAAATACTCGATCTTCAACACCATCTTCAAATGCAATCTCATTTCGTCGTATCATCATTCAGAGTGGGTTTTATGACACAAGGTCCTCTCTCTCGGCTAATCCGAATAACGAGCGCTTATTTTAAAAATAAGTGTTACATTCAGATTCAAACAAATCACAGCAAATTTCCATTTTGATCTTCTAAACAAAAGATCCATCATAATTACAAATGTTCGATGTGGTTTTCGAATGTCCATTTGGAATCCGACCCCCAGTCGCATCGAAATTCAAATGCCATTAAAAGGCCAATATTGATAGTTAGTTATTTAACTATCAATCAACATTCACAACAATCACCAAGATTTAAATAATTTTCCCCGATTATTTATTTTAAAAAATATCTTCGCAAGATAAAATTTTGGCACTTCAACCCTTTGAAAAAAAAATTCAAATCACTTTTCACCTTTCCATCTTTTGAAAACAAATTTCAAATCACTTTTCACACTTCAATCCTTTGAAAACAAATTTCAAATCACTTTCCTCACGTGGAATAAATTTCCAAATATTTATTTAATTCCACTGAAAATTTGCCGAGTTCAAATACTTTAAAAATAATTTAAAATACTTATCCAAACATATATACTTGGAAATATTTATAATAAAACTATTTTGAAACACTTTCTTAAATATTAGTTATGAAAATATTATACTAATACTCATAAAAACTTAAGTCCAAAACTAATTTTTAAAATAAAATTAGTAGATAGAGTTTAAATATTTAAATAACCCTTTTATAAATCTAATATCAATTAAAATTTTAAATTAATCACTTCTATAATTAATTAAAATAAATCTTTACTTTAAAGATTTAAAAACAACTCATGAAATAATTTCTCTAAAATATTCTTTTAAGATCAACTTTAAAACATTTTATTTTATACTTCAAAGCTTGAAATATACTCGGCTTCCCAGGGAAGAATACACTTTCCATTTCAAAATGGTACATTTAAATAAATCAATAAAACAATAAATCCTTTTCGATTTATTTTAAATTTACATTCCAATTCCGCAAGTTTCTTTCCACACTTTAAAAACAAACCAATGTTTATTTTAAAATAAATTTCCCTTTCATTTATAAATTCTCAGTTTGAATTTAATTTTTCAAATATCCGTAGATATACGATTTTTTTAAATCGTTTCCAAATATTCACTTTCAACACCAAATCATTTTCAAATAGATTTCCAAATTTATTTCAAATACTAAATCAAATCCCAAATTTATTTTCCAAACATTTATTTCAAACACCAAATCGATTTCAGAATTGATTTTCCAAAATTTATTTTTAAACACCAAATCAATTTTAGATCGATTTCCCAAATATTCATTATTTTTACCGAATCAATATCAAATTAATTTTCCAATCTATTTTCAAAATACCAAATCAAATTTAAAATTGATTCTCAAATTTATTTCAAACACCAAATTTATTATCTTTTGAAACAAATTCCTTCTTTTAAATTTATTTAATTTTCTAAAATTAATTTACTATAAATTTACTACTTAAATTACAAAAATCCAATTTCTATTTATTTCTGGTATCCTACGATCTCAAAAATATATTCGGCTAAATTTTAGCCTTCAACGATTTCAATCACAATATAATCACACACAGATTATAAATAAATCAACACATAATATTGAAACAAATTCTATTATTTGAGGAATCCAGTTGGATCCCTCCAACCTGTTTTCCCTGCATCCACAGACGTTAGCACAACAAATAAATACCCATTCCACTTTGAGGTGGAATGTCGCGGTATATAGGATTTTATATAGTATCATCCGCTATTATGCGGCGCATAGGGTGTCATCCACTATATAATGTGGAAAATCAATCACTCCAAATACGTATATAATACCAATTCGGCTTCGAGGTGGAATGTCGCGGTATATGGGTTTAATATAATATCATCCGCTATTATGCGGCGCATAGGGTCTAAACTAATATACTGATAATTATTTATCATCCAAGCACACAGTCAACCATTTTAAATTTAACTATTTAAAATTAAATCAAAAAAATTTGAGTGAGTGAGAAGATCTCACCTTTTATTATGCATGCAATACAATTTCTTTCCAGCTTGTTTTTTTCATTGTATCAGACCTTGTATAGACAATTTTATACAATTGATTAATATTCGAAATAAATCGAATAATCTTTTTTTATTTAATAATTAAATTAACCAATGATAATACCTTTAAATTCAAACCAACTCCATTTAATAAATTTATTTAACTAAAAATTTAAATTTAAAACTAAATTCCCTTTAATGAATTTTCTTTAGTAACCAAAAGAATCAAATAAGTTTATTAAATAAATCAAACACCTTAATAAATTATTCCTAACCCATTCTTTCCACTAGTAAATGATATATTTTTTATAAAAAATATATATATTCTAGTAACTAAAATAACCAAATTTATTTATTGTAGATTTCTGATAACTCACAACTTAAATTAAAGTTTTTACTAACATTAAATTAAATCGGAACTGTAAATCCCTATATATTTTTCTCAGAAAATATCAATAATAAATTTCACTTTACTGTAAATATCTTTTTTTCTTTCTCTGCCTATATATTTATTCATGTATATATAAATAAATTTTAAAAGAAATACCTTACTAACATGTTCGCTCAATCCAATATTGTATACTACCCCAATTCGAATTTGATTTCCATCGATCCCAACAGTGTCACGTTTGAATCCATCTCGACGTCGGCCATTGACATTTGCCACAACCTTAAATCAATCGCAAGCCCACGTCTTTGCCGTCGAGAACCATCACGATGTGCCGCCGCTCGAATCTACTCCTGCTCGTTCTCCCTCATGCGAGCCCTCGCGAGCTACCTAGACGCGCCGCCGCGCCATAATTACCGAAGTAGAAGACGTCTCTGAAGCCTCCTCCACGCGCGACCAGCTTGTTTTTTTCATTGTATCCGACCTTGTATAGACAATTTTATACAATTGATTAATATTCGAAATAAATCGAATAATCAGTTTTCATTTAATAATTAAATTAACCAATGATAATACCTTTAAATTCAAACCAACTCCATTCAATAAATTTATTTAACTAAAAATTTAAATTTAAAAATAAATTCCCTTTAATGAATTTTCTTTAGTAACCAAAAGAATCAAATAAGTTTATTAAATAAATCAAACACCTTAATAAATTATTCTTAACCCATTCTTTCCACTAGTAAATGATATTTTTTTTAAATATATATATATATATATATATATATATATATATATATATATATATATATATATATATTCTAGTAACTAAAATAACCAAATTTATTTATTGTAGATTCCTGATAAGCCACAACTTAAATTAAAGTTTTTACTAACATTAAATTAAATCGGAACTGTAAACCCCTATATATTTTTCTCAGAAAATATCAATAATAAATTTCACTTTACTGTAAATATCTTTTTTTCTTTCTCTGCCTATATATTTATACATGTATATATAAATAAATTTTAAAAGAAATACCTTACTAACATGTTCGCTCAATCCAATATTGTATACTGTCCCAATTCGAATTTGATTTCCATCGATCCCAACAGTGTCACGTTTGAATCCATCTCGACGTCGGCCATTGACATTTGCCACAACCTTAAATCAATCGCGAGCCCACGTCTTTGCCGCCGAGAACCATCACGATGCGCTGCCGCTCGAATCTACTCCTGCTCGATCTCCCTCATGCGTGCCCTCGCGAGCTACCTAGACGCGCCGCCGTGCCATAATTACCGAAGTAGAAGACGTCTCTGAAGCCTACTCCACGCGCGACTCACTTCGAGCTTCGAACGAGCTTGCCTCGATCGCGGCTACTTGATTTGAACACGAAGCCCTTATACTTGATTCAGGAGCGAGATGATTTGATTCGGTTCCTTTTTCTTTTTCTTTTTTTTATCAGATCGAACGAATTCGGTTTCTGGTTTTCGATTTAGGGAAATAGCGGCCGCTCATGGTTTTAAAATTTTCAGTTGCCATTGATTTTTTCTTTGTTCGATTTTTTCTTGAACGAGAATGAAATCGTTTTTATTTTTCTTTCTTTCTTTTTTATTTTGGACGTGATAAAAAAAAGTTCAACGCGTGTAAACATAGAGGTATGAACATAAACACATGTTGAAAATCCTATACGTGTAAATATTGCCCTGTAAAAATATTATATCCAATATGTATATTATTCTTAAATTTTAAATTTAAATCGTTTCAATAAACGCAGCTTAAAATCTCGATCTCCAATCGAGGCGTGCCACCAGGCGTTTATAATGTTATACGCCTATTCCAAACATGATGGAAAAGGTTTCGAGTCCAAATCTAATCGTATGGAGAAGATAACTTTTTTTTGAACCTAGTTATTAAATTAAATTTCGATAGAATTTTCAGCGCGTTTGCTTGTCGTACGGCTACACAACAACTCCGAATGCTATGAAAATTGAAATCCGATAGTAATACAATATTACAGTTAAAATGGAATTGGTTTCGTTGAAATCCGAGATCGTGCCTCAGAAAGCTGTTTTTAAATATCGATTTAAATGATATAAATTCAAAAGCGAACAAAACAGTTTCAAATTAATTTTTTTGAAGCTCACATTATCTTCAGTATCATAAATATAAATTTTCTAAGCCTTTAAAATATTTTTAATCAACTTATTAGCTGAAGATTCAAATTTTTATCCAACTTCAATAAGTTAAATTCGGTAATTTAATTGCCAAATCCATAGCAATATTCGAAATTCAAGTTAAAAATAACTTCCAATATTTAAAATTAGTTAAATATTTACATTTTCAAGCGTTCAAAATTCTGGGTCGTCACATTCTTCACCCCTTAAAAGAATTTCGTCCCGAAATTACTAGTTAAGAAGAATGATCCTTAACCCGTGATCATTTTTCAAAAACCAAACAGTTTCAACTTTCCAAAACAAATCTTTCAATTAGAGACCCATTATCATTTCAACTAACTTTCTAAAACCTTCCATATCTTCCAACAACATTATTTTCTTAACAATTCAAATTTAAATCTAAATTCAAATTTTAATCTTTCAAAATTTTCTCAAAATTTTTCGAACTCCCTAAATTTTCGAAAAATTTCGCCAGCGTCTCCTTTGCGCGGCTAGCTCGGTACTACTACAAAATGGCACCACGGGCCCCCAGATTTCAAAAGAAAACAAAAAGCCAAGCGGGTGGACAAGAAAATCATCAAATTTCATATTGAAATTTAAATACATACCTTTTTTCGAGCAATTTAAATTATCTTCAGAATCAAAATCCAATTTATCCTTTGTCTTTAACACATCTGTATATCATGATATCCATAATGTCCAATTTCAACATTCAAAAATCATTTTTGCACATTTGTTTACAAATGTTCGAATACTTCTTAAACCATTTTTACTTCACTATTGAAGTTGTATATCCAATTTCATTCAATCTCACATTTTTTATTTCATTTGAATTAATTTACAATTTCACTTCTATTTGAATTCAATTTACCTTCTCAATATTGAATTTTATCAAGTATTTCCATTCACAACTGATTCATCTCACTATTTTAAATTAGTTTCATTTACAAATTCATTACAAATTCCAATTCATTTATCTCAAACCATTTTTTTCCCACCTTTATTAACTTTAGTTCACTTCAAACTACTTTTACAACTTCATTTTATTTCGCGCAATTCGAATTGGTTTTCAATATTCAGTTTCAATTCCAGTTTTATTCCTTTGCTCATTCCCAAAAATTTATTTTCAATTCACCATTTTGGTTTATAACCACTTATATTTAAACTGGATTTCAAATTCCATATGAATTTAATTTACCTTTTATTTATAATTATTGAATTCAGTTCATTTCAAACCATATGAAATTTGTCATTCCTTCAATTAGTTTCACTTACTAAATTTATTTTAATACTTCGCTTTGTTTATCACAAATCAAATTCAATTCCAATTCTAATCCTATTTGCTTACAAAGTCGAAATGAATCTCAACTTTATATTTCACTTTCATTTACTTGCAATTGTAAATTTATTTATTCATTCACAATTTATTTTCCACCTTAATAGATTTTATTCCAATCATTTAGTCTATAAGACTTCTCAAGTTCACCTTTATTCAAATTAACTCAAGTTAATTTCAGTTTAATCTAAATTTTCTAAGTTTCAAACTTATTATTCCATAACTTTTTTTTATAGTATTCCAGAATCTTTTCAAAACTTCAAAACCATTTTTGAAATCAATTCAAATTATCCATTTAAATTTCTAAAACCAACCTAGTTGTCCAAACAACTTCAATTTAAAACAATTTAGCAGCAATTCCTCTCTTGGAAACTCGAAAATGAACACCGACGATGTCGCGATCATCATCGAATTTATTTTCCAGCAACCGAAAAGAGTTTAGAGCTTTTTATCCCTTCAAAACATTTTTTTTACAAAACCTTTGAAAACTCATTTTCAAACTCAAGGGAATTTAAACTTTTCCAAATCTCCAAATTTCAAAACTTACAAACTCTTTCAAAAACATTTCCAAATATTCCTCTAGAATTCTATTTCAAATTTATAAATCACATTTACATTTACAATTCCCATTTGTAAATGGATTTTATTTTCTTAGTTCTTTGTTTATCATTTCAATTTCTTATTCAACAATAATGATAATACATCAATATTATCAGTTTCTAACAAACAAGCAACCATATACTACTATAATAATTTACAAAAAATTATTTCCTTCATATTCGAAAATAGTTTTTGGTAAAATTATTTCATTTACCCTATTTTAAAACAATACTGTGTCGGTTTATCTTGTTTAAGAGTTTAGAAACTCCTATCGACATAGGTAGCTAGACTGCACCGACCAGAATCTACAAACACTCAACCGATAAGTCAACACAATATAAAACAATTTTTATATTCACCAACAAATACACGCTAATATCTATTATTGCACTCAAACTCATTCTAGAGTACTGCTGACTCTATCTCTAATGAGTAACACCCACCAGAGCCAAGGTTGTCGCTTAACCAAATGCTCTAATACCACGTTGTAACGACCCGATTTTTCGACTTTCGAAAGTCGACATTAATACGTCCACTGTATCAGCTGCCGAGCCATCGAATGCCGAAAAACCAAACCATTAGGGTTTTAAGAAGAAGGAAAAGAAACATAAACAATAGCCGAATCTCATATTTCGCAGCGGAACAAATATAATAGATAAATGAATAATCTTTAAAACAAAGAACTATATCAGTTTTACATACATCACATTATCAGAGTTTACAACGACACCATTCAACGCTAGGCATTTACAACATCTAATCCAAATTAAAACTGGACTTAATAGCAATCCCCACGCAGCGGATAATACATAATATAATGATACGTCTCGCCATCCAACTTGCCTTCAGATCTCCACAGCAACTCTTTTTCTGACTTCGCTCAGAATAACTGAAACCTGACTCTAGGCTGCCCGTGTGGAAAACTATGGTTACCCAGAGTTTAGAAAGGAAACAATAAACTCCAGGTTAGTCATGAGACTGGTGTGAGATCTTAAAAACGGTTATTCTTTAAAAAAAACAAAAGGGGAATAAAAGAAATTCGCAATGCTTTCTGGAAAATAAAACTACCATAAGGCCTTCCGGCACACACACAATGCAATCGCAGAGTTAGGGGAGATTTTTCCTTATGATAGTCAAACATGCTTGATACACAAAAATCCCTTTTAATGTTATCATTAGTGCATAGTGTGGAAAACATTTCGAAAGTATAATATTAATCTTTGCCAGCATAGGTACCATTATATTATGCCTGCTATAGCTACCTCCTGAGGAGGCAGGATATACAATTGCAATCATAAAGGGCACGTATTGATGATTGGATTTCCAACAAATGGTCAGGCTAAGGAACTTCCTATTGCCACATGGGTACGACTCTGGAGGGATGCCCCGAGAACTTAACCAGCTCTCTGCCAACACAAGGCAGGGTTACCTATGTAACTAGGTAACTACTACACGAGTATGTCATCCTTCGGTCGTTTGCGACCTTTATCCGAGAATCCTCAACCACAAAGTAACAACCATAAAGTATAATAAATTTGCAGCAACAACATAGGTAAAGTATCTGGGCTCCATACCATGATACTACCCTTTTCCAGAAGGAAATGACATACCCTTAGGGGAGCTACCTCCAAATAACCTTGCCACATCTTTCATGTTTCGACCATTTCCGCGGTGTGAGGTCCGACGAAGTCTCGTCCATAAAGCTACACTTTTCACAAAATCATACTTCGATCAACAAATGATCAGCACTACTTCGCATGCCACATTATCAAATTGGGAATGTTTCACTAGTAACCATCAACTACATAACCCCTAAACTCGTACGTCTCAGAGAAGGGTGTTAAGCTAAGAGAATAAATTCTCCGCCACTAACATAAATGTATTTGATATAAACCAGCTTTACACCTCAAAGTGTAACCTCAGACACACATCCATACAAGTCCGTTCCGAGATCGAACGGAACCGAAGGCACTTCAAAGAAGCCCTTGAAAATACGGATATTCACAAATCACGTCCGAAATCCCCGTCACAAAGGGTGATAAATCTCTATACCGGAGCAACCCGGTGCAGAGACATTCGACAGGTAATCCTTTCATTTTGAAAATACCCGATCTTCAACACCATCTTCAAATGCAATCCCATTTCGTCATATCATTATTCGGAATGGGTATTATGACACAAGGTCCTCTCCCGGCTAATCCGAATAACGAGTGCTTATTTTAAAAATAAGTGTTACATTCAGATTCAAACAAATCACAACAAATTTCCACTTTGATCTTTTAAACAAAAGATCCATCACAATCACAAAAGTTCGATGTGGTTTTCGAATATCCATTTGGGATCCGACCCCTGGTCGCATCGATTTCAAATGCCATTAAAAGGCCAATATTGATAGTCAGTTATTTAGCTATCAATCAATATTCACAACAATCACCAAGATTTAAATAATTTTTCCCCAATTATTTATTTTCAAAAATATCTTCACAAGATAAAATTTTGACACTTCAACCCTTTGAAAATAAATTTCAAATCATTTTTCACCTTTCAATCTTTTGAAAACAAATTTCAAATTGCTCTTCACACTTCAATCCTTTGAAAACAAATTTCAAATCACCTTCCTCACGTGGAATAAATTTTCAAATATTTATTTAATTCCACTGAAAATTTGTCGAGTTCAAATACTTTAAAAATAATTTAAAATACTTATCCAAACATATATACTTGGTAATATTTATAATAAAACAATTTTGAAACACTTGCTTAAATATTAGTTTTGAAAATATTATACTAATAACTCATAAAAACTTAAGTCCAAAACTAATTTTTAAAATAAAATTAGTAGCTAGGGTTTAAATATTTAAATAACCCATTTCTAAATCAAATATCAATTAAAATTTTAAATTAATCACTTATATAATTAGTTAAAATAAATCTTTACTTTAAAGATTTAAAAACAACACAAGAAATAATTTCTCTAAAATATTCTTTTAAAATCAACTTTAAAACTTTTTATTTTATACTTCAAAGCTACTTTGAAATATATTCGGCTTCCCAGGGAAGAATACACTTTCCATTTCAAAATGACACATTTAAATAAATCAATAAATCCTTTTCGATTTATTTTAAATTTACAATCCAAATACGTAAGTTTCTTTCCACACTTTAAAAATGAACCAATGTTTATTTAAAAACAAATTTCCGTTTCCTTTATAAATTCCCATTGTGAATTTAAATTTTCAAATATCCACAGATATACGATTTTTTTAATCATTTTCCAAATATTCACTTTCAACGCCAAATCAATTTTTAAATTGATTTCCAAATTTATTTCAAATACCAAATCAAATCCCAAATTTATTTTTCAAGCATTTATTTCAGACACCAAATCGATTTCAGAATTGATTTTCCAAACTTTATTTTTAAACACCAAATCAATTTTAGATCGATTTCCCAAATATTCATTATTGTTACCAAATCAATATCAAATTGATTTTCCAATCTATTTTCAAAACACCAAATCAAATTTCAAATTGATTCTCAAATTAATTTCAAGCACCAAATTTATTATCTTTTTGAAACAGATTCCTTCTTTATTTAATTTTCTAAAATCAATTTTCTACTTAAATTTCAAAAATCCAATTTTTATTTATTTCTGGTATCCTACGATCCCAAAAATATATTCGACCAAATTTTAGCCTTCAACGATTTCAATCACAATATAATCATACACAGATTATAAATAAATCAATACACAATATTGAAACAAATTCTATTATTTGAGGAATCCAGTTGGATCTCTCCAACATGTTTTCCCTACATCCACAGACGTTAGCACAACAAATAAATACCCATTCCACTTCGAGGTGGAATATCGCGGTATATGGGATTTTATATAATATCATCCGCTATTATGCGGCGCATAGGGTCTCATCCGCTATATAATGCAGGAAATCAATCACTCCAAATATATATATAATACCAATTCGACTTCGAGGTGGAATATCGCAGTATATGGGTTTAATATAATATCATCCGCTATTATGCGGCGCATATGGTCTAAACTAATATACTGATAATTATTTATCATCCAAGCACACAATCAACCATTTTAAATTTAACTATTTAAAACTAAATCAAAAAAAATTTGATGAGTGAGAAGATCTCACCTTTTATTATGCATGCAATGCAATTTCTTTCCAACTTGTTTTCTTCATTGTATTAGACCTTGTATAGACAATTTTATACAATTGATTAATATTCGAAATAAATCGAATAATCAATTTTCATTTAATAATTAAATTAACCATTGATTTTATTTTAAATTGATACCTTTAAATTCAAACCAATTACATTTAATAAATTTATTTAATTAATAATTTAAATCTAAAACTAAATTCCCTTTAATGAATTTAATTTAGTAAATCAAATAAGTTTATTAAATAAATCAAACACCTTAATAAATTATTCTTAACCCATTCTTTCCACTAGTAAATGATATTTCTTTTTAAAAAATATATATTTTTTCTACTAACTAAAATAAACAAATTTATTTATTGTAGATTCCTAGTAACCCACAACTTAAATTAAAGCTTTTACTAACATTAGATCAAATCGGAACTGTAAATCCTTATATATTGTTCTCAGTAAATATCAATAATAAATCTCACTTTACTGTAAATATTTTTTTTTCTGTCTTTGCCTATATATTTATACATGTATATATAAATAAATTTTAAAAGAAATACCTTACCAACATGTTCGCTCAATCCACTATTGTATACTGCCCCAATTCAAATTTGATTTCCATCGATCCCAACAGTGTCACGTTTGAATCCATCTCGACGTCGGCCATTGACATTTGCCACAACCCTAAATCAATCGCAAGCCCACGTCTTTGCCGTCGAGGACCATCACGACGCGCCGCCGCTCGAATCTACTCCTGCTTGATCTCCCTCGTGCGTGCCCTCGCGAGCTACCTAGACGCACCGCCGTGCCATAATTGCCGAAGTAGAAGACGTAACTGAAGCCTCGTCCACGCGCGACTCCCTTCGAGCTTCGAACGAGCTTGCCTCGATTGCGGCTACTTGATTTGAACACGAAGCCCTTATACTCGATTTAGGAGCGAGACGATTTGATTCGGTTCCTCTTTTTTTTATTTGATCGAACGAATTCGATTTCTGGTTACCGATTTGGGGAAATAGCGGCCGCTTGTGGTTTAAAAATTTTCAGTTGCCATTGATTTTTTCTTTGTTCGAATTTTTCTTGAACGAGAATGAAATTGTTTTTATTTTTCTTTCTTTCTTTGTTATTTTGGATGTGATAAAAAAAGTTCAACGTATGTAAACATAGAGGCATGAAGATGAACACGTGTTGAAAATCCTATACATGCAAAAATCGCCCTGTAAAAACATTATATCCAATATGTATATTATTTTTAAATTTTAAATTTAAATCGTTTCAATAAACGCAACTTAAAATCTCGATCTCCAATTGAGGCGTGCCGCCAAGCGTTTATAATGTTATACTCCTATTTCGAACACGATGGAAAAGGTTCCGAGTCCAAATCTGATCGTATGGAGAAGATAACTTTTTTTGAACCTAGTTATTAAATTAAATTTCGTTTTCAACGCATTTGCTTGTCGTACGGTCACACAACAACTCCGAATGTTACGAAAATTGAAATCCGATAATAATACAACATTACAGGTCAAATGGAACTGGTTTCGTTGAAATCTGAGACTGTGTCTCGGAAAGCTATTTTTAAATAATGATTTAAACGATATAAATTCAAAACTGAACAAAACAGTTTCAAATTAATTTTTTAAAGCTCTCATTATCTTCAGTATTATAAATATAAATTTTCTAAGCCTTTAAAATATTTTTAATTATCTTATAACCGAAGATTCAAATTTTTATCCAACTTCAATAAATTAAATTCAATAATTTAATTGCCAAATCCATAGCAATATTCAAAATTCAAGTTAAAAATAACTTTCAGTATTTAAAATTAATTAAATATTTTCATTTTCAAACGTTTAAAATTCTGGATCGTCACAAATGCAATTTTGAAACTAATAAACACACATAAAATAGGTACCCAATCGATGTTCAGTTTAGATTCACATAGCCAGTTGGAATAATTTGACACCGTCTCAAGTTCGTCATCTAAACGATGTTCGATTGGTTAGCAAAATTGAGTTGACATCGTCCCATAACAAAAGAATCTACTAGATCCTGAATTTTAAACCTTTCTAACCTCAAGAGATGAGGATTAGGGGTGCATGTTAGTTGTTCTGGTATGAAAGCATGAGATCCGATATTTTGATAGATAATCCTACTCGCGAAATTAGGGTTAGGTAAAAGGGGATGAAAAGTTATGGTGGATTAGATAAAGCGGAGTAGGGAATGATAGAAAGTTGTGCAAGAAACAAAAAGAAGCAGAAAACACGACCGTCATTTATCAAAATATTTAGGAGGGTTCTGTGCCCTTGAAATGTAACTCAATAATAATATAATAGTGTAGATTTGTCCATAGAATGAAATCTTAGCCCAAATATACCATAAAATACAGCTAAAAAAGATGAAGTGCTGATATTTGCTCATGTTTTGGTTGTGTTTAAAATTTATACTACACATTATGGCTTGCGACCTACTGACTATATAATTTGACCAATTTTGCAATTCAGAAAGGCTTGTTAAATTATTGCCATCGTACTTTTTCTGTTCTAAATGCTAAAATCTAGAAAGGTATCCAGTCATTCTACAGATTGTCTTCATTGCATGCACAATTTTCCTATCAGCAAACCATATTTTTTAAACCAAAAATAGTTCAAGCCAATTGACATAATTCAATTCATATCAAATTTAAATAGCCCACACTTGACAGGATTTAACCGATAATTATAATAGTACCATCAAAACACTTCGCATGCCAACCTACATATTTAAATCTTACCAAAATTAGAGCCAAAAAGAAAGCAAGGTTAGTGTAGTCCTAAAACGAAATAGCAAGACAAGTCTACTGGAGTAATTTAAGATAATATTTAGAAGTATTTATATTCGTGTTGTTATATTATTATGCAGATTCAAAGTTGTATCGCATACAATCTATTAAAACATAGTGAACCTGTAGACCACAATGAACCTAATATATACATCCAACTTGATTGAGACAATGGATCAAGATAATTTCAGCATATTGGTACCTGTTCGTTGAAGAATGAACATACAGTTTATAATTTGTACCTTCTCTGACTTAAAAAAATGTTTGACAATTAATCAAGTGAGTTTGACCTACATGTAGTTTAACTTATTCTCAGAATGAGATATTCAAAGTTTAATATAAGATACATGGTTGTGCAAAATTTTAATTCATTTACACTAATGCCTAACCGTTCTGAAAAAGATATTCCTATTTTTATCACTTCCTATTTTTTCATTTAATAAAGTAAAGCAAAAAAACATGCTCCATTTTTCCCGTAAAATACCTAAGCAAGCATACTGTACAAGCCATTTTGACAAACATCCCCACATTCTCATTCTCAAAGCACTTCTGTTTGCATATACTACCTCAAATTCTATAAAATTTCTCATTAAATCACTGATCATGTGCAAAACCAAGAAATCCATCTTCTCTATTACATGCGATAGGTTGAATCAATACATAAAAGAGAAGAAAACCTTTCCTGAATTTGGAGGACTCCTTAGCCGATAAGTTTACACTAATTAGTTTGAAAAGCTATATAACAAACTAATTATTAAAACATCTTTAAGCTTAGATTCAGGATATTTGAAAATGGCATACAAATAAAATTAATTAACTGTATAACCAATTGTAGGCAGGTCGGGTTCATCTTAGTGTAAAATAAATTAATACTAATCAAATTAATCAACCCAGAAAAATGAAATTAAAATCAACAGATTAGAAAATAACAAAAGAGATCAAACCTATGAGTGATAGCACGAGCGGGTACAAGCGGCGAGCATGAGCGATCTAGCTAGGAATGATAGGGCGGCCTGCGATCGACGACGACGATGATTTAGGGCATTTTGGATCTGTAACTAAATTATTACAAGGAGGGAAAACAAACTCTTTTGCTAGTTTAGATTTGTTGCGGCGTTTAGGTCTTGAGAAAAAGGAAAGGAGCGATGTATTTTTTTAAGTTTGGGCGGCCGAAGAAATGAATGGAGGGATTGAAAGCCCATATGTGATAGAAATATAATATTTGTTACAACCATTGAAAACAGTTGTTACAAACAAATATTACAACTGCTATAGAAATATGGTTATTATAAGTGCCATTATTACAACTATTGAAATAATTCAGTTGTTACAAAATACCTATTATAACTGCTGAAATAAAATAGTCGTTAAACAATACCTATAACAACCGTCAATTTTTGTTAGTTGCAAATGAAAGGTTGCAATATGGTTATTTTGTTGTAGTGTATGCATATTGATGATCAGTCTTTAGATGGGTCTACTGGGTCTGCGCATGGTTCTGCTTCAGATCAGTCTACTAGTCCACAGGAAATGGGTCGTGGTCTTTGGGAAAAGTTCCCAAATGTTCTATATCGAGATTTTATGACACATACGGTTTTTGCTAATGGTCCATCTTCTGATTATGCTCCTTCCAATCACTCCTCAAGTACTTCTTATCCTCTAGCACATTACATAAAATGTGATAATTTTTCTGTAAATTATTGGAGATTTCTTACAGCTATAATTAAGGGTAAGGACCCTAAATCATTTAAAGAAGCCATGAAATCCGATGAGTGGTGCCGTTCCATGAAGGATGAGATACAGGTCTAGAAGACAACGGCACATGGACCTTAGAGCATTTCCTCCGAGGAAACGTGCTCTTGGTAGTCAATGGGTGTACAAGACTAAATATTTATCAAATGGAGATGTTGAGCGCCTTAAATCCAGAATAGTAGTGTTGGATAATCACCAACAAGAAGGAATTGACAATAACGAAACTTTTGCTCATGTTGCCAAGATGACTACAGTTGGTGCTTTTCTAGCCATAGCGGCATCCAAGAATTGGAAACTACATCAAATGATTGTTCATAATGCGTTCCTACATGGTGATCTTGATGAGGAGGCATACATGAAATTACCTCCAGGGTTTGAGAGTTCGGATCCAACTTTAGTGTGTCGGTCACGTAATACATTGTATGGCTTAAAGCAAGCTCCAAAATGTTGGTTTGCAAAACTGGTGTCGGCTTTGAAAGGGTATGGCTTTCTTCAGTCTTGTTCAGATCATTCTTTTTTTACATTTACTAAAGGCGGTGTTCAGATTAATGTCTTAGTTTATGTTGACGATCTTGTTATTTCTGGAAGTGATTCCGCTGCGCTTATCATATTCAAAGCTTATCTTAGTGATTGTTTTAAAATGAAAGATCTTGAAAATCTCAAATATTTTTTGGGGATTGAGGTCGCCCATAGTTCATCAGGCTTTTTTTTATGTCCACGCAAATATACTTTAGATATTATTTCTGAAGCAGGCTTATTGGGGGCAAAACCGATTGGGTTTCCTATAGAACAAAATTATAAGTTAGATCTTGCAACTGGAGAGTTTCTAGCAGATCCTGAATCATACCGACAACTTGTGGGTCGTTTGATTTATCTTGCGGTTACTTGACCGGGCCTGGCTTATTCAATTCATATTTTGTCTCAATTTATACAAGCATTCGAATTGAACATTGGAAAGCGGCTCTTCGGGTTGTGCGTTATTTTAAAGGGACTCCGGGTCAGGGTATTTGGCTGCGTGCTGACAGTGAGTTGACTTGGAAGGATGGTGTGATTCGGATTGGGCGGCTTGTCCTCTTACTCGTCGCTCGTTGACATGTTGGATTGTGTTTCTTGGTCAATCTCCTATTTCTTGGAAGACAAAGAAACAACGTACGGTATCTCGGTCTTTCGTGGAAGCCGAATATAGGTCTATGGCTGCAATTACCTGCGAATTGAAGTGGCTAAAAGGGTTGTTGTTAATTAGGTGTGCATCATCGTAAAGCTATTAAATTATTTTGTGATAGTGAATCAACATTACATATAGCAAAAAATCCTGTTTTTCATAAGCGGACGAAACACAACGAGGTTGATTGTCACTTGTTCGTGATGCGATTAATGAAGGTTTGATATCTTCTACTCATGTCTCGACATCGTCATAGTTGGCAGTCATATTTACAAAGGCTCTCGGCAAGGCTTAATTTGATTTTCTTCTCCCCAAGTTGGGCATTTTTGAATCTCATGCTCCAACTTGAGGGGGGATATTGAGATATATTTAGAATATATGATTAGATATTATGATATATTTAGAATATATGATTAAGATATTATGATATATTTAGAATATATGATTAGATGTTATGAGTGGTATGTAATAGGGGATATACCTTTGGAAGATTTCCAGCTATTTCCGCAATGTATGATTAAATGTTATGAGTAGTATGTAATAGGGGATATATCTTCAGAAGATCTCCTGCTGTTTCCGCAATTCTAGAGTTACCATAAGATAGAGTCTTGAGTATGTATTATAAATATGGATGTTGGTGATTAATAAGAATTCATGATGATTTTTACCAACTCTTCAAATTTTTATAATTACCGAGATGATTTGTAATTTTTAAACCTTTCTCTTAATTAATTGATTATTTATTAAAGTAAGTAATTATACATTAAAGGTGTTCTTATTATCTTTTATGTGATCCATATTATTTTATATCTGAATGAAAATTTAGTTTATGCCATTTTGTTACAATGGGCGTGATATTCTTATTGACATTGTTATCAGTATTATTTGTTAGACAAATTAATAAATAATGATTAATTAATTTTTTTTAACAAATTGTAGTTAAACTATTTAATTAATTTAAATATATAGACTTAAACATGTAATTTGTACATGGAAATTTGAGAATTTTGAAAATAATAGTAGAAAGAAGAAAGCGTAGGTGTTTGAATGTAAGTTGATAATGTAAAATTAATAAAATATTATAACTAATTCAAAAATAATAAATTGCATCAATTTTTTAAAATAAAATATTAATAAATATCAAGAGAAAGTTAAAGAGAGTTGAGAGAAATGCTAGAATTAACATAGAGCTAAAATTTCTTTTGCTTTACTACTATTTAATAGATTACTGCATATTCATTGTTGTATGTTTGTTTATGCATGATATCAGCAGTTTACAATGCGACTTAATTCAAGCGGACTGTTGTCTGTTTGTTCAGGCTGTTAACATCCCTCTTTTCCGACAAAAAATTGCTTTATTTTTTGGAAAAAGGTACTTTATTAAAATCTATAGAAAACATATATTTCCTTGATATGCCTCATTAAAACCTTACAACCCCTCTAACCTATATGGGTGCCTTGTAAGGAAAAAGAGTACATATCAATTCCATATATTAACAATACAACACTTCGAAAACTGAGCTAAGCTGTCAAACAGATGGAGGAGCAAAACAAAAATAGGACATTCTCAAAACCATCCGTACGATCAGCTTGCTTCAGTGACCAAACACAAAACCAATAACCAAAGTTACACTGAAAAAAAAAGGAAAAACAAATACAACAAACTTCTAGACTTAAACCGTCTCAACTGCATAAGCTAATCAGTGGGAAGAAAGAGAAAAATTATCCCCAAATACTCAAATCAAAGATCGATTTCTTTCAGAGAATCGGAGGAGCCTGAAGATCATCAACTGTCAGAGGAATCAATCTCTATAATCTGGTGGTGACCAACAATCAGCCGAAGTTCAAGGGGGTCGAAAACAAGCATGAAGATCTGTTGCCATAAAGAGATTCGATAAGATAAGTCTTTCTTCAGCATTTAATTTATGGATCTGAACTCTCTGTTGAATAAGATGTTTGCTTTCTATGAGTATATGCTTAATTCTCAGTTCAAATGTCTCTTCAGTTCTGTTAAAAACTCGTTTATTACGCTCGCACCATATATTCCAAATGATAGTTGTACAAATGATGCTAAGAATACATGAATTAGCTGTTTGGTATTTTTCCTGTGCTTTTTGAATATCAATCAGAATGGGGTTGAGATCATAATTGGCTCCTAGCTTAATATTAAGCTTAGGGAAGATAACATCTAAGATGCTCCTCGAATAAGTACATTGAAAGAAAAGGTGATCTCTATCCTCATTGTGATTATCACATAAAACACACTTTTGATCTATTATTGGGGACCATTTACTAATCCTGACTTTAGTATGCAATTTGTCCCCGATGGCCAGAAGAGAACAAGTTGACATTTTCGGTGCACAACCTTTATCCCAAATGAGTTTAGTCCAGTCGAACTCTTTATATTTATTTCTAAAAACATTCCAGGCAGATTTTAAAGAGAATTGACCTTGTTTGCTAGGAATCCACCACCAAAAGTCCTGTTTCATCTGATAGTGAATGTGAATTTTCCTGACATCATTATGAGACCGGATGGGAATGAGATTGAGGCTTTGCTTCCAGTTACTATTAGAGATAAGGTTAAAGACCTTTTTGTGACAACCACTCAAAGTGGTCATGTTGTTCCATCCATAACTGTCAATTAATGAAGATCCTTGTATCCATGGGTCAAAACAAATGTCAGTAGTAACTCCATGCACTATTTTTCTGTCTACATATCCTTTGCACCATTGTCTAGCACATAGAATAGTTTTCCAAGTGTGTGAAGCATTATTGTCCATTCTGAGAATCCAAAAATTAATATTCTTACAGTATCTGTTATGAATCCATTTTGCCCACAAAGAGTTACCATTAATATAATTCCAAAACAGTTTAGTTGTAGAGGCTACAACTAGGTCTTCAATTTTTATGATTCCCAATCCCCCTTCTTTTTTGGTTTTGCACACTTTATTCCAACTCATTTTATGTGATTTTGAGTTCCACAAAAAATTCGCACATAAGGAATTAATCCTTTGAATAATTGTTGCAGGAAATTGTGCAACCTGAAGCCAAAACTGCAGCATGGGGTGGATAACAGCCTTGATAAGCTCAGCTTTCCCACTGATATTGAGAAATCTGGTTTGCCAGTTATTGAATTTTTTGTTGATTTTGTCAATAAGCCACCCAAAGTCTCTAGTTTTCAAGGCATTATTAGAAAGGGGAATTCCCAAATAAATAATTGGCAAGTTATCAGTTTTGAGATTAATAATATCTGCAATTTCCTGCTTGAACTTGGCACCTTTACTGAAAAATAGACTGGATTTTTCAGTGTTTAATTCGATTCCAGAGGAATTTTTCATATTTTGTAAGATTTGGTGGATAGTTTCTGCATTTTTAGTGGTTGCTTTTGTCATTATGAGGATATCATCTACATAGAGGAGGTGAGTAATTATCGGCTCAACTTGATAAATAGGACTGATATTTCCTTTGATGAATTCAATGTCCAAATTTAAAGTGAGAAATTCCATGAAAATTGCGAATAAATAAGGGGAAAGAGGATCTCCTTGTCTTATTCCTCTCGAGCTATTAATGAAACCATATGGGGCACCATTTATTAAAATAGAAAATGAAGGAGTAGAAATACACTCTTATATGAGATTAGCAAAAGAGATAGGAAACCACATAGAAATCAGCATATGATGGATAAATTCTCTATTGATCTTGTCATACGCCTTGTGTAAATCAATTTTCAAACAAATATTGCTCGAATTTTTTCTATTAAAACTTCTGACCATTTCATAGGCTAGAAGAGAATTTTCAGAAATTAGCCTATTAGGGATGAAAGCATTTTGATTAACTGATATTAAGTCATTCATATATTCTTTCATTCTGTTGCATATAAGATTAGCAAGAATTTTATATGTGACATTACAAAGCGAGATAGGCCGAAAATCAGACATTTTAGAAGCATCTGGAATTTTTGGAATAAGACAAATAAAAGTGTGATTAATTTCTCTAATGATTTTACCAGTTTGAAGTATACCATTCATAGCTTTCCAAATGTCCATTTTAATAGTGTCCCAATGAAGTTTGTAGAATTTAGAGTTGAAACCGTCTGGACCAGGGGAACTAGTATCATTAATCTGAAAAATAGCCTCTTTGATTTCCTCCAACAAAAAAGGTTTACATAAATTGTTCTTTGCATTTTCTGAAAGAATTTTCTTGCAAATTACGTTTGGAAATTGGTTTGAGGCATGGGGCAGGAGAAAAAGATCTGAGAAATATAGAGAAGCTTCTTGAGCAATTTTTTCTGATGCTGAAATCCACATACCTTGTTGGTTAACAGTAAGATTGTTCTTCTGACGCAGTTTGAAATAAGCTATTTTACTGAAGAAAAATTCCGTAGGCCTATCCCCCTTAATAAGCCAATTGATTTTCATTCTTTGTTCATTATCAATGGCCAATTTTCTCATCATTTTGTGTAATCTATCACAATTATTGGAGTATATTTGCAGCAGATTGGCATCAACAGGATTAGAAACTAACTGATTATAAATACTGTTATTTTGTTCTTTCAAATAATTAATCATTAGCTGCAGATTACTTTTCTTACTTGACCATTTCTTCAGATTGCTTTTCACCTTTTTCATTTTGCAGAGCAATTTATATAGAGGGCAACTAGTGAAGCAGGATTCCAAAGCCTCAACGATGACTGGGGTATAATCAGAGTAAGAATGCCAAGAATTTTTATATTTAAAAGGTCTAATTCTCTTTCTATAACTCTGGACATGTAGAATGATTGAAATAGGGGTATGGTCACTTAAAGAATGATTACCGAAATTAATGCCAAAGTTATTAAATTTGTCTAGCCAAATAGAATTAACAAAAACTCTATCAATAAAATTTCCCGAGAAATCTGGTTCCACTAGTTTGGAGAGAGTGATACATTCATAGAATTTGGGATCTCCACTAGAATTAAGCCTACCATTGTTCATTCTTTCATTGTTATGGAGAATTGTGTTAAAGTTACCTGCCACTAACCACGGAAGATTAATTAATTTGGATAATGTGATGATGTCTTCCCATAAAATTTTGCGACCATCTTCTTCATTATATGCATAAATAACTGTGCACACAACACTTATATTATTTTCATTATGAAGGATACAGGAAATATATTGATCAGTGGTATGAAGAACAATAGTAGCCCATAAAGAAGAATCCCACATGATAATAATACGACTTTTCCGATCATCGGTGATATTGTGAGACATTTTCCTTTTTTTATCAATTTTATTCATAAAATTGTCGATTGAATTAAGTGAGATCTTGTTTTCCAGAATACCAATAAAGGAAAATTTGTTCGTTTTAATAATATTTATAACTTCTACCTGCTTGTAGAGGGCATTCATCCCCCTAATATTCCAAATGAGGAATTCCATTAACAATTATTATTAGGAGAGCTACTTTCTTCCATAGGGGTAGCTTTCCTCGTGATCTTTGCTTTTTTGGATTTTTTGCTTTTATTTTTCATTTGGTTAACAAGATTCGACCATGCAGGATTATCCACTACATCGGAGTTCAAAGAAGCTTTGAATTCAAAAGGCACTTCCTCTGATCTAGTTTTACGAGATGGTTTAGTTCTAGTGATGGACGATGATTCTAAAATCTCTGACCCGGTTTGTAGACCTGCAGAGGGGTTATCCAAAATGGTATAAGCATTTTCTTTGGGAGGCGGAGCAGAAGGAATTGGGTCTGTAGTCAGATTGAGGGAGTTTGCATAATTGGAGTCAGGCAAATTGGCCAAACTATCAGACATGTTGTAATCTTATGTATGTTAGGATTCACGCAATCCTTAGTCGACTAGACTGTCTGATTGTTTAACAATTCATTTTGGTTTATTTCTGAATTCTTACCTTTTGTCTCTGATTTGTCATGTTTATTCTGTACTGATCCCGAATGAATCTGCAGTTGATTCTGATTATTAGTTTCCAAGTTTGTGAAATGATTATTTGGCTTTTCATTAATAGCACAATTATTCGGAGAATTTTCATTGGAGTCAATAATCATTTCTGTGTCGGCGTTAGCCGTGTTCCTATTCACTTTGGGTAGCCACACTTTGTTGAATTGACATTGATTTTCTGAATGTCCAAAGCTCGAACAATTAGAG
This sequence comes from Allium cepa, assembly GCA_030765085.1. NCBI lineage: Eukaryota > Viridiplantae > Streptophyta > Magnoliopsida > Asparagales > Amaryllidaceae > Allium > Allium cepa. The sequence goes on from CM060928.1 coordinate 537,524,492, forward strand.
CATACACTAGGTTTCCATTCATAAATAACTTCTCGCCATGTTAGCTCGTCTTTATCATTTAAGATAGGAAGTTTACTGGGAAATTTAAAGTTATTATCAATTTCAATAAGGACTCTTGCGAAAGCAATCTTGATTATTCCTTCAGTAAACTTGTCAAGTCTGATAGGAGTTCCGAACACAGAGGCAATACAACTAATCCCCACTTCTGTCCAGAAATCAAGTGGCAGGTTGGGGAGGCGAATCCAAATCGGAATAGAATTAAGTAGTTCTTTGTTGAGTTGCATTCCGGGGTACCATCTTTTCATCATCATCAGCTTCTTGTTATAATAGTATGGTCCACCCTCTAGAACATTCAGACAATATTTTTCTTTACTGCATTTAATCACATAAAATCCATTTTCCATTGAAAAAATAGAGAACTCCTCCACTGGCTTCCAAACTCTAGTAATATACTCTTTGAAATATGTGTAATACGGCTTAGGTCCAACAACATATACAACAATAGCATTACTCCATTGTTTTCTAGCATCCAGGATAACTTCAGAGGACATTTTTGTGCACTTTAACGAATTGACTTCTCGGTGGTGGTAAAATTTTAGTGGAACAGACACATGAATATTGTTGCCTTTGACAACCTCATTCCACGCTTTACTAATTGGGGAGGCAAAGTTCCATTTAGGAGGGGTTTTCTTGGTATTCACTAGGAACTTTTGGGAATATGATTCAAGAGGAATAGGGTTCGGTTTCTTGATCGGAGGGGAACGATGATTGTTTGGAGGAGGAGAACGTTCTGAGAGAAACCCTTCCTTGGAACGACGATTGATGGGGCTCAGCTTGGGTTGTCTCTTCCATTTACGTGATAGCACGGGGTGAATCCATCATCATCGATGGGGGGCACTCATTCCGATTCGTATGGTTCAAAACCAGGTGGGTGATCTGAAGGATAGGGCGGCGGATCGGGGGTGGAGATGCCTGCTTACTAATCGAGGTGGATGCGGGCATGTCAAACACTGGGGGCGAAGACCGAAACAGACGGAGAAGATGAGGAATACCGGGAGCAACGAAAAAAATTGCTTTATTGATGGTGCTGATTTATAACCTTTGATCATTAGAGATTTCTGTAAATAAAATTTTTGGCATTAATCTGCAGTTAAAGTTTCTGAAACATTTTACAACATATTACATACTGAATTATGATTCATTCTCAAATAATGATACTAACTGCGACAAGCCATAAATCTGTTTTTTTTTTGCCATGTCTCCTTTTCAAAAATGTCGGAAGTATTAATATATGAGTCTGTTGGAAATTGAATGAGCATTAATGAATAGTGCATTGGAAAATGAAGTATTTATTGTCTTGGACTATGAATAGTCCCACATCTTATATTATAATAACCATCATATTATATATAATATAAGATGTTGTCTCTATTATAATTACAATGAGACAATAAGAGAGACATGAGCATGACCATCTTGGCGGGTGGTGCAACGCACCACCCCGCACGCGCCCGCGCCCGTGCCCGAGCCCGAGCCCGAGCCCGAGCCCGCACCCGCATCCGCACGCGCGGCGTGGGCGAATGGGCGTTTGAGGCGTCTTGTAGGCACTTAGCACTTTGCAATAGGCATTAGGCATTAGGCATTAGGCATTAGGCATTCGGGCTACTGGAATTGGTTCGCATCACACTATATTTTTAGGAGCCGAAACAGTTTAAATCCAACAGTAGTAACTGTTTGAAATGACGTGCCAATTGGTAAAGGGTCGCAACATTTCCTAACGGTCACGTACTCCTATAAATAACAGATCCGAGAATTTTGAAACTAACTTTTATTCTAATTCTCTGATCATCTTCTCTTTCCTCTGCGCTCCGTTCTAACAGAAAAATCTTCTCTTGAGTTCGCCGTTATTCTGCATCGCTTGCGCGGCCTTGCAAAACTTGATCCGTTTTACCTTGGGAAGCGGTTGCTACTCAGCCCCTTTGCGCCACTGTGGGGGAGTAATTCTGCTTTAAGGGAACAGTATACAATACTGGACTCGGATAATTATCATACTACAACGGAACTGCTTTAACGGTACTCATTTACTTCTGTTTACTTTCTACGGTTTTGAATCAGCGTGAGTAGAGACAGTAGGCGTTAACAATCTTAAAGCAGAATTGTGTTACTTTGTGCTTACTGTTCTGATTGCTTTCAGGCGATGGCTCAAGAAAGCAATACTTCCGCAAACATACCCGTCATGACCACCTCTCAAATTGCACCAATGGTGGCACCGAACGTGCCATTCTCGCATGGAGAACGACCAGAAAAATTTACTGGTGTCGATTTTAAGCGGTGGCAGCAAAAAATGTTGTTCTACTTAACCACATTAGGCTTGGCCAAATTCCTCACAGAAGATCCTCCAGCGGTCGACGAATTAGAGCCCGACCCGATCAAGGCTGAGACACACACTGCTTGGACGAGTTCGGACTTCATATGTAAAAATTACATACTCAATGGACTGGATAACAGTCTGTACAATGTCTACTGCACAATGAAGACATCGAAGGAACTCTGGATATCTTTGGATAGGAAATACAAGACAGAAGATGCTGGTATGAAGAAGTTCATTGTCGGCAAATTTCTGGATTTCAAGATGATAGACTCCAAGACAGTTATCAGCCAAATTCAAGAATTGCAGGTCATTATTCATGAAATACATGACGAAGGAATGACTCTGAGTGAATCATTTCAAGTAGCAGCCGCCATAGAGAAGTTGCCCCCATTGTGGAAAGACTTCAAGAATTATCTGAAGCATAAACGAAAAGAAATGTCAATGGAAGATTTGGTTGTTCGACTCAGAATTGAAGAAGACAACAGAAAATCCAAAAAGAAAACATCTAATACTATGATGGCAAAAGCAAATGTGGCCGAAACCGAAAAGAACAACAAAAGAAAAAGGGAAAACAACCCGAATGTGAAGAAGACAAGGAAGTTCAAAGGAAACTGTCATAATTGCGGAAAGAAAGGACATAAGGCAAGTGAATGTCGAGGTCCAAAGAATTAGAACAAAAAGAAAGACCAAGCCAACGTTGCGGAGTTAGAAGATGTCTCCGAAATGAATCTGTCCGCAGTAATCTCGGAATGTAGCTTGGTTGGCAACATGAAAGAATGGTTTGTTGACACTGGTGCTACGAAACATATTTGCGCGAACAAGTGGATGTTCACCAACTATAAACCAGCGACGCAACAAGAGCAACTCTTTATGGGAAACTCCTCCACGTCAAAGGTTGAAGGCAAAGGAAGAATAGTCCTTAAAATGACATCCGAAAAAGAACTTACTCTAAATGATGTCCTACATGTTCCAGATATCCGCAAGAACTTAGTTTCGGGATCATTGTTGAGTAAGAATGGTTTCAAGTTGGTCTTTGTTTCTGATAAATTTGTCTTGTCTAAGAACGGAGTATATGTAGGTAAAGGGTATGTGAGTGATGGTCTGTTTAAAATAAATGTAATGACTATTGTACCAAAGGAGATTGATAATAAAACTGATTCTTCTGTTTATATCTCTGAGTCATTTAATATATGGCATGCTAGATTAGGGCATGTTAACTTTGATACATTGCGAAAGTTGATTAACTTAGAATTTATACCTAAGTTTGCAATTGATTCCAATTACAAATGTGAAACATGTGCTGAGGCAAAGTTAACTAGAACTTCCTTTCATCATGTTGAAAGGAATACCGAGCCGTTAGATTTAATACATACTGATGTATGCGATCTAAAGATGTGTCAAACCAGAGGAGGTAAAAGGTATTTTTTTACCTTTATTGATGATTGCACTAGGTACTGTTATGTGTACCTACTAAGAAGCAAGGATGAGGCCTTTGAAACATTTAAGCAATATAAGGCAGAAGTTGAAAATCAACTAAATAAAAAGATAAAAGCCTTGCGAAGTGATAGAGGTGGAGAATACGAATTTCCATTTGAGGAATTTTGCGCTCAAAATGGAATAATCCATCAAACAACAACACCGTATTCTCCTCAATCCAATGGAATAGCAGAACGTAAGAATCGTACCCTGAAGGAAATGATGAATGCTCTGCTTATTAGTTCTGGATTACCAGACAATTTCTGGGGTGAAGCAATACTTTCATCCAATCATATACTGAACAAAGTACCTCGCAAAAGGACCTTTAAGTCACCACATGAACTATGGAAAAATAGACCTCCATCTTACAAATACTTAAAAGTGTAGGGGTGCTTAGCAAAGGTAGAAATACCTAAGCCTAAAAAGGTCAAAATTGGACCCAAAACTATAGATTGCATATTTATTGGATATGCTCATAATAGTAGTGCATATCGATTCTTGGTGCATAAATCTGAAATTGGTGACATTCATGAAAACACCATAATCGAATCTCGAAATGCAAGATTCTTTGAAAACATATTTCCACTAAAAGAATCCAATGGTTCTAGTATCCAAAAGAGATCAAGAGAAGAAGAAACTCTTGAACATCGTGTTGATCATGAAAATAATCAAGAGTTAGAGGAACCAAGAAGGAGCAAACGACAAAGGATATCAAAAACCTTTGGACCCGATTTCTATACATATATGATAGAAAATGAACCTCTAACATATCAACAAGCAATGTCATCTCCCGATGCTCCTTATTGGAAGGAAGCAATCAATGGTCCATTCTGCAAAACCATACATGGGAACTAGTAGATCTTCCTAAGGGATCAAAAACCCTAGGGTACAAATGGATCTTCAAGAAAAAACTTAAGGTTGATGGCTCAGTAGACAAATATAAGGCCCGACTGGTGGTTAAGGGATTTAGACAGAAGGAAGATCTAGATTACTTTGACACATACTCACCAGTAACTAGAATAACATCCATTAGGATGCTTATCGCAATTGCCTCTATACTAAATTTGGAAATACATCAAATGGATGTAAAAACCGCGTTCCTGAATGGTGAGTTAGAGGAAGAAATATACATGTAACAACCTGAAGGGTTTGTAAGCCCAGGAAATGAAAATAAAGTATGTAAGTTGGTAAAATCACTTTATGGTCTCAAACAAGCGCCAAAATAATGGCACGAGAAATTTGATGAAACTATGATGACAAATGGATTCAAAATAAATGAATCAGATAAATGTGTCTATATGAAGAATATAGAAATGGGATATGTCATAGTTTGCCTATATGTTGATGACTTATTGATACTAGGCAATAATAATGCCATAATCAAATCAACAAAGGATATGTTGTCATCTAGATTTGATATGAAAGATCTAGGATTGGCTGATGTGATTTTGGGCGTTAAAATCTCAAAGACGTCGGAAGGTTATGTACTATCTCAATCGCACTATGTGGCCAAAATACTTGAAAAGTTCAAACAACATAATATAATTGTTGCTAAATCGCCAGTTGATATGAACCAAAATTGGGTTAAAAATACGGGTGATGGAATCTACCAACTTGAATACTCTCGAATACTGGGAAGTATAATGTATATCATGAATTGTACTAGACCAGATATTGCATATGCTGTAAGTAAGCTAAGTAGGTATACAAGCAATCCTGGTAAAAATCATTGGAAAGCAATAATAAGGGTTCTGGGATATTTAAAATATACTCAGAACTACAACTTGCATTACACTAAATATCCTTCCGTAGTAGAAGGATATAGTGATGCAAATTGGATAACTGGTTCAGATGACACCAAATCCACAAGTGGATATGTATTTACCCTAGGAAATGGAGCTATATCATGGAAGTCTTCTAAACAAACGTGTATAGCAAGGTCAACAATGGAGTCAGAATTCATTGCTTTAGACAAAGCCGCTGAAGAAGCAGATTGGCTTAGAAGTTTCCTAGAAGATATTCCGAATTGGAATAAACCTGTTCCACCAATCTGTATACATTGTGATAGTCAGTCAGCTATTGGAAGAGCTAACAGTACACTATACAATGGTAAGTCTAGACATATTCGTCGTAGACATAAAACCGTGAGACAACTACTCTCTAATGGAGTTATCACTATAGACTATGTAAGGTCGAAAGATAACATTGCGGATCCACTAACAAAAGGCTTGCCTAGAGAGAGAGTTCAAACCTTATCGATAGGAATGGGCTTAAGGCCTATTGGATAAAAAGATTACCTCAACGGAAACCCAACCTAATTGACTGGAGATCCCAAGATTTAGGTTCAAAGGGACAACTAAGTTAAGGTTAAAACTTAGAAGCACTGGAAAAATCAAACATTTGGACATTCCTAAGATAAGTCAGTGCACATGCCGCCGGAGAAAAGGATAAGCTCAGCTTTTAATGATGTCTATACTTGGAGCTATAAAGAACCAAGTGGAGTATTGCGGAATACTCTTTATAGAATCACCTACGTGAGTGCGAAGGCGCCGCTTCAAGGAGAATTATAAGGCCAAATTCTCCAAGCACTCATGAGACCAAGCTGGTGTTCATGGCAAAAACGAACACAAACAGAGAACCAAGGGAGAAAAGAATACATTTATCACGTGTTGTCTATTTTTATTTACACAAAAGGCTTACAGTTCAAGACAACCTAAGTCTACTGATTCGCCAGTAAAGTCAAGAAGATAAACACTAGGATAAGTTCAAGGCCAATACGCTACTTAAACCGATATGATAAATGATTCGTAAATCTTAAGAACAAGTAATACTCATTCATGTGGGGGATTGTGGGAAATTGAATGAGCATTAATGAATAGTGCATTGGAAAATGAAGTATTTATTGTCTTGGAATATGAATAGTCCCACATCTTATATTATAATAACCATCATATTATATATAATATAAGATGTTGTCTCTATTCTAATTACAATGAGACAATAAGAGAGACATGAGCATGACCATCTAGGCGGGTGGTGCAACGCACCACCCCGCACGCACGCGCGCCCGCGCCCGTGCCCGAGCCCGCATCCGCATCCGCACGCGCGGCGTGGGCGAATGGGCGTTTGAGGCGTCTTGTAGGCACTTAGCACTTTGCAATAGGCATTCGGGCTACTGGAATTGGTTCGCATCACACTATATTTTTAGGAGCCGAAACAGTTTAAATCCAACGGTAGTAACTGTTTGAAATGACGTGCCAATTGGTAAAGGGTCGCAACCTTTCCTAACGGTCACGTACTCCTATAAATAACAGATCCGAGAATTTTGAAACTAACTTTTATTCTAATTCTCTGATCATCTTCTCTTTCCTCTGCGCTCCGTTCTAACAGAAAAATCTTCTCTTGAGTTCGTCGTTATTCTGCATCGCTTGCGCGGCCTTGCAGAACTTGATCCGTTTTACCTTGGGAAGCGGTTGCTACTCAGCCCCTTTGCGCCACTGTGGGGGAGCAATTCTGCTTTAAGGGAACAGTATACGATACTGGACTCGGATAATTATCATACTACAACGGAACTGCTTTAACGGTACTCATTTACTTCTGTTTACTTTCTACGGTTTTGAATCAGCGTGAGTAGAGACAGTAGGCGATAACAGAGTCATGTTACTCATACACGATGAATAAATTATACCCTTTTTGGAGAGACCGTCATATTATTTACACAGTATTTGCCCCTGCTGTAAAGGGGGTTAATAATTTCGTTTAAATATTTTTGTAAATGCTTGTATCTCCAAGGAACATGGTTTACAATTTTATTCTATTACAACAGCTGAAATTTATGTACAACCTGGGTGTAACTCTCGAATTATGCTTCACCCATCTGTTTTACAGTTGTTTTACAAACATAACCTCTTATGTGTCATATTGACACAGTATATTGAAGTATGGTAAAATTGTTCTAGAATTTGATATTACATGGTGATTCCAGGCAACTCCTACAGGTTTCCAACTTATATTTTTTTTTTGCGCATATGTATTTACAAAAATATATTTGCATTGTACCATTTGCATTTTTAAAATGTTGGATTACATACTAACATAAGACTCCGACTTCCCAACTAATAATACAAATTAGCGTAAACTTTATTTTAATCCTTGATCTTCGCAAGCCTACGTGTGCAAAGCGTGGATTGTTTTACCCTAAATTTTTATACAGGTAAATAGACACAAGGAAGAAGTTGAAAAAAAAAAGTTAGCCTTAAGCACAACAAGTTTGCTTTTTAGTCTGAAGGACACTTTTTAGTGTAAACTGAAAATGATAGTTACAACTATCATTCTGTGATTTACACTAAAAAGTATCTTTCAGCCTAAAAAACAAACTTCTTGTCCCTGAAACTAAATTTTTTTCTAACTTTTTCCTTGAGGCTAAAATCCCCATTTTTTTAATACACTCTTTCAAATTTTCAAACCAAAACTTATTTATTTTGTATTCAAGTGCTGGGATAATTTATCATGGTTCCAGTATTATTGATATTGCAGTTAGTATTTCTGTTCACCTGCATTTAACTTTCGATATAGCAGTACTTACTGTACTGAAGTGCCACCTGTTATTTACCTAATTCTTCGCACCTCTATGCAATCTTAAATTGGATTCCCAGCAGCCTGGACTGCCATTATTTTATATATATGTTGCAGGTTATTAAAAAGCATTTAATGTATTTATTTTCATTTATCTTTGTTTTCTCTGAACAAAAATCATGAATTCATAATTTGGGTCTTTTCTACAATTCGTAATACTGCTATATGACACATTTCATTGCATATTGCATATTTTTTGAAATTTCGGTTAAGGTATGAATTATGAAGTAAATTCGGTTCATTAGCATGTACCATTTTTCATGAAATATGTATATGGAAGAACTAAAGTACAAATTTGGAAAGCTAGATGATGGATTTCGGAAAGGTGGAATTAATTTAAAGCACAAAGATTAGATTTGTATATTTTTTAACTCAAGTACACGACCTCAATATTTTTACCACAAGGACAAACATTCTTCTAAAAATTATTCATAAGAACAAACATTTTTCAAAATTATTCATAAGGACAACAAAACTGCTACCGAGCTAAAAACTGATACCTAAAAACTGCTACCGATAACTACAAACTGATACTTAAAACTGCTATCAATAATTAAAAAATGATACCTACAGAAAGTTGTCCTTCAGGAAAAAATATTGAAGGTCTGTCCTTGAGGCTAAAAAGCTGTGAAATTTTGTCCTTGACAATAATTTCCTGTTTCGGAAATGCTTTTTCTGGAAAGAATCATTATTGTTGCTACTGTTTTATTCGATACCATTTTACATAGTAAGTTGGAGTAAAGCTAATAAGAAAAGATTTAGATGCCTTTATGCATGATTCAAAAAATATGGTTGTTAAAATAACATAATACAAGGAAAGTCAAAAACTTTTGAAATCTAGGGTTTCCTTTCTGCCATGCGGAAAAATCAATCCCCTCACCAAATCTCTTCCAATCTCTCACAATCCTCTTCCCTAATCAGACCACCTGAAGCTTCTCATGTCAGAAGGCCATCATGTGATATCAACATTGATGATGATGAATTCAAATTGGTTCGATCAAAACAACAAAGGAGAAAAGAGGCCAAAAAAGTTCAGGAGTTGCTGCCAGTCTCTCAAATTGGCAATCGAAGAGATAGAGATAATCAAAATACGACCACCCAGACCGCCAAGAAAGGCAGAATACTGCCAATACAGAGAAAACCAATAGCCATATCACTGAACAGAGATCAAGGCCGTAAATCTTGGGCAAACATTGTTGCAGATCAGCCTCAAGAACCCGATATTGAAGAAAGAAATCTTGAGCATATTGCGCCAATCAGTATTAACAATAAGAAGTATGGTCTGGTTAAAGAGGAGGTATGTAAAAGGGCTACTGAATCTTGGATTAACTCTGTTCTTGTTTATGTTGTGGACACCAAACCATACTACTTATTTTTCAAATCATACATACAAAGAGTTTGGAAACCAATTGGCGAATTCGAAATCTTTACTATAGAGAATGGTTTCTTTCTAGCAAAGTTTAAAGAGTCTTAAGATTGTATTTCAGTTTTGAAAAATGGACCATATTTCTATAATGGCAAACTCATCATAATGAGAAAGTGGTATGATTCTCTAAAAATGGACAGAGACTTATTAACGTCTATGCCGATATGGGTAAGACTACCATATGTTAATATGAAGTTATGGTACAGAGAGGCTTTCAGTGTTATGGCAAGTATCATAGGTAAACCCATAAAAATGGATGCAGCCACAACGTTGAAGACGAATTTGAATTATGCTCGCCTTCTTGTAGAAGTGTCTGCAGAGGATGAGCTTCCTAATGAAATATTTCTTTCTTTGTATAATGGAGAAAAAGTTATTCAGAAAGTTGAATACGAATGGGTACCGCTAAAATGTAATGTATGCAAATGTTTTGGACACATGAGAGATCAATGTAACCCTAAACAAGCATGGTACCCAAGAGTCAGAATCAAGAAATGCAAGAAAAAGAAACTTCTCATACAAATTCAAGAATCAATTCAAAGTCACTAAACCAATCTATGTCATATGAAGATAATGAACGGATCAATCAATTAAGTATCATTTCCAATCATCATAAGAATAATATTGTAATATTGTGCTCTCTGATCAAGAAGATCAAGTCATTGCAGAGGAAGCTCATCAGAATAATTCAAAAAACATAAAAAGAAAATTGTAGAGCAACAAAATGGTGGGCGAAAAGAATACAAAGGTCTTAGAATCTGTAACCCCACCAATTACAGATCCTTGTATAATTACAGACAATCATGTTACAAATAGCAAAAATGATATTGAAGATCATCTGCATTCTGCAATCTTGTGTTTAGACAAGCCGCCTGAAACAGCCCCTCCACCTGAGCAGGCTGCATTGACTGAGAATTCTGACTCAACCATGCCTCGCACCGCTGTCCCATTTGACATCTCGAATATTATAATTCCGAAAAGTATCAATAACTCTAGAGATGAAATGGAAATGGTGGATGTTGTTGATCAGTTTAACATTTTTGAACTGCATATACCTAAAACAAAGGTTACAGGTAAGTATAAGGGTAACAAAGAGAAGAAAGCCTTTAAACAAAAATACATTTCTATAAATCCAGATTGGGGAGAAATGTCTACAGGCTAAAAGCAAAAAGTGTTGAAAACAAGAAAAGAGGTAAGAGTGCTCTGGCATCAGGTACTATCTAAACCCATACTTTAATTAAGATTATGCCTATATTTGCATGGAATGTAAGAGGTATGAATTCCTCTTCTAAACAATATGATATATTGCATATGCTTAGTGTTTATAAACCTTCTGTTATTGCCCTTATTGAGAATAAACTGAATGATGAGAATTTTGAAAATTTTTGTTTTAAACTTCTTAGAAATTGGAAAGCTATTAATAACAATGATTGTGGCTGTAAAGGCAGAATTATTGTTATTTGGGATTCCAATATTTGGAATATGTTAAACAAAAACAAAGATAAGCAATTTATAGATTGTCACTTTGAAAATGCTGGGGTTTTTTCTTCTTCAAATAACTAGTATTTATGGAAGTAATCTGGAAAATGAGAGAAACAGTTTGTGGAATAGGTTAAAAGCTTTAAACTTTAATTATAATCCCCCATGGATTATTTTAGGGGATTTTAATACTGTTTTTCATGCCTCTGAAAAATATGGAGGTATTAAAATTCCCCAAAGTAAGCTTGATAGACTTAATAAATTTTTAATAGAAACTGGTTTAATAGAACCAAGTACTAATGGTAACAAATTCACTTGGAAATCTGGTTTGGAAAAGAATATTCATTGTAAATTAGCTAGAGCCTTGATTAATAAAGATTTTTCCAATGTTTTCCCTAATTTAATATGTTCTACTTTAGAACAAAATACTAGTGATCATACCCCAATTTTAATTTCTCTTTTTAGGGATTCAGGCTCTGTAAAAAAAAATTCTCCCTTTAGATTTAAGAATGGTTGGATTTTAGAGGATAACTATAATAACATTATGAAAGAATGTATGAATTTTTCTTGTAATGGTACTAAACAATTCCAATTTCAAATGTTTTTGAAAAATACTAAGCATAACCTTAAAAATTGGAATAAGAATGATTTGATGAAACTTAACAAGCTGGAAATGTTAAGACAAGAAGGTAAAAAGTTGCAAGATACAATTGATAAAAACCCAGGGAATGTAAACACAGTCAAAGATTTTTTTTCCAATCAAGAGAATTTAGCAACTGAATTATATATTAACACTTTGAATGCTAAACAAAAAGACAAGGCAGACTGGTTAACAATGGGTGATGACTGTACCAAATTTTTTTCATGCTAAAATGAGTAGCAGGAGACATGTGAATAACATTGGTAATATTATTGACAAAACTGGTAATCTTACTAATGCATATGACAAAGTAACTAAAGAGGCTGTTGAATACTATGAAAGACTCTTTTTCTCTGACTCTAATATTAAAGAATTCCCTCATATTATTTGTAAAAATATTTTAAATACTAATGCTTTTGAAACCTTGCTTTCTTCTGTTGTTATGGAAGAAATAAATTGTCTTTATGGTTGGTGACAATAAGAGTCCAGGCCCTGATGGCTTTAATGCCAAATTTTACAAAACTCATTGGGATAACATTAAAGATCAGGTTTTGGATTTAGTAGATGAATTTTTTGATAAAGGTAAAATTCTTAAAAGCATAAATCATACCTTTATAAGCTTAATTCCCAAAATTAAAAATCCCTCTTGCATTAGTGACTATAGACCTATCTCTTGTTGCAATTTTATCTATAAAATAATTGCATTGTTTTAAGTAATAGGATTAAAAAAATTCTGCCATTTATCATCTCTGAAAATCAGAGTGCTTTTGTTCCTGGCAGACTCATTTATGAAAATTCCCTTTTAGCCCATGAACTTGTCAGAAACTTTAACTCCAAAAGTGTTGAAAATGTATGTATTAAGGTGGATTTACAAAAGGCTTATGATAAAGTTAACAGACATTTCATATGTCATATAATGAAATATATGGGTTTTGCTATTAAGTTTTGTAATTTGGTTTTTGAATGTATAAACTACCCTACTTTTTCTATTCTCATTTAAGGCAAATCAGAGGGTTTTATCAAAAGTAATAGAGGTATTAGGCAAGGGAATCCATTATCTCCCTATCTCTTTACTATGGTTATGGAGTATTTTTCTATTCTAATGGAAATGGAAGTTTTTGAAGGTAATATTACATCAATGAATCAAGTCCAGCCCCATATTAATCATCTTATTTATGTCGATGATCTCATGATTTTTGTCAAGGCTAGTAAGACTAATGCAGATTCTATTAAAAAAAATTTGGTAAACTGTTTCAGTATGCTGGTCTTCAACTCAGTGAATTTAAAAGTAAGGCATATTTCAGTAAAAACAGCAGATATAAAAATGAAATTTTAGAATCTTTAAATATTGCAGAAGGCAATCTACCTATTAAATATCTTGGTCTTCCCTTATCTATTAATCAAATTAGAGATTCTGATTGCTCTATTCTTATAGAAAAAATTCAAGATAAAATGGAAACATGGTCTTGTAAACTTCTTTCAATAGCTGGCAGACTGGAGCTTATTAAAATAGTAATATATGCAATTATTCTATATTGGATTCAAACATTTCATATTCCAGCTGCCTCAATTAAAAAAATTGAAAGTAGATGTGCTGATTTTATGGAGGGGTAAATACCATAAAATCAATTGGGATAAAGTGTGTAGGCCTAAAAAGGAAGGGGGATTAGGTATTAGAAATATGAAGGATCTTATTCTAACTTGCCATTTAAAATTATTTTGGAGGTTTTTGAATGCAGATTCTCTCTGGGCCAGATGGATGAGATCCAAATATCTTAAAAATGATAATTTTTGGACCGTCTTACCTAAAAATAATCAATCTTATGCTTGGAAACAGATTTTAGAATACAGAAAAATTGGTAAGACTTTTTTGGAAAGAAGATTTAAATCTGGTGATCAAACCAGTCTTTGGTTTGACCCCTGGTTTAAAAATGAATCATTTATTAATAAAGTGGGCTGGGATAGTTTAGTTATTTGTGGGAGGGTTAATGATTCTGTAGCAATGATAATAAGAGATAATCAAAGGAAACCTCAGCTACATCCTATCACATACCCACACAAAAACAATATATGTCAAATTCCTATTGATGTTCATGCAGACAGTGACTATTGGGAATGGATTGCAAATACCAAAAGGAAGTTTTCTTTTAAAACTACTTGGGAAAGCATCAGAAATAAACTTCCTAGTGTTGAATGGTATAATTGCATATGGAACAAAGTGAATTGCCCCAAAATGGCTTTCTATACCTTTTTTGCATTCAATAATAGATTGCCAACTTGGGATAGAATTAGTAAATGGGAAAAATCCACTAATTCACTATGTTCCTATGCAACCTTGTTAATGAAAGTGCTAATCAGTTGTTTTTTGAATGCAGCTATTCTTACTACATCTGGAATAACATTCAAAACATTTTGTTATCACTAATAATGGTCAGATGGATTTAATTCGAGCCATACAACATATCAACAGCATCTTTAAAGATAAAAGCTACGAAAGAGATTACGCGAACATTTTATTAACTACTGCAGTGTTTCATATATGGAAAGAGACAAACTTCCGAGCTCATAACAAAAGCAGTATGAATAAAGAGAAGAAGTGGATACTTATCGAATCAGAGAGCAGAATTATCCTTCGAAAATCTTAGAAAAAAATCAGAAATCAAACCAAAGTTTCTTTCTTAGCCGATGACTGGAGTCACGAAGTTGGTAGCAAGCATCTGGAATTTTTTCTCGCTCGCGCAAAAGAGTCTAAAGGAGAACATCATTCATACGAAGCTAATTACCCTCACCAGAGTTCATTAGCTACTGAAAGAGACTTTTATCTTCATCAGCGAACTAGAGAAACAACCAGGCAGAGTTGGCTCCCAATTTTTGACAATAAGGCTGCGAAGGGTACGAAACTAACAGATCTAAGTTGTAAAGAACTTAGATCTGCTAATCTACCCTAGATCTTAACTCATTAGAGAAATCACAGCTACAGAGAGAATATTGAGGGGATTCGCGGTGGCTTTAATAGCTGTTCATCCTACTGGGAGAGAGGAGAGCCGAGTGGAATTTGTAAAGAAGTAGAGAATCGGAGTAGTAATTAATCGTCTTTCCTTTCGCCATTGATAGTAGCTGTTGAGAGGGTGAGTGTTTATGTGGGCAAGGGTTTTGTGTGTGCTTTGTATGTTGAGTTTTTGGGTCTCGGATTGTTTAACCCATTTTGTTGGGCTTGGCCCGTTTAACTCCTTTCAAAAAAAATATGGTTGTTGAAATATTTTCAAAATCCTGCAGATTTAAATAAAAAGTCAAGGTAATATATGTGGATATTAGGGTCTTGAATATTGATTCTATTTTGTATATCTTAATTTCATGGATTTTCTTTGTTCATTTAGTAAAACGAAATGATCTAATTTACTCGGATGTGGATATTTCTAAAAAACTGTAGATTATCCTTACTCCTAAACTTTTTTGCATAGCTATATGATTTTTTTTTCACTTTTATTCTTTCAATACAATTTTACATAGTAAGTTATACTAAACTTAATGAAAAAATATTTAGTATGCATTTATGCATGATTTAAAAATATAGCTGTCGAAATATTTCCAGTATACTACAGATTTTTTTAAAAAAAAGCCAAGGTAATATATTTGGATATAAGGTACCGTTCTTTTGTTAAAATGGGAAGTCAGCATTGGTGTCTACATCCGAAGCGTCTGATGCGTCGGACACATCAAGCGTGGGCCCATGCTATTGTCCAGTTCAAAGCTACGGTTGGAAACGAACTGTTCGCGTCAGAGGCATCCTACGCATCGGACGCCATCTGACACAAATGGTTCATCCCCAACCGCCATATTTTCCTTTATTCCCCATATATATCAAACCATTTTTTAGCCAAATCGCAAAAAACCAAACAATTAGAAAATTCAGCAATTTCTATAAGGTTCGTCATCGATTTTTTTAGGTAATTTTTTTTATATTTACGTTTTTCGTATTATTATCTACCATATAAATATTTTTTAGATTTTTTTAATTGTTTTTCTCAAAATGTCTAACCACTCTACTGCTTCTTCTACCAGAACCATCGTCGATTGGAATGCCGACAGGACAAACGCGTTCATCGATGTTTGTTTCGAAAATATTGATATGCATATCCACCGTATTGCACAGTGGTATGAAGATATTACAGTCCTGTTGAATGAAAGAACTGATTTGGATTACAATGCTGGGCAAATGAAAAACAAATTCGATAATCTAAAATGTGAGTGGAGCCCATGGAACAAGCTGCTACAGGTTCCTGGTGGCTATTAAAACGGAGAACATGACACGGTCGGTGGATCTGACGAGTGGTGTGATACAGCTACAGCAAAGTACCACAAATACAAACATGTCTCGCCTGCTTGTTTTAGGAAGTTGGATGTGATTTTTGATGGCTGCATTCAAACTAACAAATGTCAGTTCATATTTCCATAAAATCCACATATTCAGCTACAGTTCGACGCACAGCTTTATGGTGACTATCTTAGGAGTAATGTTGTGGAGATCTCTAGTCGTAGAACGCCTAGACAGCAATGACCCATTAGTGGTCCTTCTAGGTCCGTTGGCAGTTCTTCGCATGATTTGACTCTTACTAGGTGTATGGAAGCGAAGCAGGAGGATGACGATTATGAAGAATGAGAGGTCGCATGATCGAGTTCTTTGCATGCCCTGCAGGACAACTCCGAGCAGCTTAGAAAGGTTGTTATTTATCTTATTAGGCAGTTGAGAAGGAGAAGCTAGTTTGTTTTATCTTTATTTTATTTTATGCATTTTTATTGGGTACTTTTATTTCTGTATTTATATTGTGAATTCTGAACTATGAATTTTTATTTCTGCATCTATACTCTGTATTATGTATTCTTATAGTTAAAAATAATTAACGTAAATAAAATACTAACACAAACAAACAATAAAATAATAACCTTGCCCATTTCGCGTTGCCCCTTTCGTGAAAAGAATGCATTACCCTTTCGCGAACTTACCCTCTTCCCGGCCCCTTTTGTTTTCCCATTTCGTTTGCCCCTTTCGGTTTGTAAAAGAATGCACCCTAAGTTTTATGTATTAACTCTACTTTGTATGTTTTTATTCCATGGAGTTTCTTCGTTGATTCCTGAAATGATCTAATTTACTCAGATGCAGATATTTCTAAATACAGGAGATTATCCTTACTCATAAACTTTTTTGCATAGGTATACAAATCATCTCTTTCATAGAGCCAAGAAGATTAATTATGGTTTTAAAGGCCATTTGTCTTTATACAAAAAGATATCTAAAAAGATCATAATAAGTTTTACAGTTAGAAAAAATTAATCCACAATTCGTAAATCCAAAGTAAAATAGCAAAGGAGTTTAAATCTCACAGTTCTAAAGTGAAACATCTTTAGGTGGAAGCATTAACACTAATCTTCAATGATTTTCCTCAGCTCTGATGATGGAGACCCTATTGCGTTTTATTTTCCTCTTTCCATTTGTAAACTTATCAGGCATAAAAAATGGTTTCAAAAATGATCTCTTAAATACAAAATGGGCAGAAGAACGTTTTAATTATGGAATATCATCAGTCCAAATAAAGAAGGGGTCTATGTATATTCCGAGGCAACCTTTGGGACTAGTATAATTATTAATAGCAATCTGAATTTTTCCATAAAAAATTCAGTTGTCTTTTCATTAATTCCTTAAATCAATTTAGTGCACAATAATAACATAGGTCGCATAATAAATAAAACTAACATTCTCCCACTTGGCCGTAATGTTATAACGTAATAAAGCACACATTCAAAATTGGCCAATATAGTTTTCATTAATCCTAAACCTGTTCGGTTAGAAATACCAAATCAAACTAATATAATAAAAATAACAAATGTCATTATTTAATCCGCATTAATTATAATATTGGTAGTCTATCCAATAATGGTTAATAATCTTTATTCTACCCTCACAAGTTATTTGCTTAGATTAAATAAAATTATGCGCATCACATTAAGCAAATTTATAAATTCAAAGTCAACACATAATTAAAGACTTAGTACATAGAATTATATATATATATATATATATATATATATAAAATTTGCAACACCAAAATTATAATACATTAAATAAACCCATGCTGGCAGCATACTCTTTGTAAAGAGTGGGTGGAAGCGCTTTGTTAGAGGTTCAGCTAACATAGCTCTTGTATTAATATGTTGTGTCATAATAGTACCATATTTGACTCTATCTCTAACAATAAGATATTTGATATCAATCCACTTAGATGCACCACTTGTTTTATTATTCTTAGAGAAGAAAACAACAGGTTCGTTATCACAAAATAAGGTGAATGGCCTTGTAATGCTATCAATTACTTGAAGTCCTGTTATAAAATTCTTTAACCAAACTACTTGACAAGTAACATGATAACATACCATAAATTCTGCTTGCATAGTGGAAGATGCCTTTATAGACTGCTTAGCACTCTTCCATAAATTGGTTCCTCTGCAAGCATAACTATGTAACCTGATGTGGATTTCTTACTATCGACACATCCAAAAATCTAAATCAGAATAACCAATAACTTCAAGGTTAATTGACCTCGCATAAGTAAGCATATAATCTTTTGTCTCTTGTAAATAGCATAAAACTTTCTTGACAGCTTTCCAATGTTCCTTTACTGGATTAGTTTGATATCGGCCAACTATACCAACTACAAATGCAATATCAGGATGTGTACAAACTTGAGCATACATATGACTCCCTACCACTGAAGCATAAGGAATTTGCTTCATTTGAGCATGTTCTATTTCATTTTTAGGACATTAAAACTTGCTGAATTTGTCACCCTTGACAGTAGAAGAACATTAGAAGAGCAAATGTGCATGCTATTTCTTTTAAGCATTTTCATAATATATGCTTTTTAAGATAAGTCTAAGATTCTACGAGACTGACCTCGGTAGATTTCAATTCCTGTAACATGAACGGCTTCACCAAGATCCTTCATTTCAAACATCATTGATAGAAAATGTTTTGTCTCGTATAACATATCTAAATCACTACTTGCTAATAAAATATCATCCACGTACAAAATGAGAAAGATAAATATACTCCCACTAATCTTGTGGTATATGCATTGATCTATTGTATTTTCTTTAAATCCAGCTATAACCTCATCAAACTTGAGATACCACTGTTGTGAAGATTGGTTTAACCCATATATTGAACGATTTAACCTATAGTTATATGCCCATTGCCTTCTATAATAAATCCTTCAGGTTGTTTCATAAAAACATCTTCATGCAAGTTACCATTCAAAAATGCAGTTTTCACATCCATTTAATGTAGTTCTAAATCCTAGTGAGCTACGAGGGATAAAACAATTCTTAACAATCTTTCATTGAGACAGGAGAAAATATATTATCAAAATGTATGTCTTCTTATTGTGCAAACCCTTTTGCGAGTAGTCTGACATTAAATCTTTCAATGTTACCTTTAGACTCAATTTTAGTTTTATAGACCCATTTACAGCCTATAGGTTTAACTCCAACAGGTAACTCAACATGATCTCAAACTTTATTAATTTTCATAGATTTCATTCGTCATTCATAGATTTTAACCATTAAGATGATTTATCACTCATAATAGCATGCTTGAATAAGATAGGATCGTATTCATTACCTGTATCACATCCTTCCTCATTTAGGTATACGATATAATCATCATGTATGAGAGATCTTCTCTCTTTTTATGATCTTCATAAGGATTCTTGTGGCAGCATATGAGCTTCATCTCATGAATAAGAGTTTCTTCATTATCCTCGTGAAAAAGAGGTATATAATTTTTTTGTAACGGCCTGCCTTTTCGACCATCGAAAGTCGGTACCAAACACTTCCACGGTATTTCAATGCAGAACATCCAATCACTAGAAAGATAGATTATTAGGGTAAAAGAAAAGAAAAAAGACATAGAACAGAAGAAACATGGCGGAATAATCACATATAATATAACAAAGACAGTCACTACAACAAAAATACCCTATTACAACGCCCTTTTTACAACGGGCATTGGTCGCCCGTTGTAATAGAAGGCTATTACAACGGTCCACACATGCCCGTTGTAAAAAATGCCATATACAATGCCCTTTTTACAACGGGCATTGGTTTCCCGTTGGAATAGAAGGCTATTACAACGGTCCATTCAGGTCCGTTGTAATAGATACCAACTTTACAACGGTCACAAAATGCCCGTTGTAAGAGGTGTCATTTTTGCAATGCATATTCCGCCCGTTGTAATATATAAAACTAAAACGCCGTTGTAATATATAAAACTAAAATGCAATTTATGACATAAAGGAGATCTTCGTTCATTCCTCTTCAATAAACTAAAACCTTTGCTCTTCGTTCGTTCCTCTTCAATAAATTAGGGTTTTGTGGCGCCGCACATTCAATTGATTCTTCTCTGTTCCTCTTCTCTTCTGTTCCTCTTCCACACGTTCAACTCTAGAATCAATGGAAAGCTCTACGAAACCCTTGAAAAATCGATCGTGAACTACATAGGCTTATCAGCCGCTACATGCTTCACCATCCTTGCAATCGCCGTCACGTTATACTACTTCATTTCCGACTGGCTCGAACCTCCAACGCCGTCGAGGAACAGAGATGAAGCGGTGGTGTTGGAGACGCCGCCACCGCCAGTGCAGCTGGGTGAGATCTCCGAAGAGGAATTGAGGGCTTATGATGGAACTGATCCTAAGAAACCGCTGCTAATGGCCATTAAAGGGCAGATTTATGACGTTACTCGTAGCAGGTTTGGTTTTTGTTTTATTTTTGAATAATTATGGTTGGTTGCTCTTGAAATAATTTATGGTTACTGATTTCTTACTGAAAAGTTGAATTTAATTCCTACGAAGAGAAGAATTTTTTATGAGTTTCTTTTATCCAGGATTAATTTGCAATCACTACCATGGAAATATTAATTACGAAATTGATTGAAATAGAGATGCTTTATATTAACTCCATTAGTTATAAACAATGAGCTAGGTATATCACTACCAGTAAATTTACACTAATATCGAAGATGCGTCAGTAACAAAATATCAAAACCATGTTAAACGGTCAAATTTACTGACTACCTGTTTATTTGCTAATCTGGACAGTTGAGTATTGTAAATGACAAATACTTTTTCCGATGATGCTTGAAGCAATTTATGATTTTGTAACCATGATTAAAATGATATTTATCTTTTATTTTTATGTTTAAATGTAGTACATGCGAATGAACCAAAGTTTTTTTTTAATATTTTTACTAATATCTTGGAAAAAATTAAGTTAATTTTTCTAGACAACTGAACCAAAGTTAGGGTATTGAAATACTCGTCAGCGGCTTAACATTTATATATCCAATTATTAGATCTATTCAACATGAATATTACGAATATTTATTGATAAATCAAGTGTTATTAATATCGGTTTTCCAATGCATTGTTATAGTAATAATTGATTATCAATGATATTGGCAAAGAAAACTGCCTTTTGTATAGTCGGTACAATAATGATTTTTCTCGCATTGGCAACATAGATAATTATTGGAATAACCCTAATTTACTTACCTTAAAGCATTTTTATGTAGCCTCAAATTATTAAACAGATAGCTATCGGATTTGTGCATATTTGGATTACAAAAGTGAGGTTTGTTTGAATTTGTTAGTGGTTTGAGGTGGATAGGACAGATGATCGGTAATATAGTTTTTTCATATGTCATCTTATTCTCTTTTTTGTACTTAAACAATTAAAGACGACAAAACTTAAACTTGTAGGTTTCTGGTAGTTTAAAAAAAACAATTGTAACCTACTTATTTGATGAATATAGTTGCTCTCAAAATTCGAAAAGCAACAAGAGAAATTCTTTTGTTTTCTCACATTTAATGTGATATTTTTTTTATTTTTCTTTATACATGTGATATGTTTACTATGTGAACCACAACCAACTAACCCTATTGCCCTGAAGGAGAATCAGCTTTGATTTTACTTTTTTAAGTAATTTTTATATAGTGGTGCCTTAAGAAATAACATGGTACTGTACATGTCATAGTCAATAGTATACGTTGTCCTTGGGCATAACCTACACACGAGTGCAATCCCATGTTTTTTTTTGTCAAGACATTCTATGGACCAGGGAGGCCATATTCATTATTTGATGGTAGAGATGCGAGCAGAGCCATAGCAAAGTTGTCATTTGCGGAAAAAGACTTAACAGAAGATATTTCCGGGCTTGGACCTTTCGAGCTTGATGCTCTCCAAGACTGGGAATTCCATTTCATGGGCAAGTACAAGAAAGTGGGAACCATTAAGAAAACTGTTCAGGTCACATTCACCAATACTGCATCCGAAATAACATCTGAATTTGATGTCAAAACTGGATCCAGGTGAGTATCTTTATTTAACACTACATCTAAATGTTTGTATAAATTAAATAATGAAATGAACAAATGTGTTCGCGTGTCTGTTATGTACATCAATGTGTGTGTATTTATGAGTGTATGTTCATATATTTGTGGATGAGTGTGACAGTGGATGGTGTATGTAGTATGCATGATGTGTGTGTTTCCTGTACGATGTGAGTGCGTCTAATCATTATCGGATTGAGTATATTGAATCCGCCCTTTACATCGTATATTCAATACTTGAAATATTCGAGTGTTCTGTATAGTCCTTAATACGACTATGAATTCATTGGTCAAAATTTCGTCTGATTTCTAGTCAATATGAAGAAAAGAACAAAAATAGTAATTAATTACTATTTAACAGAATAATAGGAGACCTAAAAAACTTTTATTTTTTGCGACAAAAAATATGTTACAGTTTAAACTAAAAAAAGCGACCTTTGCGTAATATTTGTAGCATAAATTTTAGAAATGTTAAAATTTGAATTTTTAAAATTCAAATTTAAACTTTTAAAATCCATTTTTTGAATTTTTAGTATTCAAATTTGAAATTTTAATATTTTTCAAATTTTAATAGATGTTAGTGGGTTATGATCCTTTTAGTAAAAGATGCATATATGTAACTTTTTAATAAATAATTATAAATGATGCACATTGGACTTCTTGCTGCTGCAGCTCATGCAGTTCCTACTGACAGCAGATTTACAATATTTTTTAACCCAAGGTCTTTCCTGCATTATTATTTAGAATAATATCATCTACTCCAGCATATTTTCTTACATACACGTATTGACTTTAGAGCAAGTCCTTCAGAGTTTGTCATACCATTTGCCAAGTGCGTAAATGCTGTTTGTTGGATGTGTATGGGTCTGGGGGAGTAACTATGAAGAAAACAAACCTTGCACTGATAGTCAGCATCTATGATGAACCTGGAGACTATCTAAACAAGGCTTTTAACAGTTTTCCTTTATCTTTTTATTTCTGTGTTTTTGTTTGGTTGGATCTCATGCATGCATTCTATTGTTTGCACCAGCAGGAGTGAGATTAACCGGTAATGTCCATTAAATATTATTCATTGACATAATAAATACCTTCAAACAAATTTAAAGTAATATTCCCTACATATTTGATTTGCTATAGTAGTACGATTATACAAACACAACCCTCTTTGACGCATGTTGAAAAGTTGCACTTTCTACATATACAAAATATTGTTATATATATTCTGACCCCTTCATATATTTTGTATGCTTTTAGCTTAAATTATAGTTTTATTTTGAGTATGAAAGGGAGTGGTGGTGTATATGTATCAAGAAGGTATATGATGATATTGATACAAACAGATCAGTAATCCAGTATTCCCCTCTTTTAGAACATAACTTCATCATTTAAGGTAACATTTACAACATACTAAAACCACTAGCTAGTTAGTTTGTAATGCACTGTAAATATTTCTAGACATATGAAGATTATGAATGCGTCGGTCAAACATATTTAAATCTTTAACATGACTAAAGTGCATGAAAAATACTAGTGGATGTGATTACAGGCTTGATATGGGCATGCTTGTCAACGGCATCCATGCACACTTCCTTGTTCATGTGAAACAAAAAAGACTTCCTAATTAATTTAGAATCATGTAAATAGATAAGCATTAAAACAGCGATATAATAACAAAAACATGTATTTTCATGCACATGCAATGTTGTTTAGCATTATGGCAATGAAGTGGTCTCTTCCCAGTAATTATTTTGATAGTTGGAAGCAATATCTGCATGGCATTTTTTTGCACATGCAATGGCTTTGTTTGTACTATTTTAAGGCTTGGACCTTGTAACTATGCAAGTCATCTTCAAGTTTGGATTGAATCTTCCAGTCTGCAATCTATTTTGATGGAACTCAGGGGTGGTAGTGATGTCGTGATAAATTTCGATGGAACCCAGTATGTACCCCTGCTACTCCTGGATGTGAAATTTGTAGGATCTAGATTAACCTTAGAGGGGGGGTGAATAGGGTTATAGCAAATTTTCTCGATTTAACACAGAAACAAACTGCAGAAATAAATATGCTGAAAAGTAAATCACACACAAAATTTACCCAGCTTCGGCAACCCCTACCTAATGCTGCATTCCCAGATTTGTATTTGAATTAAACAGTATCTCGCTTACAAATACTCTAACAGACTCCCAAACCCTTGCTCCCGCTTACAAAAACTCTAATAGACTCGCACCCCCTGCTCCGCCTATAGAGTTTAGAAAACTCGCAAACTCTGCTCCCGCCTATAGAGTTTTGCAAACTCGCACACCCTGCTCACTGAACTAATTCTAACTAGACAATCTGACACTACCTACAACCTAGGTGGTGATTTACCAATACTTTGATTCGAAAAACAAATAAAAATAAAACTAATAAAAAACCTTTTAACAATAAAATTAAACCCTAAACTATAACCCCCTTTTAAAGCAAGGCCTAAATAATAAACTAAAACCCTTTTATAAAAATAAAAACCGGCCCCTTTTATTTCTCAAGCCCGTTCACTTTTCTGGCTTGTGAAAGAATGTCGGTCGATCCCCTTAGCCACTAAATTAGGGCTTCGATCTTCAATCCAAATTGGGGCTTTCTTCAAATATGATTCTCTGGTTTGTGTCGCTCTTGCTTGCGGCTTCTCTGATGATCGATGGTTTGCGTTGTTTGTTCGCAGCTGCTCCTTTGATTGTTTCATGAAATTTGGACTTGGTTGCTTCGAGACGATCGAGTTCACTGTTGCGGTATGTAATTTTTTTCGTTGCTGGTTTGATTGCTTGCTTGACTCGATGCCGATGATGACTTTGTTGTTTGGTATTTATATGAATTCGAGACACTTGTATTTGCTCGTATCAATTCGATACTTTCCAAATTTTTTCTTTCCTGATATAGTTTCGACTTGTTACTCACGGCCTTGATTTTCAAACGTTCGATTTTTCTTGTTTGATACGGCAGTGACTTTCCTCTTTTAATTTATGACTTTTTCAGACAGTACGCACTTGAATTTCTTGACTGTAAACATTCACGAATCTGCATTATTTTGGCCATCACTGTTTTCATTCCTGTAGCATTGTCGTTGTTCATCTTGTAGTCTTCGTCTCTGGCCATCTTCTCTGGTCTCCACTTGAACATTGCATTGTTGTTCACTGATCAATTACTGCTTTGATTCATGTTGTTGTGCACTGATTCTTTACCACTGAACTATTCACTGACTTGTTTGGTTGAAGTTCTGATCATCCATGTATATGTCTGGTGTACCTTGTTTTCTCTTTGCTGTGACATTGTGACACTATTGCATTATTCATGTATCTGCTGTTCATTGCTTGGTTCTGTTGTTTCTTTGATAGTTTACATTGTTTCACTGGTGCATTCTCACTTTAGTTTCATGATGTACTTGCTGCCTGGGTTAATTCTGTCCACTTCATGTTGTCTTGGGTATTTGGTTCCTTACTTTTCATTGTTGCTTGGATATTGAACTTGAGATGTTTCAGTTTGCATGTTCTCTGCACTGTGTCTTGTTCACCATGTTGCAACTGCTTGTTGTAGCTTGAAACTGTTTTGTCAATTCGAATTGCACTTTGGGTTTAGTCTGCACTTTCACTTGATATTGTAGTCTCTGCTTTGGTTTAACCTGTACTTGCTTCACTTGAACTTTTGTGACTTGTGGTTTGAGCCTTGATGTTTGGTCTGACCTAAACTTTTGATCATGTTGCCTTCATGTTGTTGACTGCATTACTGCTGTCTCATTTACTTGTGGTCTTCACTGAGTTTGTTGTTGCATTCATTTCATGTTTGCATTGTCATATTGTTGTCAGATACTTAGAACTGTTAAGAACAGTTCGACTTCGACTTGGTCTTTGGGCATTTCATTACTTCATGTATGTTAGCTCTGGTCATTTGCACTCGCACACTCCATACTTTGGTATTGTTCCATGTATTTGCATTGTACCATGCTGTTACCTGTACTTGGTGCATTGAGAATTTTCACTTGGTTGAAGCTTGATCTCTGTTGCATGCATTGCTGGTTGCTTTTGGAATTGAACTTGAGCTTTGTACCATGTTGCATGCATGTTTTCCTGTCTTTGTATTCTGGTCAGTGGTGCACTGTGCCTTGTACTTGGTCTCTGATCTGATTCTTGATCATTTCATGTTGATTTTTGAAATTTCACTTGAGTTGAATCAAGTTTCAAAAAACTCGGGTTTGACCTTGTGCTCGTGTCGTAATTTAAATATAATGCACGTGAGTTGAAGCCGGCTTTTCATTTGGGTTTGACCTGTGCTCACCTGTCCCTGTAGCATTATCAAGTGTATATCGATGTGCACGGCCTTGTGGCATGTACAGTGATACACTGTGCATGTCACATTGTTCGTGTATGATGAATTCAAATGTGAATGATGACGAACAACCCAAATAACTGAGGCAAATCATATTTTCAAAAATCATATTTCATTTTATATTGCAAAAATATTTCTTTTTCAATTTTACTGCGTTAAAGAATATTTTTGCAGATTTCTCAAATGCTGGATTCAGACTGGAATGCAGTTGAAGACAAAATACGAGTGTGAGTGATATGTAGTGAGGTTATTAATGTAAATTGAATTGTGATGTAATCAAAAATGTATATGTATAGTGAGAGCTTGAATTTGTACTATTCAAGATTGTAATAAATATTTGTTTCAATAAAATTTCCGTTTGGATTCAAATTCCATTCAAATTCTGTGTAATTTATTTTATTCAACAAATATTTATTTAATCTATGAAAAACAAAATAGTAAATTAACAAATACATTTAAACGAATATATATATGTTTATTATCATCAAACAAAAATCTTATACTCGCATATTCCAATCTCCCCCTTTTGATGATAACAAACATATATTTAAGATTTTGACCGTGTTAAATGTATTTGATCAATGATATGCTCTAATTGCTCCCCCTATTTAAATGCTTCCTC
Source organism: Allium cepa (assembly GCA_030765085.1). Classification (NCBI taxonomy): domain Eukaryota; kingdom Viridiplantae; phylum Streptophyta; class Magnoliopsida; order Asparagales; family Amaryllidaceae; genus Allium; species Allium cepa. The sequence goes on from CM060928.1 coordinate 537,551,936, forward strand.
TCTACACGATGCTCCCCCTACATATATGCATACAAATAGAAATATATAAATAAGCCTAGATGCAAATGGAAAATTATTTGACCTTTGCTTGATTCTATTTGACAAAATCTTAACTTTTCTCTCCCCCTTTTGTTATCAGCAAAAGAATAATAGTGTTAGAGAAAAAGAGAGATAAAGTGATCAATATTAATCTAACATTATATTCAATTTGAGTTTAATGTTGGATTAATATTGATCACTTTATCTCTCTTTTTCTCTAACACTATTATTCTTTTGCCGATAACAAAAGGGGGAGAGAAAAGTTAAGAATTTGTCAAATATAAATAAGCCTAGATGCAAATGGAAAATTATTTGACCTTTGCTTGATTCTATTTGACAAAATCTTAACTTTTCTCTCCCCCTTTTGTTATCAGCAAAAGAATAATAGTGTTAGAGAAAAAGAGAGATAAAGAGATCAATATTAATCCAACATTAAACTCAAATTGAATATAAATATTAAACTTCAATAAAAATCAAACAAAAATCATAACTACCCTTGTTAGCCGCATATTCCACTTTTAGAAAGAATGGAAATGATGTTCTAATATAAAATCATACAATTGTATCAACTTGCGGTACATTTATATCATAAATTTGAATATCTACTAATCATGCATAACCGTTAGGACTTTTAAATGAGATTAGTAGTATTCCAATTTAATTTTAAAAAATGAAATCAAGTATCTTCTAACCACGCATGACCGTGAGGACTTTTAAATGGGATTAGAATCAACTTGTCTATTTAATCAATTAATTTTGATATGTGTTCCATACATGCATAACCGTAAGGACTTTTAAATGAGCATGGAAGCACATAATCAAAAATCCAAGTAATTCACCCATGCATAACCATAAGGACTTTTAAATGAGAGTGAATACTTTGGATATTTATTTATTTTTACAAAAAAGTGACATGAAAAACAAATGATTCCTGATTATAGTACCACATATCGACAAACTATATTTAAGATTTGATAAACAATGGTCGATAGAAATATGATAAATATAGAAATGGTCATGAAATCTTTACCCAACAAAAAGTTTTATAACTCTTGTTTGAATTCCTAAAGAAATTTTCCGAATATACTCGCTTGAGTAATGCATGTTAAATATCAACACTTATCACCTTTTCAATCACTATTTATCTTTTTGATAATTACTAGGGAGTCGGATTAGTCAAAATTTGTCATTTAAAATCAAATAAAAATGACTAATCTGAAAATATGGTCAAACAATTATTTTCTCGAAGGGGTTATATGAGAAAAAAAAATCTGCTAAATGAAAATTATTTGTAATGAAAAGTATGCAGATATTTTCTTTAAAGAATGATGCAATTACTAAATGTCTCAAAAATCATGTTCAACTAGTAATTTTTCTTTCAACTAGATTACCAGTGTAATCTGCATCTGAGTTTCTCTTTCAATCCAAAATATCACTAACTAAAATTGATAAACCAGACCATGAAGTGTGCATCAAAAATTTCAAACTCAATTTTAGCAACGATTTAAACGACATTCTCTGAATTTGAATTGAAGCCGTGTAAATAATCAGAAAACCGTGAATATAGAGTTAGCCGTAACCAAAAATATTATCATCCAACAAAACACTATTTTTAATCTAATATATATGAAGTAAATCAAAGAATAGTGTTTTTGGCATAAATATAATTGGCCAACTATGTCGAACAAGTCATCTTTACAACATCTCAATATTGGCTGATTTTATTCAGAATATGGTGCAGATTATCACATTTAATTTATCGATCAAATAAATATACCTTTACCTGTTTTACCTTTACGATAATTTTTGTGGTTTCCCATTGTGATTCTGTCACCCTTTGTACTAGGCTAAGGAACTTTGCTTTGTTGCCCGTTGTGTTTCTGGAACAGTCAAAATCCAGCGAACACTGTTGTTGTTCCTTAGCCCGCCACCATACCTACATGATGAAAGATTTTTGTGACCTATTTGTTTTTATAGGTCCATGATTATTAGTGGCTGAAGCATTGTGAATAAACAAACCCTTTGGAACCCAAACTTGTTTTGCCATTTCATTCTTGTTCCAATAGACATGAAATTTGTTTGTAGAATTCTTAGAAACCCAAACTTGTATAAATTTTGTGTTCTTGTTCCTATGTCTACAATTTTCAACACGATGTCCAATTAATTCACATCTATCGACTCTTACCTTTTGCGTTATCCTCAACTTGTGTTTTCCCAAAGCCTAGTCCTTTTCTGTTGTTAGCAAAAATTTGATTTCCCAATAACATGTTGAATGATTTTTCTCCTCTTGACAAGTTATTCAAAGATTTCTCAAGATTTTGAACTTTGGTTTTTAGTGTTATGTTATCAGTGACAAGTGAGGTGCATCTATTTATAAAATCCTTTTTCCTAGTGTTAATGATTTCCTTAAGACTCAAGTTTTCTTTTTCAAGATTCTCAAAGCTATTCTTAAGTCTTGTCAATTCTGAATCTAAAATTTTACATTTTTTACATTCTAGGTTTTGAATATTTTCAAGTTCAGTTTCTAACCTAAAATTTTCACGAGCAAGTTCTCTCCGATCAGATTTTAGTTTTTCAATTTTAGATTCAAGAGTATCAACTACTTTAGTAAGATCAGAACACATAAAAACAAGGTCTCTATAGGAATAGTCACCTACCTCACTAGATTCCTCTGAGCTTGCTTCTGAATCTGATTTTTCCATGAGACACAAGTTAGCCTCCTTTGAGCTATTATTAGAAACTTCCTCTCCTTCTTCATCATCCCAAGTCGCTGCAAAGGCCTTCTTGGTCTTTTTCTTTCCTTTGTCGTTTTTGAAAAGTGGGCATTGTTCTTTGAAGTGGCCAAGCTTATTGCAGTTAAAGCACGTCGGTTCATTATCGGAATTGTCAAAATCTTTTGGCCTATGACCACTTGTTTTCTTCTTGCGTGGCTTGAATCTTGACCATTTTCTAAGATTATTGACAGCCATTGCAAGCTCTTCATTTGGATCTTCTTCATCACTCTCTTCATTGCTCTTTAAGGCAATCGTCTTCTTCTTTGGTTCGGAGTTGTTGCGTTCTTCCTTTTCTTTTAGCTCAAGCTCATATGTCATCAAGTTATCGATCAACTCCTCCATGCTTAGTTTACTCAAATCTTTCGATTCTTGTATTGCCGTGACTTTTGCCTCAAAGTTCATCGGTAAAACTCGTAGCACCTTCCTTACAAGCTCTACCTCAGTGAATACCTTCCCAAGCGCTCTAGCATTGTACACCAAAGTTGAAAAGCGTTCAAACATGTCTTTTATGCTCTCGCCTTTTTCCATCACAAAGTTCTCGTATTCATTGCTGAATAGGGCTAGACGAGACTCCTTAACTTGAGAAGTTCCTTCATGTGTCACCTCCAAAGTATGCCAAATTTCCTATGCAGTTTTACAATGAGAAATTCTATTAAATTCATTCTTATCAAGAGCACAGATCAAAGCATTCATGGCTTTAGCATTTGTAGTTTTTAATCTCTTATCGTTATCATCCCACCTATCCTTAGGTTTAGGAATCTCAGTATCACCAACGGTTATAGTGGGAGATTTATAGCCAGTTTCAATAATATCCCAAACATCATAATCAACAGAACTAAGATAAATACCCATCCTAGCTTTCCAATAAGCATAATCATTCCATTAAACATGGGTGGTCTAGCAATAGATTGTCCCTCAGAAAAAACATTATTTGATGAATTCATGACTCTAGAGTTAAAGAAAAATACCGTGCTCTGATACCACTTGTAGGATCTAGATTAACCCTACAGGGTGGGTGAATAGGGTTATAGCAAATTTTCTCGATTTAACACAAAAACAAACTGTAGAAATAAATACGCTGAAAAGTAAATCACACACAAAATTTACCCAGCTTCGGCAACTCCTGCCTACTGCTGCATTCCTAGATTTCTATTAGAATTAAACAGTATCCCGCTTACAAACACTCTGACAGACTCGCAAACCCTTGCTCCCGCTTACAAACACTCTAATAGACTCTCACCCCCTGCTCCGCCTATAGAGTTTTGAAAACTCGCAAACTCTGCTCCCTCCTATAGAGTTTTGCAAACTCGCACACCCTACTCACTGAACTAATTCTAACTAGACAATCTGACACTACCTACAACCTAGGTGGTGATTTACCAATACTTTGATTCGAAAAACAAATAAAAATAAAACTAATAAAAAAACCTTTTAACAATAAAATTAAACCCTAAACTATAACCCCTTTTTAAAACAAGGCCTAAATAATAAACTAAAACCCTTTTATAAAAATAAAAACCGGCCCCTTTTATTTCTCAAGCCCGTTCACTTTTCTGGCTTGTGAAAGAATGTCGGCCGATCCCCTTTGCCACTAAATTAGGGCTTCGATCTTCAATCCAAATTGGGGCTTTCTTCAAATATGATTCTCTGGTTTGTGTCGTTCTTGCTTGCGGCTTCTCTGATGATCGATGGTTTGCGTTGTTTGTTCGCAGCTGCTCCTTTGATTGTTTCATGAAATTTGGACTTGGTTGCTTCGAGACGATCGAGTTCACTGTTGCGGTATGTAATTTTTTTCGTTGCTGGTTTGATTGCTTGCTTGACTCGATGCCGATGATGACTTTGTTGTTTGGTATTTATATGAATTCGAGACACTTGTATTTGCTCGTATCAATTCGATACTTTCCAAAAAATTTCTTTCCTGATATAGTTTCGACTTGTTACTCACGGCCTTGATTTTCAAACGTTCGATTTTTCTTGTTTGATACGGCAGTGACTTTCCTCTTTTAATTTATGACTTTTTCAGACAGTACGCACTTGAATTTCTTGACTGTATACATTCACGAATCTGCATTATTTCGGCCATCGCTGTTTTCATTCCTGTAGCATTGTCGTTGTTCATCTTTTAGTCTTCGTCTCTGGCCATCTTCTCTGGTCTCCACTTGAACATTGCATTGTTGTTCACTGATCAATTACTGCTTTGATTCATGTTGTTGTGCACTGATTCTTTACCACTGAACTATTCACTGACTTGTTTGGTTGAAGTTCTGATCATCCATGTATATGTCTGGTGTATCTTGTTTTCTCTTTGCTGTGACATTGTGACACTATTGCATTATTCATGTATCTGCTGTTCATTGCTTGGTTCTGTTGTTTCTTTGATAGTTTACATTGTTTCACTGGTGCATTCTCACTTTAGTTTCATGATGTACTTGCTGCCTGGGTTAATTCTGTCCACTTCATGTTGTCTTGGGTATTTGGTTCCTTACTTTTCATTGTTGCTTGGATATTGAACTTGAGATGTTTCAGTTTGCATGTGCTCTGCACTGTGTCTTGTTCACCATGTTGCAACTGCTTATTGTAGCTTGAAACTGTTTTGTCAATTCGAATTGCACTTTGGGTTTAGTCTGCACTTTCACTTGATATTGTAGTCTCTGCTTTGGTTTAACCTGTACTTGCTTCACTTGAACTTTTGTGAGTTGTGGTTTGAGCCTTGATGTTTGGTCTGACCTAAACTTTTGATCATGTTGCCTTCATGTTGTTGACTGCATTACTGCTGTCTCATTTACTTGTGGTCTTCACTGAGTTTGTTGTTGCATTCATTTCATGTTTGCATTGTCATATTGTTGTCAGATACTTAGAACTGTTAAGAACAGTTCGACTTCGACTTGGTCTTTGGGCATTTCATTACTTCATGTATGTTAGCTCTGGTCATTTGCACTCGCACACTCCATACTTTGGTATTGTTCCATGTATTTGCATTGTACCATGTTGTTACCTGTACTTGGTGCATTGAGCATTTTCACTTGGTTGAAGCTTGATCTCTGTTGCATGCATTGCTGGTTGCTTTTGGAATTGAACTTGAGCTTTATACCATGTTGCATGCATGTTTTCCTGTCTTTGTATTCTGGTCAGTGGTGCACTGTGCCTTGTACTTGGTCTCTGATCTGGTTCTTGATCATTTCATGTTGATTTTTGAAATTTCACTTGAGTTGAATCCAGTTTCAAAAAACTCGGGTTTGACCTTGTGCTCGTGTCGTAATTTAAATATAATGCACGTGAGTTGAAGCCGGCTTTTCATTTGGGTTTGACCTGTGCTCACCTGTCCCTGTAGCATTATCAAGTGTATATCGATGTGCACGGTCTTGTGGCATGTACAGTGATACACTGTGCATGTCACATTGTTCGTGTATGATGAATTCAAATGTAAATGATGACGAACAACCCAAATAACTGAGGCAAATCATATTTTCAAAAATCATATTTCATTTTATATTGCAAAAATATTTCTTTTTCAATTTTACTGCGTTACTGAATATTTTTGCAGATTTCTCAGATGCTGGATTCAGACTGGAATGCAGTTGAAGACAAAATACGAGTGTGAGTGATATGTAGTGAGGTTATTAATGTAAATTGAATTGTGATGTAATCAAAAATGTATATGTATAGTGAGAGCTTGAATTTGTACTATTCAAGATTGTAATAAATATTTGTTTGAATAAAATTTCTGTTTGAATTCAAATTCCATTCAAATTCTGTGTAATTTATTTTATTCAACAAATATTTATTTAATCTATGGAAAAAAAATAGTACATTAACAAATACATTTAAACGAATATATATATATATTTATTATTATCAAACAAAAATCTTATACTCGCATATTCCACAAAATTATGTATAAACTATCTAGGTGTGTATAAAGTCTTGACTGGTCATACTTGTACATGAGTCCTTGGGAATTTCTGAAACACATCCCTGTTTCACCGCTGTTCTTGCCAGTCCTGCCTTATGAAGTTCATTTATGCCATGTAGTTTCACCATTAAGCAACACTCAGTTCATGTACTTCCTTCCACCTGTGTGTTGCCTAATGAAGTTCATTTCTGCCGTGTAGTTTCACCATCAAGCAACACTCAATTCATGTACTTTCTTCCACCTGTGTGCGTATCCAAGTTGCTACTTAAAAGTAGCAGCACAAATGAATTTATGTTCTTACGTCCTGAGACATATGAAATGTAAATCATATGTCCACCTGCATGCACATGTGGATATATGAATTACAATTCATATTTGTCCACCTGCGCATGAAGGTGGACATGAGAATAGTCAAGTGGGCTGTTGGCCCACTTGCAACACTAGTGGCCAAGCAGTCCACCAAGAAGAATAAAAAAATTAATAAAAAATATATTTAAAATAATGATAATAATAATAATAATATAAAATAATATAACATATAATAAGGCGAAGAAAGTATACAATCATATACTTGTATTTAGCTAAGTTTAAAATAGTAAATTGAGTCTGTTACCAAGTATAGGAATATAACGTATAAAATGTCCACTGAGTAGGAGATAGCAAACCATAATAGTATAATTAGATTTTAATCTCTGCTATATATGTATGAAGAACATACAATTACTCTTAGGATTCCAGTATACTTAAAATATAAATGCAAAAATATAAATTATAGTGATAAATAATCAAAGTGAAGTTGTTTGCAATATTAAATTTGTTGAAATGTTAGAACTCAGGCGAGCTCCACTACATGCTTAAATATCTCCCCCGTTGTGTGAGCGTGTATCATGGCAAAGAAGTGTTGTGCTCTGCCGAACTGGGTATAGAGGGTGTAACTTTATGTGCATGTGGGTAAGTTCATGCACAAATGTTTCAGGTCGGGGAAGTTTATGCGCATATACATGAATGTATATTAATGTGTTAGTGTGTGCATGTGGGTAAGTTCCTACACATAGGCTTCATGCCGAGGAAATGTGAAATGTATCCAAGCAATGAATGAAAATGACCTGTTGTCATATATAACACATGACGGTGAAGAAGTGTTGAGGCAAAATGGCGACAAAAGTTACAAGGATTCTCCTCCTAAGGATACTCTGGACTGTATTACTAAGTTTCGTTCAGAATTTAAAAGCTCTATGTGCGATGACTTGAACACGACGGTAGCATTACCTGCTTTATCCGAGCCCCTATGATTAATCAATGATCTTCATACTCGTAAGGTATTTGCAAAAGTTAATATTTCCTTTGTATTAAATCTTTTGATCATAAGATATTTTCTATTTCAAGTCTTTCTCATTTTACCAGGCAATTTAAAACCATCTTCTTTGCTATGTTATAAATTATGTCTACTATATTCTAAACTTGTATATTTCACATGGCATGGACAGTACATCATAATGTGAGACACACACACATATATATACATACATATTTGCAAACACACATACTTGTGAGTGTGTGTCTACTATAATAATTAAACTAATTCAAATTAATGGTATTTCTTCATAACAAGAAAGACTCTTGGATTTTCAGGTGATCAAAGTGGTTCGATTCATTCCCAAGGTTGGAGCTTTGGAAAGGCTTGGATCCCTGTCAGATCTCAGTTATTGACATTGGTATTAACTATCCCTTTAACTATTTCATTTGTTACCCATTTCATGCATTTATAACTGCTAGTTAATAATTCTCTAATTTAGTAATGGGTCTCAACCTCACACTACTATTATTAACCTTTTCATAAGCACTTATAATTTTTGGTTTTATTTCTCTATTATCAGCAGTCTGTTATTATTACCTTTTAATTTTATTTTACTATATTCTAAAAGAATTATAATATGATGTTGAAAAGAGTAATCTTTTTCATTCTAACCACTTCATATGCAGGGCACTTGCTGGTTTGGTAAAATAACTATATTCAGTTGATACGATATGACTATTGGACCATTTGCTGATAGTCATAATTTTTTTTTGAGGATGATGGTTTGTATTTCTTTTTTGGACATGGTGGATATTTTGCCTAACATTAGTTTTGCTAAAATACCTAGTTGAGAAGGTGCTATGTGCTTCTCATATATAGCACTTTTAAAGGTTAAGAAGTGGATAGCAGGTGCTGATATCAATCTCATCGGCATGTTACTGTACCTCTTTTTGATTTCAGTATATTTAATGATATGTCATGATATTGTTGGACATAAATATTTGCTTCTGTAATGCATTTAATATTAAGTAATTACATGCATGGATTGATTAATAGCCAGAAACTGAAATAGTTCACATGAAGTTCTTTTAATTATTTTTGGCCTCATTAAGTAGTGATATACTGATAAATAAAGTAAACGTCCTGAGTTTTCACTTCAGGAAGGGAGTGGACACCTATCGCATGAAAGTGTGTGTATGGATAATAGAGCATGTACATATCAGGTAAACACGAAGGTGCCAATATCAATATTACACTCAAAAGTTGCGACTATAAGGCCTAAAAAATTAGGAACATTCACACAAACAATAAACATACGAAGGGACGGTATTATGATTGGGATTCAATATTTTGTGAAAATTTTCCCCATAGGCTTTTGACGGCTGGTGACTGGTGTGTTTTGAATAGATGTTGGCTTTTATTGCTCTTTCTCTGCTATGGACTAGGACTATGGATATGGTTCCTTGACATCCTTGTTTAGTTATTTATATTAGCTTCCAGGTTTGGCATTTTCCTTTGATGTAAATATCTTTGTATGATGTTGATCTTGCTATAAAACTCGTATGTACTTGACATTGAGGGAAAAGTGTTAATGCTTTATGTATTTGGCATGTAAACTTATCTAACATTTAGAATTCTATGATTCTAGCTTTTAATCTTTTCGTGTGTGATTTTAATTATTTTACGACAATATTTTGTATTAGTACGGATGTAGTGCATGGATACTGCTGTAATTTTTTTAAATCTGCATTTATTTTGCAACGGGCAATGTGCGTTGTTATATAATATTTTTACAACGGTCAACACACGTTGTTAAATACGCTTTTTACAACGGTCAATGCGTGTTGTGAAACAGGCTATGCAACTAGTATGGTTAGTCTACTGCAACGGGTTATGGCCGTTGTATTATAGTCTATTACAACGGCCATAACCCGTTGTAAAAAGGTATACTACAACGGTTTTTACAACGGGATTTGCCCGTTGTAAAATGTGGTGGATCTATTACAACGAGGCCTATTACAACGGGCACACACCCGTTGCGAAAACCATATTACAACGGGCTTTACCCGTTGTAATAGGGTATTTTTGTTGTAGTGAGTTAAAGCTATCACTCTAAAATACATATTATATCAGAGTAAAAAACAAACCTCACCAGCCTAGATAGTTAGAAAATCCTGATCTTACAATTGCTGATGGGTATATATAATAATACAGTGAAAAATAAAAGTACTACAGCAAGTGAACATCCATCTCTACTCCATGAGCTCCATTTCTCACCAATGACAACCTGGAAAATACTTGGTCGGACTCAATCATTATAATAAAATAACACCCAAATTAGTCTGGAAATACCAATGTAAGAAAACTCAAGTAATATAATGAACATCTAATAAATCTATGAGACCACATCGCTAAACATAGAATTGGTCTTTACCTCACAAGAACAAAATCCATGCAGGGAAGAATGGAAACACAATTAACAAAACCCAACTTGAAAGAATGGGTATAAACAAGGTTAAAACCAAACTTAAAGAACGGACATGATAATTGAACATCAAAAAAAACTCCAGTCACTTCTCGATGCAATTAATAAAACAATTCAAAGATTTGGATCCACAAGAGAAATAATTTTCCAACAATGATTAGGAGGGTGCATCCTCTCATCGAAAATAAACCTCTAGAAATATAATTGAGAACTACAATGGCTCTCGGGCATGTCCAAGCCGGATCCCCCCAACCTTTATCGAGAATCCGAGTATTTCACACCTCCACATGCATACCGTCGAATCCAATCTAGAGTAGACGTAAAGATACCTGAATGGGAGCAACCCTACATAGCTTAGCTTCCACTCGCTCTTTGGTTTTAGTCATTTCGACATAGGATTACAAGCTCAAAAGAGCAACAAACCATCTTTAATTGACGATACAAAAAGAAGAAAGCTGAATTGATAGTCAATAAATAAACTATCGGTAATAATCAAAATGATCTATATGGAAATTAAATCTCATACCCTAACCACTACTCGTCGATTTTAAACTTGTACTATCCCTCAGTTGAAAATAAAGATGGGCAAGTTAAGATAGTAAATAGGCATTGCCTTGACAATAATTTTAACATTCGAGAGAGAAAAAAGTTTCCACGCCTCGGCATTTAGTGCTACGAGTATGACTAAATCCATTCTATTTAAGCGATACCATTTATGAAAGATAAATTACTTGTCATTTCTGTAACCGGATTAAACTTTTAAACTTCAAAATGCGAACTTGTGCATAGCTTTCGCATCATAAATATTTGCAAAACACTTTAAAAATACTCTTTAAAATATTCTTTTTAAAGAGCAACTTATATTACTAAGTGTATTAAAAAAGAGTTAATAAAAATGTCATTAAAAAATTGGTTACTGTAAATCCAAAACAATTTTCAAAAGATTTTTCCTATTTATAAATTATCATTTATAAATTTCAAATGACATTTATTATCTTTATATTATCTCGAAAGATAATATATGAATTAAAATGCTTTTAATCATGCGGAAGGATAATTGATATAATTCTTTTATAAATTTAAAACCATATTAATTATCGCAAGAAACAATTAATCAACTTATGACTCCTTTAATAAATCCATCAATTAACTTTAAACACCTTTATTAAATCAGTTAATTAACTTTAACAACTTTTATTAAATCATTTAATTAATTTTAAATACCTTTATTAAATCAGTTAATTAATTTAAACGTCATTGATTAAAATGATTGATCAATCTTAAACATCATTATCAAGAATGGTTAATTAATTTAAAACATAACTATTAAAATGATTAATAAATTTTAAACATCATTATTACAGTGCTTAATTAAATTTATTGTAATTAAGTAATAATTAAGAATAAATTAATTCTCTAATTCTTTTCAAATACTTATACAATCCTTACAAACCCATTTGAAAAGAATACAATATATTTAAGGTAAATAACCTTTATAAATTTAAACAACATCAATTATCCTAAAAGATAATTAAATCCAACATATAATCTTTTATAAATTTAAAACGACATTAACTGTCTCGAAAAATAATTAATCAAATTTATAATCTCTTTGTAAATTCAACATAGCATTAATTATCTCAAAAGATAATTAATTAAATTTATGACTCCTTTTATAAATTTTAATTAACACTTATCCTTTATTTTCAAAATTCCCAAAATATTTGAAAATATAGTTTAAACAATTTTCAAAGTTCAAAAACATGACCAAGCATTTATTTTGTAAAAATACACGCTCAAGTTCAACGCACAATAAGGGTTTAAGGGGATGATATTTCATAAGTGATGGTATAGCTGTAACAACATTTACGCAATCAAACTGTATGACATAAATATTTTCAACCAAATAACAATATAAGCGACATAAGAATATATGTAAATTAATATTGGCGAGAAACCCATTAGGGTATCTCTACAAAAGTCCTCTATAAATCACACAAATGTGTGAGTATTTCGAAGCGTTCTGTAGCAACCTATTCGCTATGAAAAGATTCCGACTACTCTTTTTTATCCCCTACAACAAAATAGTTATTTATAGCCTCCGCTATAAAGCGGGAATTCAAATCCGAACAAACAGTCAAATAATTATTATTATTATTTTACTTTGCATGCATAGAAAAGTGATTTATTTTGCTCAATAGATGATGTGCATGTAAAAGTGTATATTTTTACTTTCATGCTTAATCTTCCTTTATTAAAATAAAGGACATATTAGAGTATTTTTACATGTTGCAACAAAAATACAAAAGTATTTTTAAATCATCATTCACTCATCTACATTTGGGCAAAACGGTCATTTTATATGTGCATTTATTTTCAGAAAATTTATTTTCACAATTTTGTTTAATTTTACAGAAAATTGAGTGCAAATTAGAAGAGGATTCGTGGATATATGCATGCACAAGTAGTGTAAGCCAAAAGAATGAAGAAAAGAAGGAATTAAATCAACATGGAGGAGCCCATTTACCCACTTGTTAATGGACCGCATTTAAAAGAAAAAGCACGGTTAGTGAGAGATTAATTAAACGTTAATGATAACTTGGAGGACATATAAAGTCAAGGGCATTTTTGGTAGCTCCATAAAAAGAGATTAGGGTTTTGGACTTGTATAAATACCCCCTTATGTTTCATATAATATATATCTTATTTTATGCATAGTTGTAGCCATCAAATAGAAATAAAAGTTCTCTTATCTTTAATGGCTTCTTAGCCTTCTCTTTTGTTTTATGCACCCTTATTTCATACCTTTTCTATGCAATTTTATTTCACGTTAGTTGATTAGATTTATCTTATACAATTAGTGGATATTGTTTATGCAATTAATTAGCTCTCTACTTCTTTTCAATTAGCACTCTTCAATTTTATTAGTTTTTCCATTCATTTTCTTTTTATGGTTGAAACCAATTTATGTTGAAATGAATTCAAGTATGAAAAGCTAAACCCCTTCAATTTAGGGGTAATGAAGCTCTCTGAATTATGTAAAATCAATATGATGATTTCATTTATGATCTCTTCATTAATGCTTAATGTAAATTATGGTAATGGAAGTTTGTTGTTTATTAGTGAATTTGGTAATCTATATTGTTAATTACAAACAGGCTACACTTAATCAAATATAAATTACATTTTCATCTAACTAATCAATTTTGATAATGAAAGTGAAAATAGAACCAAAATTTGATGTTCTAAGTCACTTGATTAAAAAAAAGTAAATAGATCATGCTTAAATTAAATTTTACTTTTAATTTCATAATCATTTTAATTAGATTTGACAAGTGGGTTTGGATGATGTATTAAAATTTGATGGTTTAAGCTGTGTTACTTAATATCACAAATATACCATACTTTTAATCAATACATCAACGAATTCTACACGTGATAGAAAAAAGAGAGGCTATAAATTTATTTTGTGTTGTTCAATTTTCTTTTGTTTTTGTTACACAGTTAACGCATTTTCATACTCTTGGAATAATTTAATTGAGTAATTTTTAGATTAATGCTTTTCTTGTGGGATCAACCAGTCCATACGTACGACGATTGTACGCCGTGCACTTGCGGCAACTTATTTTATTAAATTCGACGATTTTCTAATTGATAAAAAAATTGTTCAGAACAATAGATATCCAAATAACCTATTCAATTTAATTATAGCAGAATAAGTTTTACCCTGCTAAATAGATATCCCAAATGAATTATAACTAATTTAACGTTAAACGTAATTAATTTAAATAATTATAATTTATCATTAATCTATTCTTCGTTAAAACTATCAATTATCATCTAAACATTCAATAACAATCTATAACAGCAAAGGTGTCATATAATTTATTTAAAGGTGAGTAAACCACCGAAATTCCAGTAGACACCACGTTCGATTTTAGTCCAAAATTCCACTTGCTTCAATTTTGATGAAACTAATTCCAGCGCCTAGCCAATTTTCTTACGAGTCCAATGCAGCTGACCACGTTCAAATCTGACCTCATACGAGCAAGATATGAATTTATAAGCTATCGATTCAAAATAATCATTAATTAACTAAATTAACCACAACATTACCACTAATCCCTCCACTAATCCTTCTCCTCCAACCGTTAATTACCCCTCTTCTATGTACATGTATCACTGTCCATTCCCTTGTACACGCACACAAGTCCTTCCACCACACTCCATGATTCTCAAAACCGACTCCATCGTCGATCTTCACGTCAAAATCTCCACACAACCCACGCAACCTACACCACTCCGTCACGTCCAAACCTCCCCATCAAAACTCGACTGAACCACCTCCACTGTTACAGGTAATGGGTATAGCCCTTATTCCCACGCCGCACCTCATGAAACTCGGCCTCGAGCTACTCCACCATGACAAACCTGAATCTAACCTCGCCTTGGTCAATTGAAGCCTACAACACCCAAAAATCTTAACCCTAGTTTGTCTACTCAACTTCGGCCTTCACCAAAACACGATCACAACCTCCCAAACCACCATAGATTCGACGCCAAATTCCATACGATTTTAAAGGAACAGACTTAACATTTTTTCCATTTGAGTATTTGTTTTGATTTGAATTTTAATTGAAGCAACCATTTTTTTTATGTTTACTGAAACAAGAATTTAAAGAGGAAGAGAAATGTGAATGATTTGATTTTAGTAAGTATTGACTTTGCTTTTAGGTTTTATAAACAATCAATCTACTTTACCAATCATCCTCACAAGTTAAACAAATTTTTTAAGCAACATGTCAAATCAAAATCAAATCAATTTTAAAATTTTGAATTTTTGATTTAATTTAATAATGTTTTGTAAAGAAGATTTCGATTCTCCCGCCATGCATTATCACGTTCGTGTACGAACCGCGAACGACAGAAATAAAAATATGATCGTGCACCAAAATGCGACATGATCGCAAATCAACAGTAAAATACATAGATTATTTAATTCTCTGAAATTTCAAAAATACCATCATTAACTGTAAAATACGTCAAATGATAGTTTAAATATTTTCAAAATTGAAAATTATGGAATTAATTAAATTGAAATAATAGTACATCATTAAAATTGAATCGTTTTGTTAACAATTGATTTTCTTGTTATTTGGTCAAACTATTTATCATTATAAGTAAATTTAGAAAATGACTTCACTATTATTATTTATTAATTAAAAGCAATTAAAGAAGCTTATTACATCCATTTAATTAATATTTAATTCAAAATCCAAATATTTAAATAATCTCTATATTTGGATCTAAGTTATTGAACTCTAAAACCAATTATTTAAATATTTAAATTAATTAAATATTCAAAATTAAAACGATAAAATTCAGTGATGTTACATTGTGACCTCTCGAATTATCAGAATTGGAAACAACATCCGATTTTCTTCGAGGTTTACTGTTCTATTTACATTATTCCCACTTATGTTGCAATCTTCGAAAAATATAGCATGTCTAGTCTCTACAATTTTAGTGGTATGTGATGGGAAATAAATTTGAAATCTTGGATCTCTCTGGATAACCGATAAAATAATAGCTAATGGTTCTGGAATCAAGTCATTTTAGTTGCAGATTATAGACTTGCTTCAGCAAGACAGCCCCAAACATAAAAGTAACCTAATTGCGGTTTTCTGCCAATCCATAGTTCATAAGTTGTTTTTGGAACAGATTTACAAGGAACCCGATTTGGAATATGTATACCTATTTTTAAAGCTTCCGTCCATAAAAATTCCAACAATGTGGTATTGCATATTATACTTCGTACCATATCCACTAGTGCATGATTACGTCTTTCAGCAACTCCATTCTATCGAGGATCTCTCGGTATAGAGTATTGATGAACAATACCTTTCCGTTGAAGAAATAAAGTGAACGGGCCTGGACTTTGACCAAGGTCTGTGTGCCTGCCATAATATTCACTGCCTTCATCTGATCGTACTATTTTAATTTTAAGGTTATATTAATTCTCAACATCAGCCGTAAAATTTTTGAATTTATCTAGTGCTTCAGATTTTTCATTAATCAAATACACATAATCTTAGCAAGAATAACCGTCAATGAAAGTAATAAACGATTTATGTCCGTTAGTACTTGAGTAGGAGGACGACATATATCAGTATGAATAATTTCTAATAGTCTCCCACTTCGAGTGGGTCTTTTCTTATTTCTCTCGACAAATTTTCCTTTAACACATTCTACGCAGTTGTCAAAATCAGAAAAATATAATGCTGGGAGAATTTCATTTCTAATGAGATGTTGCATTCTATCTCTTGAAATATGACCCAACCTACGATGCTATAATTTGGAAGAATTCCCAATGTCACGATTTCTCTTAACTCCATGTTTATAATTAACACTAGTAATATTCATAGATAACATAAATTGACAAAAGGAAGAAATCAAGTATAATTTATATACATTATCACATAATAATCCAAAACTACAAACTTAGTGTTTTGATATAGTTTGAACTCATTATTTCCAAAATGAAACGTAAAACCACATGCATCGAGTCTAGAAATAGAAATTAAATTCCTAATCACACTAGGAATATAAACTACATCTTGCAAATCAAGAATAAAGCCACTCTTCAAAAACAAACGAAGATTTCGAACAGCCTCGACTTCAGCCTTTAATCTGTTTGCAGCTCTAAATATCTTTTCTCCCCTTTAAAGCATCCTTACGAAATGAAATCTCTATAATGAGTTTCGTAATGTGCACAGAGGCACCATTGTCAACCCACCACGTGTTTAAGGGAACATCAACCAAAAAGTTTCACAAATCATGAAATTTAAATCATTATCCATTTTAGCGAGCCAATCCTTAAACTCACATAGTCATTTCTCATGTGTCCACGCTTCTTACAGTAATGACACTTAGGAGCATGCATGGGTTTTGTACCAGATATACTAGTCTTGTTAATACCAGTAGTCATATTCACATTTTTTACCTTTATCATTGTCTTTATTTTTCGGTTTTGGACATTGAACAACAATGTGTGCATAGTTAGGTTTCTCAGCCTTAATCATTTCTTTTTCTTCAAACGACTATCAATTAATTCGCTCACTTTCCATTTTTCTTTCTCCATATCATAATTGATCATGAAAGGATCAAATTGTGCAGGAAGAGAATTCATAATGAAATGAACTAAATAAACCCCTAGAAATTGCCATGTCTATGCTGTTGAATTTGGCGACCATGTCATTCACCATCATGATATGTTCACGTATAACGTTTGTCCCATAATACTTGGCAGTAAGCATTTCCTTACTTGTTATTATATTTTCCTCTTGAAAAATCAAAAAATAAAATAAAAAACATATAGTAAGGCCAAAATTACTGTAGCTATCTAGCCATTCGAAGCCTTTTAAATTGCATATTTCTAAACTTGAACATCTGGCACAATTATGAACTTTGGACATTTGGATCTAAACTGATTGAAACGAATTTGGAGTTTTAAACATATCATAAACAAATTCACTGGAGCAAAAAAGTGCAGTTCTAACATTACCTGCATCTCTTTGGTATCAGTGCCATTTAGATACTTTTTCTTTTTCGGTTGTTTCTAATATGATAGCTTAAAATTTTGTCTTAGCCATAATTCTATTGTGTTTTTTGAGGGATTTTTTTATCAATTATGTCATTTCCATTCTTGGTTGTTATGCATGGAGTAGGTAACGAACCAATGTTGTGCTCTAATTTTGTGAAGCAACGGTATATGCTAGTGGTTGTAGATTTAAAGCTTAACCCTACCAGAAAACCACAGTTAATGAAAGTGTAAAAAGGGTGCCGTGTTTTGGCGCAAATTTTTAGGTCAAAATTAACTAAGATTTAAAAGGCTTACTTTTGATAAAAATTATTTCTTAAAACCAACCAATAGAATTATGTTCAAGAATTTTAAACATGAGTGAAAGTAAACTTATTATTCTAGACAATCACAATCACAATTGCCATTTTAATTTAAAAAAATGAACAATAATGAGTATCTTGTTCATCTTCCTCCACAAGGAAATTCTAGAATAGAATTTACAATTATATTATAGATCTTTTGCAAGAAATAAACCTTGAAATAAAAGAAATAAATAAAATAACTAAACAAATATGAAAAACAAACAAAATCTATGGGTTTTGATCAAAAAGTCCAACAATCCATTGGGAAATAGTATAAAAATGGTGAAATATTCAATTGAAGAAAAAAATAAGATAGATGTTGAAGATATTAAACCAATACATTACAAAAAAATTCTTACTCTTCAAGGAAAAGAAATAACATGAGAAATTGAAAGTACAGAAGTTTACTCTTATTATGAAAAATACGCTTCAGTAGTTAATTATTTTAAGTCAAAGGATTTTGATGAATCAAAAGAAGATATTTATAAAATTAATACTAATGAAATGAAAAGTGCTTTAGCTTTCAGAACTCTAGATTTTCAATCAGCGGCAAACATTCCACTAACAAATGTACAGCCACTTCAAACAGATGTTGAAATGTTTGACCATGAAGAAATTGTTTATAATAATAATTATAAAGGAGCTCGTAATGATCTTGGCCTTGAAATTCTTAGACATGGTACAAGAGCCGATTGGATTAGGTATCATTCTTTGCGAAGAAAATTGAAAGATTTTTATGAAGATCGTTCCTCTTCAAATCATAATTCAACATTTAGTATAGATAGAATCCAACATAGGAAAATTAAAAAAATATGTCAGTACATGGTTACAACATATGGGAGGAGTAATATATCTATTAGCACCAATACTGAATACTATTGAATTTTTACATTATGCAACAAGTTATTGGACAGAGAATGCCTTAGTATGGCTAAGAAATATTGAAAAAATAAATGTAGAATATTCACAACAAGTAAAAAAATGAAGGGTCAATGCAAGAAGCCCCTACAGGCTTATTAAAATTACTATTAGAAGACTTTGCTGGTGAAATACTAACAGAAGACGAAAATTGTGAAAAACAATTACTAAAGATACAGTTATGTGATATATGCATGTTAGAAGAATTTACTGCCAAATACGTAGGAATAGTATATAGTCCAGCAACTAATGAACAAAAGGTTTTTTGGTTAAAAGCATTTTTCACAAAAATTCTTTACTTGTGGGATAATATGATAAAAGAAAGATACGATATCCTTAGAGGTTCCTGGTAGACGATAACCATAGTACAGGTTTACTAAAACAAGTTAGCATGGAAACTATGGAAAGAGTATGTGAACAAACAAAAGCTCATAAACAAAGGAAGAAAATAAAAAAAATTCCAAACTTGGATATGTTTGTTGCTCTAAATATACATAAGATATAAATGTTAGGTTTGATTGTCCTCCAAAATATGGAAAGAAATATAAACCCAAATATTCTAAACAAAAAAGGAAACCAAAATTTAGGATAACAAGAAAGAAATGGGTACCAGAGGATAAAAAGAAAGAAAATAAATTCTATAAAAAGAAATTAAAAAGAAATGTAAAAAAGATTGTGTTTTTTTAAATGTAAGAAAGAAGGACATTATAATAACAAATGTCCAACAAATATAAAAGGTATAACCTTAACTGACATAGAAGAATATAATATAAATGTTGGTATTATTGAAGATATAATAAGTGAAGATATTTTCTCAGTTTATGAAACTAAATCAATTTATTCAAAAATATCAAATGATTCTGAGGAAAATAATTCTGAAGATGAGATAATTGATCATCATCAAAAAAAATTAATATTAATATGATAACAATTAATCACATAATCAGATTAAAATCATACCATTAACCAATTATGTAATCCCCCCAAAGAGGAAAAATAAACTCTCAAGGATATACATTATATGCAGGGTGAAATATTAATCTAAAAAGATATCGTACAACAGAGGTTTTTTTGAAATTAATAATAAAAATTCCATTAGGATACCATGGACTAATTCATAATATTCCTAAGCATGCAAGAGATGATACAGTCTAATAGAACCACTTTCGAGAACTAATATTTTTGTTTTCCTGAAAAGTACAAGTTTAGAAGATAGATATTACACGATTGGACAAGAAGATCCAAATGGATTACTTGTAATACATAAATACGAAGGCCTTCCAATAATAAAAGAATAATTTTATGACCAAGAAACATGTACTCCATTAGGTACTTCTTCATCTCAAACTTCAAGAAATAAAGAAACATATCATGACTACTAGATTTATATGAACCCATTTACATCCGAAGAAACCACAAATCCTAATATGCAAGATAGTACCGACGAACAATTTGTTATCAGATGAAGATCTAGAAAAATTAAAAGAAGTAATTTCTCATTTGGATTAAAAAAAAAATCTACAAACCTATATCTTTTAAATCAAGATTTCTTAATCAACATATATACCTATTTGAACGAATTGGAGGAAATGTAGAACTAAAGGGGGAAGAAGATTTCATTTCAATAAGTCCTTTAAAAAAAATTAAAAATTAAAAAAAATACAAGAATGAAATATTTACATATAGACTCAATACAACTAAAAATAACTAGTCTTTTTAGATCTGGTATTGATACTCTAATAATGATTGTTTGCATGGATGAAATTATTTCAAATAATTCTTTAAATAGTATTATTGGAGGAGCAAAATCTAACCTAGTGAATAGATTATTTGGGGAAAACATACATCCTAATTTTTATATCAGTCTTGTAGATCAAAATACAAATAAAGCTTGTACCTTATCATTTGATCTACAAAATATTAAACTCCTACTAGGGTCCAAAGTCTTAGGGATACAATGGAACATTGTATGGCTTTAAATGACACATCCACATTTAAATCAATAACACCTAAACAATTTATTAAAACTATATGAAGTTGGATTAGGAAAAACTATCCAGCCAAAATTAGTTGACATAAGACTTCTAAATTTTGAAAATGCAATACAAGCTTTTGTAAAATCTCTCAAACCAAAAATACATACGCTGATAAAATATTTACAAAACACTATTTCCACAATTACAAAAAATAAAGAAGAAACCTTCTCTTCGAGTATATTACAAAGATCATAATTAGTTCATGAGTTTGCGGATGTAGAACTGACATCTGATATTTTAAAATGAATTAACCATAGGATGAGTTTTCGACATGAATGCCATGTTGAAGGAAGAACACTAAAAATACAGAAAAAAAATTGAATAGAAATCAGACCGAATGGTTGCAAAGATTCCATTTTCCAACATAAAACATCATGATTAGATCCATATATTTAAAAGGAAAAGCAGAATTACATAGATATATTCCATTGATAATATGTATTCCTGAATATCAGGAATTCACAGTGCATGCTTTACTAGATTCTGGTGTTGATATCAGGAATATTAAATGACTTTATAGGAAGACAAGTCCCTGTATACTACAAAGTAAAAGGATTACAAGTTCAAATGTCGGTTATATATAACAATAATAAAGCATATTATTTTGATTTTGCCTTATTACCACGAGAATTTGAAAATGATTTTATTTTAGGAATGTATAATCTCCATCATCTACCATCTTTTAATAAACACTTTTTTGAACTTGATGATACTTTAGTTCCATGAATTGCACTGCCTGTTACAATTGCATCCCACTATAATACGATTGTACAAAATAGTGAAAATGTTACTACCTTAATTGAAGGGGTTAGTACACAATATCTAGCAAATTACAACCAAAAATTTGCACACATAACATACCGACTACAGATGAATTTAAAGTTTTAATACATAATATATTAGAACCACTCTATTCTAATAACCCATTAAAATTATTTGACAAAGCACTAAGATATTGTAAGATTAAATTAATGGAGCAATATAAAGATACTAAGATAAGAGTTAATAATATTATGATTACACCTCCTGATAAAGAGGAGTTTTCAAAATAAACAAAATAATTATTAGACCTTAAACTAATCCAAAATAGTTTTAGTCCTCATTCTTTCTAGCATTCTTAGTAAGAAGCATGCTGAGGCTAAAAGAGGAAAGGTTGAATGGTAATAAATTATATAAAATTAAATAGTTACACAAAATTTGATGGTATTTTTATTCCTTCTGTAGAAAATTTAATTAAGAAAATTCAAGGAGCAAAATACTATAGTGAATTTGATGCCAAATTGGGTTTTTGGCAAATAAAACCAGAAGATAAAGAATCAATTGAAGTAACAGCATTTAGTAGTCCACAAGGATATTTTGAATGGCTTGTTATGCCTTATGGACTAAAAAATGCTCCTCAAATATTCCAAAAATGGATGAACTCTATGTTTGGACATTACCATTTATTGTAGTATACATTGATGATATATTAGCATTTTCAAACAGAGCAGAAGTGCATAAACAACATCTTATAACTGCACTAAAAATATTACTTGAAAATGGTGCAATTCTATGCCCTAAAAAATTTGAACTGAAATTGATTTTCTTGAAAAAAAAAAACATTAGGAGTGGACATATAGAATTACAGCAACATATTTATCCAAAAATAAAATATTTTTTACAAATTTTTACTACACTAAAAGAAATTCAAAGTTTTTTGGGATTACAAAATTATGGAAGAAATTTATATCAAATTTATCTTCCAAAGTTTAATACCTACACAAGAAACTTGCTAAAGAGCAAGCAAATACAAACAAACAAGTGGTGAACAACCAAGAAGATGGAACACCAATAAAATTCCAATTACATTACAAAAACAAGAAGAAGATGAAATTAAAAAAAAAAGATATGGTAAAAGACCAAAAATTTCTTTATTTTCCTTCTGATGATGAATTAGTCACCTTACAAACAGATGTTTCAAATAATTTTTGGTCAGGAGTATTAATTGCAAAACAAAGAGAAATATTATTTTATGCATCTGAAAAGTTTGATAAGACCCAGATCAAATATGCTACATATGATAAGAATTACTTGCTATAAAGTTAGTAATTTAAAGCTCGAAAATTTATCTATTACATAGACATTTTGTTATTGAAACATAAAATAAATCTGTAGCCCAATTCAATCTTTTGCTAATCTGTTAGCGAATTACCTCTGGTACGTTGTTCATATCTTTTGCTTTGTCAGGATTTAATCTGATTGTTCTTGTTAGCTCTGCATTGCTGATGATGAACTTGGGTTTATATTTGGATTTGATTTGATTTTTCCACCCCCGGATGATGATTTGGGGTTTGGTATTTATATGAATTTCGAGACCCTAATCAATTCGATACTTTCCTGAATTTTCCTTTCCTAATACTGTTACAACTTGATATACACGGTTTTGATTTTCAAACGTTCGATTTTCCTTGATTAATACGGCAGCGACTTTCCTCTTTTAATTTGCTTTGACTTTTTCAACAGTACGCACTTGAATTTCTTGATTGTATACATTCACGAATCCCCTTCTTGACTTCTGTATGTTTCCATGATTTCGTCTTGGACTTGAGACCATTTCTGCACTGTTGAATTTTGTTCATCCACTATGGCTTTCGACTTTACATTCTCTGATTGTTTCATTGTTTTCTCGGCATAGACATTTGTTTTATGATATTGTACTTGTTGTTCATGGCCATTATCACCGCTGACTGCTGACTTCATTTGGTTGTTGCATTCATGAATTTTTCTGACTTGAACTTTTTTATTGCTTTCGACTTCGAGTCTGCACTCATCTTTACCACTGAACTATTTACTGACTTTTAGTGTTCAATTCTTCTGGCTTCACTGTGAACTTTGGTTCTGGCCATCTTTGTTTCAGTGCTTCTCGGCATTGAATTTGTGATATTTGACTACCACTGGCTTTGACTTGGTTATACTGCTATGTACTTGTCATCTCTTCACTGTTGATTAGTTGGTCTGATTCTTCACGCATTGTTTAACTTGTTGTTGTTGCCAGTTTGCCTTGTATCACATTGTGCATGCATGTTTTCCTGTGTTCATGCTTGTGATATTCATGCTGTTTGCTTCATGTAGCTGTTGTTTACTGAGTCTTGATAGTCAAGTTGCACTCATGTCTACTGCATAGTGGTCTTCATTGTTACTGCTTATGTTGGTGGCAATCTCCGAGTCAGTTTGCATCATTACAGTGGTTTCTTGATGGTGCACTGTCACACTGTATTCACATTGTCACTTGTAGTCTGCTAATTAGCTTTGGTGTAAATTCATGATGCTTTGATTTTCATTTTGCTTCACTTGTGTACACTGTTTCATTTGAGTAGCCGGACTTAGTGTTCTGGTGCATTGCCACACTGTACTACTCTGGTCTTGCTTTTGGTCTGCACTTGAACTTGATATTGGTTTGAGACTGTGCTTGTAGTCCATTATGTTTGATCTGCAAGTTTGCTGTGATGTCATATCTTTGGTGCACTCACTTGAACTTCTGGCCTTGTATCTGTAGTTGTATTCATGTACATTGCATTGTGGTCTTTGCATCTATTCTGGTTGGTCTGACCCGACTTGATGCTGTAGTCTTCCTTGTTGAGTTCCTGTAGTTGCATTCACTTCATGTTTGCATTGTTGTTCACCTCACTTGTATCATTGGTGTTTCTCACTTGATGTTTGTGGTATTTGCTGTTATATCACTTCATGTTTGATTTTTGAAATTTCACTTGAGTTGAATCCAGTTTCAAAACTCGGGTTTGACCTTGTGCTCGTGTCATGATTTTATTTATTTTGCACGTGAGTTGAACCCGGCTTTTCATTTGGGTTTGACCTGTGCTCACCTGTCCCTGTAGCATTATCAAGTGTATATCGATGTGCACGGCCTTGTGGCATGTACAGTGATACACTGTGCATGTCACATTGTTCGTGTATGATGAATTCAAATGTAAATGATGACGAACAACCCAAATAACTGAGGCAAATCATATTTTCAAAAACCATATTTCATTTTATATTGCAAAAATATTTCTTTTTCAATTTTACTGCGTTAGTGAATATTTTTGCAGATTGCTCAGATGCTGGATTTAACCAGAATGAAGTTGAAGATAAACTACGAGTGTGAGTGATATGTAGTGAGAGATTTATGTAAATTGAAATTGTGATGTATTGTAAACAAAATTGTATATGTATAGTGAGAGGTTGAATTTGTACCATTCAAAATTGTAATAAATATTTGTTTGAATTCAAATTCTGTGTAATTTATTTTATTCAACAAATATTTATTTAATCTATGAAAAATAAAATAGTATATTAACAAATATATTTAAACGAATGTATATATGTTTATTATCATCAAACAAAAATCATATAAGCGCATATTCAACACTTTGTTTAGATCACTATCAATATGATTTAGCCCTTTCCAATGGTAAAATAATATTATTGTCTCTAGGCGTTCGAGAATTATTTCAGTGGGGAAGATTCTCTTCTTTTGTCAACCATTTTCAGTAAGATATTTATATGCAATGCATATATCATTTCTTTAATCAATGATATTTTTTCCCATAGAAGCTTATTTTTTTTACATAAGTTCTTAGCATTGTAATTTTGATAGAATTGCAAGTGAATTGCATACTGTAAACAATCGTAACATTGATATTCTGAGGATTATTACTTAAATAATGAATTAAATTAATAGTCATAACATTTGAGCATACTTCTGCTCACTTCCTCAAGCTTAGTATTAAAGCATGGAGAGATCACAACTATATATTTGAATGGATACAAAGCAGTGGATGTAATTTGCAAATATAAATCTAGTAAATTTAATCCTTTAATACTATTTTATATATATCACATTTGACATGAATGATTGAAGCATAAATGAATCAAGGAGTGAGGCCCGAGTGACCATCAATAGCCACTGATGAACCGAACTTGGTGTAATAAAATATTGATTATAATTATATTTTAATTAAGCTATAAGTATAATAAAAGGGCCAATATGTTTTTGTACCGGATTGATATTACTATTCCCCTTATTATATGTGGTGTCAAGCAATAGGTACGACCTTTATAATGAAAGGAAAAAAATTCCAATTTTGAGGTAGAAAAATATCAATAACTTTATCTGTTGTTTTCTTGTTTGCCAGGTATTATTTACTGTCATAAGTCATGTTTTTCTTTCATGATATTTTAATAATATTTCTGTAAATTAAATCCTTCCACTTCTTTAATTTTTTATTACTCCGGTAGCCACTTTCTTATATCGTAATTTCCAAAGTACAGTGATTCAATTATGCATTATTCCATTAGCAAGTTTACGGATTTGGATTTGGTTACAAATTATATTTCTGTTTTATTCAGTGGTCAAACCAGTGTTTTTATTCAAAAAGGAATATTTTCTTTGATTTTAATTATTTCAGGTTAGTGCACTTTTTAATCATGTCTATATGGCTGTATGGATCATTATAATGTAGATGCCAACAATAGGTTAAAGCTATGTACCATAGCACTAAAAATCAATAATTTATTGTCAAAAGGCTTTGCCAGCTTGGTGCATAGCTTTTTTTTCCAAATCAATATGTTCTAGCAGTAATGTCTATATAAGCTTTATTTTCAAGTTGAATCCTAAAATTATATTACTGCTAGAACATTCAAAATAATATATTTTTTCTACTTGCATTTTTCAATCAATCATGAAATAATATATTTGGAAAAAGTTTCACTATATCCCACATTTTTCTGTCTTCAAACTAAAATTTTAACATATTGCAAAGATAATTATCAACCTACTAATATCATAGATGACAACGAAAACATTTAGAAATAAAGATCATCTTTTAAAATCAAGCATGTGAATGCATAATGTAAAAAACCAAATCAGTTTTTATTTGAATCGTGTTAAAATTTTATGCACCCAATGCACCCAAAGATTGTACCATAACCACTTGCTGCCTGAAAGAATAAACAGACTTTGCGAGGATAAATATTGTTGCATCGTAATAACAACAAAGAGGGTATTTAAATTAGAACTGCAAGTACTATTTGTTTCATAATTGAATAGTGTCTGCATATTGAACCATATGCATGAAACAATTATTATAGTTGTACTGCCATCAACAACACCTCTAGCTCTATTAATTATTAATTGTGCGACCAACATATAAACAACACGCACTATTTTCTTTAATAAAATAAAAGAATGACGAAAATTTCAATATAAAGGCTATCATCATTGACAAGTAATTTTCGTTTTTACATCAAAGAAATGACATACAAAGTCCTTAATTTATGTGGATTTTAGGTCTCTTTCATCTTTTATATATGTATACACTTGCTGAATTTTTTTGACATTATTCTTTTTATATAGAACTACTTGTGTTACAAAGTTCCCGTATTGGGTATTGAATAAAATACTTGGATTAGAAATCAAAGTAGATTTTCAAGTTTGTATAATAATTTAGTTATTATTGATAAATGAGTTTATTAATTGCTAGTGGAGCATTATTTGATGGTTGCTTTATTGATGCCATTGCACTCTTAAACGGAATGAAGTCGTAGTGAGCTTTCTTGATGCCATTGCTCTCTTATAACATTGATTGATTTCCATCTTTTATGGTCTTTTACAGGAAAAAGAGGTGAATATTCTCTGTATTGTTCATCGGCGACATTGCAAAGGGGTTGCTCTATATATGAATATGAATATTATAGGTAAGATTAAGTTTTGAATGCAATTTATGTGCAAACCAATCTTTAATAATCATATATTATCCAAATTTGAACAAATATACATTTCGCTGTTAGTGTTGTGTGTGTCTATATATATATATATATATATATGTATATATATATATATGTATGTATGTGTGTGTGTGTGTGTGTGTGTGTGTGTGTGTGTGTGTGTGTGTTGACATGTGAAATTGCATTTAGTTAAATTTAGATATGAATGTAATGTTTATTTGAATTAACCATTAATATTATTTTAACAAACACAACATGAACAAATTAAAGTCTTTAGTCCCAAAAGACTTCAATTTATTTAAGAAAACACAATATCAATATACCCCTTGGATGCCAATTTATGCATAGACGAAAAAGAAGTTGTTAGGAATCAATTCTATGGTTTCGATGATAACAACTATACAATGAAAATCGAATATGCATATATATATATATATATATATATATATATATATATATATATATATATTTCTATTCACAGGTAATTGTTAGAATAACATCACCAAAGAGACAAGAACAACAATCAAAGAAAGTATTAAGAAGCTACAAGTCGATAGAATCAGAAGAGCAATGACACAGACGCAAGAAAAGCAACATGCACAAGTTCAGACGTCTGGGTGCACTAGCCAGACGTCTGATTGATTCCTCTGGTTCGCAAATCAGACAGATTCAGACGTCTAGTTAATGTACTCAGACGTCTGAAAAGCAACCATATACAAAAAATATATAAGAGCCAGACGTCTGAAACATTTTCCAGACGTCTGATTTTGAACTTGGGTGTTGATATTCAAAGTACAACTATCACAATTGAAAAGACACGTTCGCACCTCTTCACTACAACTCTTCATCACCATTAGAAGCGACCTTAGAACACTTGCTAATGGATGCAACTATACAAGGAATCTCTCTACCCCTATAAATAACATCAAGAATCCAAGAGAAGATCCTACCTTACTTACTTATGCTCTTCACTCTTATACTTTGATTTGTACTTGATCTCTAGCAATCGAATACATGTATTTCAATCTTTCATATATTCTGAACTCTTCAATCAATATTCTCTAGATATATAGATTGGAAGCATTTGTACTTAATAGTCAATATTCGTGTTATAGAACACACGCTTGACAAGAACAAGCTTTTGTAACCAAGCCTATTCCTCCGGGCAAAGTGAGGGTGTTCGATAGTCGAATTCCGAAGAGGAGCTTCGGAACTGGACGTAGGACAGGAGATCCGAACCAATATAAAATCCTGGTGTGATTATTTCCATTTACTTTGCCATTATCATCTATTAAGTTTATATTAGATACAACATATAGTTAGTCACTTATACTTGCATATATATATATATATATATATATATATATATACAGTACACGATCCATCATATAGACTTCTAATTGGTATCAGAGCAAGGTTTGATCAAAGAACAGTAACACGTTTTTGAATCACTTTAATATGAAAAGAATTTTTCAAGAAGGATAATCCACAGTACGACCCCCTTTTAATGGTTCTAACTATGCATATTGGTCAACACGTACAAGAATTTTTATGGAAGCAAATGGTCTAGAAATTTGGTCAGCCACTCAAGATAAATACGAAGCAACTACTACTGCTATGAACACATGGACCGATGCACAAAAGACCTTAGCATCAAACAATGCTAAAGCTATGAACGTTTTATTTTGCTCTCTAGATAAAAATGAATTTTCACATGTCATGTTATGCACAACTGCATTTGACATTTGGCGTACCCTACAAATTACACATGAAGGTACAACAAAGGTCAAACAAACTAAGATTTCAATTTTTCAAAACCAATTTTCGTCGTTCAAAATGAAGCAAAATGAAACTATTGTTGACATGTATTCTAGATTTCAAACTATCCAACATAACCTTATGGCATTAGGAGTTAAGTTTACTAATTTTGATTTAGTTTCTCGAATCCTCAACTCCTTAACATCGGATTGGGAAAGTAAGGTATTAGCTATTAAAAAAGCCAATAATCTCTCTACTCTCAAAGTTGAAGAGTTGATAGGAAATTTAATGTCCTATGAAGCTAATTTGCAGGCATGAAAAGAACTAAATTCGAAGAAGAAGAACATAGCATTCCCAGCAACAAAAAATGACGACTCTGATTTAGATGAAGAAGAGATAGTTTTCATTGCCAAGAGTTATAATAGATTCAAATTTTTAGAAAGATGACCAAATTCCAAAAAGAAGGGAAATCCAACACAACAAACCTATCTCAAATCAAGTGCTATGAATGTGATCAATACAGACATATAAAGAAAGATTGCCCTAAACTCAATAATGACAAAAGGAAGAACAAGTTTGAAAAATTCAAAAAGAAGAAGGATTTCAAAGTAACATAGGATGACTCGAATTCACCATCATCTGAAAGTGATAGCGATAGTGACAGAGAACAAATTAATGTGTGTTTTATGGTATAAACTGATGATGTATGTTCGGAACTTAGCTATGACGAATTATTAGAACTTAGCATGGAATTATATGATAAATTTAGACAAGTTAAAAAAATTGAATAGAGAATATATAGTCAAAATAAATAGATTAGAACTTGAAGTATGAATGTTAAAAGATGAAAAATTATCTTAGAAGAATAACTAGATTTATCTCAAGAGAAAATTAAAAATAATTTGATAAAAAGTGAGGCTATTGTTATTGATTTGAAAACACTAAAATAGTGAAGGAAAATTTGTTAAAAGAAAATGCTAATTTGAAAAGCAATATTGAATTATTGAAAATTGAAAATTTAGAATTGAAAGAAAAATTAGATAAAATTACAAATAATGTGTCAAAATTTAATAAAGGAAAATAAGATTTAGAAAATCTTATCAAAACTTCAAAACCATTAAGCAATAGAAATGGAATAGGATTTAAATATTTCTAAACAAAAAGGGAATAATGCTAAAAAAATTAGTTATAAAGAACTAAAAATTTACCAACGTCTAATATAAATACCAAAAATATGAAAATTTGGATTCCTAAGATAAATAATAATTTGATTAGACAAATATACTAATAATTTCTTAGAGAATGTAGTCTATAATAAAAATTATGTTTATAAAGGTACCAAACCATCTTGGGTATGGCTAATTTTGCCTATCAATTAGGACCCTAACAAAATATATGGGTACCAATTAAAACATCTTTTATTTTGCAGGTACCCAAAATAAAAAATAAGAAGAAATGGATACTAGATAGCGGATGCTCCAAGCATGTGACTGGAAATTCAAAAACGTTATCAAATATAAAATACATCGATGGTGGAACAGTAACCTTAGGAGATAATTCAAAAGGATATGTCGTGGGCATTGGAGAAGTCATCAACTCTGGTATATCTAACTCTCCAATTATTACAAATGTGTTATTAGTAGAAAATCTAAAACACAACCTACTAAGTATTAGTCAATTATGCAATAAAGGTTTTCAAATAAATTTTGAAAAAGATAGGTGTAATATTTTAGATAATAACAAACAACTTATTTTTGAAGGTTTTAGAAACAAAAATATTTATGTATTAAACATGAATATAAATAAAAATTCAAATTTGTGTTTAACCATCAAACATGATGATCCATGGTTATGGCATAAACGATTTTGTCATATCAATTTTAAGAATATTAATAAATTGCCAAAATATGAACTAGTTAGAGGTTTACCTAAAATAAATTGCAAAGTAGAAAATTTATGTAACGATTGTCAAATTGGAAAACTAAAGAAAATCTCTTTTTAATCTAAAAATTATATTTTTACGAAATAACCATTAGAATTATTATATTTAGATTTATTTGGACCAACACGAACACGATCTATAAATCACAACAAATATGTTTTCATAATAGTTGATGATTTTTCAAGATATACATGGACTTTGTTTTTAAAACATAAAAGCGATACTTTTGGTATGTTTAAGATATTTGCTAAAAGAATTAAAATACAAATGGACTTAAAAATTAAAAATATTCGAAGTGATCACGGAGGAGAATTCGAAAACGATCTATTTACTAATTTTTGTAATAAAAAAGGAATAAGTCACAATTTTTCTTTTCCTCGCACACCTCAACAAAATGGTGTCGTAGAAAGAAAAAATCGAACTTTACAAGAATGCGTACGAACATTATTAAATAGTAGTGGTTTACCTAAACACTTTTGGGCAGAAGCTATTGCTACAGCTTGTTATGTATTGAATCGAGTAACTATACATCCTGACTAAACAAACTTGTTTTAAAATATTTTTTGGAAGAAAACCTAAAGTATCATATTTTAAGACTCTTGGTTCAAAATGTTTTATATTAAATACAAAAGATAACTTTGGAAAATTTGACCGGTAGGCCGATGAAGGTATCTTTGTTGGATATTCGGATCATAGCAAAGCATATAGAATTTTTAATAAACGAAATAATACCATTGAAGAAAGTTTACATGTTTCGTTCGACGAGAATCTTTTTAATCATCGTACTAATGATGAAGAAGAAATTATTCAACTAACTAATTCTATTAATTATGAAACAAATGTGCAAAATAACACTTTGACATCATCCCCTAGAATTCTTAAGAATCATCCGAGAGATAATATCATTGGAGATCTCAATACTAGAGTAACTAGAAATTAACTTAATCAAATAAGCCATATAGCATTCGTGTTAAATTTTGAGCCAAAAAATTATAAAGAAGCTTCAAATGATAATTTTTGGATAATCGCTATGCAAGAAGAATTAAATAAATTTGAACGTAATAATGTTTGGGAATTAGTACCAAGACCTGAAGAATAATCGGTTATAGGAATAAAATGGGTATTTAAAAACAAAGCAGGCAAGAATGGAAATATTGTTAGAAATAAAGCATGTTTAGTTGCTCAAAGCTATAATCAAGAAGAAGGTATCGATTATGATGAAACCTTTGCTCCAGTAGCTAGATTAGAGGCCATTCGCACATTACTCGCCTTTGCAAACTCATCACAATTTTAAATTATTTCAAATGGATGTCAAAAGTGCTTTTTTAAAACGGTTTTATTAAAGAAAAACGGTTTTATTAAAGAAAATGTATATGTAGAACAACCATCATTATTTGTTCACGAAAAATATCTCAAATTTTTAATCTGTGATTTCACCATTGACGATTTTCTCTCAAACAATTCATCTTTTTACGCGAAGATCAAATCACAATGCCTCCTAGAACAAAAAATCCCATAATATCAAAACGAATACAAGACCAACTGACCTCATCTTCAAACCTCAAGTGTGCTCCGATGATCAGATTGAAAGGTGGATGAATAGAGCGCCATATTCCATCAAAAGGTATGAAGATATACGAAAGAAAAGGATCCACATAGGTCCATTCTATAATCTCCTTAAGTTTCTAATGTATGATTTGGATGAACTATGCGAGAATGTCGGGTTAGAAACCTTGATTTCATTCACTCCTAATGACATCCAAATCGACCAATTAGCAATATTTCTATTTTACGCGAATTTGGATAACACTTCAGTATGGAACACTGAAGATGAAGATGAATGGCTCTGGTCTAGCGTGTATGGAAACAAGATTAGATTAACTCCGGGCATAATAGGTAGAACGCTAGGATGCTCTGACATAGAGGAAGATTTATACAACATTCCCGATATGCGCTTCAAGCCACAGAACAATATTACTCATCAAATTTGGGAGGACGAAATGCCAAAATTTGCCTCCAAATATCTACGTCCAA
The DNA here is from genome assembly GCA_030765085.1 of Allium cepa. Taxonomy (NCBI): domain Eukaryota; kingdom Viridiplantae; phylum Streptophyta; class Magnoliopsida; order Asparagales; family Amaryllidaceae; genus Allium; species Allium cepa. The sequence goes on from CM060928.1 coordinate 537,585,838, forward strand.
AAGCTCGACTCCTAAGTCGAATGATAATCAATACAATTATTCCACGTATGGGAAGCCACAAGAAAATAACCGAGTTAGAGTACAAATCCCTATATGCTCTATTTAATGGAACAAGGGTAAATTGGGCCAAATTCATCTTCGACGAGCTCAAGCATTTTTGGACTCGATCACGGCCATCAATTATTTATCCAACTTATATTATGAGACTTCTTCGTGTACACAACATTCCATCCTACCTATCGACCTTCGAAGAAATCTCACCTAAATATGCTTCCACCAAATTCTTCTCCCTTATGCACCTACCCGAAATTCCTTCAGAATTCATATCCTTTGAAGATTGGATGCATAATCATCAATCTAGACGAGTTGAGCCTCCTTCTCAACCACACATTGAACCATCCCAAGAGAAGGAACAACATCGAGAAGCAACTCCACCTCCTCCTGCACCATTTGATTATCCGGGACAAGATGAGATTATGGATACTCGAACGGATACAAATCCAAATGAAATTGTTCGAGATCTCACCCATCGAAACAAACATATACTATCTCAAAATCAAAAAACTTTTAGCTAAGCGAATTGACAATTTCGAAACATCAATTGCTACACGCCTAGCCACAGTTGAAGAATCTCTTTCGACTGTTTTATCGGTTCTCAAAAAAGTACTACAATGGTTTCGTGGTCCAACACCACCTTCTGAAGATTGGCCAACCCCAGTACCTTCTCCTCCCGCAAAACATTCCAAACTTTCTGAGGACGAACCTCTCAACCAAGCTTTGACATCTCCTACAAAGGCTAGCATTCTGAAAAAGAAGAAATAAAGTAAGATGATCAAGATAAAGCTTCTCCAAAAGAATCATAGATTTTGGGAATCATAGATTATTGGTTTTTGGGATATCAACTCTTGTAAATTTGACAAAATCTATGTATGCAATCACTTTCGAATTATTAATGAAATTTTCTTTTTTGTTTGACGATTGGTTATATTATCTTTAATTCTTTTTTGATAATTCCAAAGGGGGGGAATATAAGTGTAATTACAAAATATTAAGAATAAGCACATATTCAGGGGAAGATTTATAATTTATATATAAGTACATTGAATAGTTGTCATCATCAAAAAGGGGGAGATTGTTAGGAAATCAATTCTATGGTTTCGATGATAACAACTATGCAATGGAAATCGAATATGCATATATATTTCTATTCACAGGTAATTGTTAGAATAATATCACCAAAGAGACAAGAACAAGACTCAAAGAAAGTATCAAGAAGCTAAAGTCGATAGAATCAGAAGAGCAATGACACAGACACAACAAAAGCAACATGCACAAGTTCAGACGTCTGGGTGCACTAGCCAGACGTCTGGTTGATTCCTCTGGTTCGCAAATCAGACAGATTCAGGCGTCTGGTTAATGTACTCAGACGTCTAAAAAGCAACCATATACAAAAAATATATAAGAGCCAGACGTTTGAAACATTTTCCAGAGGTCTGATTTTGAACTCGGGTGTTGATATTCAAAGTACAACTATCATAATTGAAAAGACACGTTCGCTAGTCTTCACTACAACTCTTCATCACCATCAAAAGCGACCTTAGAACACTTGCTAATGGATGCAACTACATAAGGAATCTCTCTACCCCTATAAGTAACATCAAGAATCCAAGAGAAGATCCTACCTTACTTACTTATGCTCTTTACTCTTATACTCTAATTTATACTTGATCTCTAGCAATCGAATGCCTATATTTCAGTCTTCCATATATTCTTAACTCCTCAATCAATATTCTCTCTCTCTCTCTCTCTATATATATATATATATATATATATATATATATATTGGAAGCATTTGTACTTAATAGTCAATATTCGTGTTATAGAACACACACTTGACAAGAACAAGCTTTTGTAACCAAGCCTATTCCTCCAAGCAAAGTGAGGGTGTTTGATAGTCGAATTCCGAAGAGGAGCTTGGGGACTGGACGTAAGACAGGAGATCCGAACCAGGATAAAATCCCGATGTGATTATTTCCATTTACTTTGCTATTATCATCTATTAAGTTTATATTAGATACATCATATAGTTAGTCACTTATACTTGCATATTTATACAGTACACGATCCATCATATAGACTTTTAAAGAAGTGAAGTGCTGTTGAAATTTAAGCTTTTAGTCCCAAAAGGCTTTAATTTGTTATATACAGAAGGGAGGAGTTGTATGCATTTTAACAGAGGCGTTTGGACATCAGCACACAGGGTAATCAAATATCTTTCATTCATTGAAAACAGCTATACTTATATTTAACGTGCATATGTTAGGGAAAATCCCTTCAGATGATCAGTCTAAGGGAATAAAAAACCCAACGCAGCCGAAAACAACTGGATCGTGATTGTAGTGAGACGGAACAAATAAAAAATGAACACCAGAACAGACAATCACATATCTATGCAATGTAGAAAAATAAATAACACCAGTATTTATAGTGGTTCCACTACTGCTAGGCAGTGTACGTCCACTCGGGGAGAGAATATTTTATTAATCACTGAAAGATTAGACTTACAAGATTGATTCACTTTTGAAGGCTATACATAAGAAGAATTAACAATACAGACAACATTCTACAAAGTTTCAACTCTCTAGGATGGCTGCCATTGTTGTTCAGAAGCTCTTCTATTTATATAGTGAAGAAATGAGGAGGAGTGGCTGTAATATAGCAGCCCTAGGGTTTGGTCCGGCACATCTGGTTCGGCGAACAACACAGCAGCATTTGGTTCGGTTTATGCATTCATTTTGGTTTGGCATCAATTTGGTTCGGCAAAGCCTGGACATGCATTTATCTTGAGTGACACTAGTTGGTTCGGCATCAACACAATGCTGAACGAAATAATTGGACCGACATTCTTAACTACACCGAACGAAAATACTGGTTCGGCATCATCACCGCTCCACTTCATTTACTACTTCACAGAACGAAAATACAGGAGCGATGCTCTTTTCTTCTCACCGAACCAAAGATATGGTTCGATATGCTTTTCAACATCACCGCTTCGAAGTTGCCACCACTCCAGAAATCTAGAGCGGCAAATCCAAGCAACACCGGACGAGATTTCTCATCCGGAATTTCTTCGTGCTAGCAACACCGGATGAAATCCATCGAACAGTTTGGCTACTTCAAACCTAACGCCTAGGGTTTCGGCCCGCTTCCCTTCCTTTGTGAGCATCTACGTCATGGATTAGGTACTAATTTCTAGCAATCTCCACCTTGGTACCTAATTCCATACAAGCCTTCCAACTTCATCTACACCTTCATGCGTTAAGCAATGGATAATTATCCAATGAGCTTCGGCAATGCCATCACCCATTACACTTTGTCAACGAATTCCGGCAAGGCCACCGCCCGTCAACAAAGTGTTCAAAGTACCGAGTCTATCTAGAATCTATCAATCTCCACCATGAAAAAAACATCTTCATGAACCGTCTCAACTCTCTCCCCGTGGCACCTATCACTTCATTAAGCGAATCAAATCCGACCAATGATCGAACTTAGCAACAGGCAACGAATTGGTAAACATGTCTGCTGCATTCTCCTTTATGTGAATCTTTTGAAGACGAACTAGCTTCTCTTTACGCATCGAGACAAGAAACAACTCTCTCATTTCAATATGCTTTGTCCTCGAGCAGAATGCCATATTTTCAGCTAAATGAATTGCACTCTGACTATCACAGTACACATTCACTCCTTCGTATACGAAGCCCAAATCACACAACAGTCGCCTCAAATAAAGCGCTCCGTAACTGCTTCAACCGCATCTATGAGCTTTGTCGTTGTAGTATACAAATCCATAATCGTCTACAACCTCACTCTCCAACTAACCGTTGTCCCACCAATGGTGAGAACATATCCGGAAATTGACTTCCTTCGATCTCTATCACCGGCATAGTCAGAATCGTAAAATCCAACCAAGCTGAAATATCTTCCTCTACCGTCAAAGACTAGTCCATGGTTTGGAGTTCCTCTAAGGTATCTAAGATACACTTCACTGCTTACTAATGCGTCTTTCCTGCATTCTCCATGAACCTATTAACCAATCCAACCGCCTATGCAATGTCAGGTCTAGTGGAGACCATGGCATACATCAAGCTGTCAACTGCACTTGCTTATGGGACCTTCATCATATAAGCCTTGTCCTTTTCCGATATTGAAGAGCCTTTACTAGAAAGCTGTATTTGCAATGGCATGGGTGTGCTGATTGCCTTTGCCCCTTCCATGCTAAACCAAGCAAACACCTTTCAAATGTACTTCTTTTGAGTGAGGCTCAAAAATCCTAACTTTCAATCCCTTTGGATTTCCATATCCAAACTTTTCTTTGCTTCTCCAAGGTCCTTTATTTCGAATTCTGCTTTTAGCTTTAACTTCAAATTGTCGATTTCAGCCTTATCCTTGGAAGCAATCAACGTATCATCCATATACAAGAGTAGGTACACCCATCTGCCATTCTTTAAATGCTTGAAGTACACGCAAGTATCTTTGATGCTATGATCAAAATCAAGTTAAAGCATAAAAAAGTCAAACTTCTTGTACCATTGTCTAAGCGATAGCTTAAGTCCATACAATGACTTCTTCAATTTGCAAATCCAATTTTCTTTTCCATCTACAACAAATCCTTCTGGATGCTTCATGTAGATGGTATAATCCAAGTCTCCATGAAAGAAAGCGGTTTTCACATCCAGTTGCTCCAGCTCTACGTCATGAACTGCGATGATAGCGAGCAAAATGCGGATGGACGCATGCCTCACTACTGGAGAGAATATCTCATCATACTCCAATCCATTTCTTTGTGAAAACCCTTTAGAAAATAGTCTAGCCTTGTATCTTCCATTCATCATTCGCCTTGAATACCCATTTGCAACCTATAGCTTAGCTTCCTTGAGGAGGTGTTACCAAATCTCAAGTCTTGTTCTTCTTCAACGATTCTAACTCCTCTTTCACAGCGCACATCCACTTCGAACAGTCACATGACTTCAAAGATTCATCAAGGTCAAGTGGCTCCTCAAGAACCACATGTAGGTCATAATCAAATTGATTACCAAGGCTAAGGTTTGCAAAATGTCAATCACCGTACCTTTCGGACGACCTAATAGTCCTATGATTGACCTAGGTAGGTACTGCTTTGTCTACACTTCTTTCGGCTCCACCTTGAACTGAACTTCCTCTAGATTCATGCACATCACCAGCACTAATAGAAGGTGGCTGTGGACTATCCTGTGGTATTGCATCAACTGTGCTTTCCTCGATAACATCAAAAACATCTCTACTATTTGGCTAGAATATGAGAACTTCTTCCATCTTCTTAACCTACCAGAATCTTCTGATGTGGTAGGTAGCTTCTCCATCAAATTGAACATAGCAGACTCATCAAAGGTAACATGTTTGGAATGAATAATCTTTCTATTAATAGGCTTCCAAATTCGATACCCTTTGATACCATCGGTGTATCCCATTAGTATGCCCTTGTATGCACAAGCCTCCAAATTGTCATCACCTATATGTTGAACATACACAAGACAACCAAAAATTCAAAAGTAACCAAGATACACTGCTTTATCTCTCCACTTTTCCTTTGGAATCTTCCCATCTATGGCTTAGCATGGAATTAAATTTATGATATGTGCCGCACTTGATAATGCCTCAGCCCAAAAGCCTCTAGACAAGCCCGCCGTCAATCTCAAGCAATGAGCCTTCTCCAGTAGAGTCCTATTCATCCTTTCTGCAACCCCATTAGATTGCGGATCTCTAGGTGTAGTGAAATATCTATGACTGCCATGCTGTCTACAAAAGTCGAGGAACTCCCTAGGCACAAATTCACCTCCATTATCAGATCTTAGCACCTTCAACGTAGAACCAGATTGGTTCTCAACGAGCGCTTTCCAGTCTTTGAACTTCTCAAAACTCTCTGGTTGGCCTTCATCACATACACCTATACTTTTCGAGAAAAGTCATCAATGAAAGATATAAAATATTTTTCTCCTTCAAGAGAAGGAGTAGCAACCGGTCCCCAAACATCTGTATGCATGCACTTAGGTACTTGCCTCGATCTGTGGAGTCCAATTTCAAAAGATACTTTAATTTTCTTGCCTAACACACACTCCTGGAAAAAATACATCTTGTCGAAGCTTTCACCTTTGATCATCTTCCGTCTTTGAAGCAACTCTAAGTCCTTCTATAAAAGATGACTCAACCTGAGATGCCAAAGCTTTGTGGCATCCAATGCACGAGAACTATCTACTCCAACACACGACTCTCCAAGAACTGTGGTTCATTTCAACAAATACAGATTTTGGAACACATATCCTTTCATATGAACTAGTGCACCTCTTGAAACCTTTAGACTATCCTTCTTGATAGTTACCTTGCATCCCAAAGATTCCAATTATTCTAAAGAAATTAAGGACTTTCGAAGTTCTGGAACATACCAGACACCTGTCAAAGTGCGTATCACTTCGTCAAACATGTTGATCCTCACTATACCTTTAACCGTTGCTCTACAGCTAGCATTATTATCCATAAGAATAGAGCTTTCCTCTCATCCAATGAAAGAACTGAAGTAATTCTTATTAGGCGTCATATGAAAAGACGCCCATAAGTCCAACACTCAGTGGTCTGAGACATCCGATACTGCTGCAGACAACATATCGTCAAATACAGACTTCTCCAACGCAAATGATGAAGATCCATCTTCTTCCTTCGTCTTCGAACCTGGACAATCATTTTTCCAATGACCAAGTTTTTTGCAGATAAAGCACTTCCTGTCCTTAGACTTTCCTCTCCTGCCATTACCAGGCTTCCTAGACTTGGAACGCCCTCTAAAGTGCCAATTCTACTTATCTTCTCTACCTCTTTCAACAAACAGGCCGTGACTACTACTTCCACCTCTACTTCCTTCACTTATCTTCTACATCTAATCTCTCAAGCCCTCTGAAAGAAGGTCTAACTTAACATCTTCCACTGTCAATGTGTCTCTAGCGAAGATAAGGCTGTTAGCGAAACTTGTGTATCCTCTGGAAGAGAACACAAAAGAATCATTGCCATTTGCTCCTCATCCATCTTCAAGTCAACAGTCTTCATCTTCATCACAAGATCATCGAAGAAATTAAGATGTTCCTTCACTGATGTACCCTCTCTCATCCACATGGTGAAAAATGTCTTCATCAATATCAGACGATTAGTGAGAGATTTCTTCAAGTATAGATTTTCTAGCTTGGTCTAAATGTCCCTAGAAGTGGTATCACTGCTAATCTCTGAGATAACATTCTCTTCCATAGCTAGTTGTAAAGTAGTAAACGCCCATTTCTCCATCTCATTTCTTTCCGCGACTGAGACGTCAGCCCTCACTCCTTAGGGGCAAACGCTATTGGATGGACTTCATTCCTCATTAGAACAGCCTTCATCCTCCATTGCCACTTTTCGAATTCTTTATCCCTATTTCATTTCTCAATTACCAACTGTGATCCTGACGCGATATACATCCCTCTAGTATAGGGTCTTGTAACAAATGGAGTCGCTTCATTTCCTGCCATAGCGTCTAACACTCCTCAATCAATTTTGCAGCTCCGATACCATACTGTTGGGGAAAATCCCTTCAGATGATCAGTCTAAGGGAATAAAAGATCCAATACAGCGGAAAATAACTGGATCGTGATTGTAGTGAGATGGAACAAATAAAAGATGAACACCAGAATGGACAGTCAAAGATCTATGCGATGCAAAATAAAAAATAACACCAGTATTATAGCGGTTCCACTATCGCTAGGCAGTATACGTCCACTCGGAAAGAGAAGATTTTATTAACCAACGAAAGATTAGAGTTACAAGATTGATTCACTTTTGAAGGCTACACATAAGAAGAATTTACAATACAGACAAAATTCTGCAGAGTTTCAGCCCTCTAGGATGGCTATCATTATTGTCCAAAAGCTTCTTTATTTATATAGTGAAGAAATGAGGAGGGTAGCCGCTATATAGCAGCCCTGAGGTTTGGTTCAGCACATCTGGTTCGGTGAACAACACAGCAGCATTTGGTTCGGCCTACGCCCATGTTCATTTTGGTCCGGCATCAGTTTAATTCGCCAAAGCCTGGACATGCATTCAATTGGGGTGACACTACTTGGTTCGGCATCGACTCAATACCGAACGAAATAATTGGACCGACATGCTTTACTAAACCGAATGAAAATACTAGTTCGTCATCGTCACCGCTCCACTTCATTCACTACTTCACCGAGCGAAAATACTGGAGTGGTGCTCTTTTCTTCTCACAGAACCATAGATATGGTTCGGCATGCTTTTCAACATCACCGCTTCAAAGTTTCCACCGCTCCATAAATCTGGAGCGGAAAATCCAAGCAACACTGGACGAGAGTTTTCGTCCGACATTTCTTCTTGCTAGCAACACCAGACGAACTCCACCGAACGAGTTTGGCTACTTCAAACCTAACGCCTAGGGTTTCAGCTTGCTTCCCTTCCTCCACGAGCTTCTGGGTCATGAATTAGGTACCGATTTCTAACAACATCTTCTTTTACATTCAATTATATCATACATGAATTGGAATTAAAAATTCTAGGATACTGTTACACTTGATTATTACTACATTGTTAAAACCTTACTCTTCTTATTATTGCATTGTTAAAAACTTATTCTTCTTATTATTGCATTGTAGACAAGTTCTCTTGCATCTTTTTTTTGTTTTGCTTTCAATTTGTTTGTTCTACAGTTTATATTATGAGAAAAAAAATCATCTTCATCGCTCAACCTTGATTGTTACTCAAGAGGTACGCCTTGGAAATTTAAATTTGGTAAAAATTGAATAGCGAAAGTAACTTAGTTTGTTGATATCTCATATTCATTTAGCTTATCCAAACATTACATATGATGATGTTTGTGGAAGATATGTATTTTTATATTCTGTTCATAATAACATATCCCACCTACTAACTGCTTAATATAAGTTAAATATTTTTTATTAAATAATTATTTTGTTAACTACAATTACTTCCCATTCTATGAAAAATTCTTTTACATATTTTCTTTTACATATTTTCTACTAGATCTACATGTTGTAAAGCATGTTCCAATTGTTACCATGAAACGTATTATTACTTAAATTAGGTATTTCAGATTTACTAATAAATATATGTGACTTAGCTCTTAAGGATTAAATGGTGATGTTCACTTATAATACAAATTGAGTATTTTTTCTAGGATTATAGGTCAAACAAATTCCACTTTAAACTTTGTGAATTTCATCAACAACTCATGGAAGGCAATCAATTTTCCAAGTTAAAACCACGTAGAATCCTAGAATCAGCGAGAGAACTCAACATCAAATAATGGAAGCTAACTAAGTCCCCGACTTATAAAGGGTGAAAGTTACTAATAGAGTTCAATGTCACCAAATTGAATCCAATTGCATACCACCCTTATTGCTTTGTAGAAGTCCGAGAATTATTGAAAGAAACCAATGTCAAGAAATGCAATGTACTCAAGCACTCCCAGTACTGCGTAGAAGCCCTAGAATCATTGAGAGAGCTCATCAAGAAGCACAGTTGGATGCTCAAATCAAGGCTAAAAGAAAAAGAGAACGTCGTTCTAAATTAAGTTCTGAACAAAAGGAAAAACAATTAAAGCACCATCATATTCGCTATAAAGAAGGAAAAAAGTTAATGACTGAAGAAGAAAAAGAGGCAAAACGTAAAAAATATCGTACTATTTATTATAATAGAAAATCTAGAAGAGTCGAAACGAATATCAATGATGATGCATCGCAATCAAGTAGTACGGGTAGTTCTTTTTCGGTACCTTGCTCTCACAACATACATGGTATTACTTTAGAGAACTATTCCCTATAATTCAGTACGCTATATTGTGAGAACAATAAAAGTTATATATTTACCAAAGTTTATTTTGCCTATGTACGTATGCATATAATTATACACAAACAAGTAGTACAAGTAGCTTCATTATCATCATATGATAATATATTTATTAATATAATCAAAGTATAATTTATGAACCTAAGTCATATTAAATTTATCACCCATATAGTATATCGAGTCACTTCATGTTAAAAAAATTTACAAAATTTATATATCAAAATTTTTAAGCAGATCAAGATCTTAGTGGACTAATAAATAATGAAGAAAAAAAAGACATTAGTACATTACCTTTTGAAATGGAGATGACATGAATAGAAACATAAGAACAAACAGAGTTGGTCAACCATGTCAAAGCTCTATAGAAAGACATAATTGTGCAAGAAGCTTTACAGATCATTACGGTTTTCAAAAGTTATATTTATCGAAGTCAAGGATATGTACATATTTCCAAGCAAAACTCTTCTATCGAGAATCAAATAGTTTTTGCTACTTAAATGGAAAAATTATTTTATAGTCAATTTCATTACCGGATGAGATATTTGAATTGCACTGACCAATCAGATGAAGAGAAAACATTTTAGAAGAACCGTACGAGCTTATAACTATATGTTTGCATTTACATCAATGGGAGTACATGTTGATGAGAACTTGGATAATGAAAGAGATGGAACATATACATTTCATGCTCAAGGCAGTATATATCATAAAATACGTAGTTTGGTACCTACATCCGATGATCGTCCAAGATTCCTACAACTTTAGATATATGATACAGAGCACGAAATCGAAAATCGATTGTTTGAAAATAATACTCCAATTCGAGAAATTGTGGAGAAGTTGCAAAAAGCTCTTAGTACATATAATAGATCTATAGCTGTATTTCGAAAACTTGGACAAAAGTCAAATATCCAACATTGCAATTAGTTATAAAAGAACCATCTTCCAACCAAAAACTATACGCCTTTCCAACTGCTTCACAAGTTGCTGGAATTTGGTAGAGGGAGCTAAAAAGGAGGAAATACATGAAAGAGATATTGTAGTTGAGACAAAATCTGGACAATTCATAACTATTCCCGAAACAGCTGGTTATTATGACCCATTACAATATCTAATTTTGCTACCATATGGAAGTTATGGATGGGATATAAATAGTCAAGATGAAAATAGTTACAAATTTTCGTGTCGTGAGTATTACGCTAATATTCTACAATTATAAAACTATATTTTATATAAACATTTTACTTCTTAATAAATTTATACTATTAATTTTTTCATAGATTCGAGAAAATGATAAATCACTTTTCCTTCGAGGAGGTCGATTATTTCAACAGTATGTTGTTGATAATTATGTCAAGATAGACACCAACAGGCTAAGATGGTATATGATTAATCAAAATACCATTAGAGCTGAAATGTATCAAGGATTACAAGATGCTCTGGATGCAGGGGAATACGATATGAGTGTTTATTTTTTTAATACACACCTTTACCTTTTATAATAAGTACATATATTCATATAAACACAATTGAACTTCATATTATTAAGTTGTCGATAAATTATCTTCTATAGGAAATATTGGTACACGAACAATACTACCTTCTTCGTATACTAGATGTCCACGTGATATGTATCAATGGTATCATGGTGTAATGGCTTTAGTACATAAATTTGGTAACCCTGATTTATTCATTATGATAACATGCAATCCATTATTGGATGAAATCGTTAGTGAATTATTACCTAGTCAAGATCCAAAAGATAGACCGGATTTAACAAAAAGGATTTTTCGTGCAAAATACGAGGATTGAAAAAAGATATTTTCATGGAAGGAGCACTTGGAAAAGTAGTTGCTCATGTCCATGTAATTGAATGTCAAAAAGGAGGTTTACCACATGTTCATATGCTAATAATTTTCGAATAAGAAGACAAATTGACTAATCAAGATGAATATGATGAAATTGTTAGAGCAGAAATACCAGATATTAATGAAGAACCAGAATTATATACAATGGTATGAAGTGGATGATTCATGGACCATGTGGCAATCAAAATTGTAACTCCTAGCATGAAAAATGGCAGTTGCAAAAGACAATATCCAAAATAATTTGCAACTACAACTGTACAAGGCACAAATTCATATCCAGTTTATAAAAGGTGTGCACATGCATATCCATTCCTATCGATAGAAGTGGAAAGTTGATGGTAGATAATAGATGGGTTGTACCCTACAATCCTTGGTTACTACGTAAATATAATTTTCATATCAACGTAGAGATATGTAGTAGTATAAAAAGCGTTAAATATCTTTACAAATATATTTACGACGGTCCAAGTCGTGTTCAAATACAAATTTGACCTAGACCATACTATGATGAGATACAACATTTCATTGATGCAAGGTGGATTTCTGCTCTAGAAGCATTGTGGAGGATCTTTAGATTTTCTCTTAGTAAGATGTATCCATCAGTTGAGCGCCTTCAAATACATCTTCCAAGTAAACAAAGTGTTATGTTTTACAACATCAAACGATCAATGAAGTTTTAGCCGATGAAAGCAATCAACATACAATGCTTACCGAGTTCTTCCGTACAAATTCAATCGATGAACAAGAAAGACAACTTATATATCATGAATTTCCTGAACGCTACCGTTGGCTTAAAGTTATCAAAAAATGAAAAAGAAGAGCATCAAATATTAGAGTGATTGGTAGAATATATACAGTCCAACCTAAAGAAGGAGAATGTTTTTTCTTGAGAATACTTTTAAATCATATTTAAGGACCTACTTCCTTTGATGATTTGCTTACAGTTGACGGAGTTAGGAATCAAACATTTAAAGAAGTTGTTGAAAAACAAGGATTTTTGGAAAATGATGATGGTATAAGAACATGTTTAGCCGAAGCTTCTATCACAAAGATGCTAATTTCTTTAAGAGCATTATATGTAATTATTTTGAATTTTTTGCAATCCATCGGGTGTGCAAAGCTTATGGAACGATTTTTTCGATCATATGATGGAAGATTATCAAAGTTCAAGTAATACTAATCAAATTATTCTAACGAATCGTCTTTTAAAAGATTTAAATATGTTACTTTTCCAACACAACAAAAGCACAACTGATTATGATCTTCCAAATATCTCAAGAACATATGATTATGATGCATATGATGATAGTTTAGAGCTAATTGAAGAAGAACTTGCAATTCCTATTTTAGAAGATGATATACTAGCTGTTGAAAATTTGAATGACGACCAGCTGAGAGCCTACAATACAATTATGAATGCAATTATGAAAAAAGAGAAATGTTTGTTCTTTATAGATGGTCCTGGAGGGACGGAAAAATATAGTTATACCGTTCTATTTTGGCCAGTATTGCAATTGCAACAACTACATCTGGTATTGCTGCAACTATGCTACCTGGTGGAAGAACTGCACATTCAAGGTTTAAACTTCCATTACAGCTAAAGCAACATCAACATGCTCAATAAGCAAGCAATCAAAATAAGCAGAACTTCTAAATCAATCAACTATTCTTATGTGGGATGAAGCTACAATGGTACACCGTTATGCTTTTGAGGCATTTGATAGAACTATGCGAGATATAATGATATAGATGAACCATTTGGTGGTAAAATCCATATTATGGGAGGAGATTTTCGACAAGTATTACCAGTTGTTTCTAAAGCTATAAGAAATGAAGCAATTAATGCATGCATTAATAAATCATTTTTATGGGAAAATTTTCAAGTTTTATGTTTAAAGAAAAACATGGGAACGACAAATGATGTCGCATATTTAAAATTTCTAATTAGAAATGGAGATGGTACCAAACCTTCAACCAATGAAGAAAGGATTCGAGTACCAACGAATATGGTCATAAAGTCAAAAAATGACGTTAATCCACCGTCAAAGTTGATAGATACAATTTTTCCAGACTTATCAAAAAATGCTTTCGACAAAGAGTACGTAGTTAATCGAGCATTAATTACACCATTAAATGAATATGTTGACAGGCTCAATGAACATGTACTCAATTTATTTCCTAGAAATGAAGTTGTTTGCTATTTATATGATATAGTAGAAGATGATGCTCGCAATTTATACCAACAAGAATTTCTAAACTCAATCGCTCCTGGTGGTTTGCCTGCACATTGTTTGAAATTTAAGCTTGGAGCACCAATAATGTTGTTAAGAAATTGGAATCCAAAAATTGGATTATGCCACGGAACGAGGCTTATATGTAAAAAACTCAATAAGAATTGCATTGATACTGAATCATCACTGGACATTATGTTGGTGCTAGAGTTTTTATTCCAAGAACCCCATTAAAGCCACCTGAAAATTTGAATTTACCATTTGTGTTAATACGGAAACAATTTCCAATTCATTTGTGTTTTGCCTTCATTATAAATAAGGCACAAGGGAAAACGATAAAAAGTACCGTAATTTTTCTAACTAAGCATGTGTTTGGTTATGGACAAACTATATGTGGCGCTTTCACGAGGAGTTTCAAGTGCTAATACCAAGGTGCTGGCAGAAAAACGAGATGTTATTAGACAAATTGGAAGTTTAACTAAAAATGTTTTCTACAAAGATGTTTTACTAACTTGCTAGGAACAAATGTACTTAATTTTTTCTTCATTTTCGTATATCATCAACTTTCTAACATACAATCCGATAATTTTTCCATCTAATTAGGCATTCACAAAATGAAATTTGTTACATATACAAATATTTTAGTACACTCTTCATTTATTTTCAATTCTCTTTATATGCTATCGGTATACTTTCCGTTACTCTACACTTTTTATTCAAGATTCATTGATGATATCAATGGTATCGATAGAATAAAGTACCTTCCAAGTGTACTATGATCATATAAGACATAAATAGATAAAAATATTTGGTAAACTCATCAGGCACCTTCCAAGTGTGATAAAAATAAGCTGGTGATAATGATATAAATAGGTAAAACTAACCTATATGAGGTAGAATTAAATTGAAGAGTGTCATATGCAGTTTTTCTGACAGTCATCGGTCATGGAATAAATGCTGACATCAATATTTCTGTTTGAGTCATGCATACAATGCATAAGGACACTCGATGCATTAGAATATTAGAATGGAACACTAGGATAAATACTATTTATTGCTTAAAGTGTAAGATTTTGATAAATGAATGTTTTTCAAGTACACCTCTACTACTAATAATAAGTATTCCCTGAATTATTTTCAACCGTGTCTTTTGGAAATTCCTAACATATCCTTATATCCTTTCATGTTTCCCATTTCTCATTCTATGCGTGTTAATAGCTGTATTGACCCCCAATTTAAACATCTCTGCCATCATCGTCGTCCATCCATTATCTTCGCCAATCAATTGCCAACTACTTCGCTAACCACTAATCGATTAGGCAGCCGTTGCTTCAAGATCGAAGTTCGATCATGATACCGACTAACCACTTCCTGTCAGAAGCATTGTAAACTCCAGATCTTAAACAAGCATCCGTCGAGCAAACCAGATCTAGATTCGGAGCATAGCGGCTCCAATTTTAAGCAAGACGACATTTTTAGTGACAATTATTCCTTTTCTCAGCAGACGAATTTCGGCTTGACGATGTTTCAGGTAGTATACTATTTTTGTTCTACTATCTGTTATATGAATTTACTTATTGATTCTTGATTTAAATTTGAGTGTTGCGTTCAATGGATTTCTGGTGGCAATTGAAATAAAGGATGATTTGTTTACCATTTGAGTACCATTGATCATATGTTCAAGCCTCATATTATTCAATATGTTTGCATGAATGATTCAGCAATGAATGATAAGTACTATTTAAATTGTAAACTAAATCTAACTGTATTCCTAACCACTTGCCGCTAATCGATTAGGCAGTTATTGCTTCAATATTGAAATTCAAACATTATTTAGGTTTTAAACTGTGCTCTAAAATTTTAAATATAATCTACATTTTCATTCTTTCTCAATTGTGCATCCTCATACCGAACAAGATTTCAGATAATATTCTATTTTTTTAATATACGTGCTTTCAATTTACAAGTTTATTCTTGATTTTGATATAAATGTTAAATCAAGTATAGCTGACAATTTAGTTGTATATTGGAGATTGAATCATGTACATATATATTATGAGTTATTAAATCAATCTATTAGGATATGACTTTAAATATAAAATTTGTGATACCGTCGTAAAAAATAGCCAACCAAATTATGGATATGGGCTTTGATATATTTTTAATAGGCTTTAGATTATTTTATATGAAAGTAGAGAACAAATTTTGTTTTACAAACTTTGTCTCACTTCCTCATCAAGCTTTCCCACAGCCGTTGCATCTGCTATTAGTAAGCCACATGTAGTTAACCACGAAATGTTGCGATTTGACTCTATTCAATATGCTTGCTCATGCTTACCACTTATTAAATATAATTTGAGTTACACACCATTTTTTAAATATGCACGCTCATGTACACCTATGTCGCTATCTGTCATTTACTTCTTAGATGCATGAGCTCCAGTCTACTTGATAAAAATTTCTGTTTATACATTGTTTACACCTGACATACTCAATGTTTGTGATGGGTACATATGTACTAAAATGTCACTATAAATTTCCAATTGTTTTTAATATGTCTCCTCCTTCACATGTATACAATGTAACCTTTTTTATAAATAGTTGACAAACGAGAACCAAACTTTTGACCGTGGTCTACTACATTGACTGATGAATGCTCTATTACCTTATTTTTATATAAAAATGCATCATACGTTATACATTTACCGTTTTTTATGATTTGCATGTATAGTAGAATTTAAGTTACTTTAAATATTTTGGCTATATGCACCATAAATTTGAATGTCTGACCTTTTTCATAATTGAATGAGTTTAATATATATTTTAAGTCTATGCTTAATTATGGATTTCGCTAACTGAATAGGTGAGTAATTGAATGATTAGTGTTCACTATAAGACTTCGATTGTGGGTGCTATCATCATGTTATTCAAAGTAACTTTATTATAGTTGTGCCAACAATAGATATTTATGTTTACCTATATATAATTTAATTGGCTAAGAAAGTTTGTGTATATCGGTACACTAAAATAGAATAATTGCTTTCACAATATCATTTTATCCATATTCATGTTTGGTTTTAGCCTTTAAGTGAACGCCACTTAATATGGCTATAAGAAAAATATATGTTGTTCATATGAATTGTTTACTTTGCTACTTGATGAATTAACCATACTATTTTGACATGCAATTTGAATATGGAATGAAATTGGCTTGAATACCTGTGATAGTAACAACGAGAGTTTATCGGATGTTGTTGTATGTTGTACTAAACTTAAGCTTAATTAAAACTAACATTCAGATCTCTTGAAACATCTTCTTTTTTAGGCTTATAAGTTCTTACATCTACAGTGTTGTGCATACATGCGATAACATATACAATCCACTTAAGTTGTCATAGTTTGTTTAATTGGTTGCAAATAGCTTGGGTAATTTGGGATCATTCAACTTATGTATAGTCTATATAATCGACATGATTAAGTCTTTCTTTGTGTTTGCAGGTAGACATGCAGTCCAAGATATTGTATTTGCAGCCTCTATTTCTGCAAATGCTAAGGTAATCTTTTTTTTTTGTATTTGTATCCTTATTTTAATTTACTTATAATTATAAACTACCATGCATGAAATCCCTCATTAATTGACCATTATTATTTTTTCAAGCAAAGAGGCTTGCAAATAGTAATGAAAATTCTATTTACTTCCTTTTACCTATGAAGGTGCTTAGCTAATTTCTGGAGAAATTTTACAGTGTAAAATTTTAAAATGCATCTTAACCTTTGGTAGTATTTTCCATGCGCATGACTAATTTAATAGTTGTGAAATTCTTATATATGTTCTTGGTAAGAGTTGATGTAATCTGTATTTTCTAATGTAACTTATCATATGCATTTAGAATGCATAATATATATAAATAAAAACTGTGTGCAATTCACATTGTTGTAAATTCGTATTTGACTAATTGGTAACTGTTTTAATTTTTTTAATGATATTTTGATTTTTTTAATCAATCATTATTTGCTCGAGCCTACTTCTACATTCCCTAAAAATATATAGGCTGCTACAGCTAAAGCAGCTGCATTGATTTTTTCAGTGCAGGAGAAATGCAAAGATGTTATAGACAATGAAAACGAGGAAGTTGCCTTTGATTTTCCTGATCTCTTGCCTGATCTAGAAGGTAGTTTTAGTTGCTCCAGTTCTTGGGACTGTTGAATTTCAGCTGGACGAGCCTTTTCTTTGGGAGTGTTGTTAGATCCATTATATATTGGGAGGTGTGTATGTGTGTGTGAATATCCATATTTAGTTAGTATGAAGACTTCTAGGTAAAAATTCAAGTATGCTATGAAGGAAGGGTGCTCCATACTATCTGTGATGTGTTCATTATTAGTTTGTAATCAATAATTATGTTTGGGAAGACTTTAAGCTCTTTAGCACATGAATATGAATGTTGTTCCCAAGGTTTCTATTGAATTGTATACCTTTTTATTTATCTTTTAGAGCATCTTCAGCGTTATTATTATTTTTACTAAGTTTTTATGAGTTTGGTCATGTGCTCTTATCGCATGGAAAGCGAATATATTTCTAGAGCTGAAATAATCATGTAACTGAGAATAAAGGTAGCAAACACTTAACACTTAAACTGTGAGTTACGTTGTTTATATATGATAGTTTTATTTGGTATAAAGAGCATTAGTGTCGATAATTTTATTGTGTGATAAGCTTTGGTTGATTGCAAAAATTTAATCGTCCACTATAAAAAAAAATTGAGATATCTTTGCATAAATAAGTATAGTAGCTTCAGTTAATTAATTAATATTATGTAGCATGGTTCAATCATAAGCCCCAATACATATAATGTGTGATAAGAAATGCCAGAAGGCTATAACAATAAGGTTGGAGTAAGATTGTTGCATTAACCAATACATCTATAATCATTAATTATTTTGTTGAAACCTACTGTAATATTTTGGGTTAATTTGTTTTGCATACATTATTCTAGGATTTGGTTAAAGTTGTAATTAGGCGAAGAACATTGACATAAGGTGAAAAACACATTATGCATGTTTTTTCGAAAGTAAGTTTTAAGTTAGAGAACAATTTTTCAAACTTCATCGATTGAGCATAATTTTCATCAAATGTGCATTATTCTCATTAGCTGGGGTTTCGTTGCACAATTTCACTATACACTAACTGATCTAGAAAAAAACAAGTGCTTTAAAGAACTATTATATCCATTATTTCCTCTTTCTTTTTTTAATGCATATCAGGTTGCCATTATATTCCTCTCAATCTATTGTATTCGCATGAATAGATGTATCATATTTAAATAAAGGATGTCGTGGGTGATAAGTTGATTTTGTTTTAACAAGTTGGTGGATGACTCTTGAATTGGTAAAGTAGAGTAACCGGTTTGAGCAACTTAGCTCAAATTTTTTTTGTGTATCTGCCACAACTTAATGTAATTCATCTTTTGTTTTGAGTGTAGATGAGTTAAGTAGCAAGTTAATTACATAATAATTGGTTTGAGAAGATTTTTATTATAGTTTGAGTTGTAGTGGTTTATTCCATTGGACGAGAGAGTGAAAAATGAACACACATAATTAAAGTTCACATCAATAACATAGATACATAATCATCACGTACATGGTACACATGTGGACATGCAAACGCATGTAGAAATCATACAAACACACGGTTAAAGTAGGATCACATGCAAACTCTCAAAGTTCACTTGGTCCATCCAGCAAAAAAAATTAACATCTCCAACGACACCTTCATCCTTTTCATCCTTTTTCTCACTATCCTTCTTCATCTTCTTTACCTTGGCTGGAACTTCCAGCTTGAGCTTCTCTATATGGGCACCGACTTCCTCCACACACCAGAACAAATCCCCTTTAGTGTTTGCTATTATATGTCTGTTTCTATGTCTCTGCATTTGAGTGAATGCATGACTTTTGTTTCAACCGACCCAACCCTGTCATAAGACAACGAAGACTATTTTTTGTTTACAACCCACATTAGCTAAAAGAGCATATGCATGTAAAAGTGCAAGTATTATTTCTATTTCCAGTATTATAAATAAACCAAACAAAAGAAACGATTGATAAAGTTATGAATGCTTATAAGTTATTGGTTCTATGAATGTTCTTCAGTTGTCTTGGTCTTCTCGATTGTTGCTTCAGGTTCAGTTTATATTGACAATGGTACTGTCAAATTTACTTTCAAAGGTGTAACTATAAATGCATGCACGTTATGATTAAATGCAGACTCACTTGGGCGTGCATATATACTCGAAATTATGCTGCTAAATATATTCCTGGCTACACTAATTTTGCAGCTGATTATCTTATCAGGGTTTAATCTATGGACAAAATTGATGTTATTACAGAAAAAAGAGAAGACAGCAAGCTTTTCAACAAGTTACATCGCCAAAAATGGCGAAACAAGTCCTCAAAGAAACTTCAACATCAGATAAAAAGCAAGTCACCTACAAAACATCTACTTCAGCAAAAGGAAAGGAAATTATCCAATCGACAACTCCAACTTTCCAAAACAAACTGGTGCAAATAAATAAACAGGTTCAAAACAAAGAAAAGATTTTCACTCCTACGAAAGTACAACAAAAATCTTATACAAAACAATTTTAAAGGAATGGTACAATATGCAAACGAAAGGATTCGAAATTATATGATAAGTTCAAGGATGTTTCAAAGCTATTTAATTAGGGAATCAAAAGACAGCAAATTTTTGGCTTTCTCGACTTGGAAAATCATTTTGGGATATAAAACAATATGGAGCCAATAGGGATAAAAATATTCATGGCATAAAAGGTCAAGTATCCAAACTTTTACAATTTTTTAATACATCAAAAATTAAAACGCTTGATGTAAAAGAAACAGAATTATCCAACGAGGCATCTATTGAAGAAATGAAATTGAAAATAAAATAATGTCTTGAATAGAGAAAAATGACCTTCTAAATTTAAGAATTCAAGATTTTCTTGAATTACTTAAATTGTGTCAGGTTGAAAGAAAAAAAAAAACAAAGAAATGCATGCCTGAGAAAAGGTTCAAAAATGATCGCTTTGTACCAAAACAAATTATTGATGAAGCCAATTGCTTTTGTTTTTTAACCAACTTGAAGATATAGAGATTACTAAGTCCATTGAAAAGGTGCATCTAATTAAAAATAAAAATGGTAGACCAAGAATTTTAGCATGTTTTAGTGACATTCTCAAATATAAAGAACATATCCAAAAGGGTTTGGTTCATGAAATATATACAAATACAAATTGTTCTGAAAACTTTTTCCCCGAGATCTGTAAGATAAAAGTTCTTGAACATGCAAATAAGTTTCAAAATATATTTTTATTTAGGCTTAGGAGTATTTGGGAGGAAAAAATATATATCCGTCTTTATCCATCAGTCTAAATTTGAGAACTTCACAAGGTCAGCGAATCATCTCAACACGAATTCGAAATATTTGATAAAATAAAATTCTCAGAAGAAAAGGAAAGATATCAAGCTGGTGATAAATCTTTTACTTAAGCAATTAACATTGAAATTTGTTGTTCAATTCATGAAGACAAGACAATCTTGCTATATAACTTTTTCTCTCAATATGCAAGTTATACCAACAAGATGACAATGATCAAAAGTTTTTTGGAGTTTCTTAAACTTAGACCGGTCGGAACTTAGTGGCAAGAAAAATATTTTGTTTTAGAAGGACAAAGAGAAGAATACTTTCAATGTCAGATATGAGGAAATGACAGGCTTATTGAAGAAGACATCACAGCCTTGAAAACAACATTGGAAAATAGAAGCCTGTAATGTTTTCAGCAAATAATTACCTATATATTATACCTCATTACTTAAAAAAAAAATTCAACCAATCTAGTTCTTAGCATTTTCTACCAAAAATAACACAACACCTCATAGCCTAAGCTCCACTCACAACTACCTATTTGTCCCTATTCTCACCAGCTCAACACTCATTGCAAGCAAGGGAAGCAGGAATCTCCAACTATAAAAGGAGGGGTTTGGTATTGAAAGAGAACCAGAAAAAAATTCCATAAAAATATTATGTGTGTAATAATAGATTGATTTTGAGTTTGTATTATTAAGAAGAAGTATGTGTGCTATTATGAAGAGTGTAATGTTTGTATATCTATGAAATAATAAAAGTGTGTTTGGATATACATCTCGTGTAAAATCCTTGCTTCTCATGTTATTTTCCTCTCGAAAAATCAAAAAATAAAATAAAAAACACTGCAATAAGCCCAAAATTATTGTAGCAATTAATCTAGCCATTCAAAGCCTTTTAAACTGCCTATTTCTGAACTGAACATCTGACTCAATTCTAAATTTTGGACATTTCTACCGAAACCGATTGAACTGAATTTGGACTTACTTATAAGAAACAAGTTCATTGGAGCGGAATAGAACGGCTCTAGCATTACCTGCATCTCTCTGTATCAGAGCCATTCAGGTACTATCGCTTTTTCAGTTGTTTTTCTAATACGACTGCTTAAAATTTTGTCTTGGTCATAATTCTGTTGTGTCTTCTAAGGAATTTTTACCAACTATGTCATTTTTATTCTTGGTTGTCACGCATGGAGTAGTTTATAAAATTATCTTAGCACAAATCTTTTATATTATTATTAGTATTTTATCAAACGCTTCTTTTCATGGGTTTATTCTCTATCAAGTAGCTAACCGAGACTAAATCAGTCAATTTTGAAGCGAATTCCAGTTAATTTGATATATAGAGCTAAAGTAACAATTATGTGGTAGGATATCGTTGAAAATCATTGAAGCACGGAAAAAATTGAAAGTTTTTATGTGGCATGCATTTATTTATTTGATTAGTTGCATACGTTTCATAAATAAGCTATGACACTGGTTGTTTATTGCAAAACGAGGAAACAAAATTAAGCCCGTATATTTTAGGTAAATGTTATGTCATTTTTTGTTGTAAACTATAGAGAGATGGTAAAGACTATCGCAAGTAAGCCTGTATTTAACCTTCGATGTAGCAGTACGTACCGTACTGAAGTGGCGCCTGCTTTTTATTTACCAGATTATGTTTAAGTTGGATTCCCAGCAGCAACGTCAAGAAATCTCCGCCAAGTACTACTTCTGTTCACTTCCGTGATTGTCAATTTTCAATAAATGTTCTGCCAAGCATGATTACTTTGTACATGCAAATTTAAAATAAGTTAAACTAATGCTTGCTCTGAAAAGTGGTATACTTATCAAAACAGAGACTAATTAATAATAAACTTGTTTCACGAGTTTATAACTCAGATTTTCACTACTTTGAAATTCTATATTAGTTATTTTAACAATAAGTGTGTTGTAATTAATTATAACAACAAACTAACAACTATAGCAATAATAACTATAGTGCTAAATCAAACGTTATACCATTTAAATAATTGGTACAATGCAGAAAAAAAACGATATATATACATCGCTAAACTATATTGCTGTTTGTGTCCTCAATAGATGACATAATTATCAATGGCTTTTTTCTCAATGCAGATTTTCTATACAGCTGTCCGTTAACTGGAGTATTGATTTGGAGGCTATGTCCGTAATACTTGGTTGGCCTCTTTATACCAACTCCGAGCTTGCAATTTGACATGTGCAGCTGTGCATTGGACTGCAAAGTAAACTTTGAACGACCTGCACATTGCGAGGAAGTATCTATGGAAGTGAAGGCTTTGGAATCGCTGGCTGAACATGAGTCGCAGGATATAAAACATGTGCATTTAACTTCAATCTGTGGTCATTTAAAAGCGACATTATATGATGTATATAATTATACATCGCCAACTTCTCAGTTTTTAAATATTTAAGCTGGACACATGCCACATGCTTGCAGACATACTCAAAGAGTGGAGATGACCCTGCTTACCAAATAACAAATGTACTTGGAAATATGGACAATATGTCTATCAGCGGTCTCACTTAATGTATTTATGAAATAGTCAATGAGAAAATATATATGTAGAAAGCATAATATATGTATTTTTGTTGTAATTGGTTTTTTATTTATTCTGTTGTATTATTTAAAACTGATTTGTCAATGATTACCTTGTACTTGTGTATTTGTTGTCTTTTTATATCACTTTGTACTTGAACAGTTTAACTGTGGTTTTTTCAGATTTTGAAGTTGCTCTGCACCTATATCTGCTGTTTTACCCCTTTTTACATCTGTATTTATTCAATGATTTTACCACTTTATACCTGAAATCCATTTCAGCATGTTTGCGGCTTGCCATAGGAATCAATTTTTATAACTGCAGACCTTTGCTTTATAATTCAAATTAACAAAAAAATAACAATAATTTCTTCCAACATGAAAAACCAAAATATTTACCAACTAACCTTTCGCCTCAGCATATCGAAGTTTAACAAATAATCATAGCATAACCCTAACTTCTATCCGTACAGGCCACGTGAGATGCGTCATCAAATTCACTTCAAAAGTAGTTATAAGGGCAACATCTATCCGTGTGCGAATCTTTGTTACTTTACCATTATACAATAGCGTCGCTATGTTAAACACGTGACAAATCCATAGTGGTTGGTATGTTGTCATTGGCCAACGTTGGCCGATGCAAAGCTGGTTAAATGGATCGTAGCAAGTCTGCATAATTTGGTAGTCGCTAGCCATCTCAATACTGTGTATTTTTTTAAAATCTGCAACTTCTATTTGTGCCATTCAACCGTGCAAATATCATCGTATCTCTATACATCTCACCTACAACATATATAAATTCAATTTCGCAACTGCAACTATTGCATATCACCCATAAGCAAGTATATAACACAAAAACCAATATCTACATCAACATTCCATCAAACGTCTATATTCCATCGAACAACTCATCCAAAAATCCTTCAAACAACACAACCATACCAACAAATACTCATCTCCATCAAACAAAACATTTACAAAACCATCAAGCAACACAATTGTCAACTAAGTATCAGTCCATTAACACATATTAAATATATACAGAACAAAACGAAAAAAAATCCACCAAACACCACGGTCATACTCATAGTCATCTCCCGACACATCCTCCCTAGGTATTCTTCCATGCTATGCTAAATATGCCGCAATCCGCTCGTCTAGTAACTGCGTCAATCCTCCGCTCTTCCACCAATCATTGAACTCTGACATCTCCTGTTCCGACTGAGCTATCTTCTCCTCTGTCTGGGATCTCCTATAAGCTGTCTGTGTCATTATCGCCTGTAAAATAGTTAATAGTAAGTTATAATTTATGCTCAATATTAAATAAAATTTATATATTAGTTAATGAAGCAGTTTACCTTCCGATTTTCGCAACTGTAACGCCTATTTCGCGAAGAAGGGTCAATCAGAGCATCCCCTATACGGTGCAAGGTCAACTCATGACCAGTAGACTACGCCGCTCGAGCTTACTCCTCCTCATATCTTTCCTACGACGACGAACAAACGTTTGTTACGATGAATATTCAATTGAAAACTTATGAAATGTGAAGTAAAAAAAATTATGCATGTTGACCATTAAAGACTGAGATTCCGCGTCCGTTCAAACGTAAGGAACGTTGTCATCTTCATCTGTCTGCTCAACGGTATACATGTGAGTGAAGACCTCTGCCATTATAGGCTCACGATTATACTTCTTATACTGAAAGTACATACATGAATAAACAATGTTACCAATATGATTAAATATCAATAATATATTTACAATCGCAATCTATAAGTTTACCAATTCCTTCAAATATTGTTGGAAGGATTTAGAGGCACCGTGGTGTACATCAGGATTTTTGTTCCTATTTGCATGCTTCCAAGATGATATTCCTATAAATTAAAATATATTATTAACTAAAGTAATGCAACCGATATGCAAAATTTAAAAAAAAATTATAATAACAATATAAAATTAAATAACCTACTTTAAATTTAGAAGTATTTCAGAGCTGGAGAAATTCAGCTCAAACAACAGCGCTCATCCAAGCGGGCTTTTTATTCGCATTCTTTGCCTTTGAGAGAGTGTCACTCTAATTTTTCCGCATCTTTTTGCTCCAGTGATTTCTAAAAATATTCATATCTTCCGGATCAACATGGACCGCGACCTGCATATTGAAATTAATTCGAATTATATACATTACATTAACTTTCAAATGCATTATAAATTTATACTTACCATCAAGTCGGCCCATATATCGTTCGACATCCCAATAAGCCCAACATCCGACTCTTGAATGCGCTATTGGAGACTTAAAGAATATAATCCAAAGGCTCCACCTCAAAACCCCTACATAAATTTTGACATAGCCATTTAATAAAATGTAAATAGCATAAATGCAATAAATTTGAGACTTACCATTCACTCCTAGGAACAACCTTCGCTACTGGCCATAAATCCGACGCTGGGTCGCTGGCACCCCGTCAAGAGAAGGAGAAGGCCAAGATCTGCTGGAATGTCTCTTGTAAGACATATATATCTGCACAAACATATCATTTCATATAATGAAAAAAGATATCAATTTACTATTAGAAAACATGTTTGATCAATCATCACATAAAACTTCCATTAGAACATCATAAATGAAACAAGATCTCCTGAATACATACATAAAATTAACGAAACCGAATAATACATAATTCACAACATAGTCATTATTATTAATAATAGCGGAAACTCGGAGTATACATTTTACAACAAGCGATATAGATATTCAGAATTATCAGCATTCATCGTTTTTTAATTCAGACTCGGTCTCGTACTTTATATCGTTTTCTTCTATACTCTCAAATGTTTCTATTAAAACATTTGATTCATCATTCAACAACCCTAAATCAACGAGCCATAGAACTTTTTCTGTAGGTTGTATATAATATGTCAATTCTTAAACCTGCGTTAATACGCCATAAAAATCTTTGATACGATCATCTGGATCATCACTACCTTTGACAAATACACCACCCTTGTATGCTAATTTTTCAGCATCATAATAATTGATGTTGAATTTAAATCCATTGATGAAGAATATTGAATACGTCTTAACATACCTTTTTTGGTCCAAGCGTAAAATGTAATCCTTCATCAACGACACAATTTCTTGGATCATAAGCGTAGTTGGAAAACCATTTAGCAAATTCTTTACTGAGAACGCCAGATGGATGTTGTGATTCGTAAATATTGCAAATATATATAACATGTTCCATTATAATTAATACGTAAGTATACTTGAAATAAATACGAATTTATTATTACCTCACAAATGGTGCAACTTCCGCATGGTTAGGAAGAACATATGTGTGTGTTACATGGTAATATCAATCACATAACCATATTTTCACATATTTTTCAACAGGTCGGCCATGTTGTCTAAAAGTAGGTAACATTATTTGAGAAGAATCTTGTTTAACGACTTCATCATTACGAGGAACACTTACAAATGATAAGTTCATATGGTCACTGAAATAATGAGAGAGAAAGCATGAAGCTTCTTCTCCAAGATATGATTTGCAAATCGAACCTTCAACTCGTATGTTTTGTCTAATTTTTTTTTCCAGATGATTCAGGTACGTATTACAAAATTAATTCAATTTAAATTTACTTATGTAAATATGAATTTTATCTGAATTTTGAACTAACATTAATATTAAGGATATTTAATATTACCTCTCAAATGGACACGTCCATCCATATTGCACAGGACCTCGAAGAAGTGTTTCGGATGGAAAATGAATAGGTAAATGCTCCATTACATTAAAAAACTTGCCGGAAGTATTTTCACCAGTTTGCAGAGAAGTATAGGAATTTCTATTTCAAGTTTACGTATACGGTCGACTGTTAACATGGTTAAACAAAGCTGTTTATAAAATAAACTTAATTCTGTTATAACACCTCATACTTTTATGAGCAACAGATCTTTAAAAACCGTGGATAATAAATATTCCATCATGATACGACAATAGTGACTTTTCATCCCACTCAGTTTATTGTTTTTAAAGTCAACACATCTACGAAGATTAGAAGAAATGCCACCAGGACATTTTAGTCATTCCACCCACTTTAGCACGAGTTTTACTTGTTTACTGTCTACCTCATAATATGCTTTGGTTTTTTTTATATTGTTATTGGGCTTCATATGAAATTCGAAACGTTTACAAAAGTGTGCTATATCAATTCTCGAATTTAGATCGTCCTTAGCTTTCCGCTTAACATTCAA
Source organism: Allium cepa (assembly GCA_030765085.1). Classification (NCBI taxonomy): domain Eukaryota; kingdom Viridiplantae; phylum Streptophyta; class Magnoliopsida; order Asparagales; family Amaryllidaceae; genus Allium; species Allium cepa. The sequence continues at coordinate 537,614,108 of CM060928.1, forward strand.
AATCGTATTAAACACGTTATCAAACACTTTTTTCCGTTATGCATCATGTCAATATTATGTTGAAGTAAGAGATCTTTTCAATAAGACAACTCTCAAAATATACTTTGTTTGCACCAATTATGAGAGTCCGATTTACCTGAAATTTCAGTATGCACTACAATTTCATGTATCTTTGGATAGTTCTTTACAATTTCATATATTTCTTCGTCTGATCGAATTTTGATGATAACATTCTCTCTTCTCTGTTAAGCTTTAAAGTTCCTTTTATCTCCTCTAAAGTATGATTGGGATGGAGAAAACATCAATGACAATTAAACCATGAAATTTTCTTCTTATACCGTAAAGAAAATGCTCATGTTTCTTCCATGCAATAAGGACAAACTAGATGACCGGCAATACTCCAACTTGAAAGCATTGCATACACAGAAAAATCATTAATAGTCCATAACAAAGAAGCGGACATTCGAAAATTCCTTTTTTTTTAATGTCGTATGTTTTAACTCCTTCATGCATAGTGTTTTCAACTCTTCAATCAACGGTTGCAAATAAACATTGATTTTTTTGCCGGACCATCAGGACCAGGGATGACGATAGTTAGAAACATTTATGGAGTTTTCATACACATCTACAGAGGTAAATTATAAAAAGTAACGATAATAGGCCAAGATGAATATTTACTACCAAACTGAAAGAATGATAAAAATTCATTCGTACATAAATCAGGTCTTACATTACGGCTCTCTGCAGCAATATACGTTTTATCAAAATGTTTTCATGCTTTTTCATCAGATGGATGTATCAAAGTTCCTCTTCATGTGTTCTCACAATATGCCATCGCATATGACATGTCGTAGCTGAAGGCGCATATAACCTTTGAACTCTGGGAGTGATGAGTAAATAATGCATTCTCTTGCATGTAACTTCATTTCCTTTCATCTTTCTTGCTTTGTATCTTTTCTAATTACATATTTTGCAGTTTCTAAGGTCATTGACATCTTTCTAATACAACATGCAACCTTTTATGTATGTATCTATCTTTTAGTACAGCAGACCCGAAGCCGACATAAGTGTTTTCACTTTATAATTACTATCGCACGTCGGATTATTGGATAGCATATGTCATTTTACAGCTTATACAACTGCTACAAATCCAGCTTCTGAAAAGTTGAACTTTGATTTCATAGTGATGTATTCAACTGTTACTGATAATTTGGTTCCGCTTTTACAACTATTCCGCAATGGCCTCTTTGCAGTATCCAATAAATTATAAATTCTTTTCGCTCCCACATTCGGTTCATCTTCGATATTTACGTTTTCATCGTCAACTTGAATGGTAGGAAACATTGACCGTGTCACATCTTCCACCATGTCTTCTATTGCATTTGTCATAACATCATCGTTCTCTTGCACTACAAGATTAGGTGTAGGTGGAGCAAGTTCTCAGTGACGACCCCACAAATAATAATTTGACACAAAACCATATTTATACAAATGTACTTTAACTGTATCTGATTTTCAATGCTTTAAACGTTGGCACTTACTACAAGGGCAACAACGAAGTTCTTCGTTATTTTGACTATTAGATGTAGCGAATCTAATAAATTCATGTACACTATTGTAGAAATGTTACGTCACCGAACCTTTCATATCGGTTCTAACTTTATACATCCAAGTACGGTCGAGAAAATAATCAAAGATTGTTCCTAATTTAAAATATATGTTAGTAATTTCGAAAACACCTAAATTTTGTCTAAAACAAAATTGAAGCCTTTTGTGACTAAAGACTTCATACACCATACTTCTGTCTAATTTTGACAGTACTTCACTTCTCTTCTACGCATAACTTTGCATCCAAGGGATATATTGTTGTTGTTGTATTTTCTAAAATAAATTAAAGCTTTTTGGGACTAAACGCTTTAATATGTTGTATTTGTTAAAATAATAATTCACGTGCCATTTCTTAGTTTTTAAAAATATCGATTTTAGTACAATATTTGTTTCAAAAAGAACTTAGTATTTCAAACTAAAATTTATTATTTCCCAATTTATGATTTCACTTTACTTCATTTTTTAATTTTATAATTCATTCAACTATCTAAATATTTTACTAACTAAATTTGAAGTTTTAAAACATATTTTACAATTCATTTAACTATTTAAATTTTGAACCGAATTCGTAAACTAAAATTTGAAGTTTGCACTAATTTTAATCAATAATTATATACTAATTTTTGCACTTATTCTAATCAATAATTATACAATAATTTTAAAAAATATTTTACAATTCATTTAACTATCTAACAAAATATTAATCAATAATTATACACCAATTTTGCTCAAACTATAACAAATATTGTTTTAGGCTATATTAAAGATTCACGTAAACTTATCAATAAGCAAATTAATAAATAATTATACACTAATTTTTTAATTTTAAATCAACCTTACTTTTTGGTGCGAAAGAATGAAAAGTTTTAAGGTTCGCGGGTTTTTGATCCGTGCACATGGATCTGCATATTGACATTTTCTGTCTAAAAAACTGTCTTGCTTACAGGTCCTATTCCATTATATGTTAAATTACCTACATTAAGCTTCATCTGTACACAGTTATAGGTACTATAACTGGTTTAAAATTTTAACTGGTTATCTTTCAATTCACTCATCAGATAAGAGCTTGCTACATCGTCATTCCTTCAATGATCGGTATGTACAGACACATGTTGTGCATATATTGATTTCATAACTACTAACTTGTAGACCAACACTCCTACAATAAAAACCAAACCATCTTCTAATGTGATGTTTAACACGTATATTTATGATTTCAGGATGTATGAGTGCCAAAATTCACCACCTACGGCCAAGATTGTTGACAAACAACACAAAATATAAGCTTAAGAGTTCCCCAATATGTTCTTACAATGTTCAGACTGCATATTTATCTTTCAATTGTATATTTTTGCATTAGGGTTGTAATTTGTTATCTATTTATTCTGTTGCTTTACCCCGCCTCAGTTAAACTCCAATTCTATATGGCTACTGTATACTAGTGTATTTGTTGTGTTATTTGACCACTGTATGGCTACTGTATACAAGTACAAATCTAGCTTACAAATCAGTGCATGTCTCTAACATGACAACCTAATCATTTTACTGCTAAAATTTATTGCTTCTTCATTCATTGAGCAAACAAGACATCTGAATAAAAAAATAGCAACTGTTCACAACATAATTCCAACATCACCCTGCGTAGCGTGGGTTCATTTAGTGTTAATATATTTCAAAGAAACATTTAATTAGACAGTAATTGGAGACTTGGAGTTTTCTTCTATTCTTCAAATGAAAGGAACTAGATGGGGAAATGCCTACAGATACAATGATTGACCAAAACGGATGCACAATTAGATTAAACACATTTATTAAGACAGTTTCCACTTTCAAATAAACCAATATAACTATGTTCTCTACTGTAATGGTCTCTAATTTACTGATGTGAACTTTTGATCAAATGGTGAAAAATGATATAAAACAAAAAAGTCATGCATGCATTATAAACCAACCAAAAATTGTGCATTGCATTATCATAATTAACATCCTTACTCAAAGACAGAAATAATCCTAATACTCTAAGAGGAAACAAGGTGGAAAAATCTCCTAAAATATTTGCATCAAGTAAAAAAGTACTCTCGAGCAAAAGAGAAAACAAGTAACACACCAGCATTCATATTTGTGCAATGTCACAAAAGAACATACCTTGACAAACAAAACACATTAACCTGAAGCAAAAACAAATTCGCTCAGGATTACTGCATTTCAATATCCAGATATCTCCGCCAATCCTACAACCAAAACTAACATCATCTTTTAGAAACAAAAATCATAAAACATACACAAGCCTAAAACATAATTTATGCATATTTTTCTTTTCCAATTTTGGCTCCTTCAAATGAAGGTTTGGTACATACAGCAGCTGCAAATAAAGAGGCTTATATATTTGCTGTGGCAGAAGAAAAATCATACCTCGAATGCATTTGAGTCACCTGAACGAACGGCTTGAAAGGTGCATTATGTCATCATTTGTCAAGTCATAGTTGAAGGATGGTTGAACTGGAAGAGTATCTTCTACTTCCAATGTAGGCCTACTACTCACTACACTCTGGGACAAGTGAATGGAACCAGATGAATGTGATACCCACTTTCCATTTGGAGATGTAATATTCACCACATGCATAGAAGAAGACTCATCATAATAAACATCGTCAACATTTTCCTTTTCATGAGAATTTGGTTCCGTTTTGCAGAAGATATCATAATCCATAACCTCTACAGCATAAATATTCTCCTTCGAGGTTATAATATTGTTATCCTTGCAGGAGTCAAATCGCTCGGCGGTAGTTGATTGTATAGGTAGCGTCGTGCTTGAAATATTCTCCCCCAAGGGTATACAAATGTTCTCCTTGTTGACGTAAAATTGCTCACCAATATTTGACATCATTGGTAATTTATGCTTGTTTAGTGTAAGCGGATGAGTTGAAGAACATGGTTGTGCCCTGCTTGTAACATATTCTGGGCTGATGATGCCACTGTAAGCGGAATTTCAAATTCATAAGAGAAAATTCAACTAGAAAACATATTAATTAAACACTATGTTATCTTGCGTTCACTGAAATTTGTTGAAAGGAAAACCATTTGAAGAACGCATTCCATACTCTTGGTTAACATCATGTGCTTTTTTTTTATAAAAAAAACACAGTCCTTTTATTGACTAACATTTATGCTGACCTTAGAACTCTCTGAATCGTGAGATGTGTAGGAACATTCCGACAACAATGTATTCACAAAAGATAAAAATTTAGTTACTAGGATTGACATGGCAACTGGCAAATGACATGACGTTTGTATAAGAGGTTTCTTGGTTATACAATAAGATATACACTCAATAATCAAGACATAAAGCCAAAGAATGACCAAAGAAAAGTGTTCGACCTGCTTCTTTCAAGAGATGGTGTCAATGGTATAGAGTTCCTTAAGGGTCCATCTTCAAACTCTTTGATAATGACATTTCGTTTGTCCTTTAGTACATTGTCATCACTCAAAGATTTTGCAGCAGTCTTCTCTCCTGAAATAAGGATTACTTGAGTTATAATTACTGAAATTTGAGACTCTAGAGAATTCTTATTAAGCCAATAAAATACAGAGTGCTGTGAACAAAGGTTTATAATAAATTGCATACACCATGTGCTGCAATTTGTAATATTATGGCCTATGTACAAACTGTATATATGTAATTTGAAAGGACGGACATTAAAACTGCGTGAAGAGTAGCAACATTGCAATTATGTGATCTGATAGTATAATAAAGGAAGCATGTGAAGGTTTTGTATATGTTCTCAGAGAGAACACCAGCACCAAGTTTACCTTCCCATCCTATTTCTTTTTACAAAATGGAAAAAGCTAAATTCTTCTTTTCCAGTCCCATTTTCTTATAAATGTTTAATCTTCTTCACCACAAACAGACATTTCTAGTTATTTTTTTAATTTTCAAGTAAGTACAAGATAACAAAACCAAATTCATCATCTCTGATCACATTAAACAAACAGCTTTCACACACACATTATATAGTACAATCTCCTGTAGATTTTAGCTTGATTATACTGACTAACCAACTCTTTTGTGGTACGGTTCTTTCCTGAACATAATAATAATAAAATAAAATTGTATAAATGCAACTCGGTCTGATTTCCATTTAATTTCATTTTCTTGTGAACTTCATGATAATTAATTACACAATATGCGACCAGATTGAAAACAAATCTCACACACACACGCATCTCTACTACTAATAAAGAAAATACGTTGAACTAATTTACTTGGTATCGTTTTGAAATTCCAAAAATGCCCTTGCTTTCCGTTTATATATTTGCGCTCAAACAAAATACCAACGTATTAATTTGCAATCTGATTTATTGCGTGTACTATCATCCCCAGTACTATCATCCCCAACCCTACGAAGCAATAAAACGAAAGTAGTACTAATTACGCAAAAGAATATTTAATAAATGCAGAAATGTACTCACAGATTGGACACGTTCGGGCTCTTCAGCTGTGATACCATCAAAGCTAAAATTATCTACTCATAATCAGACTAATCACAGCGTAACACAGAAACCCCGCCGATAAAAGAAGAAAAAAATGCAGAGATGGAAAAGAAAGGATTTAGTTGGGGAGAAACAGAAATTAGGGAGAAAGAAGCTAGGAAATTGTAAAAGAAAGAGCAGGAGAAAATGTACATGTGAATAAAAATCAAATAAAAAACAGGGGAGTTTTAGTAACCAACCAGAAGATGAATACGAGCCTTTGGATTGTAATGAGAAATCTGTCAAATGTTAAATGGACAGTAGATATTAATGGATAGCCAAATTTGGATTTACAAGTTGGGGTGGGCTTCGGTAAACAGCCAACTTGGACTTATCTCTACTACTAATAAAGAAAATTCGTTGAACTAATTTACTCGGTGTCTTTTTGAAATTCCAAAAATACCCTTACTTTCCGTTTACATATTTACGCTCAAACAAAATACCAACGTATACAATAACAAACGGCCCGTGTGCGAAGCACGGGCCCATACTAGTACATATAGGTTTCTTAAGTTAACTTATGTACTACTAAGATATTTTAGTGATACACATGCATGAAACAAAATTTAGCTTATTTAAAGTTGTACTACCCATTTCTCAATCTCTAGTTTATAACTTTATACACGCCATTGCTGTTTTTTTTTTTTCCTTTTTTTTTTTTTTAACTTATAAACCAGTAAAAGTTGGATCCAAATTTACTGAGCGTTTGAGTGTCCACCTTTGTGCATGGTGTATTATTACTTTGTTGAGTTGCACTAGTTCGGTTTTCTGTCATCCACCTTCTTGGTAGTATTTCTTCCTACAAGTTTTTGTATTCGAGCAACACTACTTTAAATCATGTACTGTAATGTGGATGCAGCAACAGTATACAGAAGAAAAAAGTGCTAGCCATTCAGCTGTCCCAGTAATTTCATTAGTTAGGGTCCGTTTGGTTCAACTTAAGTAAGCTACTTTTTGGTTTTTTGAAATTCAAAATGAATAGATTTGACTTCCAAAAAACAAATAATAGCTTACTTTAAGTACATCCAAATAGACCCTTAGCAATTTACCATACATTCACAAATCAAACATCAAGAATTTCAGTTTATAGACATAACAGCCACCCAACACTTATTGCCATGCACACCACAATTCAAACATTAATATAGGATTAACCACTTTAGTTCAGGATGGGCAAATTAGTGCTGACTGAGAAAGCTGACCAAATTCAATGAAAAGTTGCATGCTCTGATGGTAAAAAACTTAAAAATGTTTGATTTCTAAAGGACAGTCGAAAATCGCCCTTATACTTACTTGCATCCGCCATTGTCCTTAATAATGGTGTAAATAGAGTAACATAGAGCATAGCGAAACTAGGGGTCACGGGTCAAAAAGAGCTGGCGAATCAGCCTTAATATAAACCATAAAGCAATTTGGAAGCAGTTTTAGGATCACCAAAATATTAATCTGTACCATTTTTCCATACAAATTAGTTCTTACACCCACTGTCCTTAAGGAAGGAGTACATGAAGAAACATAGAGCATAGCAAAATTAGGGGTCATGGGTTAAAAAAGAGCTGGTGGATTAGCTTTTAATAAACAATAAAGCAATTTGGAAGCACTTTTTGGATACCAAAAACATTAAAAAAAACAGACCAGAATATATTTATTATTTACCCTTTTTTGTTCCAAATTTGTTCTTACACCCATTGCATCTACAGAGTTGAGAGCATGCAACACCACCCTTCAAAAAACATTAAATAATCAGATATAACTAGTGAAAGAAGTATTTAAAATTATGAAACCAGACCTGATAACATTCACAGTAGTTTTTTTGGCAAGTTGACTTCTTGCAGTTGCATCCATTTTTATGTCTGCTTGAAGCAGGAGTGTTTTGGTCCTCTTCCTAAAACGTGTGAACCGATTTCCATAAGTAACTAACATTCAAATCAATAACACTATGATAACTACTGCATAACATCTGTGAGTTATACGGTTAAGAATGTCCAACAAAAACTGTAAACGTGTTAGCGTTATATAATATAATTATTCCATGGAATAGCAAGGTAAAGATACTGTAAAAAATAAAATAAAAATAAAAAAATTTAAAAAAAAAAGAAAAAGAAAGAATGAAAGGAGGCAGCTTTCGTTCATTTTCAAAAAGAAAATACTTCAATTTTGAACCCTAAATTTAAGGGCAAAGGAAGACTTGGTATTCCATATGGCTAAAGGGTGCCAATCATATATGAGGCATATGACCAAACTTTTCTACACTTTACAGGTAAATTCACTAACACTTTGAAGCCAAGAATATACCATCATCATATTGCGTGTTAGTTCTGAATCTGAAACGATTTTTGGGGCAAATGCAAGAGGATTTCGAGAGGTTATCTCTTTGCGAGCAGCCACGACTCTTTCTTGATGTATGGGAATGTTAAAACAATTTTGACATGAGCAATTCCCTGTGCAATAGATTCTAGCAGCAAAGCACTCACAATAACTGCAATTATTGTTTACAGAATGTTATTAATGAGACAAGAAGTTCAGTTGCGGGAAATTAAATGCACATGCTATGGCACAAAAGCAAAATACGTGTAGTGCATACAATTAATAACGATAATTATTTTACCATATACTACAGTTATATCTTTGCGAAATATTATCTCAATCCGATATATCACGACTACGAAAAATAATATTTTTGAACCAATGATTATAATAAGTATTTCAAGTATATAATATGCTACAAAAACGATTTTGATTGGCTAAAAGTATCAGAATAAGATAATTTTTTTGCAAAGATTATGTTGAAAATATGTAGACCACGTTTGTACAAAATTATCAATTTTGACAATTGTAGATACCAAATATGGATTATGTACAAATCGGAAATTAAAAAATTGGGATGTGTATTCCTCCCAACATACATACACATACACACACACACATACATACATACATACATACACATACATACATACATACATACATACATACATACACACATACACACATACATGTGTAGTTGTGTACACACATGTTATATATGTATGAGGATGGATCCACATCTCTAAACGCTAAATACTTTGAAGTCCCTAAAAATTTCCTCCTATCACTTTTGTCAAAACCGTCCAATCTGTTGTAGATATGATCTTATTACAAGCAAGATCATCCTTGCAAATTTTTGTATCACTTCGAAACTCCTAAGTTATTCAAAATAGTAAATTAATATGAGTCGTTACATTTTTTTTTATTTTAACCGTCAACCTACAGTTTTGAACAAGTTAAAAGTTTTAAATGTTCCAAAATTTTGTGAAGGTGGTCTAAATAGCGAATGGATTGCATAAACAAAAAAAATTTGGAACCTCTGAGCACAAAAAACGGACAAGGAATTTTATGGGATAAATAAGAAGAAAATTAAGATCCCATATATCTGAATGTAGTGTGTGTGTGTGTATGGAAGCTGAATACATAGCCCTTCTCCTACACAATCCCTAAATAGTTCTTTCTTGCCTTTTGTATCAAAGTGTTTCAAAATGAAGTAAAATTGTGTAGATGCGATATATTAATATTTAATAGATCATTTGCACAAAATTTTGGTTCACTAAAAAAACTCCTTTGAAATCATAAATCAATACAGCCCATCATGTGTGTGTGTGCGCGTGTGTCATTGTTTATAAATGGAATTTTTGAGTGAGTTAGAAGTTCCAAAAGAAGAGAAAAAGACCAATGAGGGGATGCACACACATGCATGTATGTATATGTGCACATGTGTTTATGCACGTGCATGTATGCATTTATGTACAATACCATTGATTGAACAATATAGTGGGAGCATACTTTGTATAATAATGGTCAATATAACACAGTGCAATTAAGAGCAAATACATAAGAACTCACAGTTTTAAACATAAAGACCGTATACATTTGCATATCTTGCAACCTCCACTTTTATCACTATTTACTTCCATCAACCTGCATATAGTACCACAGCAAGGCAGTAAATAAATGTTAATTACTGAATAAATAAGATTAAACTAACAACTGAATAAGAATAATCGTTTCTTCCTGGGTCCATACGGTCTCAATTTTTTGTTAGTGCCACATTCAGGTGCTTTAAAAATATTAGTAGTAGTATTTTGAGCTTCAGCGCCAATAGGAATTTTATCTTGTGTAGCGTTGAACGGCTTATTGAAAGAAGCATTTCCAGCTAATATTGAACAAAATGGATCGGTTAACATTAAATCATGGCTAATTGCTGGAGTATTTGAAAGCATCCCAACACAAGATGCCATGTGTGGTGGTAAGCTGTTTCCTTGCAGCTGATTAATAGATCTGGTATTGATGATACTTCTATTAGCTTTATTCTGAACAGTCGAGCACCGCCTTCTTTTGCTATGATGCTGGGTATCAACCTGCACAGTAGTAAAGGTATTATCTAAGTCATGTTGGATTTTTTTTTTTTTTTTTTTTTTAAATTTATTTCCAATCAGTGTAAGGCAAAGACTGAATCTCATGGTATATACCATCGTCTAAAATAGACCAACCAGTAACATTGTCCTACAGTATAACAAAACAAAGCAGGAGAACAACGAATAGAAAAAATAATAATCCATATAATATGTTCTTGCACAATCTCATCCGGATGATGTTATCCAACATGTAGGCCACTAATATCTAAAATGTTTCAATGAAATAATTTGCTAAATATAAGCATATAGAATAAAATATGAAAATTCCTATGTATTTCTAATAAGGCTATATTAGGTTTCATTATACTTCTTTATAAATATCATCCACCACTACAAAATCGATAACATTTATGGAATGTAGACTACCGCGTGCTTATTAAACACAGCATTATGAATCAGAACCAAATTCTGTTATCCAGCAAATAAGGCACTAACATAAAACATGTTTCAGCGATATAGTTTTCAACTCATAAGAGCACAGGATAGAAAGATAACATACTTGGGTATCTTTGGAAGCCTTGCAGTCTGCGGATATGCTAATACTGGGTTTTCCTGCTTCATTATAATGATGTGCCGTTTGAGAAGTGTGGTTTATGGCATGTTTTTCGAGTATAATATTATATGCAAAAGGACTAGGAGTCTGCGGCGGCATCATCACATCAGATTCACAAAACCAACCTCTGTCTTCTTCCTTATCCAAATATTTTACTCTGCTCCTCACATCTGGACTCTCTTCTTCCTTATTTGGTGTGGCCTGATAATGTTCATTCTGAACTTCAACCAGAGTCTGGATGGCATCACTGACTGTGTTATGTTCATCTTCCAGGCTAGAAATAATTTCTTTATTATGTTTGAATTGCACGGGTTCAGCTAATTCAGCAGGTGAGTCAAGACACTCCATAATAGCTTTGTCGAAAGAACGTATTTCTTTGTTTCTCCCTTGAGCAATATGGCTACTTCCATGAAAATCTTCAGGACAAACATCGTGGTGCAGTAAAATTGGATGTCTGAAGAAACAGCAATGATTGCAAAATTATAATGATAACTATCTAGCAACAAATTGTTGTAATTATATACGGTCATATTACTTCTGCTATATGTAAATAAAACATGAAGGCATATAGAGTATAAGTCATAAGAGAAAATCACGGATCTCTCTATGCTTATTGTTCAATCGTCTAAATGACGCGTGACAATTGATTACGCAACAAGAACCTCAATCTTTTTTGTTTTCTAAATATTTATAGAATTGTTACTGAATTTTTGTTCTTCAATGTTACAGAACTGTTGCTAACAATCCTCTTCAAAACTATGGAAAATGCGTAATGTTTTACACTTTGGTATCTGTTAAACATATTTAATATTTGGATTGTCTTTAATTTTACTTTTACATTTTTTATGTTTCAAAAATTATTACATTTGAACTTTATGCATAAACCTTTACATATTGTTTCGTAGTTGTTTTCAGAAAGGGAATAATGCTTATCGACAAAATATGCTTAATTTGTTTATTTTTATTGGTAAATATTTAGCTTTTACATTTTGATATTTACCCCTTATTCTCATATATTATAGTTATTTTTGCATGTATGCACACGAATGTTTGTTAAAATTTGTTGGTGGTGTCGAAAAGACTCGATCTCATGATCTTTAATCCACATTCTGGAGTGTTACTATTATATTAGTGGTTCTACACATATTGATTTATTTTTCGTACGGCAAAATCTATTTTTTGATTTTATAGTTAACATTTTAAACTGGAAAAAAACTGTTAGGTTTATATATTATTGAAAAGCAAAATTGTTACAATTTCCCACATTAAGTTTATTTTGCATATTTCATGAGCGAGGATCAATAGTACCTTTTATTTAGCATCATTTGTAATCATCTGGTATCACCCACAAGTTTATATTTAAATATGTGGTCCGTGTGACACAAGTGTGAAAGAACAAAATATTTAAATAAAAACTTGTGGGTGATATCAAAGGGCTATGAAATAATGCTAAATAAAGCATGCTAAAGATACTAGCTTATATTTCATTGTTAAATATCTAGGGTCCGTTTGACTTGAGTTTTGCATTTTTGCGTTTTGTATTTTCTATATATATATATATAAAAAAAAACATAGGAGAGGGCAACCAGTGAAAAATGATTAATTTAGAAAATGGTTTTTAACATAAAAATGACAGTTTCTTGTTTACCTTCTGAGAAATATCAAAACCTATCTTCTCTCTTTCTCTTCACTCCTTTGTTATAATGGCTAGGATTTTTCACACTCTCTCACGTCTTTTGATTAGATATTGATAACGCAAAACAAAGAACTTGAATTTCTAACCAAATGGGCCATTAGCTTCTATATTCTACAACTTGTGCTTTTATCTTACAGTTTATGCATATCTCCTGAAAGTGCAAAATATTTACACTTTTATATAAGGAAACAACTATTCACACTCAAAAGTTACTTTTAGAATCAAGCATACATTTCATGCCATTTTTTGACAATCCCTTTGTGTGATTTTAATTGTAACCGCTGAGTGTGTGTATACTCATTCTTTTTGCGGAAGTGTTTTGTTTGTACGTGTTAATTGCCAAATCTGTACATGCTACACATTTAATATCAATTATGTAATTACGAAGCTCAGTTCCACTATCATCAATTTATGTGTTCCAATGTGCTTAGCAAATCATAACCATTGGTTATTTGTATTAAAAACTGAATAGTAAAATAAATGGTTGGGTTTCAAAGGGGATAGAAATCATATCAATTTTGGAGACAAATGAATTGGTGTGGTAATTGCATACTATTTGCTTTATATTTTACGAGCATTATGGCCCGCGCTTAGCGCGTAAATTGTTTTTCTACAAATTATATATATTTAATACATTCAAGAGAAACTGATTTACACCAATATTTAATTATATCTTTGAGTTGAAATCATGTGCAGTTTAGTTTGAATTTTTATTTATACGTTGCAACGTCTAATTTTTTTATTAGTTTGAATTTTCGTCATATAAGTCATTAATAAAGAACAAATTAGCAACAAAAAATTGTTTATTAAATCTTATTTTTAAGTTATAGTAAGATTTTGTAATATTTATAGAGGGGCGTTTGAATTTGTAAAAAAAAAGTTTAATTGTTGTATCCTATTTTTAAGTGATAGTAAAGTTTGATCCGTAGAAGGCATTTTTGGTAGTTCACGCTAACACTATTATTAATTGAGTGTTACGGCACGCTCTTCACGCGTGAATTGTTTTGTTTATAAATTGTTATGTTTAAATCAGTCCAAAATAATAATATTTTCAAGTGATATTAAAAAAGTTATATTCGTAAAGGAGTATTTTGAATTTGTAAAGTAAGTTTAATTTTAAATCATATTTTTAGAAGTGTTTTGAATTTGCAAAGTATGTTTAATTGTTATATCCTACTTTTAGGGGCGTTTGAATTTGTAAAAAAATTTAATATTAGATCCTATTTTTAAGTGATTAAGAATTGATAAAATATAGAAAAACGTTTTTGGTAGATCACGTTGATACCAAAAAAGTATGGCACCAAAGCTATTACAACTATCATTATAAGAAGATATTATATGCATTTTTAGAAAGTGCATATTGATGTTGCGATGCAGTTCCATGTATAATATTTGCACTTGGATCATTTGTAACATGTACCATAATATTTTTGTGTATTAAATATGTGGTGACATGTGCATATTAATGCGCATTTTTCAAATTAATCGCGTGATGATATTTTAGTACATAACGCGTGGTGACAATTTAATAGTTAATTTATTCTAATAAAATAAAGATATTTGATCAAGTAAATAAGCAATTAGAGAGTGGGCCTCAACACTTCAAAAATAGGGAGTTATTGCTAACAGACAATCATGACTGTCATCTCGGTGAAGTACTTCGAAAAAAGCTTACACAAGCCCTAAAAACATCCATTTCAGGGATTTTCCAAATTGAATTACTAGTATCGCATATGAACAGAGTAGAAAATTACCCTCTGAAGATTACAGATGCCTCTGGTGAAGAGAAATTTGATTCTACAGATGCAAAACTCGGAGATTGAAACATACACTCGTCGTCTTTAGGCTCTACTGGTTGGATGGGAGACAAATCATTGATGAAATAATAGGTTGGAGAACCCTACATTCAGCAGAACATAAATAAGCAGAATGCTCCAAAGTTACTTCTAAGCTGCTAACTTGTAGTAAAATTTATTTATCTTAATTATAAATGCTCTATAACATATATTATTCTTACTATTTTACTAAAATTGATCGTAATCATACAAAATTCGGTCAGTATACGCATCCCAGAACGAATTATTAGTTGAAGGAAATCAAAGATTCATCACCACATCAACAATGATTATTAGTGTAACATCATCAACCATGATTATTACAACATAAGTTGGGAAAATAATTTGAAAATTAAACAAAGCTATTACACAACATTGCACCCAAAACTCTGCTTTGCAATTCACTAATATTATACAAATGTGTTAATATACAACAGAGTATTCATTTCAGCAAAAATCATATCTGAATTAAGAAAAGAAATAATTATTTCAGACACATTACGTTGGCATCTCCTACCGGTCGACTCAACCAGCAGTAAGGCAAAAAATCAAAAAATCAAACGAAAAACCCAACCTCAAAACTCGATCTTTGCGGGGTTCCAATCTTTCTCTTCTCAGGCGTATGCATACTTTTATCCTTTCCTTCTTTAACCTCGATATCTCTCTCCTCTATATTAATTCTTCTTTAAGCTAAAACCTTTTAATGAGAAAATCTTGGCATAGGCGAAAGGTTGATATTTTCATAAGGAAAAGGCCAGAAACTTAGGTAGGAAACAATCTAACGCAACCCTGTTTTCCATCCAAAAGGCAAATATTTCGTAGCTGCAGATTTTGCGTGAAGAACGATTCCTGAAGCCAAAAAAGGGTAGGACTTAAAAGAGGCGGAAATCGGGGTGCATGGATTTTAATTGGGCATTTGTAACAGGTTCCCCACGTAGGGAAAAAAGGAATATTTGCCACACTAGTATAGCCGCTCTAACGGTGAAGAAACCGACCGTTCGATTGTATAACTTTGATAAAAAATATACATTTAAATTTTTTGTTAATATTACTTAAATATTAAGTCATAATATGTTGAAAAAGAATAAATTGAAATTTGAATTTAAAAATATGAATTTCAAATTAAAATATTAATCAAAGCATTCAAAATTGTCGATTTGAAATTGAAATTTTAGAATTTGAAAATCATAATAGATTTGAATTCGAAATTTTTGATGCACGAAGTAAAAGGAGCAAGTTTAGAGAAACGGCGATGGGACAAGATCCACGTTTTTAGGGAAACCGCGATAAGACAAGATCCACGTTTTTTTGTTTCAGAAAAATTGATTTTGGCCAGTGACAGTAAGCAAACCTCCCTAACGGTCGGTTTGATAAACATTTTTTTTACCCTTCTGGACGTAGACTTTTTTTGCCACATAAACATTGACGTGTTTTGAAAATGCATCTTTGGACGACTTTTCAAAATGCGCAATTGAACGACTTTTTAAATTGCGTCCAAAAGCGCATTTTCAAATTCGCCTTTGCAAAAACCCTGCACACAAAGTAACCGAGAGACAGTAGATAGAGACCTCCACCCTCATTTCCACTCTCTTCCAACCGAATCCAACATCCCCAAATTCTCCAAAACTTTCTTCCACTTCTATTTCTTCAATTTTTAATCAAATTCTTCCAAAAATTTGTCAATGGCTAGCACGTCAGACATTAAACAAGAAATATGTATGAATCTATACCCATAATTTGTCATTTCAACTTTAGGGCATGAATATTTTGCTTTGTTTCTTCATAAACAATAAAGTAAAATTATGCTTGTAAAGTAAAGCATTTTAATATCAATATTGATAAAGCATTTACAAAACTATCTTTACAAGTATTTGTACACATTTTAGTCTAAGATTAAAAGCAATTTGAACTAGGTTAAAGTAGTTTATAGAAAACGTATTCTAAAGGTTCTTAAAACCAAATTAAGATTTTTTTTTAAGCAATCTATATGAACCACAAAGAGTTTAGTGCATTCATACTACTTTGTGTGGGTTAGGGGGTCGTTAAATTTTGGAAAGTGTATAATTTTTATCAAAATAAATTAATTTTTAATATTTTTATTTTGTTGAGTACGTTGAGATGGAGTCCAGACCCGTTAAAGATAGGGTATTATTTCTTCAAGCCCATCATCGTACTTCTAACAACATATGGATGCAGGTGGTTTTAAAAAAATTGTAATTTTGTGTCAGTTGGTATAATTCCTTCTTTTTAATTATGTATTTATCATTTGATTAGTGTGATAATTCAGATACCACTATAGATTACTCCACGTCGCTGAAGTGACTTCAAACCATTCAGGAGTATTGGCTGAGATTGAGAGGGCTGGTTTTTTTACACATAATGAAATTAGGATACATCCATCGACCGCTATCTTATTACTGCTTTGGTAGAGAGATGACGATCGGAGACCGCCACTTGTCATTTCTCTGTTGGTGAGATGACGATTACATTAGGAGATGTAGTAGTGTTGTTAGGTTTGCCTATTGAAGACAATGCAGTGGCTTATGGAGGAATGACATATGACTACATGCAATTTGTCGTGATTTACTTGGTCTTGACCCACCCCCCGAATAAACAAGGGGCAATGAGTTTGTGAAAGTCATGTGGTATCGATGTCAATTGTCGCACGATATTCTTGTTGATGCTATAAAAGTTCAGATTCAGCAGCGAGCACATGTTATTATTTTGTACAACATTATTTCCCGGTTGATCTGCGACCATAGAAAGACTCGGGTAGATTTGAAATGACTACCGTATATTGCTGATTTAGGGGGGTGTGGTAAGTTTTCTTGGGGCAGTGCTGTGTTATCTTATACATATACGGAGTTATCCAGGCTCTCTGTTTTGGAGAATAAATCTATTGATGGATGTCTGACACTTGTACAGGTTTGAAACAAATTTCAATGGTTTACTGTTTTACATGATTTGTCTCATTTTTGGTCGTAATATTTTCTTTTAAATGCAGCTTTGGTCGTGGACTTATCTTCCTTTAGTCGGGGGGTTTGTAATTGCTGCTTCGTTTGCAGCAGCAGGCTTTATTTGGCGAATTTTCAAAATTCGCCAATGAACGAATTCTTAAATTGCGCCAACGGACGAATTTTAAAAATTCGCCTGGAGAAACCTGCTATATTAAAACCAGTCATCCCCATCTTCCTTTTTCATTTTTGTTTGCTTTAAGGTCGAACCAAAAATCCAAATTTGTGCAAAATCATTCGCAGAAGTCATTAAGGTTGGTATTTTGTCCAATTTTTTCCTCTATACTTACATTTGTAGATACCCCTCGTTCAATTTTGTTCAAATCAGAAAGTAAATCGACCCACTCATGGTTGTAAGTTTGTGAAATTTTGGTATTCTATTCAACTTTTCTTTTAGGTGAAAATGGATGATTGGAAGATCAATGATCACACAATGATGGAAATATATGATAATTATAAACGGAACAAGGGCGTGGACGATGAGGTAGAATTTGTTCCGGAGACCCAAGTGGAAGATCTACCAAGAGTAGATGCTACAGAGAGAAATAAAGAAATAGAGACCAAATTTATTTGTGCTACGCAGGCAAATGTCGTACTCGAGAATCCCCAACCGATTCAACAATCATCGCATTTCAGGCTGATGACTATACTTGCTCATCAAAACCTTAATAGATCAATTTCTAGCATCATTGGACGTTCGTACTTTGTTATTGCCGAGTTGAACGTAACTTGTTGTTTTTAAAAGTCAGGGGAATGTAGGACGTCGCTTTTATGGCTGTAAAGCGTATATCGATGCACAGATGCGTCATGGAGTGCATAGTTGTAATTTTTTTGAATGGATCGATCCTCCACTGACAAAAAAGGGGTCCAATATGCGTTTGAGATGCAAGCTAATGTTAGTTGCTTGGAAAGGATGAATATTGCAATTTGCAATGAAATGCTTTCAGGGTGCTACCGGTTACTACGTGATTGACCGTATGGTTTGCTGTATTGGTAGTTAAGTAGTATCCAGTGGTAGTTGTTTGTGTAAACTTGATTTTTATCATGTGTCAGTCCTATATTTTCTATTGAGAAGTATCATGTAGTTGAACAGACTAATACTCTGTTTTATATCGTGTTGTAGGGTTTTCTGAATTGGCGACTTTAGAAAAGTCGCCTTTGGGAGAATTCTCCAAA
Organism: Allium cepa; assembly: GCA_030765085.1. Taxonomy (NCBI): domain Eukaryota; kingdom Viridiplantae; phylum Streptophyta; class Magnoliopsida; order Asparagales; family Amaryllidaceae; genus Allium; species Allium cepa. Next base: position 537,632,971 of record CM060928.1, read on the forward strand.
TTCGCCTTCAAGCGAATTTTTAGAATTTTGACAAGTCGCCAATTCAGAAACTACTTTATATCTAGTCAGCTTAAGCACTCATATCCTCATAGCATACCTCTAGTTTTTTCAGATCTGAAGAACCTATTTTTTTAAGCTTACATCCCCAAACACCAAAACTCAATTTCTTTCGATAATCTGTTGGTTGTTGCCATAGAGTCCTTGCTGATCTACGCAAACATCTTCACTATATCTCTACATCGAAATTGGTAAGAAAATTACAAACCCTAGTTAGCTTTGTTACATATATTGAAATATTTTCATATGAATGGTTGGAAATTGGTTGGTCAAATAAAAACTATTTGTTTGTAGAATGGCTAGAAATCTCATTCCCACACTCTATTACTACGATGGTGAACTGATCGTCGATGAATAGTAAAACGGGAAGTATGTCGGCGGTTTTTATAAATCAGGGAGAGTACGCAAAGGTTGCACACTATTTGAGTTGAAAGAATCAATTGTACAAAGCGGCAAAAATAAGCGCAATCGAATTTGATATTGAGTTGGTCGTTAACTGGCCTACGGATTCGGGTTCAAAAGCAATAACACTTTCAGACGATGGGGACGTTCAAGTTATGTTTTCTACGGCTACCAAATCCATTGAGTTGTATGTTAGAAAAGTTACAAAAGAAAATATGCAAGAACATGTACCATCTCCTATCGTTAGCATAGAAATATGGTATTTAACAGACATGTTGGAAACTGATAATCCTTCAGCAAACTTAGGTTCTTCTACTTACAGTAATCCATATGTACATGCTGGGGGTCATGGTCCTCCTCCCATAAACTATGGTTTCATGCCTTACATGATGTCGCAATCAACTCCAGAACGGTACTTTCCATACTACACACTACCTACGATGCTTCTAAGGTATCGTTGTTAACATTGGTATTTTGCATGTATCTTTTTAAATTACAATTGCCTATTAGTTTCTTCTTATACATTCAGCTTCAAATAAAAAATGCATATACAAAATGTCCATGCTGAACAAAAATATATATTCATTTGTCGCAACCGGTGTATCCTACTCCATTAGAAATGTATGATATGAGTCAAAGGTCTGTGTAACAATTTATTTGGGTAATGTTTCTTATATACTCTAGCTTCGTGCTAAAATACTTTTGTAAATAGATTTACAAGTCTTAAGGGTATGGCTGTAGAATGTGGTGCTGGACCGTCACAACACCCACATGATTCCAATATTGACATTGATATGGATGTTGATATAGATAGAGACACCAGACATGATCCTCCAATTGATAGTATGGCTATTGCGACTAGGACTAATAATGATGCATAATGAATGCAGGTGAACAATGAATCGTTGAATTATGACTTTTTGAATGTAGTTGATGTTGAAGGTGATGGTGAAGAAGCACAAATGGAAGTACCGTTGGATGATGATGTATGTACTGCACAATGATGGCAAGATTGGTTGTTGCTAATCTGCAATTTGCTGGGGGAAAATTTTCAACCGTGTGCATACAAAAGGATTTACTATTGGGATGGTATTTGAAAGTAAACAAAAGCTGCTACACTAATTAACCGAATGGTCAATTCTACATGGAGTTTTGTATAAGCCGATCAAGTCGAATAAAACTATATACACTGCTATTTATAATGTTGAAACTAATTATTCATGGAGAATACATGCAATAGTCTGAAAGAAATCGCAGTCTGGCTAGTGGGAAATCAGAAAGTTTCCTAGTGAACATACCTATGTCAATCCTACATTTAATTCCAAACACATACAAGCCACTTCTAATTTTCTTGTGTCAAAAATCATGTCATTTTTCAAATCCGATTTGGATATCTAGGCAGGTACAGTCAAAGTGTTTGTCGACGACCAATTGTTCATAAAAATTAGTTACATGTAAGCTTAGCGAACATTAAACAAAACAATAGAAAGAATTTATGGTGACTGGGCCGAATCTTATGCAACTTTTCGAGGAAATAAGAAGAAGTAATCCGGGGACTGTTGGACATGTGACTTACGATGAAGTTGGAGTATTTGATCATGCATTTTGGGCATTTGGTCCTTGCATTACAGGTTTTCTGCACTGCCGGCCATTGCCATGTATTGATGAGACACATTTATATGGGGACATTGCTTGTTGCTACTGCTACAGATGCGGATGACTGTCTGTTTCCATTAACTTATGCAGTTGTCGGATCCAAGTCATATGATAGTTGGGGTTGGTTTTTTTCTTGCATGCATGAATTCATTCACAGTGTTTGCAATCGTCATATTACTTTCATATCGAATCGAATGAAAGGAATTCCGAAGGCTTTACAGGTGAAATGGCGAGAACCACACAAAACATAGGTTCTATGTACGACATCTTAAAGCTAATTTCCAAACAGCGGTTTTTAGGGATAAACGACTTAAAATTTTGTTTTATTTAGTGCATGCGCTACATAAGTAGTTGAGTATAACAAAATCAGAGAAGAAATTAAAGCTACAATTCCATGGGCTCATGAATGGATTGAAAGAAGTGTAGGAAAATTTGAAGAAAATCGGGACCTATGCAAAGACGATGGAGGACGCTTTCATATTATGACCACCAATTCATCCGAAAGTTTTAATGGTGTACTGAAAGGTGCTTGATCATTACCTATAAAGGAGTTGGTTGCACGAACCTTCTTTCGATCGGTAGAATATTTCTATAAGAGATGAGAGACCGTAGATGTTATCACAACACGTTTGACTCCAAAATAGAAAGCTAAAATAGCAGATCGGGCTATTGAAGCACGTCTTTGTAGACTAGTTCGATATAGTCGAACGGAATGGCAGGTGATTCATTGCTACGACGATGAATTTAAAGTGATAGTTGATGGTCCTAATTGCTAATGTGCATGCAACATCCCCCTGCTGCAAAAAAATTATCATGTGCCCGTGTAATGGCGGTTTGTTCGGCACAGGATTATGGTGCTAATAGAGCACATAATGAGTTCGCATCAGAGTGGTACTCTGTTCAAAGTTACAAACCTTGAGTGACCTAAATCTACGAGGATAAAAAATGTTATGGATGAGCATCAAATGCCAAAAACAAACAGGTGCAGCAAATGTGGATCGCAGGGCCATAACAAAAAACGACGTACTTAAGCGACCTAAACTTTCGTTATCAAATGTATGACTGCGTAACGAATTAAGATTATTGTGTATTCAACTTTGAACGAATGTAATTTCAATGTATCAAACTAACTAGTTATGTATCAGACTTAAATGACCTTCGCAATTGTTAGATTTGAAAGCTGATATCTATGAAAGTTGTTAATTTCGAAAGTATATATCTATGCAGTTCTTAGATTTGATAAACTCTCTGCCAATTATCTTGTTTGTGTGTAGTGTTTTTGCAAAAGGAAATTTTGAAAATTCGCCCAAAGGCGTCTTTTCAAAATGCGCCAACGTCTACATGGAAAAACAGGTCTATGTTTGTAATTATTTTCAAAAGTGGGTTATTTTTGTTATTGTTTACAAAAACGAGCCTACATTAGCAAATATTCCTAGAAAAAAGGTTATGAAAACGGTGAAAACTCGTAATTGATTACCGAAAATTCGATAGTTGCAGAATTGTTTATTTGTGCCTGTGGGCAAATTTTTTGCCCTCAATTTCCTTTAAATAAGGGTAGTGTTTGTTTTAAAGTGAGTTTTGTGTTTTGAGCTTTCAAAATTAACTAGTGTGTAACCTGTGCTTTACACATAAAATTTTTGTTAAAAAATAATTTTTAAATTTAGTTATCGTTAAAAATTGAATATTTTTAAGAAGTATATGATAAATCTATCTATTAAATAATAGTAAAGTAGAAAATTTGAAGCTTTCTCATTGATTCTAGGAGTTATCAATATTCTCCTTAGTTCTTTCAAATTGGATATTTTATTTTTAAAATTCTATTATTTACCCCTTTATAATTTTTCTACTAAAATTTTCATATTATTTTACATTCGAATACCTTCTTAACAAGAATCTACAACTATTTTACAAATATTTGATGGTTCTCTTCTAAAATTTCACACTATAGTCACACATTTAAATTAATGACATAACCCAAAATTTAACTTAATTGATAAACTTAATCAACTAATATTTATTAATAAACCTAAAATATGAAATTTTGAATATGAATGTTATAATTCATTGACCAATCTTATTCGAAATAAAAGGTATTTTCTTCCTATTATATACTTGATGTAATGTAATTCTATTAATTAATTAACTTAATTAAAGGTATATTTAATAGAAAAATCCATAAATGGTATATTTTGTATTAGTAGTTACTAAGTGTTGTAACCGTGAGTAATTTATCGCAACGAAAAAATATACTATTTTAAATGTTCCTAGTCAAGATGCATCGAGATTGGAAATCGATGTATCCATTGAGACTGGAGAACGTAACGCTCTCCAAATGTTTGACAGTGTATTACTCATGACTCCTCGGGGGACCTAGGGGTTACGTACTAATAGTTATTGGATAACTATGGAACGACTCACTAGATAGTTTTCTGTTGGTTAATATAACTAAAGTCAAACAGAAAATATCAATGCGACTGATTTACACAGTTCTCTCGACTTGGGAATATCGTGGATCTTCAATATGAAAGCTCCGCTTTGATTATAGCCAAATTATGGAATGACGTCCATTGAGTGACTATAATTGGGTCGAGTGGAAGTATTGAAAGTGAAGCACTATTCAAGAGAGGATTTGTCTCCTCTGTTATATATGGTTAGTATCACAGTCAACTCAAAGTCAAAGTCTTTGGCCAAAGCATTTCAGTTAATAATAATTGTTACTATTGAACCAAGGACTTTTATTTGGACTATAAAGTTGAACGTGGATGAGGTTGGAATTTTGACCATTAACAAATTCCATAAGTCCAAAGTGATATACTTTGGACGAAGAGAATTGGTGTAAACAAATATTACAACCAGGTTTTCCCAGCCGTATTTGGTAGCAGGGTTCCATCAGCTAAGTGTGGGGGAGGATAGTATTCCGTTAATGATGTTTAGGACTAGATACGGGTCATGTGACTGGTTAGTGATGCCATTTGGGTTGACAAATGCGCCAGCTTTTTTCGTGGATTTGATGAACCGGTTTTCCAAGAGCACTTGGATTGGTTCGTTTTGTATTCATAGATAACATCTTAATATACTCTAAGGATGAAAGGGAGCATAAAGTTCATCTTAGAGTGGTTCTTGAGACACTAAGGCAGCATCAACTAAAAGCGAAGTTTTTAAAGTGTCATTTCTAGAGGAAAAAAGTTAAGTTTATTGGTCATGTGGTTTCAAAAAAGGGTTTCTCAATCGATCCGGATAAGAGCGAAGCTGTTAGCAACTGGAAGAGACCAGAGGCGACAACTAAGATCAGAAGTTTTCTTGGACTTTTTGGATACCACCAGAGGTTTATTAAGGATTTCTCGTGGATAGCAGCGCCTTTAACAAAGCTAACCAGAAAGGACGTAAAGTTTATTTGGTCTGACAAATGCGAGGAAGCATTCCATAACTTAAAGCATTTGTTGACCAACATGCCTGTGTTAGTAGTTCCAGATGGGAATTAGGGATTAGTGGTGTATACAGATGCATGTGGAACTAGACTAGGAGATTTATTTATGCAGAAAGGTAAAATTATTGCCTACGCTTCACGATATCTTAGACCACATGAAGTGAGATATCCTACTTATGATTTAGAGTTGGCAGTAGTGATCTTCGCGTTGAAAGTATAGATACATTACCTCTTTAGGGAGAGATTTGAGTTATACATAGATAATAAGTCCTTAAGGTACTTATTCTCTTAGAAGGAGTTAAATATGAGACAACAGAGGTGGTTGTAGCAGCTTATGATTTTGGTATAGAGTATGCGCCTGGAAAAGGAAATAAAGTAGCGGATGCTCTTTGCAGAAAACATCAGAATGTTGTGTTTGTTATGTTATAAAAATGGAAAAACCTAGAGGCTTTGACTACTTGTAGTGTGCAATTAAGATCGACTGCTAGATCTAGTTAGAGCACTGCCATGTTATCCTGCTTGGAAGTTCGACCGAGATCGATTGAAAAGATTGCATCTAAATAAAAGTTTGACCCAGCTATAGCTAAAAAGATTAGAAGGCTAGAGGCTGGAACCAAGACTTGTGACATGAAGGATTTTAATTTTGACTAGAGAGGGTGGTTGAGAAAGAAGGGATGATTGTGTGTCCCGAGTGTATAAAACCTAAGGAAGGAGGTTCATAGGGAATATCATCAATCAAAATTTATGATTCATCCTGGGGGGACCAAGATGCATCGTGATATGAAGAATAGTTCATACTGGGAAGGCATAAAGAAGGATGTTGGCTTATGGGTAAAGCAATGTGTGAACCATCAACAATTGAAGGCCGAACATCAGAAGCCGGGTGAGTTGCTTCAACCTTTAGAAAAAACAATTTGGAAATGGGATTCGATGTCCATAGATTTTATAGATGGGTTGCCAAGGTCGAATCAAGAAAATAAAAGTATATGGGTCATAGTGGACAGGTTGACCAAGAGTGCCCATTTCATTCTAGTTAAGTCAACCAGGACGACACCTATTTTGGCTAAATTATTTATGAAGAACATAGTTCGACTACATGGGGTTACTAGTAGTATAATCAATGACAGAGATACTTTGTTTATTAGAGAGTTTTGAAAAGTCTATAGGATGTGTTAGGCACCGAACTCAAGATGAGTACTGCTTATCACCCTCAGATAGATAGGCAGATAGAGAAAGTCAACATGGCACTCAAGGATTTGTTGAGAGCTCATGTGCTAAATTTTGGTGGATCATGGGTAGATCACCTACACTTAGTCAAGTTTTCCTAATAACAGTTATCAGACTAGTATAGGAATGGCGCCTTTCGAAGCTTTGTATGGAAGACCATGCAAATCATCAGCAAGTTGGTTGGAAACTGGAGGCAGGTTAGTTTTAGGTCCAGATTTGGTAAGAGAGGCAATAGAGAAGATTGAGTTGATCTGAGGCAGGATGAAGGAAGCTCAGTCTAGAAAAAAGAGTTACGCATATAAGAGGCATAAGAATCTTGAGTTCTTAGTTGAAGATAGGGTTCTCATTAAAGTATCAATGATGAAGGATGTGGTACGATTCGGAAAATCAGCGAAACTAGAACCGAGATATGTTGGACTGTTCTCAATAATAGAGAGAATCAGAAAGCTCTCATACAGAGTAGAGTTGCCGAGCAGTAGGTGTCCATAATTTGTTTCATGTATCTCATCTTCGTAAGTGTGTGCATGATCCAGAGGCTATTATCTCTCCGACTGCATTGGAAGACTTAATAGTAGAGCTAGATCTGACAATTGTTAGGTAACCAGTGGGTTGTAGTGAGAGATGAAAAGATGTTAAGAAACAAGACTGTTAAGTTGGTGAAAGTTCAGTGAAGCGGCAACGAAAAGAAGTGTACTTGGGAGATAGAAGACAGGATTAGAGATACTATCCTGATCTATTATAAGGTTATGTTCTATATCTATAATATATATTGACTGTTTGCTAGTCAGGTAGGGTAGTATGGTAGTTAGAAGATGTTACAGATGATTGTTATGCTTAGTGTATAGTCCTTGCTGAATTTCGAGGACGAAATTCTTTAAGGAGGGGAGCATGTAACACCTACAACTTTAAATATCATTATTTAGGAGATTTAATTAGATAAATTAAATAGGCTAATGTAGAGACTAAAATGATAAGGAAATTGAGATTTGAAAACTAATTCATGCCTTAACTAAATGAATCTATAAGAATGGTCTATAAATTAAATACTTAAGAGAATAAGATAAGTGCAATATGGGAATGGCTCAACCCCATAACTCATAAAACCTCTTACAAGATTCTCATTCACATTCTTACATAAACAAAAGCATAAAGAAAGGAAAAAAAACAAGGCTGGCCATAACCCTAGGTGAAGAGGAGCTCAAAAATCAATTAGAGGCTAAGATTCAAGCTAGGCAGATTAAAGTGAAGAAAAAATCTCAAGTTCCTTATCCAAACAAGATGAATAATAATCTAAACCATCTCATATAAGTCATCTTGAATGTTGAAATTTTGGTTAGAGGTTTAAAACCGTATGATTGGATGAACGGTGACATGTTTTGATATAAATGCTATGTTATAATTTAACAAGGATTTTGGGGAATAATATAGTTCAGTTTTAAGGCTAAAGTCATACAAAATGATTTCCAAATGTTATGATTTTTGCATATGTTATGTAAAACAATATTTCGGAGATGAGTTTTAATTTTCATAATATTCCAAGCTATGGATAATTTAATATAAATTTTTGAGTGAAAGAAAGGTATATTTTAGGTTTTAATTAATTTAAAAATTAATTAATTACTTTTAGGCTAAAAAATTTATATGATAAAGATATTATCATTTTCGAATTTATGTGAATTTCTGATATTTATTGCTCAAGAGATTTGGGTGAGTTTTGTATTTAATTAGAAAGATCAGTATTTAATGATTAACTAACTACAAGGGGTTTAATTTTGATTAAATATTGGAGCATTGGGGTTACATGCGGCATTAAATTCTAAAAAAAAATTTATAAAGGTTTTGTTATCCAACAGAAAATTGACAAAATAAGGGGTTAAGTAAAAATAAATTACTTTAAAAGGTATAAAATCAGATTTATAGTGAATTACTACTTCACTACTTACCGTACTTGCTTTCACCATCATACTCCCATTTATAACCTTTCGCATCCATTCGGTACCAATGCACATGGTATCAAGCATATGGTGCATAGTGTATTGAAGAAATGTAGAAGGAAAGAATGATGTCGGAAGCATGCTTGCGAAAGGGTCAAAGCTGCTTTACTTGCTTTCAAACCCATTGGCCCACCCTTGTTCTAAAAAAGTAAGCTTTCGAAAGGGTTGCCGATTTTGAAACCCTTCGAAACCCATGCTACCCTACCTATACTTCTACCTTAGTTAGAAGCCGCTTTTATAACCCTTAGGCCAATGAGTGCGGAAAGTAGGTCTCAACCAATGCCCCTTCGCTACCATTAAAGCCGCCTTCCCAATGTTTTTGAAAGGGTAGCTTTCGAGATTGTTCCTTTTTATACTTTGATGTTTGTTTTGTTTCAGCCAATGGTTTCAAAAGTGATACTTTTAGTTGGTTTCTAAGTTATGCTTCCATAAATTCTCACTTGAACTCTAGTGCTTTCAAAAGGGTTTTTGAGTGGTTTGAATCAGAGTTTATGTTTTCACCTTAAACTCTCGGATGCTTAACTGATTTTGAGTGGTTTGAGATCATGTTCTCCTTTACACGAATTTCGTGTAAAATTTGCTGAAAATTTTAAACTTAAATTCAGTTTTAGAAAACAATATTATATTTTATGTAAATAATTTTATACAGTTTCATTAGTATATATATTTATTTAAAATTCATAAATTAATAAAAACACCCAGTTTATGCGCAAGTCCAGTTCAATAAATATATATGAATAAAAAAATTATACTATAGTCCTATTTATTTTAATATCTATATATATATATATATATATTATACATATTTATATATAATTATTTCCCACAATCGTTTACATGTATATAAATATATAAAAAAAATATATACTTTTATAAGTATTCTTTTCGACTTTACAACATAAATAAATTATTTATTTCTTTTAAATAATATATAAACATATTTATATAGTAATTAATATATACATATATACATTTTGTTAATTTTGTATATTATATTCATATATAAATATTTTATCTTTATACAAAATTATAAATAAATAAATTTTAATATGTGTGTGTGTGTGTTTTTAAATATTTTATTGTAAATGCAAAAGTGTATAGATATACAGACATACATTTACATATTGGATGAGCTAATGTTTCATTGCGATGTAAATCACGACATCTACCTTGCATGGATTTATATGTTATACATGCATATATGTGTGTGTGTGTGTGTGTGTGTGTGTGTGTGTATGATACTGCTGATGCCAAAAATGGGTATCAACATCCAATAGAATCTACTAGAGATTAAATGAAGAATGAAACTAAAATAAAGCAAAAATCATAAAGGAGCACAGATATTTATAGTGGTTTGGCAATCTTGACCTCCGTCCACTTCATATTTTTATTGATCTTCCACTTAATTATGATTACAAGAATTTTTGGATTAGCTGGGATCCATTAGTACAAAAGTGAAGAATAAAAATGGCAGAGCCTCGGCAAAGAAAGTAGGACCCCTTTTCTGACGCTATGTCTACTGTATTTATACGAGAAGCATGCACAAATCAGACTGAAATTTCGTAGAAGGTTCGAGAGACCAAGACGAGGCCATCCAAAATTTCAAGGCCCATAATAAGTATCGGTATCATTGTAAGCTGCTTGTTATGCCAATTTCATGCAATTCTGATATATGGTCTATGAGATATCGCATTTTCCATGTAGTGTTGCTTGAATTTTGATTTCTGCCGATCCCTCCAAGGGAGTTCTTCTGATCCCTCCGACTTCCTTCAATTGGAACTAGATCCCTAGAGGGCGTTCCATATGTTATTGTAAGCTTGCACTCTAAATTTCATGTTGATAGCATGTGTAGATTTTGAGTTATTGACCGATAATCGTTGTAAAATTGAGTATAGTTGATCCCTCCTATACCGATCCCTTTTTGTAGGTGAAATAATTCGCCAATAACTTGAGCATATGGACTCCAAATGACTTGAAATCTGAAATGTAGCCTCGTGGGCCTTTCTTGTCATTCCATATCGATCTCAACCAGTTCGAGACAAAAATTAGGGACACATACTGATCCCTTAAGGGAGTGTTAGTTCCATACATAGCCATTTTTTTAGTGTCATCCATTTGAATCTATCCGATTTTCGTGCATAGCTTTAAATATAAACAACCACCAATATAAATAATCACCTCTTTGGGCATCCTATCTAGATGATTTTAAAATCCATTAGGTTAAATCCGACCTTGCCAAAAGGCAGGTTAACACTTTGCCCTCTAGAACATATCTTGCGATAGAAAGATGTGTTTTGAATAGCTGTAAATCCAAAATCAAAAGTCCAAAATCCATAATCTACCGATATCTAATCCAAAAGCCAGTCCATTCCAGACTGAATCCATGTCCATCCATATCCAATAACTAAGTCCACATCCAAATCTCTATCCAATAGCTAAATCCATATCCAAATCCATAACCTCTCAGGTTCCTTCCCAAGCATTGTCCATACTCGACGACCTGAGTAGGTCGATCCGTCGCATTCAGGCGATCTGACATACTACTTGGCAAATATAATCCATACTTGATGACCTTGATCTCTTTAGAACTTTGTGAGCATAATCTATATCCAACGACCTAAGTAGATCGATCCATTTCATTCAGGCGAACTGACCTACTCCTTCCCAGGCATAATCCATACTTAATGACCTTGACGTCTCCGGATCCTTGCCGAGCATAATCCGTATCCGAAGACCTGAGTAGGCCGATCCATCGTGTTCAGGCGAAGCGACCTACCCCTTGCCAGGCATAATCTATACCCAACGACCTGTTTTGTTTATCGCATTACTACAGATCCAAGCGTTTTGAGATTCATTGGTTACGGTTATTTCCATCTCAGATCATGCCTAGGGATCGTCCTCGATCCTATACATGTGTAAATGACTTAGCCATTTTATTGCAAAATTGGTTATTAGTTATTTAGTTCACGTCATCCTGATCAAGAGAAGACACCTAATCCCTTAAGCCAGGCTTGCTCCAATTTGTTGTAGATGATGGCCGCTCCTGTTCCATCACCGCTATCCATTTTCATACAATGCCATCCAAATCCATACCACCAGTTCTATGGAGAGTAGCGTCGATCCATTTTCCTTAGATAGGGTTTTCCTCTGGTTGCTCCAATCCGTATTAAGCCAGCTAGTTTTCACTCCAAGTTCTAGATTCCAATTTCTATCTGCTCCAGCATCCATAAGTAGTCTCCAATCATCATTTCCATCCTTCCCCTCGAGTCCATGAGGGGATCCCAGATTACCCCTTTCCAGACTAGTGTCAGCATTTGGATTGACTCCAAACTGCATAACATCAACTACAGGTCCTCCTGTAACACAACCGGCCAAACCTGAGGGCATATCCCTTAGCCTTTAGGGATCGTTGCCGATCCCTCTAGAGGGATCAGGTTCGGTCCCTATTTTTTGGCCGAGGACTGCCTCCGGCTGCTCTGTCCTATTTTCTACTCCGCTTGCTCCATTTTCATGGTTTGGGTTCTGATTTTCTTCATCTCCTGCTGCTGGAACTTCATGATCCATAGCTCTAATAGTTCCTATCCATCGGAATAGATTCTGCATAATCTCCTCCTGTCTCTTTAGCATCTGCTCGTGCATAGTGTTCGCCATTGTTTCCGTGTCCTCCCTAGTGATGTAGGTGGAGGTTTGATTAGCTCCAGCTCCAGAGGAAACCTCCTGACTCCCTTCATGATGGCTCCTATCCGCTACCTGTCTTCTTATAGATTGCTTCACTGTTTATTCAAATCCAAGCTCTAGATCTTTTCTAAACTCTGAATCTGAATTCCATATCCATGGAGGCTCTAAATGGAAACACCAAAATGTTGGCATCAAAATTGACCACCAACACCTAATTGTATGACAACACCAATTTCTAGTCACAGATCTCAAATAGTATCTTATGTAGAGAATATAATATGAAGAACAAACAAATTATAAATAAAAGCAAGTAAAAAAGCAACAAGATTTATAGTAGTACGGTTAACTCTGACCTACGCCTACTCAAGAATAATCATTTTTATTATACTGTTGTTTATTTATAGTTACAATCAGAGATTCAAGAATAAAATTGGCAGAGTGTAGCCTAGGTTACATATAAAGAGAAGTAGAAAGAAGATCTAGAAGATCCTTTTTCTAACACTATGCCAGCTGTATTTATAGGGGAAGACATGCACGGATCGAACTAAAATTTTGGCTGAAGGTTCGAAGACTAAGACGAGGCCACCTAAAAATTTCCAAGTGCATCGGGGCCCACAATAAGGATCGGTACCAATCCTTATTAGGTGTGTCCAAATGGGATACGATCCCTATGAGGGTGATCCATGATGTTAGCTACTTGCTTTCCAAATTTCATGCAATTCCGATGTATGGTTTGTGAGACATCGCATTTTTCATGAAGTAGTGTTACTTGAATTCTACTTTCTGCCGATCCCTCCTAAGGGAGTTCTGACGATCCGTCCAAATTCCTTTAATTGAAATGAGATCCCTAAGGAGTGTTCCGTATATTATAGTAAGCTTGTACTCCTGGTTTTGTATTAATGGCATATGTAGATTTTGAGTTATTGATCGATCATCACTACAAAATTGAATTTAGTGATCTCTTTTATACAATCCCTCCTTTACTGATCCCTCCCATACTGATCCCTCCTATACAGATAGTTTTTTGTAGTCGAAGTAATTTTCCAATAACTTGAGTATATGGACTCCAAATGACTTGAGATATAGCCTCAGGAGGCCTTCTTTGTCATTCCATATAGATCTCAACCAGTTCGTGACAAAAACCATGGATAGGGCACTGATCCCCTCGTGGAGTGTTAGCTCCATACGTAGCCATTTTTTGAGTGCCATCCATCCGACTATCGTGCATAACTTTAAATATAACCAACCTCCAATCCAAATAATCACCTCTTCAAATGTCTTGTCTTGATGATTACAAAGTCCAATGGGTTAAATCTGGCCTTGCCAAAAGATGGGTTAACATATTCCAAACTATTTCTATCTTCCCGTAAAATAGAATCACTTTATTATAAAAGACAAACCTATTTATTTTCCTTAAAAATAATTAAAAAAACACACACACACAGATATATTTAAGAAAATAATAATAAAAGAAGTTGAAATAAAATAGAGAGTTTCAAAAATCCATTTTAGATCAAATACCGCAGAAATCCAAAATAACATTTAAAATTGTTCTCCGAATCAAAACCAATTTCAAATCAAGTCAGCAAATAATAGCATTTCAAATACTCTAACGAGGCCAATAACTGGCAAAGTACTTAACCAATGCCACTATTACCTTTATTACTAAAAAGGTTCAATCTTTTAACATTTATCAATGTCACATTTAATATGACCAACTGCCAAAGTTTTTGACATTTAACAATATATTTAACAAGTATATAAATGGAATTAAAATCAATAGGTATATAATTAAAATTAAAAATCACAACGGCGAGAAATCCAACTTTCTCTACAAAATTACCTGCATTTCCTTTTTAAATGTCATTTGCTTTTAAAAGCGAATATTCAACCATACCAAAAAAATTCATCCAAACACAAACAATAATTTATACCTACTATATATCAATATATTATCATTCAAATGTGTGATAACTCACCGAAATTCTAGCGGACACTTAGTCATTCAGGTTTGATCTTCGATTTTATCTCAAAATTCCACTTGCTCCACACTCAAGAAAACCTGTTCCACCGCGTTGATAATGCCATTATGAACATAATTCAAAAGGCTACGTCTCGATTGGACCTCCTATGAGAAATAAATCCATTTTATAAGTTTTAAGAATTAAATAATATAATTTATTTACTTAAATAATAGCCATTGACCACCTAATCCTTCTTCTTAAATACATCTTCTTCCCACCACACAACCATGCACTAATATGCACCAAAACCCACCTAGGCCAATCATCTCTCCTCCCTCTCTTTCTTTCTCTTGATTCGCCACAAAATCAAAGTTTGTCATTTCCTACCTTTTCCTCTTTGCACATTCTTCTCGACCCACCCATATATGCCAAGCTCGATCGAGCTATCTAAGTTGCAACCCGAAGCTCATCCTCATGTTGTATACACGATGCGATCTGCCCTAAGGTGACGCACCACCCAAAACTCGGCCCATAGGTGCTACTTCACATAAAAAATGGAATGGGAAACCCCATTTCGCCAACTGGCAACTATAGCTTTTCCTAACCAAAACTCTAGCCTTGCCTTTCCTTGCTCGAGTCTTCGTCATTGATCGACCCAAAATGATGCCACACCTAACCAAACACCTATGGAATTGTAGATCTAATCACCACAGACTCAAAGATCCTTGTTTTATAATTTTTCATTGAGTGTTTTGTTTGATTTGGATTTTTAAATCTCAAGTGGTTTACTTTCTTTGGCTATAGGAAGTTAAGAACAATGACAAGCGATAGAACAAAGAAAATTCAACGTATGTTGATTTATCGTAGAGTAGTGATATGTTTATATTGCAATTTTCAACATGTCTCGCATAGAATTTCGTTTACGTACAATCCATGAATGAAAAAACAAAAATAGGATCACACACAAAAAATGTGATACAATCCCAAAACAACAATAATATGCACTGGTTATCTTATTCTGTAAAATTACAAAAATACCATCATTTGCTAGTCAAATATGTCAAACGACAATTTAAATATTTTCTAAATTAAAAATCATGGAAATATAAAATAAATTATAATAAAAATATGTCATTAAAAATCAGGTCGTCGTAATAATAATTGATTTCTTATTATTTACTAAATTAAAATCAAATATGAATATTTAAATATTCCTTTTCAAAAGTTAAAAATATCGGGTCGTTATATTCTTCCTCCCTTAAAAGAATTTCGTTCCCGACATTCCCAAAGAAGAGAAATGTCACCAAACCCTTAAGCTTAACCAATTAGTTGAAATGTGTTACTAAAATTATAAATTCTCAAATGTAATAGAAAATTTCGGCAGCACCTCCTTTGTGCGACTCGATCAAAAAACTTCAACTCATTATAACTAGCCCAAACCAACAAAGAAAAAAAGCCCTAAATTCCCATGTATAGGGTATAAAACCGTCAACAAGAATATAAATATGTACCTATTAGTTGAATAATCAAACTTTCTCATGAAACCCAAAAGCAGTAAGCTAGCCTTTACTTCCATATACACGTATCTCACTTACAAATACAATTAAACTATATGTTGCATTTCTAATGCCAAATGTATACAATTACATTAAATCCCATACGATATACATATGTCATTCGTGCATAATATCAAATTCGATCACTCATTCGACCAAACAAATTACACTTCCGAAAGAGTACCGCTCACTCGACTTCTCTAGTACGGACTTCAATCAGGTTCGTTAACTAGAAACCTCAATTCTCCTTATATAACCACAAACTAAGATTGAAAACTTTATAATCTTATCAAAATCTGTATCAAATGTTCATGGTCAAGAATTTAGTGAAAATTTCTTATTTAGACCGGTGTAAATCACCTCGAAATCATATGCTCGAATCTGGATCAAGAATGATTATGTGAATAAAATGTTTTATGTACAACTTACATATTTATTCCATTGGTTTATTAACTGTACCAAATTATTTTTCATGTTAAATCGCATTCATTTTACACAATAGCATATTTCATTCAATAACAAAATCATCTACGAACCATTTCATATAACCATTACTTAAGTCTATAAATATCTTACAAAACACAACTTAAAATTTTCAACACTTTAATGCTTAAGTTCATATTTGTATAATACTCTTCTAGATCCTAAGAGTATATATACGATATCAGATTTTTTTTTTCTTATCCAGGCTGTTTAACAAATCTAAAATTTGTTTAACTTCTTAATATCTTCTCAAATCTTTACGTTACAAGAACTCATTTTCTTATAATTTCCCGAAACACTTAGCTTTGTTTCTGTACTAATTCGAAAACTTTTGTTGGTCCAAAATTAATGAAATTCCATTTTATTTCAATAAATGAAAACTATAAATAACATATCATATTGAGATGCACAAACCAAACTACCCTAATGCATAAGATACATGTGTTCATATAATAACTTAATTGAAAACTTCAAAATTAAACACCCCAGTTTTATTTCAACTTATTTTGAAATAAAAATAATACACATATCTCCTTTTGTATATCAAATCATACTTTCGGAGTTTAAAACAAAATATGTTTTACTAAAACAACTCTATAGTAAATACTATGGCAGGATTCCCCACTTAGAAACTCGAAAATGAATGTTAATGGTGCTGCAGTCATCACCAAAATTATTTGATAAAAGTGAGTCTGATTCTTTCTATCTCCGTTAAAAATCTATTAAAAATAATCCTATACATAAATACTTCCAAATAATACCAATATTATTTTCTCCAAAACTTTGACAGATAATTTCCAAAAACATCGGGAATTAGTTCTCGAATTCTAATCTTAAATCCTTTTTATTCATAAACACATCTTTTTAAATCATACTTATATAAAGTTGCTTCTTATATAAATCATTTCACAAATGTATATCTTTGTTCATATTTCAATAAACATCTTTTATTAAAATAAAATTTTAACCCAACATTATCGCCCAACGCCTTATATAAAAATTGTGAAACTGAATTCATAATGTGTTCATATTTAACTTAACCAAAATAATAAATGCTCATAAACTCTCTGAGCAAAAAAAATCAATTAATAAACAATACTCAATGCTCCTAAATTAGACGGGCATGACTAATCAAATTGTAAATGATAATAATCGAATATTATCATTTCCTAACAAACAAGCACATCACAAATAATTATATCAATTTTCAAAAATTATATATATGTATATATATATATATATGTATATATATATATATAATCTAGGTAAAATTACTTCATTTAGCAAATTCAAAACAATACTATGTCGATTTGTCTTGTACAAGTGTTTAGAAATAATTACTGATTTAGTTGTACCTTCTATATTGACCAAAATTCATAAACCACTCAACAGATAAATCAACATAATATAAAGCATTCTTATAGCGTTAACAAATATGCGACGTTATATATTCACGCTCAAACTTATTCTAGGTTTCCACTAACCCTATCTCTAATGAGTCTAGCCTACCAAAGCCTAGGTGTTCACTCAACTTAAGCTTTAACACTACTTGTAATGAACCGCCCTTTCGACCCTTAAAAGTCGACTCTAATACCTCTACGGTGTTCACGTGTTAAGCGTCCAAATGCTGGAAAGACTTATTGTTGGGGAAAAAAAGAAATGATAGAATAGAATCTCACATCATGACAATTAATATATAATATACAATAGATCTTTAGAAAAGAAAACTGGATATATAGATACATAAAACAGAATAAATTAATCCATCAGCTTGGATAGTTATAACAACCTATCCTCGCCAATGTTGATAAATATAAACAACCAATGCAGCAAAATATAAGTGAATACATCTTAGAGGCATCCGCTCGTCTCCTTAAAGCTCCAAAGAATTTAAACTAAATCTAGAAAACATGCTCGGGCTGACCCAAGCATTATAAGAAAATAACGCCCATATCACTTTGGTAAACCAGCGTAAGAAACACACATCATATGGATTGTAATGTTATAAAACCTTTCAACAATAAATGTATCTCATAAGAACACGCCGCATACAAACACGGTTTGGTTTTTACCTTAGGATAACCAAACCATTTTAAATAGAAAATCTAGTGATATTATAATAATGCCTAGGGTTTAAAACGAATATATAAAATAGATAGAATGCTTGCATCTCACATTCCAACATATTTGGACACAACAAAGTTTGTACGACACTTATTGGGGAAGATATTCTATCAATGCCAAGATATCATGTTATTGTTGCCACGGTACACCCTAAGAAAATGTACCGAGGGACTCAAATGGACCTTATGGCTACATAGGACTGACCTATCCTTTACTGGATAGTACCGAATATGTTATCACCGTAGTTTCTATGCAACTTTTTTCGAGAGCTCTCATGCACACACCAAATCCATAAGTCCATAAATAGTGATCTAGAAGGATGATGCCCATATCCTAATGATTGCAAACCACATAGCCCTGCCGCATAGTCCCTATTTTAGTCATTCTCGGTTGTTGAGGCTTGAGGCTACGTTTTACTATTTTAGCAAATCCCACTTGGAATGCTAACACTGCTGCCTTAAGGCAACAATGCAACACCAGCATTCATCCATATAAGTTGTTCAGAATATGAACAAACCAAAGGCACTACTTTTACTGCATTCGCTTGGAATCACCCTTAGGATTAGTAGCAAGTAGCCCTTGCACTTCAAAGAAATTCACCTTCGATCTTCTTCAAGATGTCTCCAATTTGAACTCTTATGCCAGTTCGAAATGGTTTTCGGGTGATATGTCTGATCCTGGTTCCACCATACTAACAATGATAGTTTAAAAACTGGCCAAGGTTTGATTGTCAGTTATTTAACTATCATATAAACGAACAATTCAACTAGAGGTTTAAGTAAGCACGGTTAAGCAAAAAGTGACCACTAAGCCTCTTTAATTAAACCTTTCTATTAACGAATAAATTTTTTGACACCCAAATGTGTTTAAGGAAGGAATTTTTTTAGAGAAGTGCCTTATTGAGGCAAATGGAGTCATCGAGGATGGGAATGAAGTCATTGAGGTCATCGAGATTATATACAAAGTCATCACAGTCATCAAGTTTGTATTTTTACTCGTGTCGAGCTTCAGCTTTGATATCGAGGTCTTCGATATTACCAACGAAGAAGTTATTCAAAGTGAGGCTAATATAGAGGTCAGCGAGGTTTTAAACAATTACGAGGGTTGGCGAAGTTTATATTAACATGATCGGTGATAGCGAGGTTATAAACTCAAATAAAACTCGACATAGCATATAAATGTGTAAATCAAAGCTCAAATCAAGCTAATCAGATCATCTCCTTGTTAATTGAGCAAATCATCGTAGGTACAACACTTCTAATATTACGATGAGAAAAATCCCTAACGTGATATAAGTTTTGCAGAATTGGAATGAGTAAGAAGAGAGAAAAAAAATCGACCCCCAAAATGAAGACCCTCGGTTCCAATTTATAGCGTTTGGCGGGTGACCAACTCTAGCATCCACGAATCGTGGCATATTTAGCTTCGACCAGTGTCAAAAGTGAATGCTTTTTCGGCCTCGACATGATCAACATCATTGCGCATTGAAGTCTGGACAATTTCATCTTCCTTGGCATGGCCTTTGCAGTCTCAATACTCGACTCCCCGTTATTGATAGAACATGACATTGACATCATCTATGGATATCGACATTGATGGATATTGATATTGCTTGTGTATATATGTAGTGCTCTCAATTTAGCTCGATGATTTGGCAGTATTGATCCTCGATGAGTCGCAAGTATAATTGTTTGTAGATTAGCGTTGATGTTGAGATGGAGGCTTGGGGTTCCTCGATGAGTCTAATAGCTTCTATGTTGCTCTTTTGACTATGCTTATTGATGTCGACATCATCGTGTTAATGATGTCAAGACTAGGTTATGTGTAAGGCTTCCTTGATGATGACAATGGTAGCAACAACCTTTGTCGCATCATCGACATTGTTGTTTCTAACGACGTCGAGATTGAATGTTATGCAGGACCTTCTCGATAATGATAGTAGTAACATTAGCCCCCTCTAATGCAAGAAAAGCTTTTTTTCTTTAAGACAAAAATCCAAGAATTCATTTGTATTGCTTCATGTTCAGTGGGCTTTTTTTGTAATCTTCTTTTGCTATAAAACATGAAACAAATAATAGCTTTTGTTAAGATGATAAATTTGGTATAAGAGACTAATAGATAACGGTAAATGTTATAAAAGAAGTTCAAATTGTAAATTTTAAGATAAAAATCCAAAGGATTATTTTTGGTAACATTATCGGATAGAGCATCCAGAATGATAAGGCCTTTTTTGGCACCGCAAATAGAAACATGGAACAATGTCACCTGGTTGAGGAAGGGTTCTTCAATGAACCAGTTAAAAGGTTAATGTAAGTTTCAAAACATTCTTTTGAATCAAGTTTTCTTTGACTGTCAATTTTTTTGGTCATTGGGTTTCTTGTGCAATTTTTATATCAGATTTTCATCTTATTCAAGCTTCGCTCCTTCAGAACTCTAGTTTGGTGCGGGGTGATGTATAACCCTGAGCTCATCTTCTTATTGCAATTTTTATTCTCAATCCTGCATTTTAGATCGATGATATGTTAGACATTTTAAGAAATTAGACCTGCATTCAACATTAAACTATTAAATGGTCTAGTATTAATCCAAAGTTTTGTTTGGTAATAAGAAGATCAGAGGGCTACCATTTTCTTCTATCGTCATCTTCTGATAATAAAAAGACCATAAATCCATCTAATAACAAGAGGTCCATGTTCGTAATTTTTATCTAACAATAACATGAAAACATCCAATTCCTGAGAAATCCACAAGATCAAGGGAAAATCAAAAAAATTATCATGAAAAACAATAAGAAGATCAAAATCCATAAAAAAAGAAATTCGATAGAAAGTCTGCAAATCATCATAAAAACCAATGAGGAAACTGAGAATTCGAAAAATCAAAAATTCAATCAAATCTCAATCAAAAACTTGTTAGGATATGATTTGATAAACAAAAGACTCAAAAATTTATCCAGTAGCTATATAAAGTCAGACAACTAGCTGATAATAGCACCATGGGCAGATTAAAGCACAAGATTCTTAGTTCTATCCGACGCTAATTCTAAATACCTACCTAAAATGTTATGCAAGAAACTTATTAGGGTCTAATGCTTTGAATAGCAACGGGAATTCCCGTTGTTCAAAGGAAAGTCTCCTACTAATAGATGGATAGTTTTGATGTACTTTTATCCTATTACTGTTATTATTATATTGAAGCTGAGTAGTTCCATAAGGCTTTTCAGTCACTCATAATAGTAATTCCGTAAGACCAGTCAGTCATTCAGAGTAGTAGTTCCGTAAGGCCATTCAACCATTCAATAGATAGTTCCGTTCAACTATTCATCTTTTCAAGAGTCAAGCCATTTAATGGATATTTCCATTCGGTTACTTGGCCGTTCAGCAGTGCATGCTCCATTTGACTATTCGGTTGTTCAATCGTACAAGTTCCATCCTACTGCTTGGCCATTCAACGGTGCAACGATAACCATATTAATATTTATTATATAATCTCTTTATCTTAAGATCTCCTTATTCCTAGACCTGAATTGGATTTATCGGTGTTTTTCTTTGATCTGTTGTTCAAATGATGTTACTTTTATCTTTCTGGTAAGAATGGGCTCTTTATTTTATTCCTTTCGTTATTCCATTGGTTTTCAAATTTCTTTATATCTCCTATCTATGCATCTTTCTGGGTTTTGTGCGAACTTATCTTTGTTCCTTCTTTGTCCTTTTCTAGACTTCTGTTTTTGTTTCGAGTTGCGGATACTTTCATCCATTTACTTTTTATGTCTTCTGATATCTTTGACCCTGTTGATGTCCTTTTTAATTATGATTTTGGACACTTTCATCCATTTCCCCTGTTTGTGCCCTCTTTCTCGGGCCTTTTGACTTTGTTTTGAGTTGGGGACACCTTTTCCCATTTCTTTTGTTGATGCCTCTCTTGGGCTCTGACTTCGCCTTGAAGTGTTATAGTTTACATTTGATTGACCTTCCTCTAAAAGGTTGCTAGTGGGTGCTAGACTAGACCCTCCCTCTAAGAGGTACTCTGGACTGGACGTTAGAGGTTTTAACCCTCCCTCTAGAAGGTGCTTGGATTAGACATCAGAGGCTATAGTCCCTCCCTTAGGAGATGCTCTTGATTGGATGTTGAAGTCTTTAGTTCCTTTCTCTAAGGGGTTCTTCTGGTAAAGGCTAAAATATAAGTTTTTCTATTTTTGAAAAGTTTTTGTTCCTCCCTCTAAGAGGTGCTTCCAAAGAAGGCTTAAATTTTTTTTGGCCAATTGTAATGTTTGTGAAAATCCTTTTGGACATCAGCTCTTTTATCATGATATTTCTTTTTAAGAGAAGGAGTTTTTGTAAAAGAACCCTTCTAATATATAGAGGGAATACTTTTCGAAAGAAGAGTTTGGGTACTTAAATTTTTTAATAAAGGAATTTCTTCTTAATGCTATTGCCAAGAAGGATTTTTAAATTATTCTCATGATAGAGATGAAAATCTCAAACAAGAGATCGGGTGGTCATGATTTATGAACCAATAGTCCTTTAGTCGAGAATAGGCTCATCTAATATAGAGCTTTTGGTAGTTCTAAAAGATTATTCATGGAAAAAATTCACAGGCCCTTCCTAGCCAATAATTTCAGAGAACTTTGGAAATATTTTGGTCAAAACATGCATAGTCAAAATCTATTTTGTGCATTTATTAATGCTATGTACCATCTTTCAAAGGTTACCTAAATCTTTTCTTGAAATAGATTAGTATTTGTATTCCACTACACCATAAAAGACCTTTAGTAGTGTTGAAAAAATGCTACCAAAACGTTTAGTAGCGTTTTAAAGAAGGCTACTACATGTCGCTCAACTAAAAGTATGGTTTTTTTGGTTACATTTTAATAAACACTACAAAATGTTTCCATTTAATTGCGTATTTTAAACGCTGCTAAAGGTTTTTTTGCATCGTTTACAAAACCCTAAGAAAACTAACTTTTTTAGTTGCGTTTGTACTTGGATCATTCCTTGATTTTCTGTAGCGTTTATTTTTAGTAAACTTTTCGTTGCATTTATTTTATGACACTATAAATTCAGATGGTATTTTACACTTGATTCTGTAGCATTTTTAAAACGTTACTAAAAGGTATGGATTGTTTTGTAGATTATTTTAAATGCTACTATATACTGTTAATGGCTTATATTATTTCCAACAACAAGTTATATAACAGTCCTATTAAAATCAGCAACAATCTTATAATTACCATATTCAAACCAACAATCATATAATCATCATATTCAAATAATTAAGAACACATTAATCACATAAGTTGAATATCCACAACCATTTAGATAATAGTTATTTGACAAAATGAGCAAATTCACATATCATAAGCATTCACAACTAACTTTACACAAATAGTACTAACACATATCATAATATATATATAACAATTGATGTTATGTCCATTGTTGTTGATTGTCTTCACTCCGGAAATGCTAATTACCTGTAAACAAGGTTGATAATCAACAATAAGAATTTGCCATGAATTATCAAGTAATTGCTATAATCATATTTTCCAAAAACAACAAAAGAAAATGCAAGCATTAACAATACATGTGCACACTATTTTGGAATTCCAACCACTTCAATAGATGGACTATTAGTATTTGAAATAAATCTCAGTGTGCATGCAAATACAAATGAATCAGTAAAAATGTTTGAACTGATTTATTTATGTTAATAGTTTTTGAAAGTGACCTGTATTATAATGAATCTTGCAGTCCTAAACATTATCCATAGTGTGCATTGAATGTATTTTGGAATATAATTTTTTCTTTATGCTCTCTTACGATTGCATTTCGCATAGTTATTTTAATACGCCAAATTTTCTCGTAGAATGTTGTAGAATAGGCTGTAGAAAAACAAGTTAATTAGTAAAATACGAAGTCATGTTTCACTTCTAAAAAGTATGGCAATAAATGTGGGAGATTTTCTTATGAATCAAGTAAACAGAGGACAACCGTCCTTTTGATATTTTTAAATTATTGAAAAACAGAAAATGAAATGATGGATTTCCAAAAATGATATAAAAACGACCAGCCTCAATAAATATGGCACATCATACTCCAATAATTTGTGGATGTGTTAAGCTAATCTATCTAGCAATATCATTCCCTTTTAAGAAGTCCACAATAAATTATCATGGTAATTCATTGTTTTTTGGTCTTAGAAAGTAACGAGATTATTACCAAGATATTGAATGATAAACGGTTTGCTAATCTATACGATGCTAATATCCGTTGATGATCTGAGTTAAATGCGTTAACTGGCTTTTCTTTTCTCGGTAATAGAAAAGAGACAAGTCAATACAACAATTATATGAGAACCTAATACTACAACATGAAACAGTTTAGGGGCACTCATCTTCATCCTTCCACATACATATTGAATCTAACATCCAAACCTGTCTATACCTCTAAATGATAAAACAGATAATAGGATTAATATCTGAACAAAATATCATGCTTACATATCAACATTCTACCAAACCGCTCTGCATATATCAGAAATTGGATGCAATTTCATAGTGTACGTAGACATAAATATGAGTAAATAAATCACCTGTCAATGGTTATCACCAATTAATTACTCTTATTTCTCATCCTCCTCGCACTTCTACTTGCTGACAGTTTTTTTTCCAATGCACCAGTAAATAGAATATATTAAATGAAGTAGGTACATGCCAGGAATCTCTCTCTTGAATTTTTAAATTTTTAGCAATTCATTAGATTATTTTTTGAAATTTTGAAGTGAGAATATGACAAGGCTTGTGTAAGAAAATTTTCATCCACACCTATTTTTTTCTAAGTAACTTATATTTAGCAATATAAACCAGTGTTACCAATGAATTAACACTCGAATAACCCTCATCGAAAATCTTGACTTGCTTGAAGCCAATCCAACCAGCGTCTCTGCCAAACCCATAACAAATCTCACTAAATTCTAGCGTCTGCCAAACCCAGAAGCACCACCATCACTAGCACATACAGAATCACCAATTTCTCCTTTCACAACAACCATCCTCTTCACCTTAACATCTTCTACACTTCAAACAAAAACCTCACCAACAATCACTCTATGAATAGAACTGTAACCTACAACTACCACTTCCTACATCTCAACCATCAGCAAGCATTCTCCGCTTGAAAACAGCTACCTCATTCAAGCACTACCGTCTGCTAATACACCACTACAACCAATCTTACACAGACTATACATCACGACAGTGCCAAAGCTAAGGTATATAAGGTGACTAAACAGCTTAAAGAGTGGGTATTGAACTCAATTACGTTCCAAATTCACACACAGAGAGAGAAGCAATAATTTAATAGGCATCAGACAAGTTCATTTACCACTTACTATCCAGGCATTTCTATATGTCAATGTTGCCTGGTCGTGTACGATTTAAACTTTAACACTAGATCATTAGATTATGATACTTTTTATTTCAACTAAAACAAGCATATTATAAATCAAAAACTAGGCGTGATTCCTTTATGTACATTTTATCATTCTACCTCCCAAATTGATCTCAGCCCTTCAACTTTTACCTATTCGGTTATTTTAAAATACAACTATATATATGTTTGTTTATGTGCAGTCTGATAGGCAGAGTTCATATAATATTATTGTTAAACTGAAAATAATACTCACTAGAACATTATTCCTCAATGACATGTAACATCCTCGGATTTTAGCCCAATCTAATTTGATAATTGAATTAATTTGTGAATTTAATAGAGTTTTTCAAAACAGATGTATTAGTTGTTTATAGATGTTAATTTTAAATATAATTTGGAAATGTGAATTTTAAATTCAAATGTTAATATCTTGAAAATTTAATTAATTTGAAAATTTGAATGAATAAATATATCAAAAGATTGTAAATAAAATTAATTGATTTGAAATTAAATGGATTATAAATAGAATTTGATTTGGAAATAACAAAAACATTGGAATATATAAACATATGTTAAGTTATAAAACATAAGAGATGAATTGATACAAAAATATTTAAATAAAAATTGTGCTTACTAACTTATAAATATTTATAAGTAATATATAATTTAGTTTCAAACCATTTTACTTTAATTTGTATAAGTATAAATAATACATAAGAAAATAAATATAGTTTTATATTTTTGAATTTAAAATGTGAAACATTTACATATGTAAATTAAATTAATAAAGAGTTTAAACAAAAATTGATAAATAAATTAAAAAAGAAGAATTAAACATAAGTAAGATTGTATTAACAAGTGTACATATTATAGACAAGTGTTAGTTTAATTTAATTTGAAAATGTACAAGTGTCAAAAATGTTTTCCTTTTTAATTGAATTTTTACAAAGGTATATTTTAAGAAAGTAACCAGGTTTTTCTCTTCACTTCTCAACCTAGAAACTAAAAACTACAAATTCAACCAAAGAATCAAAATGAATTCAAACAACTTCAAAAAAAAACTGTTTCGAAATTTTGCAATTCAAATTAAGCAGCTTTAGTGGAAAATCAGAAAGCTAAAAAGAAAAATAAATTCAAGCTTCAACCTGGATTATAGATCTGATCATCTCAGATCAAAACAATATATGGATTCAGTTTAAATCAAAGATCAAGCCTTGAAATCAAACCAAATTTCAATATGGAAATCACAATAGAGTAAAAGAAGAAATAGGATTCAAAATAGGATCAAGTAGAGCAAAGATCAGGCAACAAAATTCAAAACAAATTCAAGTCCTCTGTCAAACAACAATGTGAGCAAACTCTTCAACCTTCATATATATAGAATCTGGTTTGCATGTTGATTTTATCTGCATATGCTTGAAAATCCTCTGTTTAAATGTGTATGCATCTGTGTGTATGTATATATATGAACAGGCTGTTCTATTATATTCACAGGCTCAAGCACACTCAAAATAAAAATCAATTTCTCTATGTACAATCAATTCTAGACCTTGGATTCTAAATAAAAGATGATGGTAGGGGTGTAAACTTAATTTTAAAAATACATTTAAGTATAAATAGTAAGTAGAATTGCAGGAAAATATTTATAACAGTACAAAAATAAATTTAAGTCGAAGATTTGATTTTGAGATTTTCAAGCTTTGGTCATAAGAACTTATTGTATTTCGAAAATATGAATTTAGGAATTCATTTCATAATTTTTAAGGGTATAATCATCGAGTAATTGGGAGTTGAACAAGGTTTGTAATTTGGGAATTTGCTGGTAAACGAAGAAGTCTGGAACCTCGAGATCATTGCTGGAGGAGGTTAGGGTATGGGGAGTTCGATAAAAATCGGAAGATTTTTTTTTTTGCTGCTGTGGTGGCGGAGGTTGGTCGAAATAGGTTTTTAACCTAGATTTTGTTGAGGCTGGAAAACTGGATCGTGGTGTCGTCTCTGGAGCATCGGGAATGATCGGATGTGGGGGGATGTTAGCATGGTGATGTGGCGGAGCTGGTGATCAGGGACTCGCGACTTCTGGTGGCCACAGAAGGGGGGACGAGGGGGATTTTGGTTGAAGTTGTCTGTTCCAGTTCAACCAAAAATGTCTCGATTTTGATTTTTTTGATAATGTCGTCAACCTGGGTCTCTGGTGGATTTGCGTGATAGATTGCGACATGTTGATGATCAAAAAGATGGCCAGAATCGCCTCGTTCAGGCGTATATGTGCACGCGTAAGAATCTGTGCATCAGAAAATGTTTTGGGTTATGGAAGACGATGATAGCTCGAGTTCGAGCACGAGAAAACTACAGTTCGACTCGAAGCAAGTGAGAGAGGAGGGAACTCGAAGTAAATCTCGAAGCATTTAAGCATCTGGCTCGGGTTTTACTTTGTAGTAGAAGTATTGATAAAATTTGAATAAATAATTTTATAGCTTGTTGAATTGAATCAGTTTTAAAGAATATTAATCAAATTCTTTTCAAGTTAATTTATTTACAAGGTTTTAAATAAATTTCCAAGGCTTATTTATAAAGGATTTAGTGTTTTAAAACTTATTAATATGAATTTGTAATAATTTTATCGAGATGATCAATTTAATTTCCAAAGTATAATTTAATGGTATAATTAAGGAATGATCCACTAGGGTTTTCTTAAACCAATGTTAAGCATTTAATGTAATTTAATTAAGGGGTGTAATTAAAGTAAAATAAAGATGAAAGGGTTTATCTTTTAATTAATTAAATAATTAATATAATAATAATAATTGCTTAATGAAAATAATTAAGGATTGTTACTTGATGATTAAGGATTGATTAAATCAAGTATTTAAAGGTTGATTAGTTTTAAGAATAATTAGTTTTCACAAATTCATATTTAATAAAGTTTAAATTATGTTTAAAATTAATAGATTTTAAATAATTGTTTTAACTCAAGCTTAAAAGTTAATAAAGAAGTAATTAAGTTTCGTTTTGTTATGTTATCACTATTGTAAAAAATTCTTGAAATATTTTAAATCAAAAATAAAGTTAAAGAGTTAATCAAAAGGAAGTGAATTATTAATTTACTTAAATTTCTTAAGTTAAATTTTGTGTTAATGATAATTAATTTTAAAGATGGTTAATTAAAGATTTTTAATGATAAGTAAGTGATTAAGTAAAAGATAATTATTTATGAGTGTTTGGATAATTAAGGATAATTAATTACATAATTAAGGTCAATTAAGTATTGATTAAAAGTAATTAATTAATAATTAACATTGATAAATCAAATGAAAATATAATAATTACTCAATGTAATTAATTAAAGGATTTGTTACTTAATTACTTAAAGAATAATTAATCAATGTGATTAATTTAAGTTAATTTATTTATGTGATTAATTAGGGATGGTCATTTATTATGATTAAGTATTTAAAGTTAATTAATGAAAGTGATTAGGGTTGATCACTTATTGCAATTAATTGAAGATAATTAATTAAATGATAATTAATTAAGGGTTAATTAATTATGTAATTCACTTAAAAGTTAATTTAATTAATGTGATTGATTAAGGACTAATTTATTAATTAAAGGTAATTAATTAAGATGGATAATTAAGGATTAATTAATTAATCAATTAATTAATATTTAAATGATCTGTAATTAATGAATCAAGATTAAGCAATTTATTCATAAGTAATTAATTTAATTAAAAATTAAATGGAATTAAATTAGGATTAAACAATTAATTAATCATTTTATAAATGATTATTGAATGCTTGGATAGCTTATGAATGTTTGCCTTGTATGAATTGCCTTGAATTGATTGAGCTGTGATATTCTGTTTTGTAAATTGAGATGTGTGTAATTTATTTATTTATTTATTTATTTATTCATCTGTGATACATTTATCTGTGAATTTGTAAATAAAGATAAGCGTTATAGATTATACCGCTTATCGATATTTCTGTGTTTTGATATGTGATGATTGAATAATGTTACACTATTGTGTTAAACCCCTTGTCCACACTATACACACACAAATATGGATTTCACGTGGAAATCGATTAAATCACAGATTTTTGAATATAATTTTAAACTGAAATCCAAATGGTCTTGGATATGAATTTTTAAAGTGAAAAACTTTTGGAAAGGAATTTCAAAGATAAAATTTATTTTTAAATAACTTGATTTAGTTTTGAAATTTGATTTAAAAATTTGAATTCAAAATTTGAAATTGAATTCTATGTTGAGAATTTAAGATGTAAAAAGGTTATACAAGCTATAAATATGTTATTATGGGTTTTAAAACCATTTTAGAAGTATAGTTTTGGAAATTTGAATTTAACCCATGCTTATATTTGGAAGTCCTTAATTCGTGCAATTACAATCGGGTTTCTGAAATGAAAACAAGTGGTTTTAATAATAATAGCTTTTATATAAGAAAAGAATTTCCAAATTACGATGAAAAGATTTCAAGTTTGAAATAGAATGGTTTTGAAAGCTATAATTGAATCTTTGTGAAAGATAGTTGAACCCTATTTTGAAATTAAAGAGGATTTTTATTAGTGTATCTTTTTGAAACGGGATTTGTTTTGAAAGGTTATAAATCAATCTTTGTCAAAGATTAGTGAACCTTGTTTTAAATTGAAAGGGGGTTTTAAAGATAAATCTTTTGTTTAAAAGATTTAAATTGTTGAAATTATTTAAACCATTGAAGGTTTTTGAAATGAATCTTTTTGTTTAAAAGATTAAAAATGGTAATTTTTTTAACCATTTGAATGAAAGGTTTTGGGCTTTAAGCTGTGATTTAACTGAGATCCTAATATCCATATGTTTTCAAATATCGCGCTCATTATTCGGTTTAGCCCGGAGAAGACCTTGTGTCATATAACCCATTTTGAATAATGATACGACGTTATGGATAGCATTTGAAGTCCGGCGGTGAAGACCGGGTAATTGCGAGAACGATAGGATGACCTATCGATTGTCTCTGCACCGAGTAGCTACAGTATAGAGATTCCCTAAGTGATAGGAAGTCCGATCGGGATTGTGCATTCTCGGATTTCAAGGGCTTCTTCGGAAGTGTCTTCGGTTCTGTTCGAACCTGGAACAGACTTGTATGGATGTGTGTCTGGCATTACACTTTGAGATGTAAAACCGGTTTCTATCAAATACATTTGTATTTGGTGGCGGAGATTTATTCTCTTAGCTTAACACCCTTCTCTGAGACGTACGAGCTCAGAGGTTATGTAATTGATGGTTAGCAGTGATACATTCCCAAATTGGTAATGTGGCATGCGAAGTGCTGCTGATCATTTGTTGATCAAAGCAAGGCTTTGTAAAAAGCGTAGTTTGTGAACGAGACTTCGTCGAACTTCACAACCCAGAATGATCAAAACAGGAAGAATGCGGCAAGGTTATTTGGGGACAGTGCCCCCTGAGGCTATGTTCATTTCCTTCTGGATAGAGGTGATATCATGGTATGGAGCCCAGATATTAACCTATGTGGTTAGTGCAAATACATTACTTTGTGGTTGTTGGTATCGAGCGCTCGGATAATGGTCTATGACCGGGGGATGGCATACTCATGTAGTAGTTACCTAGTTACAGAGGTAACTCGACCTTGTGTTGGCAGAGATCCAGTTAGGTTCTCAGGGCGTCCATCCAGAGGCGTACCCATGTGGCCCAGGAAGTTCCTTAGCCTGACCATTTGTTGGGAAACCAAAGAAAAAATACGCGCCCTTTACGATTTCAATTGTATAACCTGCCACCTCAGGTGGTAGCTATAGCTGACATAATATAATGGTACCAATGCTGGTTAAGATTAATATTATACTTTCGAAATGTTTTTCATTATGTACTAATAATAATATCAAAACGGTTTTTGCATATCAAGCATGTTTGACTATCATAAGGAGAAATCTCCCCCCAAGTGTGTGATTGCATTGTGTGTGTGCCGGGAGGCCTTATGGTAGTTTCATTTTCTAAAAAGCATTGCGGATTTCAAATTTAAATTATTTTGTTGTTTTTAAAGATAGAACTGTTTTTGTTTGCTCACACCAGTCCAACGACTTGCCTGGAGTTTATTATTGGGTGCCCACTATTTTCCACACGGGCAGTCTAGAGTTGGGTTTTTTAGGGAGTAGATATAGATATCGATTCAGTAGCTTTTAGCTTTCTCTTTGGAATTCTTTGGAGTCTTCGGATTCATGGACTGGACTTGCTCAGCTTGGTGAAACGTGATGGTGGTTCGAGCTATCTATGGGGATTGCTGATATTGGTGTTTCTTTTGGAGTTTCAAGTTCTGTTGTTTCTGTTGCTAGTTCGTTTGTTATTCCGCTGTAGCATTGTTATCTTGTATCTTTGATATTGATTCATATTGTATCATTGTTGTATCGAATATTGTATATCAATGATATTCATTTCTTCTCTTCTGCCGTGTTGTTCTTAATTGTGTTATAAGCTCCGGCGAACCGGATTCAACGTTTGAATCTGCGGCATTTGAATACGAGTGATCGGATTTGGTGCCGATTTTCGAAGGTCGAGTCAGGGTCGTTATAATTGGTATCAGAGTTGAGGGTTAAAATTTTAGCTCAGGAGTATAACACATTAAGTAATTCATTAGAGATAGGGTGAAGTATACCCTAGAATGAGTATATCCCTAAGATATCCGTTCGAATGCCTCAGTAAATTCTCCTACTACCCACTGATAGTGAGTATGAGTGCGAGAAGAGGACGAGATAGGGGACATGGGAGTACGACTAAAAATGGTCAGTACCCTGCAATAGCGGAATCAATCTTTCTCTATCAATCTCCTTAGATTCGTCTTTTCAATTCTTTGATGATTCCTGGCAGTTTCAGGAAGAAGCTTTGATATATTTGCATGGGACATAAACTCCAGATGGGTTAGAATTGTTGGTTTGGATGAATTGTTTGCTTTGGTTACTATGGTTGATAGGTATATTTTGCTTGTTTAAACTGAAATTTTTGGATTGCATCCATATATCTGTTTATTCTTTTGGGTCTCGATATATTTTACGAGGGGTTAGTTATCCTTTGAACTAATCAATACCCCTGTATATTCGTAGATCTGGTGACCCAAGTATCTTGATTCGTTCTTGTATCCATTATTGATATTCTGATTTGGTAAGCCAAATGCAGAATAAATACCCAGTTTGATTTGGAAACTGTCTCTCTATCTTTGGGTATCCATCCTTTGTTATCTCCCTACTTTCAAATTTCGAGGACGAAATTTTCTATGGGGGGAATCTGTAACATCCCCGGATTTTAGCCCAGTCTAATTTGATAATTGAATTAATTTTTTTGAAATTAATTTGTGAATTTAATAGAGTTTTTCAAAATAGATGTATTAGTTGTTTATAGATGTTAATTTTAAATATAATTTGAAAATGTGAATTTGAAATTCAAATGATAATATCTTGAAAATTTAATTAATTTGAATGAATAAATATATCAAAAGATTGTAAATAAAATTAAGTGATTTGGAATTAAATGGATCATAAACAGAATTTGATTTGGAAATAATAAAAACATTGGAACATATAAACATATGTTAAGATATAAATCATAAGAGATGAATTGATACAAAAATATTTAAATAAAAATTGTACTTACTAACTTATAAATATTTATAAGTAATATATAATTTAATTTCAAACCATTTTACTTTAATTTGTATAAGTATAAATAATACATAAGAAAATAAATATAGTTTTATATTTTTGAATTTAAAAATGTCAAACATTTACAAGTGTAAATTAAATAAAGGGTTTAAATAAAAAATTTATAAATAAATTAAAAAAGAAGAATTAAACATAAGTATGATTGTATTAACAAGTGTACATATTGTAGACAAGTATTAGTTTAATTTAATTTGAAAATGTACAAGTGTCAAAAATGTTTTCCTTTTTAATTGAATTTTTATGAAAGTATATTTTAAGAAAGTAACCAGGTTTTTCTCTTCACTTCTCAACCTGGAAACTAAAAACTACAAATTCAACCAAACAATCAAAATGAATTCAAACAACCTCAAAAAAAAACTATTTCGAAATTTTGCAATTCAAATTAAGCAGCTTCAGTGGATAATCAGTAAGCTGAAAAGAAAAATAAATTCAAGCTTCAACCTGGATTATAGATCTGATCATCTCAGATCAAAACAATATATGGATTCAGTTTAAATCAAAGATCAAGCCTTGAAATCAAACCAAACTTCAATCTGGAAATCACAATAGAGTAAAAGAAGAAATATGATTCAAAACTGGATCAAGTAGAGCAAAGATCAGGCAACAAAATTCAAAACAAATTCAAGTCCTCTGTCAAACAATAATGTGAGCAAACTCTTCAACCTTCATACGTATAGAATCTGGTTTGCATGTTGGTTTTATCTGCATATGCTTGAAAATCCTCTGTTTAAATGTGTATGCATATGTGTGTATGTTTATATATGAACAGGCTGTTCTGTTATATTCATAGGCTCAAGCACGCTCAAAATAAAAATCAATTTCTCTATGTACAATCAATTCTAGACCGTGGATTCTAAATAAAAGATGATGGTAGGGGTGTAAACTTAATTTTAAAAATACATTTAAGTATAAATAGTAAGTAGAATTGCTGGAAAATATGAATAACGGTATATAAAAAAAATTAAGTCGAAGATTTGATTTTGAGATTTTCAAGCTTTGATCATAAGAACTTATTCGTGTTTCAAAAATATGAATTTAGGAATTCATTTCATAATTTTTAAGGGTATAATCATCGAGTAATTGAGAGTTGAACATGGTTCGTAATTTGGGCATTTGCTGGTAAATGAAGAAGTCTAGAACCTCAAGATCATTGCTGGAGGAGGTCAGGGTATGGGGGAGTTCGACAAAAACCGGAAGAATTTTTTTAGCTGCTGTGGTGGCGGAGGTTGGTCGAAATAGGTTTTTAACCTAGATTTTGTTGAGGCAAGAAAACTGGATAGTGGTGTCGTCTCTGGAGCATCGAAAATGATCGGATGTGGGGGGATGTTAGCGTGGTGATGTGGCGGAGCTAGTGATCAGGGACTCGCGACTTCTGGTGGCCGGAGAAGGAGGGACAAGGGGGATTTTGGTTGAAGTTGTCTGTTCCAGTTCAACCAAAAAGGTCTCGATTTTGATTTTTTTGAAAATGTCGTCAACCTGGGTCTCTGGTAGATTTGCGTGATAGATTGCGACATGTTGATGATCAGAAAGATGGCCAGAATCGCCTCGTTCATGCGTATATGTGCTCGCGCAAGAATCTGTGCATCAGAAAATGTTTTGGGTTGTGGAAGACGATGATAGCTCGAGTTCGAGCACGAGAAAACTACAGTTCGACTCGAAGCAAGTGAGAGAGGAGGGTACTCGAAGTAAATCTCGAAGCATTTAAGCATCTCGCTCGGGTTTTACTTTGTAGTAGAAGTGTTGATAAAATTTGAATAAATTATTTTATAGCTTGTTGAATTGAATCAGTTTTAAAGAATATTAATCAAATTCTTTTCTAGTAAATTTATTTACAATTTAAATAAATTTCCAAGGCTTATTTATAAAGGATTTAGTGTTTTAAAACTTATTAATATGACTTTGTAATAGTTTTATCGAGATAATGATTTTATTTTCTAAAGTATAATTTAATGGTATAATTAAGGAATGATCCACCAGGGTTTTCTTAAATCAATGTTAAGCATTTAATGTAATTAAAGTAAAAATAAAGATAAAAGGGTTTACCTTTTAATTAATTAAATAATTAATATAATAATAATAATAGCTTAATGAAAATAATTAAGGATTGTTACTTGATGATTAAGGATTGATTAAATCAAGTATTTAAAGGTTGATTAATTTTAAGAATAATTAATTTATTAATTAAAGAATAATTAGTTTTCGCAAATTCATATTTAATAAAGTTTAAATTATGTTTAAAATTAGTAGATTTTAAATAATTGTTTTAACTCAAGCTTAAAAGTTAATAAAGAAGTAATTAAGTTTTGTTTTGTTATGTTATCACTATTTGTAAAAAATTCTTGAATTATTTTAAATCAAAAATGAAGTTAAAGAGTTAATCAAAAGGAAGTGAATCATTAATTTACTTAAATTTCTTAAGTTAAATTTTGTGTTAATGATAATTAATTTTAAAGATGGTTAATTAAATATTTTTAATGATAAGTAAGTGATTAATTAAAAGATAATTATTTATGAGTGTTTGGATAATTAAGGATAATTAATTACATATTAAGGTCAGTTAAGTATTGATTAAAAGTAATTAATTAATAATTAACGTTGATAAATCAAATGAAAAATATAATAATTACTCAATGTAATTAATTAAAGGGTTTGTTACTTAATTACTTAAAGAATAACTAATCAATGTGATTAATTTAAGTTAATTTATTTATGTGATTAATTAGGGATGATCATTTATTGTGATTAAGTAATTAAAGTTAATTAATGAAAGGGATTAGGGATGATCACTTATTGCAATTAATTAAAGATAATTAATTAAATGATAATTAATTAAGGGTTAATTAATTATGTAATTCACTTAAAAGTTAATTTAATTAATGTGATTGATTATGGACTAATTTATTAATTAAAGGTAATTAATTAAGATGGATAATTAAGGATTAATTAATTATAATTAATATTTAAATGATCTGTAATTAATGAATCAGGATTAAGCAATTTATTCGTAAGTAATTAATTTAATTGAAAATTTAATTGAATTAAATTAGGATTAAACAATTAATTAATCATGTTTATAAATGATTATTGAATGCTTGGATTGCTTATGAATGTTTGCCTTGTATGAATTGTCTAGAATTGATTGAGCTGTGATATTCTGTTTTGTGAATTGAGCAGTGTGTAATTTATTTATTTATTTATTCATCTGTGATACATTTATCTGCGAATCTGTAAATGAAGATAAGCATTATAGATTATACCGCTTATTGATATTTCTGTATTTTGATCTGTGATGATTGAATAATGTTATACTATTGTGTTAAACCCCTGGACCACACTATACACACACAAATATGGATTTCACGTGGAAATCGATTAAATCATAGATTTTTGAATATAACTTTAAATTGAAATCCAAATGGTCTTGGATATGAATTGGGTTTAAAGTGAAAAACTTTTGGAAAGGAATTTCAAAGATAAAATTTATTTTTAAATAACTTGATTTAGTTTTGAAATTTGATTTAAAAATTTGAATTCAAAATTTGAAATTGAATTCTATGTTGAGAATTTAAGAGGTAAAAAGGTTATACAAGCTATAAATATGTTTATATGGGTTTTTAAACCATTTTAGAAGTATAGTTTTGGAAATTTGAATTTAACCCAAGCTTATATTTGGAAGGCCTTAATATCGTGCAATTATAATCGGGTTTTCTGAAACGAAAACAAGTGGTTTAATAATAATAGCTTTTATATAAGAAAAGAATTTCCAAATTATGATGAAAAGATTTCAAGTTTGAAATAAAATGGTTTTGAAAGCTATAATTGAATCTTTGTGAAATATAGTTGAACCCTATTTTGAAATTAAGGATGATTTTTAATAGTGTATCTTTTTGAAACGGGATTTGTTTTGAAAGGTTATAAATGAATCTTTGTCAAAGATTAGTGAACCTTGTTTTAAATTGAAAAGGGGTTTTAAAGATAAATCTTTTGTTTAAAAGATTTAAATTGTGGAAATTATTTAAACCATTGAAGGTTTTTGATATGAATCTTTTTGTTTAAAAGATTGGAAATGGTAATTTGTTTTAACCATTTGAATGAAAGGTTTTGGGCTTTAAGCTGTGATTTAACTGAGATCCCAATATCCATATGTTTTTAAATATTGCGCTCATTATTCGGTTTAGCTGGAAGAGGACCTTGTGTCATATAACCCATTCCAAATAATGATACGACGTTATGGATAGCATTTGAAGTCCGACGGTGAAGACTGGGTAATTGCGAGAACGATAGGATTACCTATCGATTGTCTCTGCACCGAGTAGCTATGGTATAGAGATTCCCTAAGTGATGGGAAGTCCGATCGGGATTGTGGATTCCCGGATTGCAAGGGCTTCTTCGGAAGTGCCTTCGGTTCTGTTCGTACCCGAAATAGACTTGTATGGTTGTGTATCTGACATTACACTTTGAGATGTAAAACCGGTTTCTATCAAATACATTTCTGTTTGGTGGCGGAGATTTATTCTCTTAGCTTAACACCCTTCTCTGAGACGTACAAGCTCAGAGGTTATGTAATTGATGGTTACCAGTGATACATTCCCAAATTGGTAATGTGGAATGCGAAGTGCTGCTGATCATTTGTTGATCAAAGCAAGGCTTTGTAAAAAGCATTGCTTTGTGAACGAGACTTCGTCGAACTTCACAACCCAGAATGGTCGAAAAAGGAAGAATGCGGCAAGGTTATTTGGGGATAGCACCCCCTGAGGGTATGTTCATTTCCTTCTGGATAGAGGTGATATCATGGTATGGAGCCCAGATATTTAATCTATGTGGTTACTGCAAATACATTACTTTGTGGTTGTTGGTATCGAGCGCTCGGATAAAGGTCGGTTATGACCGGGGGATGGCATACTCGTGTAGTAGTTACCTAGTTACAAAGTTAAGCCGACCTTGTGTTGGCAGAGGTCCGGTTAGGTTCTCGGGGCGTCCCTCCAGAGGCGTACCCATATGGCCCAGGAAGTTCCTTAGCCTGACCATTTGTTGGAAAGCCAAAGAAGCAATACGCGCCCTTTACGATTTCAATTGTATAAGTTGCCACCTCAGGTGGTAGCTATAGCTAGCATAATATAATGGTACCTATGCTGGTTAAGATTAATATTATACTTTCGAAATGTTTTCCACTATGCACTAATAATAATATCAAAATGGTTTTTGCTTATCAAGCATGTTTGACTATCATAAGGAGAAATCTCCTCCAAGTGTGCGATTGCATTGTGTGTGTGCCGGGAGGCCTTATGGTAGTTTCATTTTCTAAAAAGCATTACGGATTTCAAATTAAAATCTTTTGTTGTTTTTAAAGATAGATCTGTTTTTGTTTGCTCACACCAGTCGCACGACTGACCTGGAGTTTATTGTTCCTTTCCTAAACTCTGGGTGCCTACTATTTTCCACACGGGCAGTCTAGAGTTGGATTTTTTAAGGAGTAGATATAGATATCGATTCGGTAGCTTTCATCTTTCTCTTTGGAATTCTTTGGAGTCTTCGGATTCATGGACTGGACTTGCTCAGCTTGGTGAAATGTGATGGTGGTTCGAGCTATCTATGGGGATTGCTGATACTGGTGTTTCTTCTGGAGTTTCAAGTTCTGTTGTTTCCGCTGCTAGTTCATTTGTTATTCCGCTGTAGCATTGTTATCTTGTATCTCTGATATCGATTCATATTGTATCATTGTTGTATCGAATATAGTATATCAATGATATTCATTTCTTTTCTTCTACCGTGTTGTTCTTAGTTGTGTTATAAGCTCCGGCGAACCAGATTCGACGTTTGGATCTGCGGCATTTGAATACGAGTGATCGGATTCAGCGCCGATTTTCGAAGGTCGAGTCAGGGTCGTTATAGACATATGCCGCCGACCAAGCTATGGTAGTCCCAAAATCATCATCCATGTATGTACACTCCGATGTAGGTCTCCATGGTAATGCGTCATTAACTCTCATAAAGTTTACCCAAACTTTTACCGTATCTTTTCCTAATGGAACACAGTGAACCATTGTTGTTGGATTAATTGAAGCGACAGTTCCTTCAGCCGCTGCTCCTCCCGTTTCACCCACATCAATCAACTTGCATCTATTCTTTGCTACCATATTTGAGCTCAATTGGATAAGTAAAACAAAATAACAATTTTTACAAGATAGGTCAGTCAATTGTATCAGATATTGTATCATAAACAAGATATGTTTTTGGACAAAATCTTTATCACAAACATACTAGAAACCTTTAAAAATACAAAATTTGTTGATACAACTTCAAAAAATTTCTAAAAATATTTTTCTAAAATCATTTCAGCTACGCATCTATGTATTTTTTCTAAAAATATTTTTCAGTTTTATAGTTTTTGACTTTCCATATTAATAATTAAAATGCCAAATTTAAGTAGAATTCACTTTATTTACGAGAAAAATATTTTTTAAACATATGTTAAAAAGATGATTTCTTCTATACTTTTATAATGTTGAACCCACCAGCGAAATAGTTTCTATAATTTTATGAGTATTTCTCCTAAATGGAATTGAATTCAGGTTGCACAAATTCAGAAATTTAAGTTGATATAACGACTTTAATTTTTTAGAAACGATACATTTCAACTATTAATCAAGAAAAGAAAAATTAAAGAACTCATTTGGTTAATCATATTTTAAAAGGTTTAATGATTGATGTCTAAGAATCTCAAACTCTATTGAATCAATGATCCAAAGACTTTTAATGCTTTGCTTGTTGTACACAACAAATTTTCTATACATTGGCAAGGTCTATGGATTAGCATTGTATATGTACTCCAACAAAATAAAATATGTGAACATCCACAGCCTAATTAGACTCGGCCCAAGTAGAAGGCATGCAAATCCATTGGGTCAGGATAACTCTAACCTTCTTTTTTCTTTGTTGTTCATTCTTTATATAATTTTCCTTCATCACTAATTATTATTGTTGAATGTATATAGATTAAAAATGAAAACTTTATTACAACACTCAATGCTTATACAATTTGAGAGAAGTACCACTATAAGTTTATCATACACCTATAATTTATATACATATATATATGGTGAACTTCAGTTACCTGAGAAGTTGATTTAGCCTTGCAAGGAGAAGTTGCAATGCTTGCTCTAGCGTTGTAAGGAGAAGCCACAGTGCTTGATTTTTCAGCTACAACTTTTGATTTTGGCCATGCTATTTTCTTACCCATGGCCTCTTTAATACATGACATATCTATTGTGGGTCGCCACAAGAAAACATCTTCTTTTTTTGCATAGTCTACCCACCATGGCTAACGGACCAAACGAAATACCTTTCACAATCATTTCTGAATCACTCGAGCAAAGTCTTCCTTCGGCAACCAACACTTCACCCTAATTCCAATCATAATCTTGCATTTGTTGTTTGTGCTACTAATTTTACTCTAAAAAGAACAATAAATATATTTTATTGCAAAAAATATGTATACAATTACAAATAGTTACCGCGAATCATAAATTTTACCGTAATGTCTTATATCATGTGTTCTAGCAGCGCAACAACACGATTTGCAGGCCATGCCACTGACTTACCAATGGCTTCTCCTAATACTAATAAACTAGATGTAGGCCTCTATAAATAAGCGTCTGCTTTCTTTATGCAATCTATTGTGAGAAATGTGAATTACGGATCTTAAGGCTGGAATAACACTAAAGGGGGGTGAATAGTGTTTTATGGATTTTCTAAATCTTTTTGAAACTTATGTAATTTAATCACCAACAAATGCAATTCACAGACATAGACATAATCACAGAATCAGGCACAGATGCAAATACTAAATAAAAGTAGTAAAGGAAAGAACACACCAGGATTTTATACTGCTTCGAAGTTACCCTACATCCAGTCCCGTACAATCTTACGGATTTCTTATCAAAATAATCTCTCAGATTACGCCCTCGGTTTGAAGGCTACGAGGTACACCCTCTTGTACTTGTGTTCAGAGCAACTCTCTTTATTTAACCCGGCTACAAGATCGCGTAATTGATTTTCGGGGCTAGAATCACACCCAATTGATTTCAAGGCTCAACCGCTCCTTTTACTCAACAGTTTGATTTACAAAAGATCATATAACTCCGAATAGCATTGAGATCTTATGGGGAGTGACAGATAATCAAACAAGAGATAATAAAGTTTGATTCACTTGGTATTTCGTCGAAATATAGTTTAGGATTCTCTAGAATAAATGTGAAATATGAAGAGGAGAGAAAATAAATGAAATCTGATGTAAAATTCGTATAGAACTACTGATATTTATAGTCGATCAACAGTCGTATATATTCGTGAAAGGATACGACGAATAGACACTTCTTTTGAAAATTGAAATTTGAAAATAACGGACACCATGTCGACATGGGGTAAGGGGTATATCGACATGCTCAAGGAAAAATTGTTGTTTTGATTTTATTATTAAAATTGGTTTCTATAATTTGTCAAAACAATTTTTAAACTTTGTAAATATATTTGAATATAGTTTAAACATATAAAAGAGTTTAGAATGTAATTTTAAATATATATGATCTTAATCTATAAAGTGATTTAAAATCTGAGTATATAAATATGTTAAAGCTAAATATTTAAAACAAGAGATGGTATAAAAATAAGGACAATTTTGAAATCAAAATATAAAAAATGATAAAAATAGTTTTGAGGCAAAAATATTTAAAACCAAGAGAGATGTCTTTATTTTGAAAAAGAAAGTTTTGAAATTTTTTTTAAAAACAAGAGATATATTTTTGAAAAGCATTTTTATAAAATTATTGGATATCAAAATAGGACTACTATATGTTCCACTAGATATTGTCATGGGTTCCATCCCACTAGGGTTCCTTCCCTTTAACAGGCTCGAAGTGTATTCCATTCCATGAATAAATTTTGAATAAAGATGTAAGTGCTTTTAAGAAGTTTTATATAATTCTAGACTCAATATTTATCTTGTACTCTTGAAATCTTAAACTCTTGATATCTTGATACTCATGAGTCTTCAATCTTGATATCTTCAGTCTTGAATCTCTATACTGTACAGTCTTCATTCTTAGTACCTGCATGTTTATATTCTGCATACACATATATTTCTAAACTATAATGGTAGTATTTATATTTTATAACAAGTCCTAAGGTTGTTGTCATCAAAATCATCATCTCAAGGACTAATAATGTCCCCCTTTTTGATGATGACAACCTATGTTTATAAAATATACTTCACCTTCACAATAACTCCCCCTAAAACTAATAACCCCCCTTAATCTAAGCCTAACTACCCTAACTACTTTATTTTACATTTCTCCCCCTTTGTCATTAACAAAAACTTATCCTAAACTAATATAACTCCCCCTTAATTTAATACCATCCAAACTAAATACTAATAAGGAAGTATAATAAGTTAAACAAAGATTTTATTATATACGATGTTATGTTTACATATATATGGAACATAGATACACAAATATATTT
This sequence comes from Allium cepa, assembly GCA_030765085.1. NCBI lineage: Eukaryota > Viridiplantae > Streptophyta > Magnoliopsida > Asparagales > Amaryllidaceae > Allium > Allium cepa. Next base: position 537,676,212 of record CM060928.1, read on the forward strand.
AAGTATATAAATTATAGAATAACACTACTAACGAGAGTTTTTGACAATTGGAGATTTGTGAATCGAATAATTTGGATAATGAAAATAAAAGTTTCCACGTTGTTTAACCGAATTTCCATCTTTGTCGAAACCGACTTCGCCTACACAAACCACGCTGTTGTCTTCTTCCATAGGCGCTTCTTCCATAGGCGCTTCTTCCTCTTCGCTGTCCTCTAAAGGGTTATGCACTTGAATGTTGGGAGAATCTTCTTCAATCACAATAGGATTTGCATGATTATCCATTAGGATTTTTGCAAATTCCAAAGAATTTTGGCTTACTTTTCTTGTTCTTTTCCATTCTTATTTGCACAACTTGAAGTTCAGTCAACATTTGCATGGCATCCTTTATAGATTCTTCAATCTTTATCACACGTTCTGGTGTAGTGCGTTGGAATGGACCAGAATGAGGAGAATGGAAAGAAACGATGTCATTTTGGTTTGTTTTAGTGGAGGAGGCCATTAATTTTTATTTTCAAAGGTTTATTATAGAGAAAGAGAAGTGAGAAGACAGAAAAATTCAAAATACATAGGTTTATATAACTACCAAACTGATTTTAGAGGAAAAATCAAATTTCAAATTTAACATTGTATGTCGACATGGGTGGTAGGGTATGTCGACATCCCTATGAAAAATTTGGTTTTCTTAAATATTTTTGTTTATTAAAAATGTATGTTACGATATCTATATTCTAAATCTAAGTTGTGGAACAAATGCCTAGTTCTCATCTTAATTTATTACATATAAGTTGATTTAAGTGTTTGGTTAAAATACCAGCAACTTGATTTTCGGAGTTGATAAATTCAAGAGAATTAATCTCTTTACTTATATTATCTCTGAGAAAATGATGTTTGATATCAATATGTTTAGTCCTAACATGATGAGTAGGATTTTTAGATAAATTTATTGTGCTAGAATTATCACAATAAATTGGTGATTTTAAAATTGTTAATCCAAAATCTTTTAGGGTTTGTTGCATATAAATGACTTGAGAGCAAGACAAAGCAGCAGAGATATATTCTGCTTCAGTTGTTGATAAAGAAACAGTGTTTTTCTTTTTACTAAACCATGAAAACAGAGAATGCCCCAAAAAGCGACAAGTTTCACTTGTACTTTTTCGATCAGAGTTGCAACCAGCATAGTCAGCATCACAATAAGAGATTAAATCAAATGAATCATTTTTAGGGTAAAATAAACCATAGTCAAAAGTATGTTTAACATATCTCATGATATGTTTCACAGCATTTAAGTGAGCCTCTTTGGGTTGAGATTGGTATCTTGCACAAAGACAAATACTATGCATGATATCAGGTCTACTCGTAGTGATGTACAGTAGTGATCCAATCATTCTCCTATATAGTTTTTGATTTACATCTTTTGAAAGATCTTATTGATTTAAAGCTTCATGGGTTGCCATGGGAGTGGGTTTTCCACTCACAGTAGTCATACCAATTTTACTAACTAGATCCCTAGCATATTTTTCTTGACTAATAAAAATACCATTATCTAATTATTTTATTTGTAAACCTTAAAAGAAAGTAAGTTCACCCTTATGACTCATCTCAAACTCTTTTGTCATTATTTCAGAAAATTCTTTATTCATTTCATGATTAGTTGAACCAAAAATATTATCATCTACATAAACTTGTACTAGTTGGATGTCATTTTTATTTCTTTTAATGGAAAGAGTATTATCTACTTTACCAATTTCAAAATTTGATTGTAATAAAAAATACTTTAGTTTGTCATACCATGCTCTAGGAGCTTGTTTCAGATCATATAGAGCTTTCTTAAGTTTGAAAACATGGTTTGGAAATTTTTCATCTTCAAAGAGTGGAGGTTGTTTAACATAAACTTCCGCTTTAACAAATCCATTTAGAAGAGCACTTTTAACATGAATTTGAAATAATTTGAAATCACCATAGTTTGGGAAAGCAAGTAGAATTCTAATGGCTTCTAATCTTGCTACGGGTGCAAAGGTTTCATCAAAATCTATTTCTTCTTCTTGATAATAACCTTGTGCGACTAATCGAGATTTATTTCTAACAACCTCACCTAATTCATTCATTTTATTTTCGTAAACCAATTTATTTCCTATTATAGTTTTATCCTCGAGTCTAGGAACAAGTTTCCAACATCATTTCTAGTAAATTGATTCAGTTCTTCTTGCATAGCCAGAATCCATGAATCATCAGATGATTCTTCCTTTTGATTTTTAGGTTCAATAGATGATATAAAAGCAACATTACTCATGTTATTTAGGATTTCTGGTTCTAACAGATTCAATTTCTCCTAATATATTTTCTATAGGCTGATCCTTTCAAAGCTTAACCTTTTTATTTTGACGAATAATTTCATTGTTTGTTTCAGTTGATTCATTATTTAGGGTAGCAAAATCTTCTTCGTCATTAATTTGTTCAACATCTTTGAAATTTTCATCAAACGAAACATGCTTTGTTTCTTCAATGGTATTAGTTCTTAAATTGAAAACTCTGTATGCTTTACTTCTATTAGAATATCCAATAAAGATTCCTTTGTCGGATTTAGGATCAAATTTATCCAAATTGTCTTTGTATTTAGAATAAAACATTTACTTCCAAAGATTCAAAAATAAGATACCTTTGGTTTCTTCTTGTAAAAAATTTCATAAGATGTTTTATCAGTTAATAGTCTAATTAATATTCTATTCAAACGTAGCAAGCTGTAGTGACTACTTCAGCCCAAAAATATTTTAGTAAATTACTATCTGAAAGCATCGTTCTAGCACACTCTTGAATTACGTTCTACCACTCCGTTTTGTTGTGGAGTTCTTGGAAAAGAGAAATTATAAGTTATTACCTTTTTATTGCAGAATTTCTCAAAATTTTAATTTTCAAATTCCCTGCTGTGATCATTACGAAATGTTATAATTTTTAAAAAAGTTAGTTTTGAAGTCTTTTTGTAAAAAATTTAAATAAATCAGAAGTATCATTTTTATGTTTCATAAAAATTGTCCATGTAAACCTAGAATAATCATCTACAATTACAAAGACATATTTATTATGATTTATTGATTGAATTTGAGATGGGCCAAACAAATTTAGATGAAGTAACTTAAGAAGTTTTGAAGTTCAAATCATATCTTTTAATTTGAAAGAACTCTTCCTAAGTTTTCCTAATTGACAAGCATCTCATATACTATCTATTTTGAAATTCATTCTAGGGAGACCTCTTACTAGATCAAGTTTAGAAAGTCTAGATAAGAGTTTAAAATTCAAATGCCCAAATCTTTTATGCCAAATCCTAGGGTTACTTGTATTAGCCAAAAGACATAGATTATCATTTGAGATTTTCATATAAGAATATAAATATTTTTCTTCCTAATTCCTTCAAATATAATATTTGAATTATTATCCTCGATGTAACATTTATCTTTTCCAAATTTAATTTTGTATCCTTTATCGCAAAGTTGACTAATGCTAAGCAGACCGTGTTTCAAATTCTTAACTAATAAAACATTAGAAAAAGTAGGAGTTATAGAGTTACCAACATTGCCGATGCCAATCACATATCCTTTTGAGTTGTCTCCAAAATTAACCAATCCTCCATTTTTATAGATAATATCATTCAGCATATCTGGATTACCAGTTATGTGTCTTGATCATCCACTATCAAGTATCCACTTATTCTTCTTGATTTGCATAATTTGTCCATTGATTGTTGATTCTTCAAAGGCCATAGAACATCTTTCTTTGTGCATAGAATTCAAACTCGGTAGATAACTGGATTTTCTACTAACTATATGCAAACTTATGAGACAATGATGATTTGAACAGTTTTACACCAGCGTTAACAAAATCCCCAAAAATAGCTATTTTAAAAACTTTTTCAAAATTCAGATTATGAAAACTTTGAAAACCGATGCTCTGATACCAAATGTGAGAAATGCGGATTACAGATCTTAAGGCTAGAATAACACTGGAGGCGGTGAATAGTATTTTATGGATTTTCTAAATCTTTTTAAAATTTGTGTAATTTAATCACAACAAATGCAATTCACAGACACAGATATAATCACTGAATCAGACACAGATGCCAATACTAAATAAAAGCAGTAAAGGAAAGAACATACTAGGATTGTATACTGGTATGGAGTTACCCTACATCCAGTCCCGTACAATCGTATGCATTTCTTATCAAAATAATCTCCCAGATTACACCCTCGGTTTCAAGGCTACGAGGTACACCCTCCTGTATTCGAGTTCAGGGAAACTCTCTTGAATTAACCAGGCTACAAGATCACCTAATTGATTTCTAGGGCTACAATCATACCCAATTGATTTCAAGACTCAACCACACCTTTTACTCAATAGTTTGATTTATAAAAGATCCTATAACTCTAAATAGCACCAAGATCTTATGGAGAGAGTGGTAGAAAATCAAACAAGAGATAATCAAGTTTGATTCACTTGGTATTTCGGCAAAATATAGTTTAGGATTCTTTAGAATAAATGTGGAAGATGAAGAGGAGAGAAAATAAATGAAATCTGATGTAAAATTCGTTTAGAACTATCGGTGTTTATAGTAGATCAACAGCCATATCTATTCGTGAAAGGATTCAATGAATAGACACTTCTTTTGAAAATTGAAATTTGAAAATAACGGACACCATGTCGACATGGGGGTAGGGCTATGTCGACATGCTCAAGGTAAAATTGATGTTTTGATTTTCTTATTAAAATTGGTTTCTATAATTTGTCAAAAGAATTTTTAAACTTTGTAAATATAGTTGAATATAGTTTTAAACATATAAAAGAGTTTAGAATGTAATTTTTAATATATAATCTTAATCTATAAATTTATTTAAAATCTGAGTATATAAATATTTTAAAGCTAAATATTTAAAACAAGAGATGGTTTAGAAATAAGGACAATTTTGAAATTAAAATATAAAAATTGTTAAAAATAGTTTTGAGGCTAAAATATTTAAAACCAAGAGAGATGTCTTTTTTTTAAAAAGAAAGTTTTGAAAACATTTTTTAACAACAAGAGATATACTTTTGAAAAGAATTTTTATAAAATTATTGGATATCAGAATAGGACCACTATATGTTCCACTAGATATTGTCGTGGGTTTTATCCCTTTAAGAGGCTCGAAGTGTATTCCATTCCACGAATAAATTTAAAATAAAGATGTAAGTGCTTTCAAGAAGTTTTACATAATTCTAGACTCAATACTTATCTTGTACTCTTGAAATCTTGAACTCTTGATATGTTGATACTCATGAGTCTTCAATCTTGATATCTTCAGTCTTGAATCTCTATATACCATTTCAAGTGTGCTCCCTTCTTTCGAACATTATTTTCCCTAACAAATCAAAATTAGTAGCAACGACAGTTAAAGGTTTAATTATAGAAGCAAAAAAAATAGTTGAAATCGAGAAGCAGCAGAAAACTGATAGTTAGTTACATATTATCACATATGTAAATTAAAAGTTTACTGTTTGTTCATTAGCAAGTATACCATATTCTCCAATTCTGAAATTCTTTTTTGACATTGAGTTATTTGATTATCACTTGATTGTGACAAAACTAACTTGGTTTTGGTGTATCCCCTTCCTAGTGCTCTTAACCATCCTGGTTTATCTTGTCCCAATATTTGCGCAATTGCATCTTTTTGTACATTCTTTATCGAGTCGGATTGTTTAGCATTATCAATTTTTTTAATCTCCTCCTACATAAATTAACATATATTATGTTATATACAATAGTAAAAATGTCACAATTTTTAATTAGTGAAAAAAAATCAAAACACTTACAAGAACATGTGCAATATCCATGTTCACCGGTTCACCATGAGATTTAACCCAAACATCCGCTCTAGATATGGATGATGAATCTTGACTCTGCTTTTTCTTCATTTAGAAAGGCACTAAATAAATCAATCCATTGTTAATTAACTAGCTAGGTAAATAATTCTACGTTTAATTAACTAACCAAATCGTCTGTAAATCTAGCCTTTCCTCTACATCCAGTTGTGTGCGGCAATTGTTTTTGCCTAATGGCTCTAAATTTCTCCCTTCTTGCTTGAAAATAGACAAAGGAATTTATTCTAGATGAAATAAATAAAATCAAATAGTCTCTAAAAATATGAAGATGGAACTATAACGAGCGAAACTGTGAAATAAAAATGAAACACTACATAAACAAATATAGCAAGAAAGAGAAGAAACATTGATGAAAAAACAGATATAGCAAGAAAGAGCCACGACCAAATTTTATGAATAAATTTCAATATTTACACACAAACACAGACACACACATATATATACATGTACTGTTGCTTCCACCGTTGGGAAACTCAAATCCCACTGTTGGGAAATTCACTGTTGACATAGATTGTTATCCTTTTGCTTTTTTATTGAGGGTTCCTGTTTATAGCTTTCCAATTTCTCACTGATAGTTTTGATAATACGTACTGTTTGGAATAGTTTTGATACAATTCATAGTTGGCATAAACATTATTATATATGTCCATATTTTAATTCATAGTACACATATTTCTTGTAGCATAAATCATAACAATAATATTGATATTCAAAATACAATTTAGATATGAGAAAAGTACATAAAAAATAATGTTTGATTTGGGAAACTATAAAATATTTAATATAGATTCTGTCTGATAAGGTATATTAAGTCGAATATTAATAGTAATCCATTATGTTTCAAACAATTACTGGATAATGTGTTTAATTGATTTAAATTGTGTGGCCATTGTCAAAGAAAAGAGCCATGCTGCAATACATTTATATTGTATCCATGATTTTGTATACAAGTCAGCTAATAAATATGTTGGGTCAACATGTTCATTTTTTTTATCGAATCAATCAAAGGACAATATAACAATGGCATTAAATAATTTATGTATATAATGTATATATTTTGAATAATTTTCCATGTGATAATAGGATTAGGTAGGGGTATTGAGTTATCAGTCGAGTATCATGATTACTACATGTAGCCTTGGACTAACGAATATATAAGCATCTTTAATAGTATGATATTGTAACCAGTCTCAAGAGCTCTTACTGAGATCTGCTTGAAATTATTTCTACTATAATGTGAATTGAGTTGAACTCAGCTACGGTATGCTTCTTACAAACCGCTCTTATAAAAAAATATGATAATCAAAAGCTGCAAGCTGCTAGGGATCTAGGGTTTGGATTCCAAAAAGCAAACAAGCAACAGTACTTGTATGTGTGTGTATACACCTTAAACTCCAAACTTGTTTTCACCTTTACAAACTTTCTTCACTCCTTTATGTTTTTCAAACTGTAAGGTTTCAAACCAAGTCTTTCCTCTTCCATCGTTGCATTAACTATTTTTTTAGACCAATTTGCTTTTTGAGGATCTCCAAATAGTTCCTATTTGTTGAAATATGGAATTTTTTTGCCATTCATCCACTTTGAATCTAGCCTACAAGTAAAAAGAAAAAGAAAAAATAAAATTGTTGTTATTTCATATTAAAAGGATTTTAAAAGGATGTTTCACTAAATAGATTATTTTTATAAATAAAACAATTATTATATGTCAAAAATGGTAATCTCTCATACCTGAATCGAATCCCACAATACTACTTTCAATTCATCACTTAGAAGCCTACGATCGTCAAGTGTAACCGAAACATGCTCTCGTACAAGCGGCTCAAGTTAAGAGGATAAATATATCGAGCCTTCTCCTATGGGTATGGCTACCTCATTGAATTCAACTTCAATTCGATTCACAAGACTTAACAGGGTTTTTTTGCCCTTGTGGACCTTTAGCATGTTTTTTTGCAGTTTTAACTTCACTTGGTCAATTTATTTCCATCTTGGCATCAACATTTTCTTGGCAAGCTATTTCATCTTCTTAATGCATGTCATTTTCTTCATGAAGCATTTCAATTTCTTCATGCATTTCAGTTTCTTCATAAGGCATTTCATTTTCTGCACACGAGTTTTGTATTGACTCGTGCGTAATTCTCATTCCTTATCTACATTGCAAGCTTCAACGATTGGCTTAATATATTTGACCTTTGGCTTATAGTTTCGGTATTTCTCGTTCTTCAATTGTTGGCGAGTATGTACTAACGTTGTATGCATATCCTTTCGCTATGCTTATGAAAACATTTATTAACAAAAACGACAAAATTAGATAAACAGTTACAATATACATGTTTAATATCCATTTATATAGAATAAAACCATACCAAATTTTATTAGTGCGATTTGTGTGCCCAAAGTTAAAAGAGCAAGTAAACGATGATAAATCCACTTATGTTATTGGTCGTGTAATATCCATACTGGCAACACCAGATATGTCAAAAGGCATAAGCTATCTTTTTGAATGTATATTTTTCCTTTTAGAAATGCTTTAAGTCAATTTAAGCTGATACATTTCTATATTTTAGTAGATATGTTAGGGAAAATATAAGGAAAATTTACTAATCTGCACATATATGTTAGCCTTAAATGTTGTTTCAAAGGAATGGTAAAATTTGTTCCTTTTCTGACTTTGTGTAAGAAATACGGTGGTTGCATATGCAGTTATTGATATGAATGTTTTTATATGTTGTATAATAAGCTGTAGGGAAATCGTTGTAGCTTTTGTTATAACATTTCACTTCACCGGCAAGTTAAGTAGTGTTTTTTCTGCTACTAGTAAATGTCTCCTTTTGTTGTCAGAAAATTTCGAACCATGGGGCAAAAAAGTTAAATTGATACACCCATATTTATAGACATATACATATGTATGTATATGCATATGATGTATTATGATTACAGTCCCGGTTTCAAAACATCAACAATAGTAGGATGTATGAGTTAAAAACCAAACAAAACACTAGTAAATAGTACACAGACTTCTCAATATCCAACTATTAATTAAATGTAGGTAAAATCTCTTTTGATTGTTATATATCAAATACAAGAAGCATGTGTAGATAAAAGTTTCAATTTATGATGATGTTGCTTCCTACCTTTACTTAACAACATTCTTACCTATAAGAATAACAATAATTTAGATGCCTCAAACGGGCAACAAAATCATCTAGAATCAACAAACACAAAGAAGATAGCAGGATTGATTATTAATAAATCAACTATCGCGAACTACAAAATGATCGTATATGGAAACTAAATATCTTAAAACATTTGACTCGCCTTGTGCCTGATTTTCACATGATAAATATTTATAAAACACTTTAAAAACACTCTTTAAAATATATTTTTTAAATAGCTAAATATATTTCCAAGTGTATTAAAAAGAAGGGTCAAAAATGAATGTAATTAAACATTACTTATTATGAACGCAAAGCAATTCACACTTAGTTTTATTTTTAAACATTCCTTATTAAATATTTTATTATTTATAAACTATTATTTATAACTTTAAAACAACATTTATTATCTCGAAAGTTAATAAATACATTTAAAATATCTTTAAAAATTTAAAACATTGTTAATCATCTTGAAAGATAATTGATATAACTTTTTTATAAATTTAAAACCACCCTATTTATCTCGGAAGAAAATTAATCAAACTTATAAGCTTATCATAGATCTAAAACAATATTAATTATCCTAAAAGATAATTAATCAAATTTACAATCTTATCATAAATTTAAAATAACATTAATTATCCCGAATGATAATAAATCAAGTTTATAGTTTTTTTTATAAATTTAAAACAATATTAGTTATCTTAAAAGATAACTAAACAAATTCATAATCATTTTATAAATTTAAATAACATTAATTATCCTAAAAGATAATTAATAAAATTTATAGTCTTTTTATAAATTTAATACAACATTAATTATCTCAAAAGATAATTAATCAAATTTATAACTCCTCCTATAAATTTTAAACAACACTTATCCTTTATTTCATAATTCTCAAAATACTTGAAAATATAGTTTAAACAACTACTAAAGCATAAAAAATGCAATAAAACATTTCTTTTGTAAAAATACAAGCATAAGTTCAACACATACAAAGATTTAAGGAGATGGTATTTCATGAGCGATAATATAGCGATAATCACTATAGCGACGGTAACATAAATCAAACAGTAGGTCACAAATATTCCAACCAAACATCAAAATAAGCAACATAAGAATATAAATAAATCAATATGATGAGAAACCCATTAAGGTCTCTCTACGAAAGTCCCATGTAAATCACACATATGAATGTGTATTTCGAAGTGTTCCGTAGCGGCCTATTCACTATGTATACGCTTCGACTTTCCACTTGTTTTTGTTCCCTCAATGGTTTTTTATGTAATCCACTTCCAAGCGGGAATTAAATCCAAACAAACAATCAAACAATAATATATAAAGCATCATCCATTGCATTCAACAATAATCTATAGCAGCATAGATGTCATATAGTTTATTTAGAGGTGAGTAAACTCACCAAAATTCTAATGGTCTCTTTTGCATTTCAGTTTGATCTAAAATCTAATGACGTTCGATTTTAGCTCAAAATTATACTAGCTCTAAACTCAATTAATCTAACTCCCCTGTGTAGATATTATCGATACGAGTTCAAGACAAAAGACCACATCCAAATCTGACCTCGTGTGGAAAATTATTTAGTTTAAAAGATTTGAGATTAATTAAATTAGTTAATCAACAAATAACTTAGTTAACACCATGATTATTTTTCTTCCCACTTCCACTAATTACCATTCCTGTACATGTGACATGCACAAACCCACCCATGATCATGCATGAATCATAGTGGTATGGAGATCCACTCCATGATCCACGAACCGATATCGCCATCGACTCTCTTTTTGCTTAAGCTTTGCAAGGACCCTACAAAGTCATGCTCGAACGTCCTAGCAACATCCGACCTGTTCGCACATATAGCCTATAACGATCCTGACTCGACCTTTCGAAAATCGGCACCGAATACGACATTCATATTCAAATGCCATAGATCCAAACGTCGAATCTGATTCACCGGAGCTTATAACACATTAAGTATAACAACACAGCGGAAGAAAGAAATGAATATCAATGTATAAAACACTGATACAATATCCAGATATTGATGATACAATAGAATGATACGATACATATCAACACTATCAGAGATACAAGACACAGCGGAAAGAATATCTTCAATAGAACGTATCTCCAAAATCAAATGCTCCAATCCATAGCTAGCTCGAACTTTAGATCACGATGCACAAAGCTAAGTAAGGTCAGTCGTCCAAGACTGAAGGAGATCCCAAAGACCGAAAGCTACCAATCCAAAGACTTCGAAGGATATCGAATCTACACCTAATACCTGATTATCTGAAAACCCAACTCTAGACTGCCCGTGTGGAAAATAGTGGGCACCCAGAGTTTAGAAAGGAAACAATAAACTCCGGGTCAGTCATGGGACTGGTATGAGAAAACAATAACATTTTATATTTTAAGAAACAACAAAAGAATTTGAATTGAAATCCGCAATGCTTTTTGGAAAATGAAACTACCATAAGGCCTCCCGGCACACACACAATGCAATCGCACACTTGGGTGAGATTTCTCCTTATGATAGTCAAATATGCTTTATACGAGAAAACTCTTTGATATTATTATTAGTGCATAGTGTAGAAAATATTTTCGAAAGTATAATATTAATCTTTGCCGGCATGCGTACCATTATAGTATGCCTACTATAGCTACCATATTAGATGGCAGGTTCTAGGATGATTGGATTTTCAACAAATGGTCAGGCTAAGGAACTTCCTATTGCCACATGGGAACGCCTCTGGAGGGACGCCGCAAGAACCTACCCGGCTCTCTGCCAAAACAAGGCCGGTTACCCCCTTCCCGGGAAGTAAAACGTAAGATATGCCACCCTCGGTCGTTTGCGACCTTTATCTGAGGGCCCTCTACACCAACAACATCACACAGTAATAAATATACAGTGTCCACATGATTAAGTATCTGGACTCCATACAATGATACCATCCTTTTCCAGAAGGAATGGTCATACCCTAGGGGAGCTACCCTTGAAACCTTGTCGCATCTTTCCTTTTTCGACCATTACCAGTTTGTGAGGCTCGATGAGGTCTCGTCCACAAAGTTACGATTTTCACAAAGCCATGCTTAGAACAACAAATGATCAACAACACTTCGTATGCCACTCGTATGCCACATTACCAATTGGAAATGTATCACTAGTAACCATCAACTACATAACCTCTAAGCTCGTACGTCTCAGAGAAGAGTGTTAAGCTAAGAGAATATCACCAACAGAAATGTATTTGATAGAAACCAGCTTTACATCTCAAAGTGTAATGTCACACATCCATACAAGTCCGTTCCGGGTTCGAACAGAACCGAAGGCACTTCACAAAGAAGCCCTTGCACATCTAGATAATTCCTAATCAGGTCCGGACTCCCCATCACAAAGGGTGCTCAAATCTCTATACCGAGGATCATCCCATGCAGAGACATTCGACAAGAAATCCTTTCGTTTTCGAAAATATCCGGTCTTCACCACCGGTCTTCAATTGCAATCCATAACGTCATATCACTATTCGAAATGGGTTATATGACACAAAGTCCTCTCCCGGTTAAACTGAATGGTGAGCGCAATATTTAAAAACATATGGATATGGGATCTCAGTTAAGTCACAACTTATTACCCAAAACTTTTCTTTTAAATGGTTAAACAAATTACCATTTACAAATCTTTTTGAACAAAAGATTCACTTCACAAAGTTCACAAAGTTTACCAATCTTTCACAAAGATTCATTAATATCTTTCCAATTCAAATCCTTTATACAAAGGATACGCATTTTAGATCCCTTTTTCAATTTGAAAACAAACTTCACCAATCTTTAACAAAGATTCATTCATAGCCTTTCAAAACGATTTCCCTTTCAAATTGGATTAACTCATCCAATCTTTAAATCAAAGATTCAATTCATAGCTTTCAAAAATCATTTGCACAAAACAATTCCATTCCAAATCTTTTATATAAAACATACATCATTTAAAATGTTCTTCAATTTCAAATCAAGATTTGACTATCTTTCACAAAGATTAGTTAACAGTTTTCAAAACTATTTTGATTTGAAATCTTTCAACACAAATTGGAAATCCTTTTCTTATATGAAACCTATTATTAATTGAAAACAAATAGTTTTCGTTTTGGAAAAATCCGATTACATTTGCATGAGTTAAAGCCCTTCAAGTATAAGACTTCGTTTAAATTCAAATTCCCAAAACAATACTTTTAAAATGGTTTAAAACCCATATAAACACCTTTATAACTTGTATAACCATTTTTAACCATAGTTTCCAAACACAATTCCAATTTCAAATCTTGAATTCAAATTTAAATCAACTTATTTAAATTCCAGAACTTTATCAAGATATTCAAAATAAATTTTATCCTAAAAACCCCTTTTCAAAAGCTTTTCATATTTAACCCAATTCCATTTCCAAAACCGTTTGGTTTTAAAATTCAACTTTTAAAACTATTTCAAAAATATGTGACTTGATCGATTTCATCGTGAAATCCATATTTGTATGTGTATAGTGTGGTCCAGGGGTTTTACACACAATAGTGCAACATCATCAATCATCACAGATTCAATCATATCAATCTCGATAAGCGGTATAATCCATAACGCTTATCTTCATTCGCAGTTTCACAGATAAAGTCAATTTATCAATCACAAAGATTCACCATTACGATTCGATGTGGTTTTCAGATAACCAACTGGAATCTGACTCCCTGTCGCACCGAAATTCAAATGTCATTTTTCGGGCCAAGGGGTTTTCATATTGATGCAACAGTATATTCGTCACAGATATAACAGCTCAACACAAAGCATTTCATATTGCATAGCATCACATCACATATCAAATATATCAATCCATCACACGGCATTACATAGTAGAGATATCAAACAACTCACAACAGCTTAATAGATTACAGTCATCCATAAGGAAGATAAATTAGTTATCTGGTAATTTCAATTCAGATTGATTACTAATCCTGGTTAATTAACATAAATTAATTACAATCATCTTAATTAATTATCCTTAAATCATTTATTAATTAACCATTAATAATAAATTGATTAACCCCTTAATTATGCAATTATCCTTTAATCAATTATTCCCAAATTAAATATCTTTACTAATTTATCATTCAAATTAATTTTTTTTGCAAGGCCGACGGTTTTATAGTGGACCGACCACTTTTATTACGAACGTAATAAGTTTGAAGTACAGGAGTAAGGTAGAGGCACCTTAGCTACTATGAATGAGAAATAAAAAATACAGCACAAGAGTATGACAGACACGTCACAGCTACTAACTATAAATAACAAGGCTAGTTCTCCTCCGTAGAGGAAGAATCACCAACGCCCTTACCAACCCCGGAAGAATCCACAGAACCACCCCCAAGAAGTCCAAAAAAGGGGCGAAAAAGAACAGCAAGAGAAAGGTCATAGCAGTCAATGTCAGAAGAGTATATAAAAGATCGATCCCAGTCAATATCAGCTAGAAGAACATAATTAATCTCTGCATACGTACCATCCATGTCAAGAACCAAGGAATCACCAGAAATACTATAATATAGGCATCGAAGATCCAATAAATCATCAGATACATATCTAAAATAGGTGTCATCCACAGGGTTGAATCTCATATCAGAACGACGATCAACCCAACAATGTTCAGTCTCAGCCCAAACAACGCGCGGCGGAGAGAGAACCGGTTCAGCAGTGAGTACTGAAGGAACATCACCAGGGTCTGGGGAAGCAGGACGCACTAAGGAAAGGGAAGGACCAGATTTAGAAGCAACCAGAGAGGCTTTGGGAACCCATTTTCTTAGCGGAGGCCGAGGCAGTGGGATCTTTGGAGCAGCAGCAGGAACAACAGAGCGCGCGCAGGCAGAGGCAACATGTCCAAAAGAATGACAGGAGGAACAAATGTCTGGGACCTATCCATAACGAACACGGACATCCACCACATGACCCGTAGCTAGCTGGACAGGAATAGAGGTAGGAAGTGGCTTATGAGGAGAAATCTCAATTAGGGCCTTGGCGTATACAAGCTTATCACGCGCAACTGTATTAGAGTCAAAACATTTCAATTTACCTATATTGCATGCAAGCCAATTCAAGCCAAGCAACGGTTGTAAAGCAGATGGAATTTGGGAGAAATAAACCCAAACAGGGATAGAAAAAACTTGGTCACGAACACTAGCTACCGTCGGAGTCCAGGGGGTAATAATAAAAGGCTGACCATCAAAGAAAAAAAGCTCAGACTCTAGAACGCGACAACGTTCCTCAGCGGAGGAAAACAATAGGTAGTACAAGGAGTCAACCATCTTAACTTTTAGCCCACCCTGAAGTCTCCAGGCCCTACGACAAACAGCAGCCGCATCATGAAGACGATGTTTAGGGTCCAAAAAGAATCCAACTACGTATCCTGACCAAAAGTCCAATCCAGCTTGCATAACACAGGGGGGAGGGATCATCACTCCGTTTTCTTCAACGATGTCGAACTCAACTGGATCATAAACCCCCGCGTTATGGGGCAAGGAAGTAAAAAGTGAAGACCATGTTTTGGGAACAGGTAGGCATGGTGCAGCAGGGCGACACATAACAACATCAGAAGTGGTAGCATCAGGGCATAAATCAGCGTCATTAGGAACAGGATTGACTGGGGAATTAGTACAACAACGTCATTCAAATTAATTAGCCTTGATTTAATTTTCCTTCAATCGCTTGATAATCCACCTTTAATCATTAATTACTTTCATTTAAGTAATTATCTTTAAGTAATTAATTACTTTCAATTTCAATTTAAACATCAATTGAGGAATAAATCAATTATTCTTTAAATTAATCTCAAATAAATTAATCTTAATTGAATTACACAAAGTGATTATCTTTTTTAAATCAATTAACTTTAAAACATTTAATTCTTAAACCATAAATCTTTGAAACAAAATATTTTTTTATTCATAAATCAACTTGAGACTTTACATCACTTTTATTAATCACATCATCAAATTCCATTTGAAATACTTAATAATATTTTAAATAATCATTTCAATAAAATTATTAGAAACCCAAAACAATTCTAACATATCTTTGACTTTAAAACCAAGTCTGTGAAACTTATTTTAAAACTTGAAAAACTTGTTTTTAACTTGTCGATGATTTATTTTGAGGCTAAACCTTTGCCCTTGAAAATTAACTTAAATTTTGAACCAGATCATCATTCATTTCAAACTCGAGCCAAAATCCCCATCAACCCTAGCCTGCCTCGAGTTCTCTTGCATCCTCATCTGCTTCGAGTTTCCACGCCAATTACTTCGAGTTCGACTCGAGTATTCTACTGCTTCTCCTTCCTTCAACAACAACCGATACACAGTCAAATGCTCGTGCACGATGCACACAATTCTGGCCACCTCCGATCGGTCTTGCCACCGCTTACACGTCGACCATGACCCCCTCAACCTAACCGACCCACCCAGTATCACCACATCCACCATGAAATAAAAAGGAGCTATCGAGCTCAACCTGGAAACCCAAACAAGTTGCCTAAATCAATGTCGTGCCGACGATCTCGACCTTCGGTCACCGTGCCTTCAAGTCCAAACCCTCACAACTCATCCACGAAGCTTCTCCCCTGGGTGCGATCGGTCCAAATCTCTCGACGACGTCGCAGTGACCACATGAACTCCATAAAAAAAGGCTCGTCGAACCCTAGTTCGATGTTGTGATAACGCCACGGCGGTGGTAAAATTACATCACCATTTTTCTAATGATTCCCATGAGCTACCCTACGTCCAGACCCAATCCCGATGACACCGACCATCTTGTTCACCAGTATTAGCCCAAAATACCATTTCCATTTAACTCGAAATCTCTCGATATTTACAAACTTAAAAATCCAGATATAAACATTAAAAATCATGTTTTCGAAAATGAATTAGTTGATATTGCTGAATCTTGAATCCATGCAAGTAGAATTCTTGATAAATTTGAGTTTCCCTGTATATTTTCATTTCCAGATAAATAACCTTCAAATTTCTCTTGAAAATATTTTTTAAATTTAAGATTGTGTTAATTCGAACACATTCTTGTAACGCCCCACCCCGAGACCCACCATAGTAAAGAGAATTAACAAGTAATTCCGTCTACTAAAGCGGAGAATAAGGCTGGTTAAGGGCGACCATCTATAATTTTGTCTTAAACATCTATTGAATACGTCGATAAATGCAATATAACTTTTTTTTCAACTCAAGTGGATCGACATACCCAGTAAATGCTTAATCCAAAACTATAGGTGGTTAACGGATCTATCAGAACAAAATACAATAACTGAATGTAAATCACATCACAGAACAGTAACCAACCTCATATATATATACATATTCACTGATACATGTTTAGTACAATACAATATGAATACAATAAAGGTGGTACTCGACCACACCATAAATATCGAATCAAATATGACTACATCAGAGTATGCGAAAGAAAAAAAACTACTCAAGAGAAAGAAGAGCTGATATCCAACATCAACTTCAAGCTATGTCCAATAGATGATACCTGAAACAACTCGGTCTAACCCGAGTATAAATACACAGGTCAGTCTAGCTACACAAATCAGTCAATATCGATAATGTGAAGCAGAATGGATATAGTGATACTTCTTCTCGAATGAGGAGAAGGATTAGATAACTCATAGCTCAATACTTAAGTAACAAACGCTACCTAAGTGACAAAATACCTCGAAAGAGGTAACTCAAACTCAATACTCAAATAAAACACAAGTGCCTCATATCATTAGCGATAACCCATAATGAACTCAAATCAACTCATATAAAACTCAAGCAAAACTCAAATGGTTCGATGAACCATTACTCCAAAGGGAGAAAACTCATCTCAATCACAAATAGAAGTCATGAAAGCAACACAAGACAACTCCATAAGAATGTGAGATCTTAAACTCATAAGTAGGCCAAGACGGCTAAATCTCACACATACATCTCAATCATAAAAACTCATGGAACTCGATACGAATTCAAACTCAATAAAGATTTCGATGCATGTTCATAACTCAGAAAATCTTAACATTAATGCGCCAAAAACGGCGAATTCAAAACTTAGAAAACCCGGATTGGCCATATCCCTGAATACAATACCGAAGCAATGCTGCACGTGCTAAACTCAAACGGCCGAAGCCTTAGACAAGGTCGCTGACACCTTCCAAAGCAGTTCGTCATCATGACAAGGTCGCTGACACCTTTCCAAAGCAGTTCGTCCTCATGATAAGGTCGCTGACACCTTTCCAAAGCAGTTCGTCCTCATGACAAGGTCGCTGACACCTTTCCAAGCCATTTTGTCATCCCTAACAAGGTCGCTAACACCTCCAAAGCAGTTCGTCCTCATGACAAGGTCGCTGACACCTCTCAAAGCAGTTCTGTTAGGTAAACATCGTGAATGTGTCACAAACTCACGGATAGGAACCCGAAAAGTGTTAACGTGTGTCCCATACCACACATTCGCACTTTGCGGTTTACTAGCCGTTAGTTGATGCCACACTAAAAACATCATAAAACTCAGAAAATTATATCTCGCCTAATCTCATTGGCGAGTGATAAAGAGATATCATACTTGTCTCATCTCATCGAGAAGTATTAAATGACATCATAACTTGTCTCATCTCATCGACAAGTGAAAAACATTATGATGGTTTCTCATAAACCGTAAATCTCAAAATATGAAATCATAAACACAAGACTTGCCTTATGTCACTGGCAAGTAAATAAAACATCGTGATGGTTCTCATCGATCAAACTCCTACATAGGAGATCTCAAACCATAATACTTTCCAAATATTGGCTACCTTAAATAATTCCAATAAATAGGAATTATAAAATTCAAAATACGCCATAAAATGGCAAAGCATCTCAGAATTATTAAACTCAAATAGCTTCGATCGTACAAGTCCGGAATTAACCGAAATAGTAAACGCACATGTCCCATACCACGTGTTTTACTGAATCGTTTAATTCTCTTTCTCATACGTTCGAATAGTGTAAAAGTGTATGTTTTATATGTAAAATAGTTTACTAGAGAAAACAAGCTTTTAAAACTATTTCTTGAAAATATTAATAAAACCAATATTTGAAATTCCTTTATTATAGGAAATAAATAGATTTTATATTAGAAAAATAATTTTAAAACTATATAATAATAATTTGAAATGTCCATTTATTTCAAAAATCACTTCAAAATAGTTTAGTGAAAACCGCGCTCGAAAACAATGAAAAACAAGAAAGATAACTCAAGACTGATAACTTGAATTCAATACGAATTCAATTCAAATTTAACCCAAAATCAATTCAAATCCTATTTAAATTTGAATTTCCAATTCACCAAATATAGCCAGCTTATTGATAGGAATCATAGCTCTCAAACCATTTCAAGACAACATCCAAATCGGACAAGAAACAAGGAAGCTATGATCAATTTACTAACTGTGTTCAGTTTGGATAACATAGTTACTAAAGTGACAGAGCTAAGAGTTTACAACAGCATTTTGATCACCTTATGCTCAAAATATGCAAATGTGTACAACAGTAAAGTTGTCCCATATAAAATAATCTTTCCGGAACTTAAAAGATCGTCCAAATCGGACAAGAAACAAGGAAGATATGATCAATTTACTAACTGTGTTCAGTTTGGATAACATAGTTACTAAAGTGACAGAGCTGAGAGTTTGCAACAGCATTTTGATCAACTTATTCTAAAAATATGCAAATGTGTACAACTGTAAAGTTGTCACATATAAAATAAGCTTTCCGGAACTTCAAAAATCATCCAAATCGGACAAGAAACAAGGAAGATATGATCAATTTACTAACTGTGTTCAGTTTGGATAACATAGTTACTAAAGTGACAGAGCTGAGAGTTTGCAACAGCACTTTGATCAACTTATGCTCAAAATATGCAAATGTGTACAACAGTAAAGTTGTCACATATAAAATAATCTTTTCGGAACTTCAAAAATCATCTAAATCGGACAAGAAACTAGAAAGATATGCTTAAAAGAATTTCTGTGTTTTAAAGCTAAGATTAAAACACAAGACAGAAAGGTTACATCATCTTCAAACTCAAATTACTCTTAGTAAACAGCTTAATCACAAAAAGTAATGAACATAAAAGTTGTTTATTATAAAAGCATCTTCCAACTGAAAAAAAACCTAACTCAATTTCGATCGACCATTTCAAAGTTCTAGTGATTTCAATATCAGGTTTCAACAAAAATATTGCACAGAGCAAAGCTGTGTACATCAATTTCAAACCCAATTTCGACCCTCTAAACCATGGAATTTCTTAAAGTGATTAAAATAAAACTTACAGCTAATAGAATGTTCTTTCAACTGCAAAAATATTGAGCTAATTTGGATAAACTGGCTCTAAGATATCGCTGTTTTACTGCAGTGATATTTTTACAAACAATTTTCAGCAAACTACAACCATGCGATCATTCAAATTCAAGCAACCAATTCACCACTAATTTGAAAGCAATTCAATCATCAAACCATCCAATTCAATTCAATTATCAACTGAAAATTATTCCCATAGATTAGAGGTAGTAGTGTGAGTGATTAACTCACCTTTTACTTTCCTATAGCTTGCTAAATCCTCTTTTAAGCCTTGCTAACCTCTTAGCTTCTCCAAAATCACCAAAAAACTCAAGAACAAAATTTGGACAGCAAGCAATTTGATCAAAAAGGGGATCAAAATCATTCTTTTAGAGTTCTAAAGGATAGAGATAGAGTTTAAAACACTTACTCTACATTATTGGACAAAATCCCTTTGATTTGAGCTTTGAATTTTGAAATTAGAAACTAGGGTTTAGGAAGAGAAGGCTGAGAAGGAGAATGAACGTACTGATGTTTGAGGAAGAGAAATATGTTTCTCATTTCTTTGCTAACAGGCCAAGTGAAGTATGTTAATGAGCTAGAGTCCAATTTTTCAAGGAAATTAGCTTAGGTTATAAATTAATCACTTAGTTACATGTTAACAATGCACACCTTCAAATTCAATCATCTATTCAACTTTATTTCATATCAAAAATTTATAAAACTTCATATTCATGATGATAAAATGTTATATACTCAAAATAGAAGATTATTTATATTTTTAAAACTTTTTATCATCATATTTCTTTTCCTTTTATAAATAAAAAATCTACATCCTTAATTACAAATTCCTTTGTAATTAACATTATAAATTACACAAAAATAATATTTTTGTGTAATAAAATTTTTTATAATCCTTTTCAAATATAATTTTACACTTAAATTATATTTTTAAACTCAATTCCATCATTATTTTGAATATATCTCATCTTAAAATTAATCACTTCTTTTAAAATTCATTAAAAGAAGTAAATAGCAATAATTAACAAAATTATTGCATTAACTCTAAATAAAACACATTTTCCTCATTTTATTATCTCAAATCATGTTAATAAAGTTTTCCAAATTCTATTTTCTCATTTTTATCCTCAAATATATTGTTTATTCCAAATAAACAATTTAAATTCCTCATTAGTTATTAATTTACACTATTAAATTATAACCGCCGTTATAATTTAATATTCTCAGGTAATCACTAAAATTAGGGTTGTTACAGACTCCCCCTCTTACAAAAATTGCGTCCCCGCAATTTTCTTGAAAAAGAGCTGTAAACAACATAAAAGATACAACCATCGAAGGATAAAGACATGCTTGAATTCCAAATCATTCATACTCTCAATATAGAATGGTCGAAAGAAATAATCAAAAACTCCCTTGGTTAATCCAATGGCTCATCAAATGCTAAAATAATGATTAGTAAACCATCGAATTTTCCAAGTAAGTCGAAATAATTTCGAAGATATCCCGTCTTTGATCAAAACTCAATAAGATTCTCAACAATTAATCAATCGAAAATGATTGATTTCATGAAAATCTACAAATAGAGTCGGGATCAAACTCACTTAAACCCGAACCCTAAGCAATAGAGAAGAACATCAATAAGATTTTCTGCATAAATATGCGGAAAGAACATCCTCACAACAGGGTAGACATGATAGACAAGATAGATAAATCAAAAGATGGCTTCTCAAAAGGCCACCAAACTCGAATGACAGCGAAAAATGCACGTAGATAATAATAGCTCAAAGAAAGAATATACTCAAGAACAAGAATATAAGCTCAAATTATCTTTTAAATTTTAAAATCTCAATTTTCAACATTTGAAAATTTTCTCAAACTCTTTACTATATTACTTAGTAAGTAATTTAAAACTCAAAGTTAAAATTCAAATTTCATCTCTTACTTCAAAATTAGTTTCCAAAAGAATTTTGTAAATCAATAATAATATTCCTCAAATAAATTAAGGGTTTAAATTCTCTTTACTCTTCTCTTAAAACGTCCAATGTACATAATATAGATTCTAAAATCTCAAAATGTACTTTCAATAAAGTATAGCTCAACAATTTTCTCACATATTCTCATCTTTATAATTTCAAATAAATATATATAAATAAATGGCATTGCCTCGCCATTGAATCTCTAATAAATTGATATGTCCATTGGCTGCAAAGTCGATCAAAACTGCCTCGCCACTCTAATGCTCATCTCTAAAATCAATGGCTGCAATTACCATTCAAAAATAAATTTAATATTTAATCTCAAATATTATTTTCAAAATCTCAATTTTAAAACACAAACCACTGTGTCTGATTGCCTTATCATAGCATTTAGGAGATTCCTATCGATAACGTTGATCAGGCGTATCGACTAGAACTCTTAACTACTCGATGGACAACCCAACACTCTAAAATTATTTCCATAAAAGAAATACTACTCATGTAAATATATTCTCAAATAAGATTTTATATAAGATAAGATGACATCAAACTCTATCATGGAATACTACGGAATACAATATATCTATATTCCTAGACATATTCCATCTCAACAATCCCAAAACTCAAAAAAGAATCAAGGCTCGATTTGAAAGCAAGCTCGAATAAAGAACAATGATTCACTCGTATTGTACTTCGATGTATCATGATATACATACTTTTCTGTGTTTATTCTACTTTGTTCTGACCACAGCTCTGATACCAAGCTGTAACGTCCCACCCCGAGACCCACCTTAGTAAAGAGAATTAACAAGTAATTCCGTCTACTAAAGCGGAGAATAAGGCTGGTTAAGGGCGACCATCTATAATTTTGTCTTAAACATCTATTGAATACGTCGATAAATGCAATATAACTTTTTTTCAACTCAAGTGGATCGACATACCCAGTAAATGCTTAATCCAAAACTATAGGTGGTTAACGGATCTATCAGAACAAAATACAATAACTGAATGTAAATCACATCACAGAACAGTAACCAACCTCATATATATATATACATATTCACTGATACATGTTTAGTACAATACAATATGAATACAATAAAGGTGGTACTCGACCACACCATAAAAATCGAATCAAATATAACTACATCAGAGTATGCGAAAGAACAAAAACTACTCAAGAGAAAGAAGAGCTGATATCCAACATCAACTTCAAGCTATGTCCAATAGATGATACCTGAAACAACTCGGTCTGACCTGAGTATAAATACACGGGTCAGTCTAGCTACACAAATCAGTCAATATCGATAATATGAAGCAGAATGGATATAGTGATACTTCTTCTCGAATGAGGAGAAGGATTAGATAACTCATAGCTCAATACTTAAGTAACAAACGCTACCTAAGTGACAAAATACCTCGAAAGAGGTAACTCAAACTCAATACTCAAATAAAACACAAGTGCCTCATATCATTAGCGATAACCCATAATGAACTCAAATCAACTCATATAAAACTCAAGCAAAACTCAAATGGTTCGATGAACCATTACTCCAAAAGGGAGAAAACTCATCTCAATCACAAATAGAAGTCATGAAAGCAACACAAGACAACTCCATAAGAATGTGAGATCTTAAACTCATAAGTAGGCCAAGACGGCTAAATCTCACACATACATCTCAATCATAAAAACTCATGGAACTCGATACGAATTCAAACTCAATAAAGATTTCGATGCATGTTCATAACTCAGAAAATCTTAACATTAATGCGCCAAAAACGGCGAATTCAAAACTTAGAAAACCCGGATTGGCCATATCCCTGAATACAATACCGAAGCAATGTTGCACGTGCTAAACTCAGACGGCCGAATCCTTAAACAAGGTCGCTGACACCTTCCAAAGCAGTTCGTCCTCATGACAAGGTCGCTGACACCTTTCCAAAGCAGTTCGTCCTCATGACAAGGTCGCTGACACCTTTCCAAAGCAGTTCGTCCTCATGACAAGGTCGCTGACACCTTTGCAAGCCATTTTGTCATCCCTAACAAGGTCGCTAACACCTCCAAAGTAGTTCGTCCTCATGACAAGGTCGCTGACACCTCTCAAAGCAGTTCTGTTAGGTAAACATCGTGAATGTGTCACAAACTCACGGATAGGAACCCGAAAAGTGTTAACGTGTGTCCCATACCACACATTCGCACTTTGCGGTTTACTAGCTGTTAGTTGATGCCACACTAAAAACATCATAAAACTCAGAAAATTATATCTCGCCTAATCTCATTGGCGAGTGATAAAGAGATATCATACTTGTCTCATCTCATCGAGAAGTATTAAATGACATCATAACTTGTCTCATCTCATCGACAAGTGAAAAACATTATGATGGTTTCTCATAAACCGTAAATCTCAAAATATGAAATCATAAACACAAGACTTGCCTTATGTCACTGGCAAGTAAATAAAACATCGTGATGGTTCTCATCGATCAAACTCCTACATAGGAGATCTCAAACCATAATACTTTCCAAATATTGGCTATCTTAAATAATTCCAATAAATAGGAATTATAAAATTCAAAATACGCCATAAAATGGCAAAGCATCTCAGAATTATTAAACTCAAATAGCTTCGATCGTACAAGTCCGGAATTAACCGAAATAGTAAACGCACATGTCCCATACCACGTGTTTTACTGAATCGTTTAATTCTCTTTCTCATACGTTCGAATAGTGTAAAAGTGTATGTTTTATATGTAAAATAGTTTACTAGAGAAAACAAGCTTTTAAAACTATTTCTTGAAAATATTAATAAAACCAATATTTGAAATTTCTTTATTATAGGAAATAAATAGATTTTATATTAGAAAAATAATTTTAAAACTATATAATAATAATTTGAAATGTCCATTTATTTCAAAAATCACTTCAAAATAGTTTAGTGAAAACCGCGCTCGAAAACAATGAAAAACAAGAAAGATAACTCAAGACCGATAACTTGAATTCAATACGAATTCAATTCAAATTTAACCCAAAATCAATTCAAATTCTATTTAAATTTGAATTTCAAATTCACCAAATATAGCCAGCTTATTGATAGGAATCATAGCTCTCAAACCATTTCAAGACAACATCCAAATCGGACAAGAAACAAGGAAGCTATGATCAATTTACTAACTGTGTTCAGTTTGGATAACATAGTTACTAAAGTGACAGAGCTAAGAGTTTGCAACAGCATTTTGATCAACTTATGCTCAAAATATGCAAATGTGTACAACAGTAAAGTTGTCACATATAAAATAAGCTTTCCGGAACTTAAAAAATCATCCAAATCGGACAAGAAACAAAGAAGATATGATCAATTTACTAACTGTGTTCAGTTTGGATAACATAGTTACTAAAGTGACAGAGCTGAGAGTTTGCAACAGCATTTTGATCAACTTATTCTCAAAATATGCAAATGTGTACAACGGTAAAGTTGTCACATATAAAATAATCTTTCCGGAACTTCAAAAATCATCCAAATCGGACAAGAAACAAGGAAGATATGATCAATTTACTAACTGTGTTCAGTTTGGATAACATAGTTACTAAAGTGACAGAGCTGAGAGTTTGCAATAGCACTTTGATCAACTTATGCTCAAAATATGCAAATGTGTACAACAGTAAAGTTGTCACATATAAAATAATCTTTCCGGAACTTCAAAAATCATCTAAATCGGACAAGAAACTAGAAAGATATGCCTAAAAGAATTTCTGTGTTTTAAAGCTAAGATTAAAACACAAGACAGAAAGGTTACATCATCTTCAAACTCAAATTACTCTTAGTAAACAGCTTAATCACAAAAAGTAATGAACATAAAAGTTGTTTATTATAAAAGCATCTTCCAACTAAAAAAAACCTAACTCAATTTCGATCTACCATTTCAAAGTTCTGGTGATTTCAATATCAGGTTTCAACAAAAATATTGCACAGAGCAAAGCTGTGTACATCAATTTCAAACCCAATTTCGACCCTCTAAACCATGGAATTTCTTAAAGTGATTAAAAGAAAACTTACAGCTAATAGAATGTTCTTTTAACTGCAAAAAGATTGAGCTAATTTGGATAAATTGGCTCTAAGATATCGTTGTTTTACTGCAGTGATATTTTTACAAACAATTTTCAGCAAACTACAACCATGCGATCATTCAAATTCAAGCAACCAATTCACCACTAATTTGAAAGCAATTCAATCATCAAACCATCCAATTCAATTCAATTATCAACTGAAAATTATTCCCATAGATTAGAGGTAGTAGTGTGAGTGATTAACTCACCTTTTACTTTCCTATAGCTTGCTAAATCCTCTTTTAAGCCTTGCTAACCTCTTAGCTTCTCCAAAATCACCAAAAAACTCAAGAACAAAATTTGGACAGCAAGCAATTTGATCAAAAAGGGGATCAAAATCATTCTTTTAGAGTTCTAAAGGATAGAGATAGAGTTTAAAACACTTACTCTACATTATTGGACAAAATCCCTTTGATTTGAGCTTTGAATTTTGAAATTAGGAACTAGGGTTTAGGAAGAGAAGGCTGAGAAGGAGAATGAACGTACTGATATTTGAGGAAGAGAAATATGTTTCTCATTTCTTTGCTAACAGGCCAAGTGAAGTATGTTAATGAGCTAGAGTCCAATTTTTCAAGGAAATTAGCTTAGGTTATAAATTAATCACTTAGTTACATGTTAACAATGCACACCTTCAAATTCAATCATCTATTCAACTTTATTTCATATCAAAAATTTATAAAACTTCATATTCATGATGATAAAATGTTATATACTCAAAATAGAAGATTATTTATATTTTTAAAACTTTTTATCATCATATTTCTTTTCCTTTTATAAATAAAAAATCTACATCCTTAATTACAAATTCCATTGTAATTAACATTATAAATTACACAAAAATAATATTTTTGTGTAATAAAATTTTTTATAACCCTTTTCAAATATAATTTTACACTTAAATTATATTTTTAAACTCAATTCCATCATTATTTTGAATATATCTCATCTTAAAATTAATCACTTCTTTTAAAATTCATTAAAAGAAGTAAATAGCAATAATTAACAAAATTATTGCATTAACTCTAAATAAAACACATTTTCCTCATTTTATTATCTCAAATCATGTTAATAAAGTTTTCCAAATTCTATTTTCTCATTTTTATCCTCAAATATATTGTTTATTCCAAATAAACAATTTAAATTCCTCTTTAGTTATTAATTTACACTATTAAATTATAACCGCCGTTATAATTTAATATTCTCAGGTAATCACTAAAATTAGGGTTGTTACAATTCTATTCGAACTTCAGAGCCTAAGAGAGATTAAAGGAATAGATGTTTGAATTTTGATCAGGGTTTAAAACCTGTAACCTATACAGAACATCAACATGCATATACACATAAGCATACACAAGCATATTCACACATTTATATAGATATGCAGTACATTTTCATTAATTTGCTTCATTTATATCAAGTTAACATACCAATTTAGGGTTTTAAAGAGAGATTTTCTCACCTTAGTCAATGAAAAACAGAGACAGTGAAGCCTGGTTGTTGAAGTTGAGTTGCCTCAAATTAAAATAGTTTGATTTCATTCTAATTTCCAGCTTCCTGATTTTGCTCTGGTTTGAGGTGATTTTGATCTTCTTGTTTTCCAGGTTGAACTTGTATGCTTTTAATTCCTTTCTTAGCTTCTAGATTTTGAAACAGCAACTTGATTGTTAATCTTTGAAATACTTTGAGTTTGAATTAAATCTTGTTTGTTTAAATTTGATTTTAGTTTTCTGTTTTTCTGATTTGTTTCTGATTTTGAAATTTTTTCAGGTTTGCTCATTTGATCTGAATCTTGTTTTCAGGTCGAAATGCATTTATTTCTCAGATTTGATAAAACTGAATTTTGTTTGAGATTTTCTTTATGAATTGTTTTGAAATTTCAGATTTGAGAGAATGTTTTATTTAATTCAAATTAAAACATAAATGCCACTTGTTCTTATCCTTTACACTTGTAAATCTTGAATGAACACTTGTTAATATTGTTTAGATAATTTTTTTTACAAATGTCATAATAATGTATCTTTTTGTTTAAGTCCTTAGTTAGGTTTATGTTTATCTCATGTTCAAACCCCTTTCCATAAATTTATTTACAAATTATGTTTTTAAACCTTGTTTGAATTCAATTTATAAAACATGTTTATCTATTTTATATTTACATTTATATATGTCATGTATTTTAAATTTTATACTTTCAAAATATACATTCTTATCAAAGCTTTGTATTTATTCATCAACTATATTTATTTTCAAGTATATAAGACAAAAGCATTTTAAATCTTTTATTTAACCTTGTTCAACATCATATTATATTTACAATTCTAGTCATATACCTACATATCATATCTATTAAAATTTAGAAAACAATTTCTTATTATCTTTAAAAATATAGCTTTTAAATCCAATTATTTCCTAAGATATTTATTCTTGAATTTCAATCTCCCAATTCATATTAAAATAAATTTTATATACAAATTTATGATTAAATTTGGAAAAATTCATATTTATCCAAAATTTGATTCCAAAAATTAAATTAATTGTCAAATTAAACTTGTTCAAAATTCGGGAATGTGATAGATTCCCCCCTTAGAAAATTTCGTCCTCGAAATTTGAAAGTAGGGAGACAACAAAGGATGGATACACAAAGACAGAGAGACAATTTCCAAATCAAACTGGGTATCTATTCTGCATTTGGCTTACCAAATCAGAATATCACTAATAATTATGAGAATGAACTCATTCAATACAAGACACTCGGATCACCAGATCCACGAATATACAGAGGTATTGATTAGTTCAAAGGATAACTAACCCCTCGTAGAATATATCGAGACCCAAACGAACAAATAAATGAATTTAATCTTCCATAATTCTCAAACACTGGGTATGGATTCCAAGCTCAAGTCGGAATACCCCAAAGAATAGACAGATATATGGATACAATCCCAAAACTTTTAGTTTAAACAACCAAAATATACCTATCAATCATAGCAACCAAAGCAAACAATTCATCCGAACAAACAATTCTGGCCCATCTGGAGTTTGTGTCCCATGCAAATATATCAAAGCTTCTTCCTGGAGCTGCCAGGAATCATCAAAGAATTGAAAAGACGAATCAAAGGAGATTGATAGAGAAAGTTGTTTCCGCTATTGCAGGGTACTGACCATTTGTAGTGGTACTCCCCTGTCCCTATCTCGTCCTCTTCTTGCACTCATATTCACTATCTGTGGATAGTAAGAGAATTTACTGAGGCATTCAGACAAATATCTTAGGGATATACTCATTCTAGGGTATACTTCACCCTATCTCTAATGAGTTACTTGATGTGTTATACTCCTGAGCTAAAGTTCAACATTCAGCTCTGATACCAATTATAACGATCCTAACTCGACCTTTTGAAAATCGGCACCGAATATGACACTCATATTCAAATGTCGTATATCCAAATGTTGAATCTGGTTCGCCGGAGCTTATAACACATTAAGTATAACAACATAGCGGAAGAAAGAAATGAATATCAACATATACAACATTGATACAATATCCAGATACAACGATGATACAATAGAATGATACGATACATATCAATACTATCAGAGATACAAGACACAGCAGAAAGAATATCTTCAATAGAACGTATCTCCAAAATCAAATGCTCCAATCCAAAGCTAGCTCGAATTTTAGATCACGATGCACAAAGCTAAGTAAGGTCAGTCTTCCAAGACTGAAGGAGATCCCCAAGACTGAAAACTACCAATCCAAAGAATACGAAGGCTATCGAATCTGCACCTATTACTTGATTATCTGAAAACCCGACTCAAAATAGTGGGCACCCAGAGTTTAAAAGGAAACAATAAACTCCGGGTCAGTCATGGGACTGGTATGAGAAAATAATAACATTTTATCTTTTAAGAAATAAAAAAGAATTTAAATTGAAATTCGCAATGCTTTTTGGAAAATGAAACTAACATAAGGCCTCCCGGCACACACACAATGCAATCGCACACTTAGGCGAGATTTCTCCTTATGATAGTCAAATATGCTTTAAACGGGAAAACTCTTTGATATTATTATTAATGCATAGTGTAGAAAACATTTTCGAAAGTATAATATTAATCTTAGCCGGCATACTTACCATTATAGTATGCCTAATATAGCTACCATATTAGATGGCAGGTTCTACAACTAAAACCGTACAAGGTGCGTATTGGATGATTGGATTTTCAATAAATGGTCAGGCTAAGGAACTTCCTATTGCCACATAGGAACACCTCTGGAGGGACGCCCTGAGAACCTACCCGGCTCTCAACCAACACAAGGCCGGTTACCCCCTTCCCGGGAAGTAAAACGTAAGATATGCCACCCTCGGTCGTTTGCGACTTTTATCCGAGGGCCCTCTACACCAACAACATCACACAGTAATAAATGTACAGTGTCCACATGAGTAAGTATCTGGGCTCCATACCATAATACCACCCTTTTCCAAAAGGAATGGTCATACCCTAAGGGAGCTACCCCTGAAACCTTGCCGCATCTTTCCTGTTTCAACCATTACCGGTTTGTGAGGCTCGATGAGGTCTCGTCCACAAAGCTACGCTTTTAACAAAAGCCATGCTTCGATCAACAAATGATCAGCAGCACTTCGTATGCCACTCTTATGCCACATTACCAAATTGGAAATGTATCACTAGTAACCATCAACTACATAACCTCTAAGCTCGTACGTCTCAGAGAAGAGTGTTAAGCTAAGAGAATAAATTCTCCGCCACCAACAGAAATGTATTTGATAGAAACCAGCTTTACATCTCAAAGTGTAATGTCAGACACACATCCATACAAGTCCATTCCGGGTTTGAACAGAACCGAAGGCACTTCGCAAAGAAGCCCTTGCACATCCGGATAATCCCTAATCACGTCCGGACTCCCCATCACAAAGGGTGCTCAAATCTCTATACAGGGGATCGGCCGATGCAGAGACATTCGACAAGAAATCCTTTCGTTTTCGAAAATATTCGGTTTTCACCACCGGTTTTTAATTGCTATCCATAACGTCGTATCACTATTTGGAATGGGTTATATAACACAAAGTCCTCTCCCAGCTAAACCGAATAGTGAGCGCAATATTTAAAAACATATGGATATGGGATCTCAGTTAAGTCACAACTTATTACCCAAAACTTTTCTTTAAAATGGTTAAACAAATTACCATTTACAAATCTTTTAGAACAAAAGATTCACTTCATAAAGTTCACAAAGTTTACAATCTTTCATAAAGATTCATTAATATCTTTCCAATTCAAATCCTTTATACAAAGGATACGCTTTTCAGATCCCTTTTTCAATTTGGAAACAAACTTCACCAATCTCTAACAAAGATTCGTCATAGCCTTTCAAAACGATTTCCCTTTCAAATTGGATTAACTCATCCAATCTTTAAATCAAAGATTCAATTCATAGCTTTCAAAAATCATTTCCACAAAATAATTCCATTCCAAATCTTTTATATAAAAGATACATCATTTAAAATGTTCTTCAATTTCAAATCAAGGTTTGACTATCTTTCACAATGATTAGTCAACAGTTTTCAAAACTATTTTGATTTGAAATCCTTCAACACAAATTGGAAACCCTTTTCTTACATGAATGTTATTATTAATTGAAAACAAATAATTTTCGTTTCGGAAAAATCCGATTACATTTGCATGAGTTAAAGCCCTTCAAGTATAAGGCTTGGTTTAAATTCAAATTCCCAAAACAATACTTTTAAAATGGTTTAAAACCCATATAAACACCTTTATAACTTGTATAACCATTTTAAACCATAGTTTCCAAACACATATTCCAATTTCAAATCTTGAATTCAAATTTAAATCAAATTATTTAAATTCCAAAACTTTATCAAGTTATTCAAAATAACTTTTATCCTAAAAACCCCTTTTCAAAATCTTTTCATATTTAACCTAATTCCATTTCCAAAACCGTTTGGTTTTAAAATTCAACTTTCAAAACTATTTCAAAAATCTGTGACTTGACCGATTTCCTCGTGAAATCCATATTTGTGTGTGTATAGTGTAGTCCAGGGGTTTTACACACAATAGTGCAACATCATCAATCATCAAAGATTCAACCATATCAATCTCGATAAGCGGTATAATCCATAACGCTTATCTTCATTCACAGTTTCACAGATAAAGTAAATTTATCAACCACAAAGATTCACCATTACGATTCGATGTGTTTTTGGGATAACCAACTGGAATCCGACTCCCTGTCGCATTGAAATTCAAATGTCATTTTTCGGGCCAAGGGGTTTTCGTATTCATACAATAGTATATTCGTCACATATATAACAGCTCAGCACAAAGCATTTCATATTACATAGGATCACATCACATATCAAATATATCATTCCATCACACGGCATTACATAGTAGAGATATCAAACAATTCATAACAGCTCAATAGAGTACAGTCATCCATAAGGTAGATAAATTAGTTATATGATAATTTCAAATCAGATTGATTTTTAATCCTGGTTAATTAACATAAATTAATTACAATCATCTTAATTAATTACCCTTAAATCATTTATTAATTAACCATTAATAATAAATTGATTAACCCCTTAATTATGTAATTATCCTTTAATCAATTATTCCCAAATTAATTATCTTGATTAACTAATCACACAAATTAATTATCCTTAAAATAATTAAGGAAGTAAACCTTTAATTAATACATCATCCCTATTACTTTCATTAATTAATTTGACCTTAAATTAATTAATTATTCCAAAATTAAATGCCTTTACTAATTTATCATTCAAATTAATTAGCCTTCATTTAATTATTCTTCAATCGCTTGATTAATACACCTTTAATCATTAATTACTTTCAATTAAGTAATTATCTTTAAGTAATTAATTACTTTCAATTTCAATTTAAACATCGATTAAGGAATAAATCAATTATTCTTTAATTTAATCTCAAATAAATTAATCTTAATTGAATTACACAAATTGATTATCTTTTTTAAATCAATTAACTTTAAAACATTTAATTCTTAATACATAAATCTTTGAAACAAAGTATTTTTTATTATTCATAAATCAACTTGAGACTTTACATCACTTATATTAATCACATCATTAGATTCCATTTGAAATACTTAATAATATTTTAAATAATCATTTCAATAAAATTATTAAAAACCCAAAACAATTCTAACATATCTTTGACTTTAAAACCAAGTCTTTGAAACCTATTTTAAAACTTGAAAAACTTGTTTTTAAATTGTCGATGCTTTATTTTGAAAACTTTGTTAAACCTTTGCCCTTGAAAATTAACTTAAATTTTGAATCAGATCATCACTCAGTTCAAACTCAAGCCAAAAGCCCCATCAACCCGAGCCTGCCTCGAGTTCTCTTGCATCCTCATCTGCTTCGAGTTTCCACGCCAATTACTTCGAGTTCGACTCGAGTGTTCCACTGCTTCTCCTTCCTTCAACAACAACCGATACCCAGTCAAATGCTCATGCACGAAGCACACAATTCTGGCCACTTCGATCGGTCTTGCCACCACCTACACGTCGACCATGACCCCCTCAACCTAACCGACCACCCAGTATCACCACATCCACCATGAAATAAAAAGGAGCTATCGAGCTCAACCTGGAAACCCAAATAAGTTGCCTAAATCGATGTCGTGCCGACAATCTCAACCTCCGATCACCGTCCCTTTAAGTCCAAACCCTCACAACTCATCCACGAAGCTTCTCCCCTAAGTGCGATCGGTCCAAATCTCTCGACGACGTCGCAATGACCACATGAACTCCATAAAAAAAGGCTTGTCGAATCCTTATTCGACGTTGTGACAATGGCACGGCGATGGTAAAATTGCATCACCATTTTTCTAATGATTCCTACGAGCTACCCTACCTCTAGGCTCAATCCCGATGACACCGACCATCTCGTTTGCCAGTATTAGCCTAAAATACCATTTCCATTTAACTCGAAATCTCTCGATATTTACAAACTTAAAAATCCAGATATAAACATTAAAAATCATGGTTTTCGAAAATGAATTAGTTGATATGACTGAATCTTGAATCCATGCAAGTCAAAATCTTGATAAATTTGAGTTTCCCTGTATATTTTCATTTCTAGATAAATAACCTTCAAATTTCTCTTGAAAATATTTTTTAAATTTAAGATTGTGTTAATTCGAACACATTCTTTTCGAACTTTAGAGCCTAAGAGAGATTAGAGGATTAAATGTTTGAATTTTGATCAGGGTTTAAAACCTGTAACCTATACAGAACATCAACATGCATATACACACAATCATACACAAGCTTATTCACACATTTATATAGATATGCAGTACATTTTCATTAATTCACTTCGTTTATATCAAGTTAACAGACCAATTCAGGGTTTTAAAGAGAGATTTGCTCACCTTGTCAATGAAGAACAGAGACAGTGAAGCCTGGTTGTTGAAGTTGAGTTGTCTCAAGTTAACAGACCAACTTCCTGATTTTGCTCTGGTTTGAGGTGATTTTGATCTTCTTGTTTTCCAGGTTGAACCTATATGCTTTTAATTCCTTTCTTAGCTTCTAGATTTTGATACAGCAACTTGATTGTTAATCTTTGAAATACTTTGAGTTTGAATTAAATATTGTTTATTTGAATTTGATTCTAGTTTTCTGTTTTTCTGATTTGTTTCAGATTTTGAAATTTTTCCAGGTTTGCTAATTTGATCTGAATCTTGTTTTCAGGTCGAAATGCATTTATTTCTTAGGTTTGATAAAACTGAATTTTGTTTGAGCTTTTCTGTATGAATTGTTTTGGAATTTCAGATTTGAGAAAATGTTTTATTTAATTCAAATTAAAACATAAATGCCACTTGTTCTTATCGTTTACACTTGTAAATCTTGAATGAACCTTGTTAATATTGTTTACATAATTGTTTTTACAAATGTCATAATAATGTATCTTTGTGTTTAAGTCCTTAGTTAGGTTTATGTTTATCTCATGTTCAAACCCCTTTCCATAAATTTATTTACAAATTGTGTTTTTAAACCTTGTTTGAATTCAATTTATAAAACGTGTTTATCTATTTTATATTTACATGTATATGTCATGTATTTTAAATTTTATACTTTCAAAATATACATTCTTATCGAAGCTTTGTATTTATTTATCAACTATATTTATTTTCAAGTATATAAGACAAAAGCATTTTAAGTCTTTTATTTAACCTTGTTCAACATCATATTATATTTACAATTCTAGTGACATACCTACATATTATATATATTAAAATTTAGAAAACAATTTCTTATTATCTTTAAAAGTTTAGCTTTTAAATCCAATTTATTTTCTAAGATATTTATTCTTGAATTTCAATCTCACAATTCAATTTAAAATAAATTTTATATACAAATATCTGATTAAATTTGGAAAAATTCACATTTATTCGAAATTTGATTCCAAAAATTAAATTAATTGTCAAATTAAACTTGTTCAAAATTCGGGATTGTTACATAGCCCAAACCCTAGAGTCGCTTTTTGCAACCCACGATCGAACATGTTCCCACCAATGCCAAACTTCATCTTTTCTAACCAATTTTACAATGCCAACCTTTAGATCAATCAACCGTGGCCCTAACCTCCGGCTAAGCTAAACCCTGGGTCATTTCTTCCCCATTGAGCTCCACCTATGATAGTTGCACCGGACAAAATGGGTATGAATTAGAAGTACACACTCATATTAACTCAAAGGATCTAGTATTGTTATTTTTAGTAGCGTCTATCTCATGATTTTGAATCTAGAAGATGGCGGCCATTATATTTTAGTTTACTTTCAATTGAAGAAAGAAAGAAAGAGAGAGTGGGAATACTGAAAATGTGCAGAAAAGTCAAGAATGAAGAATTGTCTTGTGTAGGGTATTGTTTACTTTACAATTTTCGGCACTTCGCCACATAGAATTTTGTTCGCTCGCGAACCGCGAATGATAAAATAAAAATACGCACACAAAAATGTGATACAATCACAAAGCAACAATTAAATACATTGATTATCTTATTCTATGACATTTCAAATATACCACTATCCATCGAAATATGCATCAAATGAAAATTTAAATATTTTCCAAATTAAAAATTATGGAAAATTCTATAAACTCATTTAAAAATGTGTCAATAAAAATCAAGCCATTTTATTAATAATTGATTTTTTTATTTATTTGAGCTATTTATTATTGTAAATAAATTTGCGAAATGACTTTAGCATTATTATTTGTTAATTAAAAGGAGTTTAATAATGCTATTAAATCCATTTAATGGATATTTAATTCACAATTCAAAATTTTAAATATCCCTATATTTGAATATAAGTCATTTAAATTTTTTCGGGATGTTACACTAGCCGAAGTAGTTTGGTTAATAAAATTATTGTTATTAAACCAAGGACTTTGTGTTTGGACTATATAGTTAAATATGGATGATATGGGAAATTTTTACCGTTACTAAATTCCATAAGTCCAAAGTGATATAGTTTTGACGAAGAGAATTGGTATAAATAATTATCACTATCCAGTAATGCTTAGTAAGTAAATTAGATTTTACCGAAACTAAGTAAGTAGTAAGTTTGGCTATAATGTCACACCACCTACTAAGTAAACCGTGACCGCTAATATTTGAATTGTTCAATATTAATCGCTGATCAAATTCACACTTACACAGCCGTAAAGTTGAATGCTCCTTTTTCACTCAATTTTGTAATTGTTATAAACTAATTAAATTAATTAATATTCATGAAATATTAATTATAAATTTTTATTTGATTTGGATTAGACAATATTAAATAGTGTGCATATAATAGTTATATAAGCACTAATCGATATATGATATCGACACGCATTTAAATTAAATTTTGATGCTATAAATATTATTTGAGCTTAAAGTGAATCTGAAGCTCGTATAGGGCTTAATATTTTGGGCCATAATGGAGCAAGATAGGCCAGCTACTTGAAGGCTTATGGAGGGTGGTTTTGAACGTTTAAAAAAAAGAGATTGGGTAAGAGAAAATCGAGGATCTTAATCCTACTTTTGCTCCCTACTCTCTCTTATATATAAACATCTTAACCCACATTTTATTTTAATATTTTTGCTACTTCCATATTCCCTTTACTGATTGAAATATACCCTCCTCACTTCTCAAATATTCAAGCAATTAAAGTAGAAGTCAAAAACAAATAACAATCGGTAAAATGGTAATTCGGGAACTAGCAACTTCGAGATTGGAATTGGATTCAAGGAGTTCACTTCTTTGTTTCAATATGAGAGCTTTAGGCGTTGATGAAAATTACTTTTATATTTTAATATTATACATAAATATTTATGTGATCATTGCTCCATATATTGTTTTGGTAAAAATATCATGAGTCGGTATATTGATGGATTGTCACATGTTGATGGTTGTATATATAAACGCATATATATGTTAAAAAAAAATTATGTATACTTATTTACATATACTTTAAGCTTGAAAGTAAATAACTAAAAAAATGATATTTTTTTAATTTATAACAATAATATATTATATGATTTTTAAATTTAAATAATAATATATTATGTGATTTTTAAAAATTTAAAAGATTAACACACATAATATATCTTTTAAAAACTTACCAAAATTTATTTTTGTTAGAAAAGCTTTCAACAATCATGAAAAGGAAAGAAATTAAATTTTTGAATATTTTTTATACACACACACTATTATTTAATTCAAAATTATTTATATCTTTAATGATATTTGTAATAACTTTGTTGTCGTACTTTTTTGGTATAAACGTATCCTAAAATATTATTTCAATTCAAATTATATCTCCTTATATCTAAGTATACTCCCAATTTAAGTAAACTCAAATTTTAACCCACTTAAGTAAACTCAAATTTTAATATCTTGTTACTCAATCAATCACTCTTACACT
The DNA here is from genome assembly GCA_030765085.1 of Allium cepa. NCBI lineage: Eukaryota > Viridiplantae > Streptophyta > Magnoliopsida > Asparagales > Amaryllidaceae > Allium > Allium cepa. The sequence continues at coordinate 537,714,776 of CM060928.1, forward strand.
TTAACTAATACCGCTTTTACCTAATTAAATTGCAAGTTTATCGTATATCAAAACTGAATCGATGGTTTTTTGTAACGACCTGATAAATTTATGATTTTTTTTATAAATTTAATTTATATGTTTGCTAATTTAATCCAGTATAAAATTAAAGTCTTAGGATTTTTAAAAGGATGAATGTAGGAGTTAGATAGTAACTGTAATTACAGGTAGAGATTTAGAAGGTTATATGATATAGATTTGAAAATAACTGAAAGTTGTGTTGTAGTTATAAGTCTTAATTTGTTGGTTTAATGGTATTAATGTAACAATAACTGAATTGGATTACATACACACAAACATTTGAAAATTTATTAGGTGGACTAAATTGGTTAAAGTTCATAAGTTGTGCATTTCAATTTAGTAGAAATTCTAAACGATAAACGAAGATTTAAATAAACGCTAAATTAAAACTATGTAAAATGGTGACTTAAGGCCTAGTTATAGGAATTGGAATATAATCCAATTTGAATTAAGTATAAAAAGGATTTGATTTATATGTAAGTTATTTTTCAGAGTATTGAATAAAAATTTGAAATCCAATTTTAATTAATGAAAATAACGTTAGTATTAGTAATAAATAGATTTCAACGCAGTAACCAAATGAATGGGATAAAATGAATATATATTGAATAGAAATGAAATAAAAATGGGTCACCTTTAGATGGAGTAAAATTTAAGAAACCTATAAATGTGGAATTAGTAAACATTTGTAAAAAAAAAAATATTGCCTAGAATAAAATTCATTTAATATAAGAATTCAAAGGTGGAAGATTTACATTTGGATTGAAAGGTATGATTAATTGAATTGGTGATTTGGGGAATTTAATCCAAGGGTTACTCTAAAAATAAATACGGATAAAAAGGAGGTTAAACTAAGGAGGGGCATTAATTGATTTTAAGGCTTATTTAATACGTTAATAGGCAAGACTCCGCATTCATACATTTATACAAAGCTAAATAGAAGCACAAGTGTGATATAATGTAAATAGATGGGTATCAACCTTTATTTATATGTTAAAGGGGATTTAATTTCTATTGTATAAAAACCGCAATTTAATGAAGATTGAAATAGCTAATTCATACGTTAGTTGATTTAGCTGGAATATGAAGATATTTAACGGAATAGTGAAATCAAATGGGAATGGGTTTCCATTGTTCATTTGAATTCACATTCATCATAAAAAAAAAAAAAAAAAAAAACTTATTTGAAAACCAAAGGAATAATAAAGGAATCAAGACTTAATTAGTAATTTGGATTTAAGACATGGCAATTTGGATTTATTGCAACATTTAATACCATAGAATTTAGTAAAGCTTATTCAAATTTCAGTTGACCATTTGTGATATAACTTTTTGAAAACAAGACTTTATTTATGAATTGAGTATTTGATTCAACGAATGGTAATTACTTCATTTAAAAATGGAATTTAACGTAAATTAGTACGTTATTAAAGTTAAATGAAAGCTGTAAACATTTGACTTAGAGAACAATTGAGTGAAATCTTAACTAATGTAAACTTCATCATATTGACATCCATAACTGTGAATCATAGGAAGAAGGTAAATAAATGAACTTAACCAAACTATTTATGTTGAATATTGAAAATTTGAATAAATAAATAGTTAAGAAAATTAAGGGAATGGGAATAAAAATTTATTTATAATTTGGAATTTTAATTACGGTGAAAAGGGTTAACTGCAATTAAAAGTAAGTTGAGATGGAAATCAAGTTATTTATTTAATTTGGTTTAAGATGAGAGTGTATAAGTATAAGATTAGGTAATTTGTGAGAATAAATTTATAATTCCCAATTAATAAGAAAGTGCAGGAATTAAAATTGCAAATTTATATACCTATAAATTTTTACTCACATCCAAGCTTGTTAAATTTATTGGGATTAATTGAACTATCTAAGTAATGAAATTTGGCCAATAATAGGAGTTGAAACACAAAAATTGATTTTTTATGATTTATTTAAATTGATTTAATAATATTAAAAATAGCCATTTTTGTCACGGACTCGGATTTCGACGAAACCAGTTTCATCGGATCCGTATCGGTGAATTATTATAGGATTTCAAATTTCGTATCGATCGGACTTGTCGTTTGATCGTACGGACGATAAACGCCTTGAAATCAATTTTATTAAAATCAATTTGAAATCAATTTGGAAATCTTGTTTTCAGCATAACTTCTTCATACGACCAAATTTGGACGTGAAACTTTTTCCATCGCGTTCAGAATATTTTAAAACACCTATTTGGATATATAGTTTTAACAAATTCGATTCCGGAGGCATAGCGGGCTTTTTGGGCCGTGTTTTATTCCGTACGTTCGCTTATCCAGTCCATCTTCTCTATCTCTAGCCTACCTATATAAGCATGGCTATAAACCCTAGCCCCATTTTATTTGCTTATGCTGTACGTTCATTCTTCAACCATTCTTTCTTCCTCAATGGATGCTCCTCAGATCCAATTTCAAATTGCAAAACAAAGTGAAAATTCAAAGTCTTCAGAAAATTCCCAAAAATTTATATGTTGTAGATTTCTTCAATACGAATCTATATGTGACATCTGTTTTTGCAATCGATGCTCGAATCGTCCTGGAAACTCAGTCAAAGGTCAGAAATTCGAAAACCCTAAGGTTTGATTTAGGGGTTTTTGATTTTTCATCAAATCGGCAAAATCAAGATATGGGTTTGGTGGAGATTCTTGTGGGGAGTTCAACGACGTTGGTCTGGTGGAGTTTAGTGACCGGTGGTGGTCAAATTTGGCGTTTTAGGGTTTCGAAACCCTATTTCTAGGCGGCGGCGGCGGCCATTTCAGGCAACCGGGATGGGGGCGGCCGATAGCAGGGGTCAAGGCGGAGTCAACGGCCATGGTGCCGAAGCGAATGGCGGCCGGTGGTGGCCAGGGGAGGCGGTCAAAGGTGCGGCTGTAGGTGGTGTTGGGGTCTCGTGTTCCTGTAGCCGCGTTCTGTGAGGTAGAGAGGATGATGCAGGGATGACGTGGCAGTTTATGAGTGGTTTGTTTTGTTTTAATTTAAATTTGAATTTCGATCACGTTTTATCCAATAACTTTCTCATACGAATTCGGATTCACACGATTTTTTTTGCGTTAGGATCGTAATTTAATTCCGGACTTGATGACGCTGGTTTGGACAAATTCTGAGACGGGCGAATTTTTGGGTTTAAATCGGGTTTAAATTCAATTTAAATTCCAAAGGTGAGTGTTTTAACCCACTCACAATTACTAGAAGCTTTTATGTTTGTTAAATAAATTTTAGAAATGAATAGAAATTTATTTATGAGCTTTTGGGCATGTTATTTCATCCATATCTGTTGAATTGCATTTTTTTGAATTTAGCTGTTAATTTAAATTGATTGATTGCATATTAATTGGCTGTTAGAAATTATTGTTTGCATAAGAACTGCTAGTTAACAGTTATGTAAATTATTATTGAGTAAACTGTTAGATAAATAGTTGATAAATTTAATTTGGAAAAAAAAACTGACAGTTATTACCTGTTGTATATGTTCATAGATATATACTGTTATTGATTGAAATTGGTTGATGGTTGCGATTGGATGATGGATGTTGTTGATGAATGAATGTTTATTGCATATCATTAAATTTGCAAATTTATCATGCATATTTCATTTTTCGGGATTGTGGTTTGAAATGATAAAACCGCAAAGTTTTATTTTTAAATTGCGGATTGAAATGATAAATATCCGTATCACTTGACCATAGGATAGAAAATTATATACAGGCACCGCGGTCTATATATAACTATTTTAATGTGATTTCTATGGTTTGGATGGAATACGGTTTATAATAATCTTAAATTTTATACTGTATAAATATTTTTCTTCCGTATTTATGTACATGAAAAGTTGGAAATTTTGAAATAAAAAGGTGTATAAATTCCCTTAGTAAAATGGAAGAAAATTTAGAAAATGGAGTTGGATAAATTTATATCATATGTTTAAATGTTAAGTTTGGAAATTTAAGATATGATATTTATAATTGGATTTTTCCCAAGAAAAAATTGAAATGAATATTCTAATATGAATTTGAATTGGAAAAATATTCTAATATAAATTGGAATCGAAAAATACATATGTTTTATTACTAGAAATTGGAGTTGTTTAAGGATTTATGTGAATATTCAAACTAAATAATAAAACATTTAATTTGTTGAAAGAATATATTCCAATTTTAGTTTTTGAATATTAATACTCCAATGGATTTATATATATGGAAATTGAAATGGTTTTGGAACTTAAGAGTGATATCTAAATTATGGTCTTAACTTTAGATAAAGAAATATTTCCATAAAGCCATATAACTTATTTCTTTACAAAGTGACAGTAAAGTTAAGCCCTTGAAATTCATATACCGTTGAATATCCAAACCATTTGAGTTTTAAAAGTTATGGTTGAAATTATGGATTTCCAAAAATATTATGCTTTGAAAATATTCGATTTTCAGATATTATGAAGTTAAAGCCTTTTTATTATTGGAAAGAAATTATATTTGGGATAAGTGGTAAAATATGGTTTTGGGTTTTGGAATGATATCGTAATATTATGGTTTTGAAATGGATTATATTCTGGTTTTAAAAGTATAAACTGTTTTAAATAACCGCGGTGTTATAATAACGATGGGTTGGCAAAGAGACCGGGATCGGATATGGACATACTCTCTGTCGTTACCGAAAACCACTTTGACTAACCGTGTACGCGGGGGAGATTCCAGAATGAAGTAGGTTGGTGGCGACGATTCCTGTAAGGTAAATACGTGGACCCGACTCCCGTGAGTGGGCATAAGGTGGCTAAAACAGGAGCGATCGACGGGTTAATGAGGTCATTCCTCTGATCGGACACTCCTCTTCGATATTATACTATGACTTTGGATTGATTCAGTGGCCACTTATATTTTTTTGATTTGGGGAGTTGTTTCGAGGTGGGCGGTTGCTGCGGCTTCGCGTTACCATCGGCCCGGAAGCGTAATTGGTATATCTACCCTGGCATTGCCTAGTTGTGCCGTGTCACCTACCCTATCGCGCCTTGTACGAGTTTGGTTTTCTCCCGTAGCCCGTGTGGTATCCTCTAGTGGCTTCCCGATCAGGAGGGACTATGATATTGGATGGACTACTGGGACTATTACGTGTTAAGGGCTATATGGGTAACCCCTTAACGCTATTAAAAAGTAAGTTTATTTTATAAATAGACACTATTATAATAACGCAATATACTACATAGTAAATAGTTTAACGGATCCTTAGGAGATGTAAATCCCGAGCATCTCTTGAGTTACTGTACTCATATTTATTTCTGTTTATTTAACTCACATAAGATATTCTAGTCTGACTCGAGTGTTTTTGTCTTTTCAAATTCGCTCGGGTCAGTCCGAGCGTTTCAGGATAGCAGGTTTTAGCTTTGGAGGACGAAGACGAAGATTCAGTATTATTTTATATATAGTATTGCACTACACACTCTTTCTATTCCGCTGCATTGTTGTATTTGGTATGTGTAACTCTGATATTCATTGTATAAGAAAAATCAAGCTTTTGTAAACTGTTTATGAACTGTATACTTGTTACTATATTTTATCCTTCCGCTGTGAGATTCTATTTTCGTTTTATTTCTTCTCTATTTTTCTTATTTACCCCATAACACTCCTCCCTTGCGTATGCTTTGAATCGGCACGTGTGTCGTTTAAAGTGTGCGAAAAGGCGGGATGTTACAGTTGGTATCAGAGCTTTGGTTTAGCGATAAACCTTGGCTTTGTGGGGTTTGACTCTTTGTTAATAGGGTAGAAATATCCTATGGGAGTCGCTGAGTGTATATATGAGAGAGCGTACTTGTTAGTATTAATAAAAAATTTTGATATTGTGTTAATCTGTTCCGCTTTGTATTTATAAATTCTGGTTGATGCATGGGACGCTATGCCATCAATAGGGATTTCTAAACACTTAATAGGACAGGCCGACATAATATTAGTTTTTAATATAGGTGAATGAAATAATTTTGCCTATCATATTTTCTATATATAAAAATATTTTATAAAGATATATATATTTGGTTGCTATAGATTGGATGTTAGGCAATAAAAATATTTATAATAACTGAAGCTAAGTTGAAATTATGATAAATCAAATGGGAGATTTTAGAACTTAAGTCCGGGATTTTTGAAATGTGCTTTCAAAGAATTTATGAAAAATAATGATTTGGTTTATAAGAAATTTCTTATATAAAAAGTATAATTTGGAAGTATAATAATATTGTCATATATATGTTTTCCGATATGAATATTCCGTTTTAAATTCGGGAAATTTGTTTTAAAAGAAGATTTTGGGGAAATAAATTATGTACTTTTCTCTCCGTCGCTGGAAAATAAATTCGGTGATGACGGCCGCATCATCGACTTTCATTTTCGAGTTTCGAAGGGGAAAGGCCGCTGTAGTAAATACTACTACAGAATTGTTTTGAATTTATTTGAAATTTTAATTGTTTAAAGATAATTGGAGATATAAGAGTTGTAAGAAATTATATTATCTATTATTTTAAAGTAATTTTGAAATTTGACCCGGTATTAAATTCTTAAATTTCCATTAATAAATTGTTTAAAATTATGTTAGTGAAAAAAAAGGGGTTAAGTAATAAATAAATTAAAACCTCTAATTTAATTAAGAGAATTATTGCAAGGATATAAAGAGAAAGTAAATACGTAGGAGAGAGAATAGTAATAAGGATTAACATTGAATTGAATTAAAGAATGGAGATTTAACTTGTATAAGTTCAATTGCAATTTCTTTAACATAAATAACTTACCCAAATATAAAAGTTGAAATGTTAAATAAGAAACTAGAATTGAATATTTTACAAGTAGGAATTTAGGAAAAATTGAAGTATTCAATAAACGACTGTATAAATAAGAATTTAATGGTATAAACTTAAGTTATGATTGAAATTTTACTAAAAAAAAAAAAATAAGTTAAGAATTACTAATAGGTGATATGAACTTAAAGTAAATAAAATGAAATTCTAAATAAGAATTGATTGTAGGATTATTAACTTAAGTATGTTTTAATTTCCTCTATTCCAATATAATGGAAACCTCCACATTAAATAAATGAATGAGATTAAAGGTAAGTAACAAATATATATATATTAATTAAAGGAATTAAGAAGAAACATGTAAATTGTCACTTACATTCTTAAAATATATATAACTTACCATAAAATAAAAGTTGAAATGTTAGTAAGAATATGTAAAAGAAAATCTTGCAAGTAAAGCTTGAAGCAATAAAGGTATTCAATAAATTGCTGTTATTAATGAGAATTTATTTTATAAACTTAAGTAATAAAAGGAAACTTAAGTAATAAAAAGGAAATACAAATATAATGAATTTGGTGATAATTGGAAAATAAACTTGTAAGAAACAAAGAAATCCCTCATAAATGAAGGAAAGAAAAATCAAAACACTGAATTATGAAATAAATGTATAATGAGATATTTTGGTGTTGATTTGAATTGTTGGTTGATGTATGTTGTTGGGTAAGGAATTATGGAGTTGTTAGATTTACAAATAATCTATCTTTGTTCCATCTTAGGCTGTTGAGCAACGGATGTACTTGATAGTTATTCTTCATTCGTACAACTTCAGAATTTGAACCCGAACAACTAATTGTTGTTTGATTAAATGATTGTTTGTTGAATGTGGTGTGTGCTGTTGAGAAAAAAAATTGTGGTTGTTGCATTTGATTGGATATGAATGATTGAATCCACCTAAACCTTTCACTGTAAAATAAATATTTAACCTTTTAGATTTTATAAGTGAATACAGGTGTTGGAAGCAACTGCTACTGCTGTTGGTTCCAAAATAATAAAGCGTATATTGCCCGACAATAGGTACGTTTTCGGATTACGTTTAAAGCGATATTTTATATATTTTTCCCGTGTTGGGATATAATATTTTGATTATATATGTAATATACTTGTATATTTGGATATTATATTTTCTCCAGAGTCCCTCCGTACAAAGGAGACTCTGCCAAAAATTTTCGAAAATTTTGGACTTAGAATTTTGTTAAAATATTTTTCCAACTTTAATAACTCAAGTATTAAAGGATATAATGATTATAAAACAGGAATATTTCATTTAGGAGGATTAATCCAGGAAAATATTGTTTATAAATTAAAAATTGAAATAAAAAGTACTGTTTATTCTTCCTCCTCCCTTCTTTCCTTTTCGGGGACGAAAAGTTTTGAGTGGGGGAGATTGTAACGACCTGATAAATTTATGATTTTTTTTATAAATTTAATTTATATGTTTGCTAATTTAATCCAGTATAAAATTAAAGTCTTAGGATTTTTAAAAGGATGAATGTAGGAGTTAGATAGTAACTGTAATTACAGGTAGAGATTTAGAAGGTTATATGATATAGATTTGAAAATAACTGAAAGTTGTGTTGTAGTTATAAGTCTTAATTTGTTGGTTTAATGGTATTAATGTAACAATAACTGAATTGGATTACATACACACAAACATTTGAAAATTTATTAGGTGGACTAAATTGGTTAAAGTTCATAAGTTGTGCATTTCAATTTAGTAGAAATTCTAAACGATAAACGAAGATTTAAATAAACGCTAAATTAAAACTATGTAAAATGGTGACTTAAGGCCTAGTTATAGGAATTGGAATATAATCCAATTTGAATTAAGTATAAAAAGGATTTGATTTATATGTAAGTTATTTTTCAGAGTATTGAATAAAAATTTGAAATCCAATTTTAATTAATGAAAATAACGTTAGTATTAGTAATAAATAGATTTCAACGCAGTAACCAAATGAATGGGATAAAATGAATATATATTGAATAGAAATGAAATAAAAATGGGTCACCTTTAGATGGAGTAAAATTTAAGAAACCTATAAATGTGGAATTAGTAAACATTTGTAAAAAAAAAAAATATTGCCTAGAATAAAATTCATTTAATATAAGAATTCAAAGGTGGAAGATTTACATTTGGATTGAAAGGTATGATTAATTGAATTGGTGATTTGGGGAATTTAATCCAAGGGTTACTCTAAAAATAAATACGGATAAAAAGGAGGTTAAACTAAGGAGGGGCATTAATTGATTTTAAGGCTTATTTAATACGTTAATAGGCAAGACTCCGCATTCATACATTTATACAAAGCTAAATAGAAGCACAAGTGTGATATAATGTAAATAGATGGGTATCAACCTTTATTTATATGTTAAAGGGGATTTAATTTCTATTGTATAAAAACCGCAATTTAATGAAGATTGAAATAGCTAATTCATACGTTAGTTGATTTAGCTGGAATATGAAGATATTTAACGGAATAGTGAAATCAAATGGGAATGGGTTTCCATTGTTCATTTGAATTCACATTCATCATAAAAAAAAAAAAAAAAAAACTTATTTGAAAACCAAAGGAATAATAAAGGAATCAAGACTTAATTAGTAATTTGGATTTAAGACATGGCAATTTGGATTTATTGCAACATTTAATACCATAGAATTTAGTAAAGCTTATTCAAATTTCAGTTGACCATTTGTGATATAACTTTTTGAAAACAAGACTTTATTTATGAATTGAGTATTTGATTCAACGAATGGTAATTACTTCATTTAAAAATGGAATTTAACGTAAATTAGTACGTTATTAAAGTTAAATGAAAGCTGTAAACATTTGACTTAGAGAACAATTGAGTGAAATCTTAACTAATGTAAACTTCATCATATTGACATCCATAACTGTGAATCATAGGAAGAAGGTAAATAAATGAACTTAACCAAACTATTTATGTTGAATATTGAAAATTTGAATAAATAAATAGTTAAGAAAATTAAGGGAATGGGAATAAAAATTTATTTATAATTTGGAATTTTAATTACGGTGAAAAGGGTTAACTGCAATTAAAAGTAAGTTGAGATGGAAATCAAGTTATTTATTTAATTTGGTTTAAGATGAGAGTGTATAAGTATAAGATTAGGTAATTTGTGAGAATAAATTTATAATTCCCAATTAATAAGAAAGTGCAGGAATTAAAATTGCAAATTTATATACCTATAAATTTTTACTCACATCCAAGCTTGTTAAATTTATTGGGATTAATTGAACTATCTAAGTAATGAAATTTGGCCAATAATAGGAGTTGAAACACAAAAATTGATTTTTTATGATTTATTTAAATTGATTTAATAATATTAAAAATAGCCATTTTTGTCACGGACTCGGATTTCGACGAAACCAGTTTCATCGGATCCGTATCGGTGAATTATTATAGGATTTCAAATTTCGTATCGATCGGACTTGTCGTTTGATCGTACGGACGATAAACGCCTTGAAATCAATTTTATTAAAATCAATTTGAAATCAATTTGGAAATCTTGTTTTCAGCATAACTTCTTCATACGACCAAATTTGGACGTGAAACTTTTTCCATCGCGTTCAGAATATTTTAAAACACCTATTTGGATATATAGTTTTAACAAATTCGATTCCGGAGGCATAGCGGGCTTTTTGGGCCGTGTTTTATTCCGTACGTTCGCTTATCCAGTCCATCTTCTCTATCTCTAGCCTACCTATATAAGCATGGCTATAAACCCTAGCCCCATTTTATTTGCTTATGCTGTACGTTCATTCTTCAACCATTCTTTCTTCCTCAATGGATGCTCCTCAGATCCAATTTCAAATTGCAAAACAAAGTGAAAATTCAAAGTCTTCAGAAAATTCCCAAAAATTTATATGTTGTAGATTTCTTCAATACGAATCTATATGTGACATCTGTTTTTGCAATCGATGCTCGAATCGTCCTGGAAACTCAGTCAAAGGTCAGAAATTCGAAAACCCTAAGGTTTGATTTAGGGGTTTTTGATTTTTCATCAAATCGGCAAAATCAAGATATGGGTTTGGTGGAGATTCTTGTGGGGAGTTCAACGACGTTGGTCTGGTGGAGTTTAGTGACCGGTGGTGGTCAAATTTGGCGTTTTAGGGTTTCGAAACCCTATTTCTAGGCGGCGGCGGCGGCCATTTCAGGCAACCGGGATGGGGGCGGCCGATAGCAGGGGTCAAGGCGGAGTCAACGGCCATGGTGCCGAAGCGAATGGCGGCCGGTGGTGGCCAGGGGAGGCGGTCAAAGGTGCGGCTGTAGGTGGTGTTGGGGTCTCGTGTTCCTGTAGCCGCGTTCTGTGAGGTAGAGAGGATGATGCAGGGATGACGTGGCAGTTTATGAGTGGTTTGTTTTGTTTTAATTTAAATTTGAATTTCGATCACGTTTTATCCAATAACTTTCTCATACGAATTCGGATTCACACGATTTTTTTTGCGTTAGGATCGTAATTTAATTCCGGACTTGATGACGCTGGTTTGGACAAATTCTGAGACGGGCGAATTTTTGGGTTTAAATCGGGTTTAAATTCAATTTAAATTCCAAAGGTGAGTGTTTTAACCCACTCACAATTACTAGAAGCTTTTATGTTTGTTAAATAAATTTTAGAAATGAATAGAAATTTATTTATGAGCTTTTGGGCATGTTATTTCATCCATATCTGTTGAATTGCATTTTTTTGAATTTAGCTGTTAATTTAAATTGATTGATTGCATATTAATTGGCTGTTAGAAATTATTGTTTGCATAAGAACTGCTAGTTAACAGTTATGTAAATTATTATTGAGTAAACTGTTAGATAAATAGTTGATAAATTTAATTTGGAAAAAAAAACTGACAGTTATTACCTGTTGTATATGTTCATAGATATATACTGTTATTGATTGAAATTGGTTGATGGTTGCGATTGGATGATGGATGTTGTTGATGAATGAATGTTTATTGCATATCATTAAATTTGCAAATTTATCATGCATATTTCATTTTTCGGGATTGTGGTTTGAAATGATAAAACCGCAAAGTTTTATTTTTAAATTGCGGATTGAAATGATAAATATCCGTATCACTTGACCATAGGATAGAAAATTATATACAGGCACCGCGGTCTATATATAACTATTTTAATGTGATTTCTATGGTTTGGATGGAATACGGTTTATAATAATCTTAAATTTTATACTGTATAAATATTTTTCTTCCGTATTTATGTACATGAAAAGTTGGAAATTTTGAAATAAAAAGGTGTATAAATTCCCTTAGTAAAATGGAAGAAAATTTAGAAAATGGAGTTGGATAAATTTATATCATATGTTTAAATGTTAAGTTTGGAAATTTAAGATATGATATTTATAATTGGATTTTTCCCAAGAAAAAATTGAAATGAATATTCTAATATGAATTTGAATTGGAAAAATATTCTAATATAAATTGGAATCGAAAAATACATATGTTTTATTACTAGAAATTGGAGTTGTTTAAGGATTTATGTGAATATTCAAACTAAATAATAAAACATTTAATTTGTTGAAAGAATATATTCCAATTTTAGTTTTTGAATATTAATACTCCAATGGATTTATATATATGGAAATTGAAATGGTTTTGGAACTTAAGAGTGATATCTAAATTATGGTCTTAACTTTAGATAAAGAAATATTTCCATAAAGCCATATAACTTATTTCTTTACAAAGTGACAGTAAAGTTAAGCCCTTGAAATTCATATACCGTTGAATATCCAAACCATTTGAGTTTTAAAAGTTATGGTTGAAATTATGGATTTCCAAAAATATTATGCTTTGAAAATATTCGATTTTCAGATATTATGAAGTTAAAGCCTTTTTATTATTGGAAAGAAATTATATTTGGGATAAGTGGTAAAATATGGTTTTGGGTTTTGGAATGATATCGTAATATTATGGTTTTGAAATGGATTATATTCTGGTTTTAAAAGTATAAACTGTTTTAAATAACCGCGGTGTTATAATAACGATGGGTTGGCAAAGAGACCGGGATCGGATATGGACATACTCTCTGTCGTTACCGAAAACCACTTTGACTAACCGTGTACGCGGGGGAGATTCCAGAATGAAGTAGGTTGGTGGCGACGATTCCTGTAAGGTAAATACGTGGACCCGACTCCCGTGAGTTGGCATAAGGTGGCTAAAACAGGAGCGATCGACGGGTTAATGAGGTCATTCCTCTGATCGGACACTCCTCTTCGATATTATACTATGACTTTGGATTGATTCAGTGGCCACTTATATTTTTTTGATTTGGGGAGTTGTTTCGAGGTGGGCGGTTGCTGCGGCTTCGCGTTACCATCGGCCCGGAAGCGTAATTGGTATATCTACCCTGGCATTGCCTAGTTGTGCCGTGTCACCTACCCTATCGCGCCTTGTACGAGTTTGGTTTTCTCCCGTAGCCCGTGTGGTATCCTCTAGTGGCTTCCCGATCAGGAGGGACTATGATATTGGATGGACTACTGGGACTATTACGTGTTAAGGGCTATATGGGTAACCCCTTAACGCTATTAAAAAGTAAGTTTATTTTATAAATAGACACTATTATAATAACGCAATATACTACATAGTAAATAGTTTAACGGATCCTTAGGAGATGTAAATCCCGAGCATCTCTTGAGTTACTGTACTCATATTTATTTCTGTTTATTTAACTCACATAAGATATTCTAGTCTGACTCGAGTGTTTTTGTCTTTTCAAATTCGCTCGGGTCAGTCCGAGCGTTTCAGGATAGCAGGTTTTAGCTTTGGAGGACGAAGACGAAGATTCAGTATTATTTTATATATAGTATTGCACTACACACTCTTTCTATTCCGCTGCATTGTTGTATTTGGTATGTGTAACTCTGATATTCATTGTATAAGAAAAATCAAGCTTTTGTAAACTGTTTATGAACTGTATACTTGTTACTATATTTTATCCTTCCGCTGTGAGATTCTATTTTCGTTTTATTTCTTCTCTATTTTTCTTATTTACCCCATAACACTCCTCCCTTGCGTATGCTTTGAATCGGCACGTGTGTCGTTTAAAGTGTGCGAAAAGGCGGGATGTTACATTTTTCGTTTATCAAAATTGAATCAATTAATTATATTTCAATTAAATTTTAAATTATACCGCTCCAACCTTAATCAAAATGAAAATTTGTATGTAATAAAACTGATTTAATCGAGTACATACCTAGAATCGCCTATGTCTTATTTAAAATGCAAAATTTTCATTAGTTAAAATACTAATTTTTCATCTACTATAACTTAGTCAATCAATTATATTTTAATTAAATTTCAAATTATATCCAACATCATGCGAAGTGCGTGTTGTAACACTTGTAAATAAAATGTTTGTATATATTAATAATATAAATTCTAAAAAAATTCTATATAATATAAAATACACATTATAGTTTCGAAAATGATTTTAATTTTTTTAATTTATTCTTTATGGTTTTAATTAATTATAAGTTTTAATTATTAAATTATTTAAAATCAAAAATTAAATAATAAAAAATTAATATATATATATATATATAATTACAAATTAATATACTCACACCATATTCATATAATTATAACTATTTTTATATTTATATCAAATATACATTTATATTAATTTAAAATGTATAAAGATGTATGTACTTCAGTTAGGATTTCGCATTATAAATATTCTAAATTATTTACAAAATAATATTGAAAATAATTTTATAATTTAGTTATATTTTTTGTACATTTATATGTATTTTAATATATGTATTTTAATAAATGCTTTATGTGAGCAAATACAACCAATAATGTATAATATTATATAATTATTACTTTATAATTTTACATACGTACATACGTGTGTGTAATGATGTATATATAACCATATACATTAAAAATCCATTTGTATGCAGCAGGGGTTAACACGTATGTTGCGGTGTAAATCCCAATATTTATTTACGTGCATGTCAAAACATGTGCACATTATCATGTTGCACATGCATCTATACACATATGTGTATATGATATACATATATGAAATATGCTACAAATTATATAAAATTTAAATTTAAAATAATTTAAATAAAATATTGATTTATTTAATAGAAATGTAGAAAAGTTCTAAATGAATTAGACTATATAGGCCTATTAACTATCCAAAATGAATTATTTTTTGAAACTTACCCATTTACTCCGCTATGTGCTACTCCAAAACCAATAATGGTATCAGAGCCAAACAACTTATGAGGTCTAAATTAGTAGTATTATGCTAACTTATTAAAGCCTACCTATATAGTAGGATGTTTAGAAAAGTAATGTCTAAGGTTGAGTTTGGGTAATCAAGTACTCTGTTCTACCTCGCTACTAGTATGAACCGAAATAATAAGGTAAGCTTAAAGGTTATCCGCATTATAAAGACCCAAACTGATTTGGATCTTGTGCTAATTTTCAATATCTATTCTGAAATTAAAATAAAAGTTTTAAATCTAAAAGTTAAATTTTAAACAAGAAAAATAGATTTTCAAATTGTTTGAAAATTAAATTAAAAGTTTTAAATTTAAAACTTAAATTTAAAATCAAAACATATTATAAAAGTTATAATATAAATTTTCAAACTTTTTGAAAACGTTACAAAATTAATTTAAAAATATTATTTATTAAAAAGATTAATTAAATAAATAAGTTTATTAATTGATATATATGTGATATCTCGGAAATTTGGGACAATATCAATTTAATAATCTACCTTAAAAATTAAATTAATTTGATAATATTTGTTAATAATATATGAATTGATTTAATAATCTTCCTTTAAATAAATATTTAACTGATAATTTATCTTTTAGAAGCTAATCAAATTGTCTTCTATTTATAATGTATATATATGTATATATTGTAAATGGATAATCTTTGTTTTAAATTTAAAAAATAGACATGTTTCTAATTCTTATATTTTTGATAATTTAGAAATTTGATATTAAGCTATTTAATAAATGATCATATGATTTTAAATTACTCAAGATTTAAGTTTAGTTTGTTTAAAATAAATTTTAGCTTACATTTAAATTCAACAAAAGGGTTGTTTAATTTGTTTTAAATTTAGCTTGATAAAAATAAGTAGTTTATTAATAAAGAGATAAATTCTTTTATAAATCATTTTGACTTAATAATGAGCTCTATTAATAATGCAAATCTTTACAAATGGATTTTAAATAAAATTGTTATTTCAACTTTAATTATATATGTGTGTGTTTGAATGAAAGTTATTATTTAGAAATTAAAAAAAATAAAGGTTTCAAATTGTTTAAATTAAAATAAACTTTACTAATATTAATATAAGTATAAAATAAAATAATAATAGGTAATCAAATATTTGTTAGTCTATGTTTAAAAAAAATATAAGAAAAATAAAAGTAAACACACATGTTAGAAAATAGAACTAAATACTTAGACTAAATTCATAGTAAAGACTAAAACAACTTTATATATATTTGGACATAAGTAAAAACATTACCCAGGCAAGTAGTAAAAGTAAAGCAAAGTTATGAGACAAAACAAAGTAAAAGTACATAAAATATCTAAACATATGTAGGTTAGAGAAACAAAATAAAAGAAAATAAATATATTACAAATATCAAGTTACAAGACAAAGCAAATATATGAGCTGGTAAAAGAAATAAAACAAACATATGCAAGTAGCTTGTAAATAAAGTATGCAGGCAAGTAATCATGACTGTAAATTAGATATGCAAGCTAAAGAGTAGACAAAATTAACATATAAGATAGTTTGTAGAGCAATCTAATACAAGCAAAGTAAATAAAATTTCATTTTGCAGGTTAGAGCAGAGAAGTGCAAAGCTAAAAAAAAAAAAAAAAGATTATGCAGGTAGCTTACAAATTAAGATGCCGGCAAGAATAGTAAAAGGAAACAAGTATGCAAAACATAATAAAATATCTAAGCATAAAATTTGGTAAATTGAGACACAAAGTACATTAGCATTAATGACACAAATTCTTAGCTGCTAACAACAGTCATTTCGAGTATATTTCAGCCTCCATAAGAAAGATTTTGCCTAATAAAAACAAAATCAATCTGATCAAAGAAAATGCTATACCCAGTTATTACCTCCCTGGAAACTTCTTTATATATGTCATATTATATTTGTTCATTCATAAAAGATATCAATCCTGAAACAAGAAAAATGGCAAACATTTTCATCTATACAAACTAAAGTAATATTACAACTGAGGAAAGCAAGAAGAATCAAAGGAAAATCAAGTAAAACATTCCCAGTTTTAATGTTCAAATTGTTTAAAAAAAAAAAAAAGGGGGAATGTTCTGTCTCCATCCAAAAGCAAGGTGAGTAACATCATTTTCTTTTAATCTAAGAATAAATATGGTTATATGTTTTCTGTGATAAATGTTATGGAATGTATATACGTAAATGAATCTGCCTGTGCATGTTTATGTCCATTTAAACATCCTTTGTTAGATTCCAGTTTTCTTGTTTAGATTTAAATTAATAATTCTCTTCAGTTAATTGTTATTAGGACTTAGTTACAAACAAAAGCTATTTGATTTATTATGTATTTATGTTTAGAAGCTTGATTTGGTTAAATTTCAAGTCTGAGTGTCTTAGGGAGCCAAAAACAACAGTTTTGATAAACAAAGTAAAATCTCAAACTTGTAATTGAGAGATCCAGTATTAAATTTTTTGGAAACAACAACTATAATATGATTTTTGAACTAAACATCATAATTTTTAGTTTGGGTTTTAGGGAGTAGTTCTGGTTTGAATGAAATATGAGAATATGGGATTTCTGGTGATCTAGGCGGCTGGAGGGGTCGGGGTTCTTCTGGTCGATGGAGGAGCGATCGATGATGTTAGGAAAAATAGGTGGCGGTGATGAAGTTTACCAAGGAGGATGCGGTAGCGGGTTTTCTTCTAGAACCCTAAATTTTTGCTGTGTATAAGAAAACGATCGCCACGGCCGTAGTAGGTGATCGAGTGCAGGGATGTTTGGGGTGGTGGTAGTTGGGTTGTAGTCGAAGAAGAGGCCGAAGTTATAGACCTTCATATGGTCGGAGGGTGGAGAATTCGATGATGACAGGTTTTGAGGTGTGGAGGTGTTGGTGTTTCCAGGTTTAGAAACTATTACTGTTTTTTTAGTGTGCAGGGTTTTTAGGCTCGGGGAAGTCTCGGGTTATTTGCACTGTTTACTCGAAGCAGGGAGGTAGTTGACCCGAAGCAACTTTGCTTTGGTTTCAGGAGTGTGTTGGATTGCTACAGGTTATATAAACTACCTGTACCTTTAAATTTAAACCAAATTTAAAGCAAAATTAATTGTAAGTTAGTTGTAATCATGATGTATTTGAATTTAAGTTGTCAACTAAGATTTAACAAAGTCTAAATCTAATTAGAAGTATGAATTCAAATTTATATTTTGAATCTAAAATGCAGTTTTAATATATTTAAATGAGTTTTAGATTTAAAATTTGACCTGAAACAAAAGTGTTGCAGCAGTTAAATTCGATTTTGTTAAAGGTTTTGATTCAAATGGATATTTGAATTTTAAAGTTTAAAATGGATTTGGATTTAAAAATCGAGTTCCCAATTCTAGTTGTTAAAAGAGAGTTTAAATCGAAGTTTTAAATCAAGATAAATTGATGAAATTCAAGTTTACTTGGAATTCAAATCTGAAACTTAAATCAGTTTTAAATATGAATGTTTTAAAAATAAGTTCAAATAAAATAGTTTTGAAAAGTAAATTGTTTCAATAAAAATTAACTTGATTTTTGAGAATTCTTTGATTAAAGAGTTTTGAATGAAAAATAAATAAATTGTTTAACTTGAGGTTTGCAAGTTAAATATTAATGTGTTTTGGAAATTTAATTTCGAATAAAGATTCTAGTAGTTTAATTTAAAAGTCTTTCTTATATAAGTTCATACGTAAATAATAAATGTTATTTACATTTATTTAAAAGATTTTAAATTGAATTTAAATTATAATCATTTTGACTCTTCAATTCAAAAGATATTTGAATTTAAATTTAAAATGTAATGTTAATGAAGTCATTAATAAAGAAATAAATTATCTTAAGAATAATAGGGTAATTAAGGAATGACTTATGTATTTAAGTTAATAATTTAAATTGATTTACTAAAGAACAATTAAGAAGTAAATTAAGAAATGTTATTAGTTAATGTAGATAATTAACTAAGGATTATTAATTAATTCATATATAGGAGTAATTTTGGATAATTAATTAGATTAATTGGATGATCTATTGTAAATTGTTAAATGTAATTACTCGATAAAGGTAATCAAGAGATTAATTACTTATGGTAATTAATTTTGATAAGATGATTAATTTAAGTTAATTAATTTATTTTAATTAATTTAAGGATATCAATTGATAAATTGATAAGTGTAAATGACTTAGGTATTCAATGGAGCATAATTACTTGAGGAAGTAATTAATGAAGTAATTACTGAATGTAATTAGTAAAATGATGTGTTAATGAAGTAATTTGGATAATTACTTTTAAAATTAATCAAAGGATTAATTAAAGTAGATAATTAATTATGGGATAATTAATTTATTACTGGTTGATATTAATCAAGGGTGATTAATAATTGAATTAAATTAAAGATGAATCATTTAATGTGGTTATTTTAATCGAAGTAATTTAATTTAAATCTGAAATAGAGATCATTAATTGATATAATTAATGATGTAAATTAAGAATTATTGAATTAAGGAATAATTAATAATGTGGTGATTAATTAAGGAGAAATGTAATTAATTATATTTAATTAATATAAATGAAGTAATTAAATGTTAATTACTATAAATTATTTAGGATATTAACTTGCGCAATTGATTAAAGACTAATTACTTATTGTAATTAGAAATGATTAATCAAACGTGTTTAATCAAGATGCATATCTAGAGAGTAATCAATTAATTTAATTTATAACTGATTAATGGTTGTATAAGCAGGATTTATAGATGAAGTAATTAATTTAATTTACTTTAAATTAATTGGAGATAGAAGCAGTTAATTTAATTCATTTTAAATTAATTACAATTGGTATGATTATAAATCATTGCTTATGGATGAATGAAATTTATATTTCATATGATGATTGTGAACTCAGATATGAGATGAATAATATTTAGGTGACTTGGATATGTGTTTAAGTATGATAGTATATTATTATCTGATTGGGTTGATAATTTTGATTATCTGTTTATGATGATGATGATATGATTATCTACTGTGATATTATGACTTATCTGTTGATGATTTTGAATTAAACTGTTAAGACTAAATAGACAACTTGGCCTTAAAAGACACGTTTTGGATTTCGATGAGACCGGGATCGGTTTTCCTTACTTGGAACATCCGAAAATCACATCGATTCCAAATTAACGATAGGTCGTGAATCTGAAGTGAAGATGAAGATTCAGAGTGCAAGGGTTATCGTCGTTAACTCTGAGGGTGATTCCAAAATGAGTGTAACGAGATAATGCCTTCGGTTTCGTTCGAACCCGGAACGAACTTGTATGGATTGAATGCTTTCAACACCACGATGAGCATTCTAAGAAAAGTTCTCTATAAAGGTAATCGCAGCCTCAAGCCTCATCAACCGGGAATGGCTAAAACAGGGGAGGTGCAGCAAGGTTAGGTGGGTCATGCCCAAGCAGGACAAGATTTTCCCCTCTCAAGATGTCCCTTTTTATTCGGCTTTGTGGGCGGTTGGATTTACACCAACTGCGGGGCTATCTTGTTCGGGACTGTTCAGTAAGGAATGGTTCCGGCCTTGTGTTACAGGGGGTCGGGTATGATCCTCGGTACGTTGATCTAGGCCACGTACTGTGACGGGCGGTACCCCAGTAGCCCTGCCATTGTATGGAATCCACAATCCAATAAGTGCCAACGGTTTTGATTGTATTACCCACTTTTGTGGCTAGTAGCTGGAATTTAATGAATGTAACAATTTCGGCTATTTTCTATTTACTTGAAAACCCTATACCTATTATAATATCATAGAATTTCCTATCAAATGTTTTGGTTCGCGTAAGGTAAAAACTTACCCATGTTTATGTGTGGGGAGTCTTACGTGATACCTTTTGTTTTCAAAAGATTTTCAAAGTTAAGCAACTTTAACCTGTTACTCATACCAGACCCATGTCTGACCCGGAGTTTATTTTTGTTTTTCATAAACTCTCGGGTACCCAAATTTTTACGGGTAGCCAAGGGATTCAGGTTAGCTTTGACGAATTCTGGAAGAGCAATGGAGCAGGAGGCTTCAGCGTTGTAGATATATATATAGTTCCGTTGTGTTGGTATCATTGAGTTATTTGTTTGAGTTGTGTTGTATTAACTAGACAGGTGTTTATAGCTGTCTAGTATATGATGTAGTATCTGTATAACTCTGGTTGATATTATGTAAATACTTATGTGAATATTATAATTTATTCGTTCCGCTGTGAGATTCTGATGTTGTTGTTCTTTCTTCTTTATCTTTTCTACTTTCTCATCCCATTCTTTCTTCAAGAACGATATGTCTTCCTGGGCGTAGGAAGTCGGGTCGTTACAGTGGTATCAGAGTGCTAGGTTGAGTTAATACCTAGGCTCTTGAGTGTTTTCTTTCTTGAGAGAGTGTATTTGTAATTTTGGTATATATATATTTATATATTTGTTTCTACCTATTTGTTGGGTTACCTGTTCAGGTTTTCCAATGTGTTATAAAGGTAGATAGGTAGTGGTGTGTGTAACACAACTATCAATGGTTGGAAGTGTAATTGACGAGACTGTAGGCCTAATACTGTCTCGAGTAAGTTTTGGACGGTGTAAGGATTTCATTGATCTCTGAAGGAAACCTGTTGAGGTTCGGAGTTCATCTTTGAAGTGTAAGAGTTGGTTGAGCTAGAGTTTGGATCTGTCGGGTGGACAGAAGTAAGTCAAGATATTTTGATACATCAAGGTGTAGTAGTTGTGTGATGAGACACAGTGACTATGGATGTCTCCGACGATGTTTCTTTGGAACAAGTAAGGAAGAGTGACTGCTTCGGTGTTGTGGCTGTGCTCAGCTGGGTGTTTTGTTTGTTTTGAGGTCCGAGTTTCTCGAAGAGCTTTGGATAGAAAATCTTAGCATCTGTGGCAGCAATGCAGCTTGGGATGTTTTCAGTGTTGGCAAGAGATCTTCTGGCTTAGCAGTTTTTCTGGAATGGGATTCAGAAGTAATTATGTAGACCCGTTTCTTCGATGGATTGGCCACATAAGTGTAAGCTGTTCTGTTTTGTAAAAAGAGAGCAGTATCTTTGGAATTTGGCTGTATCGATCGCAAAAGTGACTTGCGATGGTTTGGGTGTTCTTTTGGGGTTTCAGAGATTTTTCTAGATGTCTTCTGGAAGTTAGAATTTTGTTAACATCTGGAAATTGAGTTTGGTGAAGCAGCTCAGAATTTTGGAGGAACTTCTGAGTTTTATTTTTGGAATGTGTTGACCAGTCCGTGCTTGAATTCATAATCAGTATTTTCATCTGTTCAGTCAGAGTTGCGCAGGGGAAGCATGGTGGCAGCTGTTTTAGTTTGGAAGCAATTGGATGTTGCAGTATTTGGATTAGAGAGATCTGTCTTTTGATTTTGGAATAGAGTTTGTGTTCTGAGTTTTGGTCAATCTTGGAAAGATCATTTTGTTGGATTGTTTTTGGATCAATTTGTTTTTGGGGGTATCAGCGAGAGTTGAGCTGATCAGGAAGGATGAAGGAAGCCCAGGATCATCCGAAGAGTTTTGTGGATAAGAGACGAAGAAATTTGGAGTCCGTAATCGGAGATTTGATTTTGGATAAGTGTTTGGTTTCACAATTGGATTGTCAGTTTGGATAACTGGAATTCGGAGTGTTTCACGTATCTCTGAGGGAGTACATGTAACATCTATCTTTGATTTTAGAGTCAGCAGATCAGGGAATTTCGGTTGTTGGGTCAGATTTGAGTTTGGTCTAATATTTTGATTTGTTTTGTAAATCTAGGTGAGTGGGAACTCTGTAGTTTAGTAATAGTATTGGTTGTTTGGATTCTGTAGAGCGAGTATCCTGGTATTTATACTTGGGGAAACCCGAGAAAATTCTATTTAGAATTTGTCTAGATAGTTAGATTTGTTTGCTTGGATGAATTGATTGCTATGAATGTTAGTTTATGGTTGATATATGCTTGTGTTAAAATTTAAATTTTTAATTGGATTATTAAATTACCTTTGTTTTAAATTTCGGGGACGAAATTCTTTTAAGGGGGAAGAATGTGATATCCCGGAAATTTGGGACAATATCAATTTAATAATCTACCTTAAAAATAAATGATTTGATAATATTTGTTAATAATATATGAATTGATTTAATAATCTTCCTTTAAATAAATATTTAACTGATAATTTATCTTTTAGAAGCTAATCAAATTGTCTTCTATTTATAATGTATATATATGTATATATTGTAAATGGATAATCTTTGTTTTAAATTTAATAAATAGACATGTTTCTAATTCTAATATTTTTGATAATTTAGAAATTTGATATTAAGCTATTTAATAAATGATCATATGATTATAAATTACTCAAGATTTAAGTTTAGTTTGTTTAAAATAAATTTTAGCTTACATTTAAATTCAGCAAAAGGGTTGTTTAATTTTTTTTTAATTTAGCTTGATAAAAATAAGTAGTTTATTAATAAAGAGATAAATTCTTTTATAAATCATTTTGACTTAATAATGAGCTCTATTAATAATGCAAATCTTTACAAATGGATTTTAAATAAAATTGTTATTTCAACTTTAATTATATATATGTGTGTTTGAATGAAAGTTATGATTTAGAAATAAAAAAAAATAAAGGTTTCAAATTGTTTAAATTAAAATAAACTTTATTAATATTAATATAAGTATAAAATAAAATAATAATAGGTAATCAAATATTTGTTAGTTTATGTTTAAAAAAAATATAAGAAAAATAAAAGTAAACACACATGTTAGAAAATAGAACTAAATACTTAGACTAAATACATAGTAAAGGCTAAAACAACTTTATATATATTTTGACATAAGTAAAAACATTACCCAGGCAAGTAGTAAAAGTAATGCAAAGTTATGAGACAAAACAAAGTAAAAGTACATAAAATATCTAAACATATGTAGGTTAGAGAAACAAAATAAAAGAAAATAAATATATTACAAATATCAAGTTACAAGACAAAGCAAATATATGAGCTGGTAAAAGAAATAAAACAAACATATGCAAGTAGCTTATAAATAAAGTATGCAGGAAAGTAATCATGACTATAAATTAGATATGCAAGCTAAAGAGTAGACAAAATTAACATATAAGATAGTTTGTAGAGCAAGCTAATACAAGCAAAGTAAATAAAATTTCATTTTGCAGGTTAGAGCAGAGAAGTGCAAAGCTAAAAAAAAAAAAAATTATGTAGGTAGCTTACAAATTAAGATGCAGGCAAGAATAGTAAAAAGAAACAAGTATGCAAAACATAATAAAATATCTAAGCATAAAATTTGGTAAACTGAGACACAAAGTACATTAGCATTAATGACACAAATTCTTAGCTGCTAACAACAGTCATTTCGAGTATATTTCAGCCTCCATAAGAAAGATTTTGCCTAATAAAAACAAAATCAATCTGATCAAAGAAAATGCTATACCCAGTTATTACCTCCCTGGAAACTTCTTTATATATGTCATATTATATTTGTTCGTTCATAAAAGATATCAATCCTGAAACAAGAAAAATGGCAAACATTTTCATCTATACAAACTAAAGTAATATTACAACTGAGGAAAGCAAGAAGAATCAAAGGAAAATCAAGTAAAACATTCCCAGTTTTAATGTTCAAATTGTTTCAGAAAAAAAAAAGAAAAAAAAAGGGGAATGTTCTGTCTCCATCCAAAAGCAAGGTGAGTAACATCATTTTCTTTTAATCTAAGAATAAATATGGTTATATGTTTTCTGTGATAAATGTTGTGGAATGTATATATGTAAATGAAACTTCCTGTGCATGTTTATGTCCATTTAAACATCCTCTGTTAGATTCCAGTTTTCTTGTTTAGATTTAAATTAATAATTCTCTTCAGTTAATTGTTATTAGGACTTAGTTACGAACAAAAGCTGTTTGATTTATTATGTATTTATGTTTAGAAGCTTGATTTAGTTAAATTTCAAGTCTGAGTGTCTCAGGGAGCTAAAAACAACAATTTTGATAAACTAAGTAAAATCTCAAACTTGTAATTGAGAGATCCAGTATTAAAAAATTTGGAAACAACAACTATAATATGATTTTTGAACTAAATATCATAATTTTTAGTTTGGGTTTTAGGGAGTAGTTCTGGTTTGAATGAAATATGAGAATATGGGTTTTTCTGGTGATCTAGGCGGCTGGAGGGGTCGGGGTTCTTCTGGTCGATGGAGGAGCGATCGATGATGTTAGGAAAAATAGGCGGCGGTGATGAAGTTCACCAAGGAGGATGCGGTAGCGGGTTTTCTTCTAGAACCCTAAATTTTTGCTGTGTATAAGAAAACGATCGCCACGGGCGTAGTAGGTGATCGAGTGCAGGGATGTTTGGGCGGTGGTAGTTGGGTTGTGGTCGAAGAAGAGGCCGAAGTTATAGACCTTCATATGGTCGGAGGGTGGAGAATTCGATGATGACAGGCTTTGAGGTGGGGAGGTGTTGGTGTTTCCAGGTTTAGAAACTGTTACAGTTTTTTTAGTGTGCAGGGTTTTTAGGCTCGGGGAAGTCTCGGGTTATTTGCACTGTTTACTCGAAGCAGGGAGGTAGTTGACCCGAAGCAACTTTGCTTTGGTCTCAAGTGTGTGTTGGATTGCTACAGGTTATATAAACTACCTGTACCTTTAAATTTAAACCAAATTTAAAGCAAAATTAATTGTAAGTTAGTTGTAATCATGATGTATTTGAATTTAAGTTGTCAACTAAGATTTAACAAAGTCTAAATCTAATTAGAAGTATGAATTCAAATTTATATTTTGAATCTAAAATGCAGTTTTAAAATATTTAAATGAGTTTCAGATTTAAAACTTGATAATTTCCAAAAATTAAAATTTAACCTGAAACAAAAGTGTTGCAGCAGTTAAATTCGATTTTGTTAAAGGCTTTGATTCAAATGGATATTTGAATTTTAAAGTTTAAAATGGATTTGGATTTAAAAATCGAGTTCCCAATTTTAGTTGTTAAAAGAGAGTTTAAATCGAAGTTTTAAATCAAGATAAATTGATGGAATTCAAGTTTACTTGGAATTCAAATCTGAAACTTAAATCAGTTTTAAATATGAATGTTTTAAAAATAAGTTCAAATAAAATAGTTTTGAAAAGTAAATTGTTTCAATAAAAATTAACTTGATTTTTGAGAATTCTTTGATTAAAGAGTTTTGAATGAAAAATAAATAAATTGTTTAACTTGAGGTTTGCAAGTTAAATATTAATGTATTTTGGAAATTTAAATTCGAATAAAGATTCAAGTAGTTTAATTTAAAAGTCTTTCTTACATAAGTTCATATGTAAATAATAAATGTTATTTACATTTATTTAAAAGATATTAAATTGAATTTAAATTATAATCATTTTGACTCTTCAATTCAAATGATATTTGAATTTAAATTTAAAATGTAATGTTAATGAAGTCATTAATAAAGAAATAAATTATCTTAAGAATAATAGGGTAATTAGGGAATGACTTATGTATTTAAGTTAATAATTTAAATTGATTTATAACTAAAGATCAATTAAGAAGTAAATTAAGAAATGTTATTAGTTAATGTAGATAATTAACTAAGGATTATTAATTAATTCATATATAGGAGTAATTTTGGATAATTAATTAGATTAATTGGATAATCTATTGTAAATTGTTAAATGCAATTACTCGATAAAGGTAATCAAGAGATTAATTACTTATGGTAATTAATTTTGATAAGATGATTAATTTAAGTTAATTAATTTATTTTAATTAATTTAAGGATATCAATTGATAATTTGATAAGTGTAAATGACTTAGTGTATTCAATGGAGCATAATTACTTGAGGAAGTAATTAATGAAGTAATTACTGAATGTAATTAGTAAAATGATGTGTTAATGAAGTAATTTGGATAATTACTTTTAAAATTAATCAAAGGATTAATTAAAGTAGATAATTAATTATGGGATAATTAATTTATTACTGGTTGATATTAATCAAGGGTGATTAATAATTGATTTAATTAAAGATGAATCATTTAATGTGGTTATTTTAATCGAAGTAATTTAATTTAAATCTGAAATAGAGATCATTAATTGATATAATTAATGATGTAAATTAAGAATTATTGAATTAAGGAATAATTAATAATGTGGTGATTAATTAAGGAGAAATGTAATTAATTATATTTAATTAATATAAATGAAGTAATTAAATGTTAATTACTATAAATGATTTAGGATAATTAACTTGCGCAATTGATTAAAGACTATACTTATTGTAATTAGAAATGATTAATCAAAGGTGTTTAATCAAGATGCATATCTAGAGAGTAATCAATTAATTTAATTTATAATTGATTAATGGTTGTATAAGCAGGATTTATAGATGAAGTAATTAATTTAATTTACTTTAAATTAGTTGGAGATAGAAGTAGTTAATTTAATTCATTTTAAATTAATTACAATTGGTATGATTATAAATCATTGCTTATGGATGAATGAAATTTATATTTCATATGATGATTGTGAACTCAGATATGAGATGAATAATATTTAGGTGACTTGGATATGTGTTTAAGTATGATAGTATATTATTATCTGATTGGGTTGATAATTTTGATTATCTGTTTATGATGATGATATGATTATCTACTGTGATATTATGACTTATCTGTTGATGATTTTGAATTAAACTGTTAAGACTAAATAGACAACTTGGCCTTAAAAGACACGTTTTGGATTTCGATGAGACCGAGATCGGTTTTCCTTACTTGGAACATCCGAAAACCACATCGATTCCAAATTAACGATAGGTCGTGAATTTGAAGTGAAGATGAAGATTCAGAGTGCAAGGGTTATCGTCGTTAACTCTGAGGGTGATTCCAAAATGATGTAACGAGATAATGCCTTCGGTTTCGTTCGAACTCGGAACGAACTTGTATGGATTGAATGCTTTCAACACATCGTCAGGTGGGCGATGAGCATTCTAAGAAAAGTTCTCTATAAAGGTAATCGCAGCCTCAAGCCTCATCAACTGGGAAAGGCTAAAACAGGGGAGGTGCAGCAAGGTTAGGCGGGTCATGCCCAAGCAGGACAAGATTTTCCCCTGTCTAGATGTCCCTTTTTATTCGGCGGTGTGGGCGGTTGGATGTACACCAACTACGAGGTTATCTTGTTCGGGACTGTTCAATAAGAAATGGTTCCGGCCTTGTGTTGCAGGTGGTCGGGAGTGATCTTCGGTACGTTGATCTAGGACACGTACTGTGACGGGCGGTACCCCAGTAGCCCTGCCATTGTATGGAATCCACAATCCAATAAGTGCCAACGGTTTTGATTGTATTACCCACTTTTGTGGCTAGTAGCTGGAATTTAATGAATGTAACAATTTCGGCTATTTTCTATTTACTTGAAAACCCTAGACCTATTATAATATCATAGAATTTCCTATCAAATGTTTTGGTTAGCGTAAGGTAAAAACTTACCCATGTTTATGTGTGGGGAGTCTTACGTGATACCTTTTGTTTTCAAAAGATTTTCAAAGTTAAGCAACTTTAACCTGTTACTCATACCAGACCCATGTCTGACCCGGAGTTTATTTTTGTTTTTCATAAACTCTCGGGTACCCAAATTTTTACGGGTAGCCAAGGGATTCAGATTAGCTTTGACGAATTCTGGAGGAGCAATGGAGCAGGAGGCTTCAGCGTTGTAGATATATATATAGTTCCGCTGTGTTGGTATCTTTGAGTTATTTGTTTGAGTTGTGTTGTATTAACTAGACAGGTGTTTATAACTGTCTAGTATATGATGTAGTATCTATATAACTCTGGTTGATATTATGTAAATACTTATGTGAATATTATAATTTATTCGTTCCGCTGTGAGATTCTGATGTTGTTGTTCTTTCTTCTTTATCTTTTCTACTTTCTCATCCCTTTCTTTCTTCAAGAACGATACGTCTTCCTGGGCGTAGGAAGTCGGGTCGTTACAATACACACACACACACACACACACACATGTATAATATATATAATGATATAGGTTATGTTGTATTGAATTATTTAAGACAATATGAATATACATGTGTGTGTATAAAAGAATTTTCGAAATTTATAAATTTTAGTTAAATTTTTTAATTAAATAAATAAATTAAAGGTTAATTAATAAATTTAAATACATACATATACATATATACATAGGGTTTTTTAGACACAGAGAATAAGTTGCAAAAAAATTAGTCTCAGGGATGACAAGTTTGTTTTTTAGTCTAAAGGACACGTTGTAGTGTAAATCACAGAATGACAGTTGCAGCTATCAATTTTTGTTTATACTATGAAGTTTCCTTCAGACCAAAAAACATACTTGCTGTCCCTGAGACTAAATTTTTTTTGTAACTTTTTCCCAGTGCCTATTTTCTTGTAATATATATGTATATTACAATAAAGCACATATTATATATATTCAATATAATATGTTATAACTAAATAATATAATAATTAATTAAACAAGATTTAATTGATGTGATGTTTATATGTAAAATATTATATAAGTTAAACAAAGTACAAAAGTTATATAATAGTAAAGCTCATATAATACAAGTGGACAAACTGAAGGTGAAACATTAAGGAAACCCATAATAGACTTAATGAATAGACACAAACGTAAAAGTACGTATGCCATGATTTATGATGTGTTCGACACTTGAATCATTAGGGCATTTCATACGAAATACATTATTCCATAAGTCAATATCACTTACTTAAATATATTAAAGATTACGAATCTTTAATATAAGTTTATTCTCTACCATTTATATATTAATGAATTATTAGCATTCTCTCTAATTATTAAGCAAACTCAAGTTAGAATTGTCATATGTAGTATTATTAATATATTGACTAGACAAGGTAAGATAACTATATGTATTTGTTGAGCAAACTCAAGGTACGTATAGGCCATTGTGAAATTGTAGGTACGAGTGCTTTCAATTTTTTGAGCAAACTCAAGATCGAAATGAGATTATAACAAGGAACCAGAGTTAGAAATTGTATATGATATAACTGATAAAGAGTTATCCATTGTTTGCGGGGCTATGACTTGTTGAGCAAATTTAATTTTAAAATCCTAAGATAGACGAGTCCTAACACCTACAAGTGAAGTCAAAAGACTTCTATGTTTCACCTATGGTTTGGAGAAACATAAAAGACTACTGGGAGCCTCATTAGAAAAATGAAATAGTAAAATTTAACCTTTCTAATATTGTAAGAACATGTGCAGTATAAAGGTACAATAATCTATAATGATAAATTTGTGCAATTAATATAATTAATAAAATGTTTATCAATTAAAATATACAAACGAACTGAATTAATATTGACAAATAGAAATATAAAATATACTACCAATAAAATTTTTGCTTGTTGACCCATGCAAGCGCCTAATTATGCAACTACTAAATACGTTTGTAACTTGTTCACTTATGAATTTACTTGTTGGAGATCGTGTATTGTCTTCAATGAGTTTCAACTCTAAAAGCAATATAATAATATGGATATTTGATTCATATACGATCATATATAAATGTTATATGGTAAACGGTTATAATTGGTAATTTATGAAATCGCAATGAAATTAGTTCGTTGAAATAAGCAGTAGTGAGATAATGTATTCAGTATGATTAATTACAATAATGATCTTGTTGTGTTAAATGCAATACTAAATCAAAGCTACATGATAGATTTAAGAATTTGATCACTAAAATATCAGTTTGATTAGTTTATGTAAAGTGCAATTAATTTAATGTCCTAAAAATTTAAGGACGATCAAATGCACTTTTGTAAAGAGTTTGTTATGATATTGAAGTAAGGGTTTCCATTAAATGGTTCAACCATTTAGAAAGAAAATCGAACACATAAGTGTGGATGTAGCTAAGGCACGGTTGGGATGAAGAGAGTGAATGGTCAATTCTGCTTCATAAAGAAACATCGAAAACGAGAATTCTAAAATAAAAGTTGATACTTAACATTGGAATGAGAAATATGGTTTCTATTCTAAAATGTATTTTCATATAGAAAATTATTTTCTATAAAATTTATTTCTTTCAATTTATGATACTTGTTCTCAAAATTATCAACTGTCAAACAATTACAGAGATTGAAATATATAGACTATATTAAGTGGTTGAATGGATTTTCATATTTCATACACTATTATAGTAATGACAGAAATAGTGGAAGCATGCCATATAACACTTATTATTCGCATCAAGTTACAAAATTGTTTATAAAATATACCAAACATTGTTTATGAAATAATAATTTTATGACTAAAAAATAAACACAGTTTTATTTCAATATGAATATTATGAATATTTTATAAAATAAAACTATAGTATCAGTATTTGTGATGAACTCGAAAATACAAAAGTATCTAAATTTATTTGCAATTATTTTGGAATTATGGACTTAGTTGCATGTTGAGAATAACTTGATTATGCGGTTATGAATGTATGATGGTAAATTATTGCTCAAGCTATTAAGAGCAAAGCACTCATTCAGTGGGAGCGTGATAAGAGTTAATGAACTCTCGGATTGATAAATATAGATGTATGCAATCACAGTCTATTATTACCAAAATGATACCATATGCTTTGTTATATTCACTGAAGAGTTATCACTGACATGGACATGCGTATTTGATACACATGCAGTATGTCTATGATAAGCTTATAGAGTATAAAACAGAACTAAATAAAATAACGTGCAATAGAAAATAAAATTGATTCGATTATATCGAATATATGAGTAAATTGGAAAGAGTTTTGGACATACCTAAAAATGAATAAATATTCAACCTCAAAAGTCACTCCTTTTTATGATACATAATGATGTAATTATAAGGAGTAATTGAATTCTATTGAACAATGTATGAACAATGATGAGTGAAGTTGAGTTAACTTCTTTCTATAAGATCGTATACTTAAGAGTAGTACACGAGATTAAAATTGATCTCATTTAAAGAATTGTTTACAAAATCATACAAAATAAGGGTTTATAAGAAACCCCAACATATCCTAAGGCAAGGAGTTGGCAAGTTGTGTGAGTCAAAAGACTAGATGTAATAATTGTACATGAAGGAACTTGTATGAATTGGCCCAAAAGAATTTTGGGAGCAATTGTCATCAGATGACCTATTTATGTTTTTAACATAAGTTTTGTAAACTAAAACCAAATCAGTTTTATATATAAGGCAATTCATAAGGTATTTAAAAATAACTTTTTCATTGCACTAAGAAACAATTGTTGTTTCAAGAAATGCCAGCTTCATTGTAACGCCCACTCCTAGACCCACTCTAGCAAAGAGCATTACGGGGTAATACCGTCTGCTAAAGCGGAGAATGGAGTATAATGGAAGCAACCATGTGTAATCAAGCTATAACTATCTACTGAATACGTCGAAATGTGATATCTATTTTTTTCTCAAGTGGTTCGACATATCCAATAAATATTTATAATGAAATTACAATGGCTAAGGATCTATCAGAACAAACATAATAACTAAATGATAAAATCATCACAGAACAGAATAACATAACAGACACAGAGTCTCAGAACAATACATAGTCAATACAGATCCAAATATATCATAAGTGGGTACAAGCCTCTGCTCACACATGTGAGTCAAAAATATGTACATATAAGTCTGAATAACAAAGTAGCATAAAGCGGACAATAAGAAAGCTATCTAACAGCATAGCAGATAAGTCCTGAGCGGAAGCACAGAGCAAGCTAAGTCCAGAGACCTAACCTGAAACAACTCGGTCTGACCCGAGCATAAAACACTCGGGTCAGGCTAGCTAAATAATCAGTTAGATAAACTGAGATATAATAATGTGGCAACGTAGAGGATAAGGTACTTCTCCATAGAGAAGAGTGATGTAAACCCCATAATATAATAGACGATCACATAATCATCAACCAATAATAAACTCTCCAAAGAGATAATCAACACTCAAGTGTTGAGTAAACAATAATGCCTCATATCATATAAATAGTTGCCCATAAGTAACACATAATATGGAATCTAACCATAAATCAATGCCAAAGCAAAGATATATCACCAAAGGCAAAGGGAACACACCCAAAAGAGAATACAACATAGTAAAACACACATCACACGAGCGGTGACGAAGGACCGTCTCCAAAAGTGACATAGAAATCATCAGAAAAATGCACGTGCACGACCATAGTCGTTATCCCCAAGTACTGTAGTTTTGTGGTACCATACGCCCAGGGGCAAAACGCGCGATTGGTGACACCTCAGGGGATAAATGCACAAAGGCACGCACCAATAATACTGGTCACATGAGCAGAATGTCCAGAGACCGCCAAAAGGCAAATGACCCAGAGGTCTAGTACTGGCCGCCAACAGGCAAATGTGTCGGAAACATCTAGAAAGTAACCCGAAAAGGGTTAATGCAATGTCCCATACCACTGGTTCGCCCTAATCAGTTTACTTACCTTCCGCCAACTCCACACTCAAAACAGTAAACAAAAGTTTATCTCATATCATCGACAAACTGCGCCAAAAGGCAAAACGATCAATCGAAATGGTCGGGGATTAACTGGAAAGGAAATACGCTCAGTTCCATAGGTCGGGGTTTTTTCCCAACCGTTTCTCCACTTCGCATGAAGTGCACAAAAGCAAGTGTGGGATTTTATTCTAGAAAATAGTTGCGGAAAACGGATTTTTATTTGGATTGAAATCGCTTTTAAAACGTCCTTTTAAAAATTCTCCTATTATGGAGTAATTAATTTAATAATTAAAGTAACACTAAATAATAGTTTCGAAAGACATTTCGAGTGAAAAATCCTTTTAAGACATTTTTATGTAGTCCGTGCGCGAAATCCAGAAACAAATCTTAAGAAATCGATAAATCCAGAAAAAACCTCAAAAGAAAAAATATTCTAAGTGTTGGAAAAAAATAGGCCAAATATTGCTGCGAACCCATGTTCGGAAAAAATATTCGGACTAGCAAACTGAATCCAAATGTCATGAAAATTTGCAGGAATGTAGTCCGACATTCCTACTTCAAGTTGAAAAAAGATTTGCTCGATTCCGACCTGAAACGAAGGTGCAGCGACGTTCCAAAGTCGAACTCAGAAACATGAAATGCACTGTTTTGCACAGCGAACTGGGTTCAAGTTTGACAAGAAATTCGAAGGGTGTAATGAACTCAGATGATGACCAAACTTTCCAAATATAGAGTTCATACCTACTTCTTTCCAAAGAGACCAAAAATGTCGAATGCCGATAAAGAACGTAGCCATGGCGGAGTCACGAAGTTGCAACCCTGAACAGAAATAGGATAGTAAAACACAGCTGAAGGAATATTTGCTCAGGCCCAAACGGCTTTAAACCTGGAGCAGCAGCCCCAGCCCATTCGGGATAGGTAATTAAATTATGTTCCATTAAAAAGAATGCAAATGGAATTATCAAAATCGTCAAAATATCATCAAAAATCCGGAGATTACACATTATACTAATTTCACCTCTGCTGTAAAGAATTCATACTTTAATATAACAAACTTCAAATCAAAAAAAATACTTATTGAAGGAAAGTTGTTTTACTAAGTGTAAGCTTCTCAACAATATGAAGTTCATCAGAATCGGGCTTAGTATGAATGAGATATGACGATTACAATTCTCAGATTTGTAAATCCACTGTCGCTGTCGTTTATTCTCAAGACAGCGACAAATAAATGAGGTTTCGACTCTCTTAACCTCAGAATTTTGCAAAACACAAAACATGAAAGTTGTAAATTAGTTTCTAAGCTTTTCAGAAAGTCCAAAATCATTCAATACTGACTACTGACTAGCGGTTCAAAAGTTATGACCAAAATAGTTTCAGTTTTATCCATAGAGCTAATATGTGTCTCGCTCTCGGGAAGATAGTAGAAAATCAATTTTTGACATAGTTAACCTCAAAATTACAGAAAACTTACTAAACAAAAATTGTAGCATATGTTTTAAGCTTTCTGGAACATCCAAAATTATCTAATTCGGATCAAAAATGAGAGAGACACAGGCATAAAAATATCAGATTGAAACTCAGGATAACTTGTTAAAGACAGAATTGGTCTTTTGTCATTGAACGCATTTCAGGTCATCTAAATGACAAAATATCAAAATATAACCTGAAGAGAAAGTGTTTCTTACTGAATCTAGTTTGTAGGACAGAGAAATTGACCAAAAATGGATGAGAAACGTGTAACTTATGGCCAATACAATTCGCAGGCCCGAGATTGTTGTTGCTGTCAATTTACTCTCGGGATAGCAACAAACAAGCACGATTTTGATATAATAAATAGCAAAATTTTGGAAAAATCTGTACACGAAACTTATATCTCTATGTCTAAGCTTTCCAGAACATTCAAAATTATTGAATTCGGCTGAGAAATGAAGAAGTTATGCCTGATTTCGTTTCAACTATAATTCCAAAACGAAAATTACAGAAATGATCTTTAAATATTTTTTTGGCAAACCTCTCATTAGCATCAAGTAAAAAGGGATTTAGCTAGCAATTTTACCTCAACCAATGTAAGAAAAATATGCACAAACACTTGGTGTGCACTCCAAAAGCTAGAGAGAGGAGATCAAGAGGCTTCATAACAAAAATAAACCAAAAACCATGTATTAAAAATTAATTTCAGAAATTAGAATGAAGATTAGAGAGTGATTAGAGAATGATTGCTTTACCTTTTAGCTTGTATTAAACTAGATTAGCTATGTGGAGAGGAAAATGGATCTTCTACCAAATGGAGGCCATTAATTAGGTTTTTAGGAGGTATTTGGGGTTTGAGGAAATTATGAAGAGGAGGGTTAGGGTTTAGGGTGGGTTTAAGATAATATACAGATGTGGGTAATGGGTTTGGTTTCACTAATTGACCTAATAAGAGAAGTGGCATCCTAATGTTCATTAAAACTATTTAATGCCTCATTAGCCAACTAAAA
Organism: Allium cepa; assembly: GCA_030765085.1. Lineage (NCBI taxonomy): Eukaryota > Viridiplantae > Streptophyta > Magnoliopsida > Asparagales > Amaryllidaceae > Allium > Allium cepa. The sequence goes on from CM060928.1 coordinate 537,751,022, forward strand.
CCCACCATTATAAAACCACCCTTTTTTTTCAAATAACTTTATTTTAAAGAAGTTAGCCTATCTAAAAAAATCCATTTTTTTAGCTCCATTTAAATTAAAATCATAATTTTAATTTATTATTCGGTAATTGCAATCCCGGGTTGTTACAGACTCCCCCTTAAGAAAATTGCGTCCCCGCAATTCCTTTAATGTGGAAGTCGTCTATAACCTCTAATCCACCGAAGAAACAACAGAAGATAAATATTGATGCTCACCTGTACCCGAAGATGAAAGAAAATCAGGATAAGTACGCTCGATAAATTCTCTGGTCTCACAAGTGCAGTCCTTAGGATTGGGTGACCATTGAATTTTCACAAGCGGAACCTCTTTATTTCGAAGGCGTCTGACCTCCGAATCAAGCACACGGAGTGGTTGCTGCTCCCAAGATAGATCGGGTGAGATCTTCAAATCTGGCACAATATGAAGCTCGATAAAAGAATCAGGATCGCGCACACACTTGTGAAGCTGAGAGACATGGAACACATCATGTATTCCAGAGAAATGAGCAAGTAGAGCCACACGATAAGCAACGGGGCCAATGCGTTCCGTGATAGGAAATGGTCCGACATAGCGAGGAGCCAATTTCCTTGTAGAACTGAAACGCATAACCCCTTCATAGGAGATATCCGAATATACACAAGATCACCAATGGAGAACTCAAGAGGCTTCCTACGGTTGTCCGCGTAGGATTTCTGGCGGTCCTGCGCCTCTTTCATTCTCTGACGAATAAGAGTAATCATCTCAAAAGATTCCCGAACTAAATCTGGACCAAGAATGAGTTTCTCGTCAGATTCTAACCAACACGAAGGAGAGCGACATGGCCTTCCGTAAAGAGCTTCGAAAGGAGCCATGCCAATACTGGACTAATATTTTTTGTTGTAGGAGAACTCCACAAGTGGTAAGTAGTCCTCCCAACTACCCTCGAAATCAAGAATACAACAGCGAAGAAGATCCTCCAATACACGATTCACCCTCTCAGTCTGACTGTCCATCTGAGGGTGATAAGCAGTAGAAAAGTTCAGCTTTGTACCCAAAGCTGACTGTAGACACTTCCAGAAGTGGCTAGCGAACAAAGCGTCTCGATCACAAACGATAGAGCTGGGAATGTGTCACGACCCGACTTTCTACTCCCAGAAAATCGCATCATGAATTAAGAAAGAAAGGGATAGAAGAAGAAAAGAAAGAAGAGAAAGAAGAAACAACACAAGAATCTCAACAACGGAACGAATAAATTATATTAATAACATAAGTATTACATAATATACGATACCAATCAGAGATACACAGCATACACATCACATATACTAGACAGTTATAAACACCTGTCTAGTATTTACAACTCAAAACAACAACACAGAGAACACACAGCGGAATACTAATATCTAACGCAGAAGCCTCCTGCTCCATTTGCTCCTCCACAATTCGTCAAAGCAAACCTGAATCCTAACCTGAATTCCCTTGACTACTCATAAAAATTTGAGTACCCAAGAGTTTATGAAAAACAAAAATAAACTCCGAGTCAGACATAGGTCTGGTGTGAGTAACAGGTTAAAGTTGCTTAACTTTCAAAAATCTTTTGAAAAGAAAGGTATCACGTAACACTTCCCACACATAAACATGGAAACGTTTTTACCTTACGCTAACCAAAACATTTGATAGGAAATCCGATGATATTATAATAGTGTCTAGGGTTTTCAAGTAAATAAGAAATAGCCGAAATTGTTACATGATTAAATTCCAGCTACTAGCCACAAAAGTGGGTAATACAATCAAAACCGTTGGCACTTATTGGATTTTGGATTCCATACAATGGCAGGGCTACCGGGGTACCGCCCGTCACAGTACGTGGCCTAGATCATCGTACCGAGTAGTACTCCTACTCCCCTACAACACAAAGCCGGACCCATTCCTTACTGAATAGTTCCGAACAAGACAACCCCGACGGTTGGAGCTCAAAAACCGTCCACACAGCCGAAATATAAAGGGACCTCTAGACAGGGATCAATCTTGCTCTCCAGTGGGTGCGACCCACGAAGCCTTGCTGCACCTCCCCTGTTTTAGCCATTCCCGTTTGATGAGGCTTGAGGTTACGATTACCTTTAGAGAACACATTTATCTTAGAATGCTCATCGTCCACCTGACGATGTTCTGAAAGCATTCAATCCATACAAGTTCGTTCCGGGTTCGAACGAAACCGAAGGCATTATCTCGTTATACTCATTTTGGAATCACCCTCAGAGTTGACGACAATAACCCTTGCACACTGATCCTTCATCTCGAATCTATAAGTACTGTTCCGTCAACTCATTACGGAATCACCCACAGAGTTATAATGACGTATAACCCTTACACCTCGAGTCTTCACTCGCTCCTCTTGGATTCATGACCTAACGTTATTTGGAATCGATGTGGTTTTCGGATATCCAAATATGGAAACCCGATCCCGGTCTCATCGAAATCCAAAGCGTGTCTTTTAAGTCCAAGTTGTTTTAAAGTTTTTAAAACAATTCAATACAGTATCTATATACACACATATAGATAACTTATAAATCATAACTGATAATCAACATTATCACATAACAGGTAATCTACATTATCAATATCAAATAGATATTCCATATATCACCATCACAATAGATAACCTACGTTATCACAATACAGTCAAACATCCATACCACACAATATCATTTATCTCGTTACTGAGATCTCAAAGCATCCAAGTCAAACAATGACATCCATTCATACATAAGCAAAGATTTACTTATCACAATATAATTAATTTAAAATGAATTAAATTAACTATCTCTATCTCTAATTAATTTAAAATGAATTAAATTAATCACTTCATCTTTAATTAATTTAAAATAAATTAGATTAATTACTTCACCAAATTATAACTTGCTTACCCAACTATTTAATTGATTACAATCAATTAATCATTCAAAATAAATCACCCTATTTAATCACTCTTGATTAATTACTCTTAATTACATTCATGTAATTATACTTAATTAATTTCACAAATCAATTATTCCCAACTAATCAGTAATTAACCTTTAATTACTTCAATTAATTAATTAATCGTAATTAATCAGCTTTAATTACATCATTAATTAAATAATTAATGATCCTTAATTATTCCTTAAATTAATTACTCTAAGTAATTAACTAACTTAATTACTATATTTAACAAATTAATTATCCTTTAATTAATTACTTAATTAATCCCTTGATTAATTTATTAAGTAATTTAAATCCAAATTACCTCACACTTAAACATCTCCCCTTAATTACAATCATGTAATTATTAATTAATTACTTAACTAAGTAATTTCCAAATCATTAATTACATAAAGTAATTATTTATAAACCCAAATGTTTAAAATTAATTAAACTTAATTAATTAAAAATAAACAATTATATGAACTAAATTAATTACATTTAGTAATTAATTTCTTAATTACTTTATTAAGTAATTATACTCAAACCATTTACAATTGATTATTAATAAACTAATTAATCTAATTAATTATAAAAATTAACCATATTAATTAATTATTTAAATAATCCTGGTTAATGACCTTCATTAACCATTTTCTAATTATTATTTTTTATTAAGTAATTAACTGAGATTAATTACAAATTTATTTATCATTAATTATCTAAAATTTAAAGTCTAATTTTTAAAATAAATTAACCTTGATTAAAAACTTAATTACTTAATTAATAATTTATTAGTCATTAATTAATAATCTAATTAATGATCTAAATTTCAAATTGATTAACCCCTAAATCAATATTCATTCAACTTTAATAATTAATTGAATTAATTAATTAATTATTTCTTAATTACTTTTTTTTATAAATTAATTTCAAAACATTCATTCTTAAATAAATTTTAGAATAAGACATTTCTAAATTATGTTTGAAACAAATTTTATTTTAAACAAAGTACTTTTGAACTTGTTTCCAAATTTCATTTTAAATACAAGTTTTAAAATTAAAATAATTTAAACTTATCAAAGTTTAAACCATTTCTAACTTTAGCATCTCAATAACTCAATTTATTTTTAGTTTAAATCTTCCAACTTCAAAATTTCTTTTAAATTTCAAAAAAACTGAATACACATTCTACTTTGATCCCAAATTTAAACTTAAGATTCAAATTAGCTTTGAATTCAAATTTAAATTTAAATTTTAAACTCTGTTTAAAACCTTAAACTTCATATTCAAAACATTTTATAAAACACTTTAACAAATTTCAAAGTTGTTAAAAACCTTTCATTTTATTTTATAAAACTTATATATCTTTAAATCTATAATTCAAACTCATTTTGAATTAAGATTTTAAACCTGTTTTAAAACTTTGTTTTAAAACTTGCTCTACACTCTTTTTAAATTCTGTTTAATTTTTTTAAAACTCAAATACTGTCAGGATTTGTAAAACAGTTTCAGGTTTATTAAAACCTGTAAAAATTTCTTTACACTTTATTTATTTAAACTGGAATGTTAATTAACTTGAATTCAAATAAGTTCAAACTTGAATTCAAATATGATTTAAATTTCTTAATCATTAAAATGATTCAGGCTTTTAAATTTTTTTTTAAACCCAGAGAATACAGGTTTTATAAAACCTGTAAAACAAAAACCAGAACCCCCACAAATTTCTTCGAGTCTGCTACACCACATCCCCGAGTCAAACACATAACTGCTTCGGGCAACTCACCTTATATACTCGAGCCAACCAAACACAGACTAACCTTCATCAGTAATGTCCCATCCCCGTGCATATGCACAGCGTCGCCATCCACACTAGATCGTCAGCGTCTATTACGACACACCAGAAGCCAACCCAGCATCCATCCTTGGCCATCGAATCAAACAATCACCCAAGGAAACAAAATCGAACTCAAAACTCCAAACCTGAAAAACAACACACAGGTTTTTCCCAAAACCTGTCAATGGCAAATTTGAATTGCTCCGACCACCTGAGAGTTAACCCCCTTCGGCCTTAACTACATCCACGACCAAGCTTTCAATTTCCAAAATCTTACCACACTCGATCAAGTATACAAGTTGAAATGACTTATTCTTTAAAACCCATCAAACTAGGGTTTAAAAATGAAAACCAAATCTGCACCTTCCTCAATGACAACCATCAGCCTTCATGAATTTCCATAGCATCTCCTAACACTACTCTATCAACATGAACAATCTCAGAGCCTCAAAGTACACAGATCACCAGAGAACCCAAATAGTTTATATTCAGTTCAAAACAAAACTGCCCCTTTATTACTTTTCAAAAAACAATGATTCTTGATTTAAAAATCATGTTATAGCTAATTCTTTGGATTTATAATGCTGAATTACTAAATTTGCTTGCTTGGATTTTTTTTTAATTTAAAATTAATATGCAGTGCTATTTTTTTATGTTTCCTGTTAAATCTTATTTCCAGAGGCAACAAACTCTGTTTAGCTTGATTAAAATTTTTCTAATCTATGATAAGCAACTTCGTTGGATTTTAAAAAACAGAACTATCACCATTTAAATCAAGTGTTGAGGTTTTTAAATGGAAAATTTTGGATCTGTGAACAAACAGAGCACATAACAGTATGCACAAACATATTTACATCAGACTTTATAAATACACAAACAATACTTATTTATATCAAAACATTTTAGCATGCAACCTAAATAAAATTTTAGATTTTAGAGTTACTCACCTATTAACAAATGCAGAGCTGTTTTGATCCTGATTTACTCCATGTTTGAAATGATATGCAGATGATCCCAGAGACAAGAATGCAGACCTCTGTTTTGACTTCCATTTGAATTTATATGCAGTTTTTTCCTATTTGTTTTCTCTGACCAAAATGCTTGCATGCAGGTGCTAGTTGATGCAACTTCTTTGATTTTGCAAAAGTGGAGTATGCAGATGTTCTGTTGAATTTGCAGACATCTTTTGATTTTGAGATGAAGGTGAGTTTGATTGTTGAAGAAGAGGAATATGCAGTTTTGATCTTTGATTTAAGAAGTTGATGATTTTCTTTTGATTAAAGAAAATGAAGATTCAATATGAATGAAAAATGTAAACTTAGCTATATGTATTTTCAGATTTTTAAGGAAAGCAAAGAAAATTAAAAACTAAAAATCTAACACATGTCCATTTGTTACAACACTTGTCAAATTGTAAAGACAAATTTTGAACACTTGTTTCATTAAGATAATTAGTATCTAATTATAATTTAATGTGTGTGTTAACTTAGATTAAATTTGTTAGTTTAAATGAATATGTGTATAAATTTACAAAAGAAATAAAACAAACAATGTTTTACAAAACTTACACTAATAAAAAAATAAAACAATTTAAAATTTTATACTTGGGAAATTCAAAATAAATTTCAAAAATCAAATATTTTCCATTTTATTAAACCCTGAAATCATTTTGTTAAATTATTCTAAATTTAAAACTCAAGCTAATTTAATTTAAAACATTTAATATTTTTCCTTATAAATTTTAAAATCATATTCTTATTTATGAAATAGTCTTTGAAAACTCAATACTAATTTGTATTAAAATTTCCAATTTATAATGTATACATATTAGAATTTAAAACATGATTTAATTATTAAGTTAAACCAAAATCATTTATTTAACTTTGAAAAAAATTAAATATTAAATAAAATAAATTTTCCAAATTACTACAAATATTAAAACTAGAAAATATACTTTACTTATTAAAATTAAAACAAAACCAAACTATTTAAAATATAAACCAAATATTTATATTGTAAACAGAAATCAATTTATAGCATTTAAAAGATAAAATAACCAATTTAAATATTTACTGAAGAAGATTATTAAATTTATCTGAATAATTATTAACAGAATACCAATATCAATTTAATTTTAACTACAGATTATTAAATTGATATTGTTAAAAATTCCGGGATGTTACAATCCTTCCCCCTTAAAAGAATTTCGTCCCCGAAATTTAAAACAAAGGTAATTTAATAATCTCATTAAATTTTAATTTTAAACACAAGCATACATCAAACATATGCTAACAACCAAAATAACCAATCAAACAAATCTAATTATCCAGACAAATTCTGGATAATTACTTCGAGTTTCCCAGGTATATATATATACCGGGATACTCGCTCTAAAGAATCCAAACAAACAATACTATAAAGCTACAAAGCTCCTATACAATTATATCTATAACACTAGACAATATATATCAGACTACAAACGAGTCTGACCTAACAACCAAAATTCCAGAACTGCTGGTTCCACAACCAGAGATAGATCAATCGCTTATTCTCCAAGATCACAGAAAAGATCTAAAACACTTCAGAGCCATCTTCTCAGACTTACCCAAACTTATAGCTCACTTATGATCGGAGAAAACCTATCCAAATCAAATCTCTGACTTCAGAGTCCAAATCCCTCCGACTCTTATCCACAAAATCTCTTCAGACAATCCTGGGTTGTCCACAAACTTACTGATCAGCTCAACCTTTGCTGACGCTTCTAGAAACAAACTGGACCAATCAACACAACAAGATGATCTCCTCAAGATCAACCAAAACCAACAACTCAAACTCAACTTCTCAACATTAGAAGACAACAACTTCTTCTGTCCGGAAAAGAAAAGCAGATGCACTTCCAAACTGCTTCCGCTGCTCAACTCTGATCTGAAGTAGAAGATAATGCTAAAGAAGAACACAAACACAAACAGGATAACACACTCCAGAGATATGGTTCAACAAATCCATAAGAAAAATTCAGAAGTTCCTCCAAAACTCTGAGATGCTACACCAACACAACTCTTGGAACCATTCTCCTACAAGGCTGAACCACTGGTTCTACTCCTGGAATTCCAGTCGATAAGAAAACTCAATCTCCAGATGCGAACAAAACTCTGGCTTCTCTGAAGACATCTAGAAAAACTCAGATAACCCAAGAGAACACTCAAACAATCGCAAGTCACTTTTGCGAACCATCCAAACCAAATCCAAGGAATACCGTTCTCCCTTAACCAAACAGAACATTTTAAACTTAACTAGCAAACCCATCGAAGAAATGGGTCCACTTAACTGCTTCTGAACTCCAATTCAGAAAAACTGCTATGCTAGAAGATCTCTTGCCAACACCGAGAACACTTCAAGCTACCCGGCTGCCACAGATGCCAAAGAATTCCAAGACAAAGCTCTCCGAGAAACTCGGACTTCAAAGCAAACAGAAACTCAAGCTGACCACAGCCACAACACTGAAGCAGACTCACTTCCTTGATTTGTTCCAAAGAAAACATCTTCGGGAACATCCATAGTCACTGCATCTCATCACGCAGCTACTATTCCTGAGGTATCAAAAATACCATCACTCACTTCTACCAACCAACAGATCCAAACACTATTCATTCAACTTCAAAAAGAAACTCCGAACCTTAACAGGTTTCCTTCAGAGATCAATGAAGTCCTTCATTGCTACAAAACTCACTCGAGACGGTATTAGGTCTACAGTCTCAACAAATACACTTCCAACCTCAAACATTCAAACTCTAACCAATGGTAGTCGTGTTACACACACTACTACCCCCATCTACCTTATAACTTATATTGGAAAACCTGAACAGGTAACCCATCAGATAGGTAGAAATATATATATATAAATTACAAATACGCTCTCTCAAGAAAGACACCACTACAGAGCCTAGGTATTCACTCAACCTAATGCTCTGATACCAGCTGTCACGACCAGACTTTCTACTCCCAGAAAATCGCATCATGAATTAAGAAAGAAAGGGATAGAAGAATAAAAGAATGAAGAGAAAGAAGAAACAACACAAGAATCTCAACAACGGAACGAATAAATTATATTAATAACATAAGTATTACATAATATACGATACCAATCAGAGATACATAGCATACACATCACATATACTAGACAGTTATAAACACCTGTCTAGTATTTACAACTCAAAACAACAACACAGAGAACACACAGCGGAATACTAATATCTAACGCAGAAGCCTCCTGCTCCATTTGCTCCTCCACAATTCGTCAAAGCAAACCTGAATCCTAACCTGAATTCCCTTGACTACTCATAAAAATTTGAGTACCCAAGAGTTTATGAAAAACAAAAATAAACTCCAGGTCAGACATGGGTCTGGTGTGAGTAACAGGTTAAAGTTGCTTAACTTTCAAAAATCTTTTGAAAAGAAAGGTATCACGTAAGACTTCCCACACATAAACATGGAAAAGTTTTTACCTTACGCTAACCAAAACATTTGATAGGAAATTCAATGATATTATAATAGTGTCTAGGGTTTTCAAGTAAATAAGAAATAGCCGAAATTGTTACATGATTAAATTCCAGCTACTAGCCACAAAAGTGGGTAATACAATCAAAACCGTTGGCACTTATTGGATTTCGGATTCCATACAATGGCAGGGCTACCGGGGTACCTCCCGTCACAGTACGTGGCCTAGATCATCGTACCGAGGAGTACTCCCACTCCCCTACAACACAAAGTCGGACCCATTCCTTACTGAATAGTTCCGAACAAGACAACCCCGACGGTTGGAGCTCAAAAACCGTCCACACAGCCGAAATATTAAGGGACCTCTAGACAGGGATCAATCTTGCTTTCCAGTGCATGCGACCCACGAAGCCTTGCTGCACCTCCCCTGTTTTAGCCATTCCCGGTTGATGAGGCTTGAGGTTGCGATTACCTTTAGAGAACACATTTATCTTAGAATGCTCATCGTCCACCTGACGATGTTCTGAAAGCATTCTATCCATACAAGTTCGTTCCGGGTTCGAACGAAACCGAAGGCATTATCTCGTTATACTCATTTTGGAATCACCCTCAGAGTTGACGACAATAACCCTTGCACTCTGATCCTTCATCTCGAATCTATAAGTACTATTCCGTCAACTTATTACGGAATCACCCACAGAGTTATACTGACGTATAGCCCTTACACCTTGAGTCTTCACTCGCTCCTCTTGGATTCACGACCTAACGTTATTTGGAATCGATGTGGTTTTCGGATATCCAAATATGGAAACCCGATCCCGGTCTCATCGAAACCAAAGCATGTCTTTTAGGTCCAAGCTGTTTTAAAGTTTTTGAAACAATTCAATACAGTATCTATATACACAAAAATAGATAACTTATAAATCATAACTGATAATCAACATTATCACATAACAGGTAATCTACATTATCAATATCAAATAGATATTCCATATATCACCATCACAATAGATAACCTACGTTATCACAATACAGTCAAACATCCATACCACACAATATCATTTATCTCGTTACTGAGATCTCAAAGCATCCAAGTCAAACAATGACATCCATTCATACATAAGCAAAGATTTACTTATCACAATATAATTAATTTAAAATGAATTAAATTAACTATCTCTATCTCTAATTAATTTAAAATGAATTAAATTAATCACTTCATCTTTAATTAATTTAAAATAAATTAGATTAATTACTTCACCAAATTATAACTTGCTTACCCAACTATTTAATTGATTACAATCAATTAATCATTCAGAATAAATCACCCTAATTAATCACTCTTGATTAATTACTCTTAATTACATTCATGTAATTATACTTAATTAATTTCACAAATCAATTATTCCCAACTAATCAGTAATTAACCTTTAATTACTTCAATTAATTAATTAATCGTAATTAATCAACTTTAATTACATCATTAATTAAATAATTAATGATCCTTAATTAAATAATTAATGATCCTTAATTATTCCTTAAATTAATTACTCTAAGTAATTAACTAACTTAATTACTATATTTAACAAATTAATTATCCTTTAATTAATTACTTAATTAATCCCTTGATTAATTTATTAAGTAATTTAAATCCAAATTACCTCACACTTAAACATCTCCCCTTAATTACAATCATGTAATTATTAATTAATTACTTAACTAAGTAATTTCCAAATCATTAATTACATAAAGTAATTATTTATAAACCCAAATGTTTAAAATTAATTAAACTTAATTAATTAAAAATAAACAATCATATTAACTAAATTAATTACATTTAGTAATTAATTTCTTAATTACTTTATTAATTAATTATACTCAAACCATTTACAATTGATTATTAATAAACTAATGAATCTAATTAATTTTAAAAACTAACCTTATTAATTAATTATTTAAATAATCCTAGTTAATGACCTTCATTAACCATTTTCTAATTATTATTTTTTATTAAGTAATTAACTGAGATTAATTACAAATTTAATTATCTTTAATTATCTAAAATTTAAAGTCTAATTTTTAAAATAAAGTAACCTTGATTAAAAACTTAATTACTTAATTAATAATTTATTAGTCATTAATTAATAATCTAATTAATGATCTAAATTTCAAATTGATTAACCCCTAAATCAATATTCATTC